>OX438745.1:9380000-10005000 GCA_949316235.1 Oegoconia quadripuncta | reverse complement strand
AAAGACTAAATGATTATTTCAATCTTGAGTCCATTTAGTCACTCAGAAAATTTAGTCTAACAATAAACTCCAAGGAGTATGACAATCAAATCAAAAAGTCAAAACATCTCAATAGACATGATATAAATTTGTGAAATAAATAAATTTGTGTACCATAAATTATATTTTATTTTCTTTTCACTAAACGTGTTAATCTCGACTATAAGACAGTCCTGAGTATTTTTGTTATCAATTGAAATGTGCAAGTTTTTGATGTAAATTTCTATCGACTTTTATGGCACCTTCGGAAGAGATGGTTAGTTCAATTCTTTTAACTTGATGGAAATTTTGCAGAAAATACTAATTTCTTGTTTAATTATTTTTACATACATGCATATTCATCACGACCTTCTTTTAAATGGGGTGGTCAGAGCTGGTCCCAAACATGAGCATTTGGATGTTCCGATCATTAAAAATTTAATGCTTGAAATCCATGGTTCTGCTTTCGAGATATACAGAAATTGCCATCGTAACAGGGGATGAGCCCATCGCCAATTAAATGTGCATGTCTTTAGATATTTTTATTGATGTGAAGTCTCACAGTCTCGCTTCACGACACCTACGCGAAGTGATGAACTAGTCCAACTCTTTTTACGAGCTGGAACCATGGACAGAACCGCAAGGCATTTATTTATTTTTAATTCGATTTATTCGATTATATTATTCGAATCCATTAACTTGAAGTTGGGTTGTTTGTTTGAACTTCAACATGCTACTTGCAATAATATATGTTCTTGCTGCAGCTTTAACAACCCCTACAAGTCCAAGCATGACGTAAACTTGACCTAAGCTATCAATAACTTTATTGAGCTTACTTTTGTCTTTATTAACAACAATATCTATTCATTACATAGCCTTAATTTTCTTTTAACACTTCATATAGATAATTGAATTTCCAATCACATACATTCTCAGTGAGCTCCGTTACGTCTATTCTCTTGTGATTTCTATAATATCATTCACTGTCATTCCACATTTATCACCGTATTGTATCACACGGCACCTCTTCAATTTCACTTTCTCCCATGGGCAATTTCATGGGTACTTTTAACACGTGTCTTAAGATTGCTTAACCATCGTTTTTGCAGTATTATGCGTTACAACCATTTACGTACTGAGAACCAGTTACGTCTAAAAGGTATAGTTGTTATTGTATTGAGTAAGTACCTACTTATAATGTTTATTGTCTTTACTAAAAATTGTCTATTTCATTTTATCGCTCTTCTAGAAAGAATCTACACAATCAGCAATTTTATCAGCCTACACAAGCTCATTGCTAAACGAAAGTGTGATTTTCATCGCTCTATAAAAGTTTATGAGCCTAATTTGCTTAACACTTATGGCAATAGTGTCAATAAAATAGATGACATTATTGATATCAAGTAAGTATACATACTATCGCTTAAAAAGAGTTTTTAGACGCTAAAATCTATTTAACTATTCAGTTGAAATCATGAAAATTATTTAAATCATGACAGTTACAACTATTGGTAAAAAGTTTTAATATTGATCCATTAAAGCGTCCGCTTATATTTTCAATTACCTAGTTTCTTATAAAGATTTGCCCTACTTAGGTTTAGCATTTTAAAATATTTAATCATTACTAGCTTTAAATTAGATAGTCTCACGTTAAACTAATCAGTTTTAACCTTAAAATAAACTTCAAATAATTTTGTTTAAGCGTTTAATTTTCTAATTTTACGCTGTTATTTCTATAATTTAAACACAATTTTTGAAATGTATTTAAGATCATTAGAGAAATAATTCGAAGGGTTACATTTATTCTAATAATATGTGTTTTTTTGTATTCGTCTCCATCATAGAGTCTGGATACTCGAATTGTGGTGCGTATAAGTTCCTTCCGGCCCCATCGTTATATACTGAAAATTGTCAATGATCTGAATATTTACGGTAACCTATTAGAAAGAAAAATTAAAACGATCTGTAACTCAAAAGTCTTACCTACATTCATTTTATTAGCGTTACACCACCCGAGTCCGCTGGCCTTTCAGATGCCTAAGGGCCAGCATAGTCAACGACCTATATCTAGTCAAATCCGTTCTATTCTGTTCTAAATGGTTATTAGGAAGGAAAAGAACTCTACATTAATAACAACCAATACACATGGAAGAATGAAAGTAGCTAATACCTACTCGTAAACTACGAATAAAGGAAATGGTAACACCAATAGTCGTAATACTGGTGCTGCAACGTAAAACAAAAGAAGTGATAAATGAGATTACCTACTGGAAACATGTCCGTGTTTCATCTTAAATTACGGCTGCAACAAGTGATCACAAATTACGATGGATAGTGCCATTGAACCCGCACTTGAAAGTGAAAGGACAGTGTGAATCGCACTGCGCAGCTTTGGAGGTTTTGACAATTTGTCGCAGCAGTACTTTGGTTCCGTATTTTGGATACATATTTTGCATTGCATTACAGTTTCTGCTCCCATTACATAAATATAAATCATCATCAGCCTATTCTAGTTCACTAATGAACATAAACCTCTCCCGAGGTGTGCCAATGAACTCGATCTTCGGTTCGTAGTACCATCTGGGGGCATATTATGTTTGCCGAGATGTGGTGTGTACCCCAGAACTAATTTTACCCATCTACCATATATTCTGCCCCAGATCTGACCTGACTACTGCCACTTAGCTTATCAGTTCTCAAAGTCATGTGAAATTTTAATGATATTCATAATTACTTATTCAATTTTATAATACATTCCATTGTGGCGGTGGAGACCGCGTACAGGAAAGTTCAGCATAATACTTTCCCTTCCAGATGTACTATATACGAGTACAAATAAAAAAACGAAAACGATTTTTGAAAGATCTTTCGTCGCGCTTATATCCTCAGGTAACAAAATAGCTAGCAGCTACATTAACCTTGCCATTAAACGGGGTCTTTTGGGCCTTCCCAATTAACCTCTATAGACCTTGGCCAATCGATAGCTTCATGAGCTATTTTGAGTTACTTTGTATACATAGGTGACGATGTTATACATATTTTTTTATACATAACAGTTAGTTCTCCGGGGGTTTTCTAAATTTTCAATTTATGTTATTTCTTGTATGTCTCACTAATGGTATTTCACACCAAAGCAGCTGCTGGAGCTTTACCAAGCTCAGATCCGCTCGTACATGGAATACTGCTGTCACCTTTGGGACGGATCAAGTACCAACTGGCTGCACTCGATTCTGTGGAACGACGCGCCATAAGACTCATAGGCGATGACCCAACGGTTACCGGCAAATTGCAAAGCCTTGAACACCGCTGGAGGGTCGCATGCCTTTCAGTATTTTACAGGATACATTTCGGTGAGTGTGCGATGGAATTGCACGATCTTATTCCACCGTCCCCTTCATCCGGTTTCCATCCATCCATATGTTGTCAACATACCGAACATCCGCACTAAGCGCTTTGCTTCATCATTTATATATATTTCATCATTTATAATGCGGACTGCTAAGGTATGGAACTCACTGCCCTCGTCGGTTTTTCCCGACACTTACAACCTTGGGATCTTCAAGTCTAGAGTGAATAGGCATTTACTGGGTGCGCGCGTGATACATCTTCGGCTTCATCGTCACTTTCCATCCATTCCATCAGGTGAGATTGTAGTCAAACGCTAATTAAAAATAAAAAAAAAATGTCTATCAATCAGTAGTGTGCGTAAATGAATAACACCAACCCCTCCATCAAAGGGACTTTACACTAAAAAACCTCTATAGATTTGTACTTTTGAAATTCGGGATAATTGGAAAAATGGGTCTGGTAACGCTAATGTATGTCTTGACTAAATGATACGAAAGATATCTTTCTCTGTGGGACTAAGTTTGTCGATCGTTCCATGTCATGGGTAATGCTATGTAAGCCGATATATTTGACAACTGAGAGATTTATCTACTTCATAACTTTTATATACGTTACACATGTCACTATTTGTGCTGTGTAGTCTCCGTACGATAAAAAAAAAAGAACGAACCCGGCTCTTCCCGTAAGCGTCGTTTTACGGGACTAACAGACTTTCCACCAAAAATCATCTAATAGATTTGCACTTTTAACAGCGATGGGCTCTTCCCCTATCACGTGTACATTTATTTCGTAAGGTGCACCGTGGACAAGCACCTCAATTATATCGTATGAGATATCTCTGACCACCCCATTTGGGTTAAAGGTCGTGACATTATATTTGTATGTAATATTAAATCTGTGTACTTCATTAAACATCTAAAGCTTATAGCCATTACGAGGAACCATAACAGAATTTGGTCAAGTGCGTACTATTGCTGAATAAATAATTTGGTTCCGTGATACTCATGCTACAAGCAATCTCAATGGATTCTAACTTTCCTATTTGATAGAATTTCTATTAGATAGCTAATAATTTCCATACATTGGCTTTTAGTATATGCGGTAGCTAAGTAGTTATTGAAATTGACACTTTAAGAATCATTTTTTCTTTTCAATAAGTGGTACTGGCAGAATAACCAGCGCTGTGGTATGGACATGGCTGCAGCATATTCTGAGTCAGAGCCCTTTCAGTGCACAGTGGGTATAGCCCATCGCTGGGAAAATCTTGTATGGTGTGCGTCAGTATATTAAGCTTTCATTTATTTAGTTATTCTATTTGTTGATTACATAGGGTTTATTATTTGTTGATCTTCTATTTTGGTTGTATATACTGTGCAGTGAATAAATGTTTTTATCTATCTATCATTTTGAATAGACAGAAACGTCAATTATATTACGCAATATAAAGCCTATTTTTACTCGACTGCCCCAGGATGGAGGGTAATGTTTATATGGTGTATGTTGGCATGTAGATTTCTATGGCCTCCTGTAGTGTAAACGGTTTGACCCATTTTGAAACCGTCATTCATTTTGATGCGTGGAGTATCATACGATACATTTAAATAAAATCTAATATGGCTCCGGTAAAATATGAAATATGCTGTCGGGTCATTATTTGACGACCTGTTTAGTATAGTAGACTCTGACAACTATGTCTAGAGGTCGCATGTTCGAAACCCGCTAGGGGCATGTATGCATAATGAATACGGATGGATAGCACCCATGTCCGAGTTGTTTACATAATAATACAAAGAAAAAATAATCATACGGTGGACGGCGCTCTTTGTGTATGTCCAAAGATATATTGATTTATTACAATATTATCTCTCCCAAAACTGACAGGCTTTAATAGGGGGTTTTTGGGCCGACAGTTGAGGGTTTATTCTGTCCAGTGGCCGTTATCCTAATTTATCCAATACTGGACGGAATAAACTCTCTTAAACTTCCCGGATTTTTACGGAAAAGCCTTAGAATTGCTTCGATTCTCGTTGTTACTTATAGTGCTCCGACACTAATCAAATTCAAAGTCAAAAATGCTTCATTTTGTAGGTACACAGGGTATACTTAAAGCTCCTGCTTATTCAAAAGGCAAATTTCCCTTGCGAAGAACAAGCAAGAAACTCTTTTTAAAAAAGGTTTTTATATTAGAACGAAAAATTTTTCATTGTGTGACTTTATTATTAATTGTGAAATATCCTGGCATGCGAACGAGTTGATTACGTCCATGGATGTTTATCATCTAAATAGTCTGATATTTTATATTGTGCTTTCTAAGTTTCTGTTTTATAGTATCTTTAAATTTATTGAAAGGAAGATTTTGTATATCAACAGGAACCTTATTGAAAAAGCGAATAGATGAAACGTTACTCTATATTGTTTAAAATCCATTAAAAAAATCTTAAAATAAAGTTACTTATAGCAGTGAAACATAATATTAACATTACATACATAACAATTACTAGACGATTTTATACAGCTATTATACTTAAAATGAGTATAATTTGGGTAGTAAGCCCAGAGAAGCGAGACGTGATGTTGACTAGCATTGTATACAACACATTAGCATTATAATAGTGCAGGGTTTATAGCACGCAGATACAGCATTTACTCTTATAATGTTCCGTGAAAAACGAACAAGTACAAGTATTTATAACAAGCTCGTCGAGGGTTCTGTCCCTTTTAGGGGTTTCCTATGAAATAAAAGTCGACTGTGTTGTCACTCAAGTAAATCCGAACATCCGCACTAAGCTCTTACAACCTTGGGATCTTCAAGTCTAGAGTGAATAGGCATTTACTGGGTGCGCGTGATACATCTTCGGCTACATCGTCACTTTCCATCAGGTGAGATTGTGGCCAAACGCGAATCCAGTTTTTAATAAAAAAAAAATAAAAAAATAAAAAATAATATATATCTCAAAAACAAAGCCTTAACAGGGAATGAAGTATTTGATTTAGATGTCGATGTTTTAAAGTACTGCAAATTGTTTTATATTGCTCAGATTATCCAGCAATCATTAAAACGATGGCCGATTGTAGGTTATCTAAGCAGGACAAAACTGTGTGCAATACTTTAAAATATCATACTTACTCTGAGTAGTATAATTTAATATTCCAGTTTGTGAATAGAATAATCTTAATAATAATAATAATAAATATTTCCGACACTTACAAAAATCATCTAACCCCAAACTAAGCAAAACTTGTGCTATGGACACTAGATAACGGATAAACATACATAAATATTTATATAAACATCCGAGACTCGGGAATAAATGTTCGTATTCATCATACAAACATTTACCCCTCGCGGGATTCGAACCCGCAACCGTTGGTTTCGCTGATAGGGTGACTATCCACTACACCAATCGGTCGTTAATGATATAGAATATAGTCGCATTCCAAACAAGTGAATTGAATGTAATATTCAATTTAAGTAATTTAGTAGAGCTTCCGTCTCATCATAACTAAGATATGGTATATGCCAACTGCCTATCTAAACTGCAGGAACTGTCGCCATCCCACAAATATGATCATGGATATTGGCAAGCACGTTAAAATACTAAACAACAAAAAATAAAAACTTTTTAACAAAAAAAGACAAGCGACTTTAGTCACAACAAATTAAAAAATAATGTTGCTGAAACGTTCGTATCACGTAATTGTTATTTTCAACGTTCACTGACGCAATGAATTATTATTTCTAGTATATGAAAAAATATATTTGGAAGACGGCCTCAACGTTTAAAGTAATTTCAATATAGTATATTGATTTAGTTTAAAAATTACATAACATACGTAAACAATTATTGTCTTCTTTCTTAATTTTGAGTAACATAATTGTTGCTATATTTGTTATTTATTTATTGTAACTTTGTAATTCGTGGGCCTTAATGAAAAACGTTATTCTAATTCTGTAATAAGGCCTGTTGTTTCAGACTCCCTGGGAGGAATACGCTCATAGAATGCTGTATTACCTTTATTTAAATACATTCAATGTAATTAATGTAAATTTCTTATAAAGTGGCAATTCTAAATGTACGAGAAAGTGAAGATAGTATACGAAAAAATTTAAAACTTTCGTTACAAGCTCAATAAAGATCGATGTCTCTAATAGGCTCTTGAACTGCACAAATGTCGTAATTTATAAACTAATAGCATAATCTGCCCATAAGCGTTCCACTGCAAATATGCTTTCCCTCGTAACGCGAGAGGTACGGGCCGTTGGCAATCGATCCGTTGACCAAAGCAGGTGGTTACAGACGCCTCTGAAATCTTCCTATATAACCTATGGAATTGGAGTTTTTTTCTTCGTTAATCATATGTAGCAATTCCTGCGACTTTCAAAGCTATATCCGAATTTGTTTTTTATTTGGGAAATGGAATATTATTTCAAATACTTTTTGAATTTCTGGGCTAAATCACATAATAAAAAAATAATTAAACAGAGCTCTTTTCATGTGCTTGCCATAACCATTTCTTAGATTCGCTGAAACTTTTATAAAGCGGTTAATTTTAAAAATTTACGCTCCCTATACTTAACTTAATGTTATCCGGTAATACACACAAAGTTTAGCTAAATTTGGATTTGCCGTTCCCAAAAAAAATCAAAAATGTTTGTATGGAGAAAACAGTTTTAATGAAATTCTTCATACAAAACGCCAATTTCATAGGTGAGGACCTAATAGAAACAAAATTAGCATCGTATTCTAGACCGATAGATACAATAAGGGTCGTTATATATTTGGTTCCTGAGTTTCTGCAATCGCAAGCCGCCTAGTGTACAAATAAATCCATGGGAGAAGCTTCACATCCAGGAGTGAACCTCTTTAGGGCCCGTATTAATAAACCAATCTCAAGATCGAGAACAGTCTTGTGATCGGTCTCAAGTAAACGTGTTGATTAATAAACCTAACTTGAGACCTGAAAAGCACGTGCATACTCAAGCAGTAACTTGAGAGATGCGCCGAGTCTCAATTAATAAACGAAACTCAAGACTATCATGCATTCGCCGCAACGGCGAATACTTGAGAAGTGATCTCAGCTGAGTAGACATCAAGATTGATTAGCACGGAGCTTGAGATAGCGTCAACTTCTTCTTTTTCTTCTTCTTCTTCTTTTTTGGTTGATGGTAGGGCATTTTAAATGTCCACCTGGCTAGCTACCACCATCTTATCTAAATCTGCCGCCAAGTAGAAATGTTAAAAGATCCATTAAATCAAATGAAATTAAATAAGTGCAAATTAAAATTAAATTATTGTTACATTCCCATTACTCACATTTACTTGTTGTAATACTATACATAATTATCATAATATCATCATTATCATAAATTATTTATTATTGAAACAACATTGGAAAATTGATATAATGTATTGTATTAAATTGAATTCAAATTCTTAAATCACGTAACAGCCAAAAATTATTGGTCAAAATTTTAAAATAATGTCTATTAATAATAAAATAGTCAAAAAAGGTTTTTTTAAATTTCGTATTTCCTTTCACTAACCACGGCAGATAAATTCATCTGTGACCATTGCTTCAGGATAGGATATAGAATATAACTTCACTATCTACGTATAGAACACACGTGTTTTTTTTTATATGAGAGGGCGGCAAACGAGCATGCGGGTCACGTGGTGGAAAGCAATCACCGCCGCCCATGGACATCCGCAACACCAAAAGGGTCACAGATGCGTTGCCGGCCTTTGAGGAAGGTGTAGGCTCGTTTCTTGAAGGTTCCAATGTCGTACTCGTTCGGGAATACCACTGCCGGAAGTCCGTTCCACAGGGTGGTCGTACGTGGTAAGAAGTTTCTTGAGAAACGTACAATGGTAGACTTCCACTCATCCAGGTGATGTGGATGGAAATTTAATTTTCGGCGAGAAGTGTATCGGTTAAATTAAGCAGCGAGTATTAGCTCGAACAGTTCTTCAGAACACTCCCCATGAAATATGCGATAGAGAATGCAGAGGGACGCGACGTCTCTTCGTAACGCCAGGGGATCCAGTCGGTCAGTGAGACTCTCTTGGCCGACAATTCGGACTGCGCGACGTTGAACGCGGTCAAAAGGAAGAAGCTGGTACTGAGGTGCCCCAGCCCATAGGTGAGAACAATACCCCACGTGCGGCCGAACTTGCGCCTTATAAAGTTGGAGGCGGTGAGCCGGCGTGAAGTAACGAGCCGCTCTACTGAGGACATTAAGTTTAACCCTAAAAAGACAGAAGTTTGCGCATTCACCGCAAAGAAGATTCCATTTCTCCTATCCGTATTGGGATTCTCAGAGTTAACATCTCTAGTAACGTTCAATTCCGCGGTCATCTGGAGGATAAGGTCAAGTTGGCCTCCAAAAAGTTAGGTGTCCGAAAAACTGTGTGTTTTATGAGCTGCTTGTATAATCGGTCAAATTAGATCCACCTTACTAGCATGCATGTTGAACATAATTGAACTGCCAAAATTAGCAAAACAACCGAATTCAGTTAGGTATTCTCTGTCTGTAAATTTAGCTATCGAACGCAAACTTACTAAACGAAAAATTTTTTGCGATTGAATGCAAAAATTTTTACGGCTTCTAGTCTGACATAAATGTATTAGATTTTTTTTATATGAGAGGTCCGCAAACGAGCATGCGGGTCACCTGATGAAAAGCAATCACCGCCGCCCATAGACATCCGTAACACCAAAAAGGTCACAGAAGCGTTGCCGGCCTTTGAGGTAGGTGTAGGCTCGTTTCTTGAAGGTTCCAATGACGTACTCGTTCGGGAATACCGCTGCAGGAAGGCCCTTCCACAGGGTGGTCGTACGTGGTAGGAAGTTTCTTGAGAAACGTACAGTGGTAAATTTCCACTCATCTAGGTGATGTGGATGGAATTATGTAAACGATGTCTAAACAAACACACTTAATAAATCACTTTGTATGAATCATAAAAGCCATACAGACGTGAAGCTTAAACTCTATAGTTAGTCAGCCTTTGTATAGATTGTATTACGAGACGGACTTTACATAAACAGATTTATTATTTTTCTCAAGTTCAATGCAACACATCAATGTCATATTATTTTGTAATATTGTTAGTGTGTTGGTGTTTCGTGTTTAACACTCGTGGCACACTTCATGCCTGGCTACGGATGTCTATTTTTATTTTTAAAACCGAATTCTAGACCATGACGTAATACATAACTTATGCAGTAAATCCATACCAACAGGCTGTAAAAGTTTACAAGCTTCTTGCATTGCTTTTTATGGGAGAATTTGCCCTAATCACCACGCTGGGTTGTCGAGGGCAGATTATTTGGGAGCTCCGCATAATTGACGCTGCTGCTCTTCACTGGTCTGTACTGTTATGCTCATTATCCCTCAGACGTATTTTAAGACACCTTCGGGAAAAGGCGGGTTGGTATTCTTGTAAGCCGGAAACCATATGACCAACTGGTATTCTGTTGAGTTTTTTTTTACCAAAGGAAAGCCACTATTTATTATTTATGTATATTTTCCTTTTGTGAAATAAAGTGTATTTGTATTGTATTGTAGTAGGGTGATATTCGCAAGATAACTATAAATTAACGCAAGTTCAGCAGTTGTCGTCATGTGGCTGAAATGTCGTCCACATATCTATATCTACAAATATACTGGATGAGTTTTTTTCCGTAAGGAAAAGTAGGACATTTATTAGGTAAGCAATATAGAAGTTATTGGCATAGGTAGTTTATTTTTTTTTTTTCAAAACGATCAACTACTCACGCTCCACCCGAAGATATAGATATGCGATTGGCGGGATTCGTAGGGTTCCTATCATTCGAAATTTGTTTAGAACTCATTCGCACGTTTAAAAATAAAGCGAAATAAGTCAAAATATACTATCTTTAGGAATTCACTGTTAAAGTTTTAAGCCTCCATGTAGCTGCATAATTTTGACGATTTTCACGTGTTTTGTCGTTATCATTGTTTTTTTTTGGTTTTAATCTTAAGTGGGACGTATAACAAATGTATTGGCATTGAAAATTTATAAAAATATCTGTAAATAAATTCAAAAAGTCTTTTTTTTTCTAAAAGTTTTTACTTGTGGCTGTTTATTACAAAAATAAATGCCTTATATTTGAAATCTTTTTAAATTAATTCAATTTAGTATTTATGAATAATAACATATGTTGAAGCCTTTAGCATTTAGTACACTTTATAGGTAACATTGTAATAAAAATTCCGAAATGTTTCGCAATGAAGCTTTGTATTTTATAAATATAAAACAATATGGACAATAAAGTTTTATCAAAACAGCTTTTATTCATCAGTATGAACCTTACCTTACAATAATAAAAAACAAAAATAAGAACTTCTGTCTGGCATTAACATTTTGTACTTTTAATAAGTTTCGTAATCAACAATAATAATCAACTTAATATTAATCAGTCTATATAAGATTTTATATCTTATTTGCATTTGGTAACTATAATTAGGGATTAAAAATTATAACCAACAAAACAGTCTTTAGATTCTAATAGTATCATCATCTCATTTAAGTTCTGACTAAAAATAATACTCATTATAAAGCATCCTGTCGTTGGTAGGTGGTAAAGAATTTTTAATGTCCGCCTGACTAGCTACCACCCACCATCTTATCTAAATCTGCCGCAAAGCAACAATGTTAATAGGATTGTTGTGTTCCTGTTGTCAGAGGTAAGATAGCCAGTCCCCCAAATGTGTTGGGGTTTCCGGGTCAGTACGCTTCCACCTTCGACCTCATATTCACTTAACATCAGGTGTGATTGAGGTCAAGTACCAACACGTTGTGCATAAAAAAAATCTACTGTGTAGATATGTTACAGTTAAACATAACAAAATATTTATAAAAAGTTAAAAAATTGGGTTATGAAAACTGGCGTATATATTTTATTTATAAAAATTGAGTTATAAAAGATTTATTTCTTTGTAGTTTTTCTCCTGATAAGATGTCCTGAAGTAAAAAGTGAACAGATTTTCTTTTGTTACCTTCAACACTTTTATGTCATTCCAGTTGACATTTAGGCCGCTTTCATCCGCACCAAAATTAAAGCCTTGCAATAGTTTCCAATCCAGAAAACTTTCAAATGTTAACTCATGGACATTTGAGGATTACTTTTTTTCGAATTTTTAATTAGGGTTATGTACTGAACCGGGGTATAAATGGGGCCCGAGTTTAGAGTTCAGCTTCTTTTTGTTCAAATAATTAATTGTATTCACATAATCGGGATCGGCATCGCTTAAATCTTCGTCGCTTTCATCAGTGTATACAGGTGAAATCGTATAATTTAGATTTGTATTACATTTTATAAATGCCGATTCATCAGGGATTGCATTCTGAAATATATATGAAAGTAAAGAAGTAAGTTATATAGAAAATAATTTACGTTAAATTGTACATGATGTGATTACCAGTTTTTGTTCACGAGGTGGTATACTCAACAGACTCAATAGAACTTGTTACAGCCTGAAAAATATAATAAGGTAAGAATTTGCTTTGAAGTTGTAAGTAACTTTGAAGTTGTAGTAGTTAGTTGTAAAATAAGTAAATACCTAGTTGTAAAATAAGTAGTAGTAGTAGTAAATAGTTGTTGTTTATGTATGTAGTTTAAGTTGAATTATATGATTCTAATTAATTTAGGTAGATAACAAGAGTTTGTTGTAATTACCAGTTCCTGTTCAAGAGGTGGAGTATTCTCAATAAAATCATTAATGTAATTTTTATTAGGCGGAATGGTTTTCTGCGTTGCTAGATCTTGGTCGGAGTCTTCAACATTTTCAGAAGAAGAATCAGAATAAGGAATTTTGTATCTCGTTTTTATTAGTATCCACAGAAAAAAGTCTTACAAGTTCCGATACCTTCTTTATCTATGTATGCAGATTTGTCACCATTCTGAAAGTAACAGGTGAGTACAATAAAAATTTGATAGTTTAAATACAATAATAAGTAATCAGGTACCTATTACTATTAACAGATACTAACTGTGGTTATTTTCCAGAAGAAGCGCGGAGGACTATCTTCTATTTTTTTATAGTTACCTGGATACGCGTTTGACCACAATCTCACCTGATGGGAAGTGACGATGTGGCCGAAGATGAAGCACGTGATCTCAGTAGATGCCTATTCACCCTGCCGTTGAAGATTCCAATGTTGTAGGATTCAGGATATCATTCTATGATATCATTATCATCATCAGATACTTCGTTGTTAAATAAATAAATTCTGTTTGGACTTATATAAGTCAGTCGATTCATCAGAACCAGGGGATTGGCCTTTGCGGTGTTCCTTATCCTGATCCGATTTACCGCTGGAGGACGAGATTGAAGACGATGTTCCAGAACTAGACGACGACGACGAAGATAAGCTACGTGACGAACTTCCGCTGTTTGTATTACCTGCTGTTTTCATAATGGTTCCGTAAACCATAAAATAACATTAAATCACTATGAAGTTCCATATAATAATTTAGCTACTACTTTCCAACTATAAGTATAATAAAAGTTTTCTAATATACCCACTACTTTTACTTTACCCTCCACTTTTACAACGAGGTCGGATTTTCGTCGTGTTTCTATACCCATAGATGATGACGACGAAGATGAGCTACGTGAAGACCTTCCACGTTTTAGATTGTCTGCTGTTTCATAATCGTTGCGTAAATCCTAAATTAACATTAAATCACTATGAAATTCAATATAATAAATAATTAGCTACTACTTTCCAGCTAAGCTAAACTAAACTGGAAACTAGTAGGTAGCTAAAACATTTTCTAATCTAAAATACATATAAATCTAATTCTTTAGCCACCTCTTTTTGAACGGGATCGGAATTTCGTCGTATTTCTTTACATTCGTCATCACCGCGATCCAGTGCCACAAGATTGTGGCACCTTTGCTTCCTCGCAGACTCCGTCATTTTGAGTCCGATCTCACAATACCTAGCTATAATTTTAAGAGAAATTCAGATTATTATTATTGATATCGAAATAAATAAAACAAAGATTTAATAATAGACTGAAATAATTCTTACAATAATTTTATACATCCGGATCGTTTAAATAATGAACAGTAATAAACAGAAATGTTATATAAATATGTTTATTTTTTTATAATAAAGTGGCGTAACACAAGTTGTTCCCCAAACTTAAGTAGAATTTTAAAAGTAAACCGCAATAATACACAATTTTCGTTTAAAAATTAAAAATGATTTTAAATTAAACTGAAATAAGTCCAAATAATACATGGCGAATTGGGTCTTTGTTTTCAAATAAAGTGAAATCAAACTGAAAAAGTCTGTTTAAGACAAAATAATACTAAAATATTCTTACCTGCGTTTGTACCTACATAGAATTATTTCGTCTCACTACTCTTATTATTATAACAAATTAACATCCACCTCACATTGTGGTCGGGGCAGCACTAAATATTTCACTATCGCACAAAGCACTTTGACGCGCGCTTTTGTGTAAGAGAGACGGGTGATCCAACAAATCCGACATCTTGCTTTAGTTTGCGTAGCGATTCGTTGCATACATTCTTCGTGTTTAGTTAGTCCGTTTGTTTAAAAAAAGTTCAATTCTTAAAAATTTGACTTATTTCGCTTTATTATTAAACGTGCGAATATTTTCTCGATTTTTTTATATATGAATAGGCTACAAACGCGACCGTCAAATAACACAACTTTAATCCATGATGGTTTGTTTTTTTCAAAACCATCATGGATTAAAGTTGTGTTATTTCAAGCTTAGATTCTATTAACACAAATCTTGAGGTATAATGCTCAAATATGAAGAAACACATCGTATTGTCACTCATTACTATTTACAAACAAGAGGTCAATTTGAACTAATCCTAGCTCAGTTTATTATAGGCTTTCTAACTTTCCAAGCTCGGTCATCATTTTCTTACTGGCTATAAACAAGTTTTGTAGAGAATTCCGCAAAGAGATGGGATATACCACCGGTATCATTACCTAGGTAATAGCCGATTCTGTGCACGCAACAGCATTTTTAGTTCTTATCACAGTCGAGAGATTTTCATTCAAAAAACGTTTGATTGCTCTATCCAGTCGAAATTTAAATGACAGTGTAAATATTGTGATTGACTACATTGAAAAGTAGGTCAATAGGGACAATTTCTTTTTTTGAAGACAGTAATATAATTTATTTTATTTCTGTTCTTAAAATGTTAATCTTTCTTACATTTATCTTTAAAACATTAATTTATAAAAAAATGTCCTTATAAAATAGTCTTTTAAATTATAAATGTAATCGTAGATAATAGATGCTAAAGCAATGACGTTTTAATTGCTAATGTGCCTACGCAAATTCAATGCATTAACCATCGACCAACACCATTACAGGTATTATACAAGACCTCTGAAGTTCACAACTGCGATGACCGGGCTTTTGTAACATTATGAAACCCCTGGACTTCACTTTTACCTCCAGACTGAGAAAGTTTTGTATTTCGGTGCAATTTTTTTCAACAAGATCTTTCTACGGGGTCGGAGAGGTATATAAAGATGACGACACCGCCGCCGCCGTGCAGTTTACCTCTAAGTACAGCTATGTGGCGGACGGTCGCGGTGTTAGCTCTCGTAGCTGTGTGCAGTTCACTCCCGGCTCAAGACACGAGCCATTCAGAAAACGACCTCGAAGGGATCGGCGACTGCTTGAAGAAGGATTCCACATCATGCCTCAAATACAAGTTCTTTTCTTTCGTGGACAAAATGATAGGACAGAAGGAAAGCTTTGCTCTAACTGACGGAGTGACTGTTGTGAGGGCTAGCGATGTTCCTGCTGAAACTGGTGCACCACGTGCTTTGGATCCTTTGTCGAAACTGAAGAGTTACCTGGAAACCCATACGCTACGTATTGAACTAAAAGGAACAGATGTTGTTGATGCAGTGTCTAGTGCCGGACGAGCTATTGAAGATACAGTGTCGTCGTTTACAGGAGATAATGAAGTGGATGAAGGGAGAGGAAAGAAGAAGAAGGCGGCGAAGATTCTTGGGCCATTGATAGCTGCATTAGCAATGAAACTAATGGCATTGATGCCTCTGGCAATTGGAGCTATAGCTTTGATAGCTGGAAAAGCGCTGCTGATAGGAAAACTAGCATTAGTGCTATCAGCAATCATTGGATTGAAAAAGTTACTGTCTCAGCAGAAGCATGTAACTTACGAAGTTGTGGCGCATCCTCACCACTCGTCAAGTCATACATCCAGCCACGATTACAGCGGTGGTGGTTCCAGTGGATACGGTGGAGATTCGGGAGGTTACAGTAGCAGTAGTGGAGGAGGTGGACATAGTGGTGGATGGGGAAGATCTATTGATGCTCAAAGCTTGGCGTACTCCGCGCAGAAACCTCAGTAGAGCCTCACGAGCCGTCCTAGTTATTTGACCTCTTTAAGATGTCGATTTCTCTAACGCCCAACGACGTTCAATTGTTTATAATATTTATTCTAGTGTGCAAGTGTGTGCAGTTGTATTTATTGACTGAATTTAAATACGATTAAGTTCTTTTCCATTGCCATTATTCGCTCAAAGTCTTGTAGTCATTATTTATTTCCCTTTTCACTAGTAAACCTTATAGGTGATTTCGAGTAACTATGTTACATAGTGTATGTAGTGTATTTTATAAATAAATAAATTTGGTTTATCTCTAAGATTGATAGTAATATGTACAGTATATAATAATTGTTTGACTAGATATAGTATTATAATATTTATTGTGGTTTCCCATAACCAGTACCTGGCTTTAATATTTTGTAAGTTTTATGTAAGATAAGTATTTATATATGTACCTATACTATTATTTATCTCATATTTTATATGTTTATATTAAGCTGTTCTTGAGTAATTGAGTCGAAATATACAAATTGTCTACGTATAGTGTTATGTGTGTATATTTATTTATAAAAGTAATTTATGATTTAAGAATCTATGATAAAGTTTTTGTCATCATTTATAATAAGAATAACTTGAAACTACAAAGAACTATTGTTATTAAATATTAAAAACGTGCAGTGTGTTTATTTTGCCCCAAGACTGACACCAAAATACAGTAAAAATGTAGAAAAAATGCCTATAAAGTTTTTAGATTAAACGATTCCATTCAACAATCTATAAAGTATTAGAGCATAAATTCACACATCATTTTCCCAACGGTTCTTTACCATGCGACTTTGTAGTATAATGCTTCATCAAAGAAAACCACAATATAATGGTACAAAAACGTCATTATTTTTAATGTGTCATTCTCATGTACCAGACATAAATGTGGTAAGAGCTACAAGTGAAAAGCGGATGGACGTTACGGGTAGACATTATAATAATAGCAGCAATTTGTAGACTTAAATTATGCTCGTATTCAAGTACGAGAAGATACTAAGAGTCTACGATAAAATGACCTGTAGGAAACGCACTGATAGAGATTCTTGTTTTAATTTGTATTTTTTTGTGGCTTTTTTATCGTGCTCTTTCAGCACAATAAATTCTACCAATGATAACGTAGGTATGAAAAATCACGGGGAATGGTTGACCGGTTTTTCAGAAGAGATATCTATTGATTTGGTCAGTTATTCACTTCTCCAGGAATATATGCACACTGGAAATAAAAGTTATAGTGCGTAAGAGAATGTTTGGTTATGCCAAATGAAAAAGAAAGCGATGTTATTAATGTTTACAAACTGTTTTGCAATATTAGTTTATTAAATTAGTTAACATCAATAATATATTATTGCACAAAAGAAATGATCTTATTTCTTAAGTCTTATTAGGTAGATGATTATTATTATGTCCAAAAAAATTGGTTGCTTTCTTATTGGTAGCAATAAGCAGTTATTAATTATAAAGTTACGAAATGCGTTGTAGCACCTCAATACGTAGTTCAACATATAGCCGACAGGTAGGTATAAGGAACCCGTGAGAGATTATCCAAGGCGCTCGATTAATTTTCCTTTCCTGTGAATCATAGTTATCAGGACTAGATTTGCTTTTTACAAGATGGATCGCTGACTTAATAAAATTGCCAGAGTAGTCCTAGACATAATGAAACGTTAAAACCTATTTGTAATATAAACAATTGTTTTTGAAAGAGCAACCCTTCGAGTTTCTTGCTTGTTCTTCTTAGGGGAAAATTTCAATTTGAACAAGCAGTAGCTTAAAAAATATGAAATTGACTATTTTAGGTGTACCTATAAAATAAAGCATTTTTGACTTTGACTCGAGTTGATGCCGAGATGACCTTAGCTGGATCCTTTTTTAAACTTCAAACAAATACAATAAGTAATTTGTTTATTACAGTTCTTTTAAAGGTAATATTTTTTTAAAGGGTTTTAGGGTTATTACAGGATAGATGATTATTTAGGCGATAAGGAGGTCTGGTGTTAGCTGGTCGTTATGTTAATTGCTATTGTTTTGTAATATGTTATATAAAATGTAATATTATTGTAAAGATGGAAACTAATTCAAAAGATGTGTTGTTGCGAAGTTTCTTGTCGCTTCTTCTCCCTAACCATAACACCTTGCGAAGCGATGTAGTTTTAAAAAAATAACATGTTGACTTTCAATAAGTGATATTTTTGTATCCTACATTGAATAAAATATTTTTGATTTTGATTTTGATAAAGGAAAGTTATTTAAAAAAGTGGCGACTTGGCAAGAATTTTACATGACCCCTGAGAAATTTGGCATTCAGTTATTTTTCTTTTTGGCGATTGCGGATATAATCCTCGATGCAATTATACATATTTCTTTACTATTATGAGAGCACGCTTGGCAGAGGCCATATAGAGATTTGGGAGAGGTTGCTCTGCTCTGAAAACAGCATTCTCAAGGCGATGACGTAGGAATGGATGGTCCAATTTATGAATATTTGCTGACTAATTTGCTGACCGCAGCAGGAACTGGCAGTGATACCGGTGATGTAAGTTAAATGTTTAGAATTTGACACCAAAAATTTAAAGTGGAATTTTATTTAGAAGTGGTAATACAATGACCATAATAGTGACACAATTTGTTTACAAAAATATATTTTAAGCATTTTTTTCTTTATTTTCCGTTCCTGGCTCTATTGGCTGCAAATAATAAATTATTTTATTATAATATTTTACATTAACATTATTATTAATAACTTCCTGTTTATAGGGTTCCACCTTACAATATCTACATATACTCTTATTTAAATTTTGAAAGCTCCCGAGAACATAATATGAATATATCACCTTTAAGTAGATAGACCAAACAAGCTTATTTTCGAAACAAGCTGAGTTTCGGTTAACCCATCAAACATGGTTAAGAACCTGTCTCCTCGTTTAGTCTTAAAAAACCATACGACGATGCAGATTACTCGTATGGAATTCCGTGATGATAGGTTTGCCTTGAAGACATTGCTGTTAACGATAAGCCGCCAAATTTGTAGATTCTATAAGATATATAAATGTACCTTATCTAAACAATAAAGCTTATTTGATTGATTGCCGCATTACGGAAAATGTCCAGAGAACCACTAGGACAGACACAACTCCACACAACTTTTCGTTTTACACTAAAAACATATCGCTTTGCTCTCATAATTTGGGCCGCGCATCCACACAGCTTTCCTTGAATTCAGGTCGGACATTTGCCCTCTAACACTAGAGAAAGGTACAGTGATCTACACAATTTGTACAATAACAACATCAGCTGCTAAGACATAAGGTGTATTTGTATTCGAGTGTCATTAGAAATCATGAGATTGGTTTATGGGCCTTGGATAAAAAGTAAAAAATTCTCGTTATTGTTTGCTTAATTCGGCAAGTCATTTGAAGAGGTCCAGGTGTTGAAGACGTAAGAATGTTCACACCTAATTTAATGACAATAGAAATAATGACTGCATAGAAGAATAGTTGAAATTCTCTTTTGTATAAAATTTTTTGAAGATCATTGGAAACAGAATGGGAGAGATGTTGGGTCATCTGATACGACACGTGTACTTTATCAAGACCATCATTGAAGAAAAAGTGGAGGGGAAGAGGAAGCGAGGAAGGCCTAGAAGAACATACATGATAAAAGTAAAGGAAAAAGTAAATGCCGTGTCGTATCAGGAAGTCAAAGAAAAGGCGGAATGTGGAGTAGTGTGGAAAGGACTCCACCGACAAGAGCATAGCTCTTAAATTGAAGAGAGAGTTAAAGATTCTGAATTCAATACCCTCTTAAAACAGAAATTGTTTATAAAAGGCTATTATAAAATTTCTCACTATTTGCATAATAAGCAAGCATGGACATAGGCCGGTCGGGTGATATTCAGTCAAATTATACTATGGAAATACACATGTGAACCAAAACCTATTTAAAAAGAACAAAACCCTTAAGGTTCTTGCTTGTTCTTCTCTGCGCAGTCAGTTTTATGAATGAGCAGTAATTTTAATAATTTGAATGTTACGCTTTCAAATGATCATTTTATCCATGACTTTATTTAACTCACTTTAATTCATGCATGACACATAGTCATACATCTCACCTCAAGGGTAGGGATTTCTATTGATTATACTTTTCACACTTTTATTTTGTCATTATTAGAAAGCTGTATTGCCTATTTAATCAAAAAGCCAATCATCGCCGCGAATTTGTTCACTTGACTAATGACAAAAATCAGTAAGTTTTAAATATGACACGGAACATAATTCAATTTGACCAAATCATAAACCAACCCGTCTAAGTCCTCAACATCAAATATCATTTTGCCCAGACTTGCACGGTTTAACAAGTGCGTGATATTAGAATTCACACTATTTGTTCTATGTTATGGAATTGTTCTAAAATAGTGTCCAAAGGAAAAAATTGTGCCACTGTAATTTAAGAGTTATTCAATATTATAAGTTATTCGTTGACTTAATGTTCCACCAATCTTGTATTCTACTTTTATTGCAAGCAATAACTGATTTATTCTCAAAATTATATTTGTGTTGCGATGATGTTTATTAGTGAGACAACATTTGTCTATGGAGGAGCGAGACTTCCTGATACAAGTATCTTAATACTTACTAGGAGGTCTCAACCCTGGATCTAGTTATAGTATTGTGAGGAACGAAATAAACATTTATAATTATATTGTTATTATAAGTGGGTATTCTAGCGTCAATTGTTGCTGGAATCCTCAATCTCATACCTACGCAGAGACTGCTTTACCTATCTTTTCTATCAGCCGTTACCTCATCATTCATGCCCTTTTCGTTCACATCACCCTTCATACAACCCATTCATATTTTCCGTGATCTTCCTCTTCCTTTCCAACCATCGACATCCATTCACTCTTATAGTAACATACGTTTCATCCCTCCTCATAACATGTCCATATCGACCCAAACGATTTCCTTTCACCTTTCTGCCAAATCCTTTTGCAGTATGACTAGCATTAAAATTTCATATTACAATTGATTTTGTGACATCTCTGAGCATCCCATGTGGGATATAGGTCGTGACGTGACGTTATAATGTATGTACAACTGGCAATCTTAGATTATTCGGATTTCAATGGGGATGGGTTCCTAGATAATGGAATTTATTAAAAAAAATGCGACGTTTTGAAATGTAAAAGTGAAGGGCAAAAGTGAACGACTTAAAAATTCTCCTTCTTCCTCTCCATATTGCTCTCCCACAGACTATATTATAAGTATTATCACGAGGACTGCGAAGTAACGGCTTAATTTCACAGCCCTTTTTGGCGGAAGAGACAGTCGATTTTCTTGGTGAAGTTAAAGAGGTAAATAACATTGTCTATCGTGCTCAGGGCTGTAAGGGGAAAAAATACACCAATAGTACATCAAAACAAAAAATGTCGTTTGCCGTTTGAAAAATAATCGAAGGAATCGAAAAAGTATTAGTTTATTTAATATTTTTTTCCAAACTTAATCATAAAAATTTTACACATCGCGTAAAAGCAGCCTTATGGAGCTTGAATTTTGCTTTACTTTATTAGAATTAGGATTATTCTATGAAATAAAACATAATTCTATCATGAGTTAAGTAAAGTTAATGAGAATATGCGTGTATGAATTTTCAAGAGAAGGGTAGGTATATACAGAAGGTCGTCCACGATCTCTTAACCAGATAGGTTCTGGCTAAGTGTGATCTAGGGGATGGCGCGTACCTTTTCTTCATGGTTCAGAGCCATTAGAACACAACATGCTCGGGAAAGAAACGAAGTATTGTGCGGACGCATGAATTTGGTCAACATTAGTGCTGATTGGGTTAGCACACACTTAGGGTCTTATTAATAAATTGATCTTGAGATCGCGTCTCTATCTCAATACTATTTTTATTGAAACTGTTTTAATATGCAACAGATTCTCAAGCGTCAACTTAAGGCCATCTCAATCTTGAGAACGGTTTATTAATATGGGCCTTAGTCTAACTGTTCAGCTAGGTAACGCAGCAAGTGTGCTAGGGTTCATGCCCCAAACCAGAGGACTGGATGACGTTTTCGTCTTTTAGTAGTTAGTACTAGTTAGTTTTATTGCTTTGTATTTTAAAACTTTATTTTATTTTTATTTATTCGGAAAACCAACAGCTGCAATAACACTAATGGAAACTATTATAGGAAACAGAGAGCCAATTACAGGTCCTCACAAATAGAAATACGTTATATAATTCAATAACATGTATTTTACATGTAGTAACACACTTGTACATATTTTGCCTTCGCTGTACCTACATATACCAGATTCAATCAGCGCCAAAAAAAAAAGAAAAACAAATGATTTATATATTAAATTAAGCCATCAAAGAATTGTTCATTTAATTGAGGCCTCGCTGACATAAAACTAATGTTAAAAAGATCTAAATCGAACATCTTAGACAATTTATTAAAATTGTTGCTCGCACGCCACAGAAAGGTGTTTTTTCTGTAGTTGGCAGAAGTTGTAGTTATGTGCACCGTATTCATTGAATTCTTTTACTAATATTTAGTGTATAGGTACATAACGCCACGGCCTTGGCCTTTGGGTGTTTGAAACATTAAAAGTTTAAGTGATCACCCAGTGAATTACCTTATGTTAACTGGTGAAGAGTGTATTTGTACTTCTTTAGGGTATACCAACACTGGTCTATTTTTGTATTTGTCATTAGTATGACATAATCCGGATTCTAGATACATACATAACGTCACGACTCTTATCTCAAATGGTCAGATATATCCCAAAAAATAGTGTTTGGGTGTTTCAAACATTAAAAGTATAATGCTTGGAACAACATCCACGGTTAATCTTTTGAATGTAAATGCACACGTGACAGCCGGCGAGCCTATATCACCGCTAAAACGTACAAATCTATGGTATTTTTTGATGGAAAGTCCCATAGTCGCCTTTTAACATGTGAGCGGTTCTATTCTTATAACGTGCCGAAACCACAAACTGCAGAAGAAGGTTACCTATTCAGACATTTACGAGTATAGAGATGTTTTCTCCTGTTTCCAATATTCGGTTTTTGGTCAACATTTTACACAAAATATCCAAATTTCAGGACTTTAACTTATTTTGTTTACGAGCAAGAGACCTGTAACATACACACGTACAGATAGGAGAATTACAGTAGTAGGGATCCGTTTTTCCCATTAACTATGGAACCCTAACAAATTGAGCGTAGAAAACCAAAGAAATCTAGCCACCACTGGGCCTTATTATTCTCATCTATCCACCTAATTTTAAAATTATAGCAGATTATGTCGTCTTAACCTGGTAACCTGCAGTTGAAAACAAATAGTACAAAACAGCTACGCCATCTCACAGACGTGGAATGTAACAGTAGTGAATGAACGCTCGCGTAAACGTAACCTTGACAAAGAAAAAAGAGCAAAGTGACGCCATCTTACATCAGCCAAGCAATAAAAAGAAAAAAGAATAACAGTAAATACTATCATAAACTATTTACGAAGCCACGAACAATAAATAAAAATAAAGCAACTAAAGCCTTAAATAAAATAAAAAGATTGCCATTCATAAGCGCACGCGCAGGTTCAATGACATGACAAACATAGTAGAGCAAGTGGTGAAATGGGAACTCCACTATTACGTTACAGAATATCATTGGCAATGTTACCCGCTAGCGCCATCATTAAACGGTAAACATAACTTTGTAAAGATAAATCATTGACTCGTGCGGAGCGGCGAAGCCTTGAACTTTTACTTTATTTGTAAACAATAATGGCCATGAAAGTAGTTCTACTGTGAAAACAGAGATGGCGCTGTATCAATCAATGCTCGTATTTGAGTGTTAAACTTTTAACTAAATGTTTATGTTTAAATTTGTATATGTGTAGGCTAAGGAAAGATTTAGTTCAATATTTCTTGATAGTTGTTAAAGAATAATTCTATTTACAAATAATTAACAGCGGCTAATTTTTGTTCTTCTTCAGATGCAAAGAGATGCAATCTTCGTTTGGAACATGGATCAAGGAAAACCTTTCTCTTCAAAAAGTACCAATTATATTTCACAGATGGAACTGTAACCAAATTTGGTAACTATTTTCTCTAATCTACTATTTCCAATTACAAGTGAATAACTAATTCACCAATCTGAAAAGGAGAAGGTACCCATATAACCAATATCAATAATTAATTCCAAAAAAAATACTGGGGTTAGAGATAACCCGGGTACTATCTATGAAGTACGTACTAAATCTCATGTATATTGAAAGTCAGAGAGATACAAATTAGGATGAAGCCTTAAATGTGCTCCTAAGCCCTATAATGATTATTATCTGTCACATTTTTAATATAAATGAAAATAAATACAAATGACGTTAAGTTACTGTTCGTTGAGGCGTATCATAAAAATGTGATGAGTAGCACCAAATCATCCTGAGGGTGGTGGGAGGTAAGCAGAAGTATCCCAATGCTGGACTAGGTTTTAGGTAGGTTAGAAGTTGACTATTTGACATTTGCTTAATGCTTAATATTTGGATTTCTTTGACATTTTTCTAAAATAATCACATCTATTGTTATTCGCATTGAGCCAGCTTGGTGGAATATGGCCCACATATCAAATGCCATATAGCAAAAACCATTATAATAAAGGACCTTCCTACCTAAGACCTAAGATAGCCAGTCCCCCAAATGTGTTTCCGGGTCAGTACGCGTCCACCCTCGACCTCATCTTCACTTAACATCAGGTATGATTGAGATCAAGTATCAACCTGTTGTGCATAAAAAAAGAATGTAAGAAAATTGCATGCAGCATAGGTGAGAATTTTGATGTAAAGAGAATTGAATTGAACAGAGTTGAGATGGTGGAGTGACGAGAATAGATAAAATAAGGAATGAGTATGTAAGAGGGAAAAGTTGAAAGGAAATCGTTTGGCTTGTTATGAGGAGAAATGAAACGCATGATATACTAAGATGGTGATGCATATGGATGTCGATGATAGGAAAAGGAAGATCACGGAAAAGAAGGGTGGATTGTGTGAGGGTGATATGAAAGAAAAGGGCGTGAATGATGAGGTAACGGCTGATAGACGAGCTTGATAGAAAAATACATACGGCGACGACACCAATTAAATTTGGACCAGGGCAAGAACTTGACAAATAATAATCTTTTATTTAAGTAATTAGGATGCATTATGTTTCACATAATATCGTATTTCATATGCTAGAGATGTGTAGTCTACAGCAGGGAAGATAGGATCCAGTCATATCTTTCTCCTGTCAGTTTATTGATTCTGCTGCGGCTGGCTCTCATATTAGAGATCGAATCTATCGAAGTGCTTTTCAACGGGACAGTTTGCTTAAATTAGCTACCTTCATTTCAATATCAAAACAGCTGTTTGTAATGACAGCTTAGTTTCAATGCTTTAGATTGAGCACATTGGTTTTCGAATCTCATTTTCACTTAACATAAAACTTTTGAGGTCAAGCGTTCAACCTGTTGTAAAAAAATTGGCTACTTATCTGACAAAAGCTTTGATATGCTCATTGAATTCCACTCCAACGAAGTCAAGCTAGTTTAACATTGAAATATAGTATTAACATCCGTTATGTATTGCCACAGATCGGTTTAGATGTTTAATCGCAGGTATCTATATGTAATAAGGACAAGTCGCGTCGTCCGTAATAAAACGGGCATTTTTGTTAGGTGCGGTCACTATACTTGTTTTGTAGAATGTAGGTTACCGTGTTTTGTCCATCGCCTATGGTTTAATAGGAAGGGCCGAGTATGTTGATAATAAATTGCAATTTGTTATTGAATCGATATGAAGTCTCGTTTGAACATCAAGTAGCTCGAATAGACCACGCATGGGCTTAGGACAAGCCCCATTGTTGTCTAACTTCAAATGGTAATGAACGGTAATTGGTCGATTTTAACAATTAAAGCCTTACTATTTAGCAGTTCCCGATACAATCCATTCCCATTGTAGTTAACGACACTACGACACTCACAACACTGTTCGGGAAAGAAACGAAGTAATGTGCATGAAGTTGGTCGACATTGGTGTTGATTGAGTTAGCATATTACTTAAACTAAAAGCCTAGTCTCTCGTTTTTCACTACATTTTGGTCCAGTAACTTAGTTCAGTCATCGTCGGTGGCTCAGCGGTTAAGACGCAGTCTCCCAATTTCGGAGGTCCGGGTTCGATTCCCAAGTAGTCCATGTACCAATGACTTTTTAAATTTAATTTAAATACTTATGTGCACTCCGACTATCCGACTGCACTTAAACGGCGAAGAAAAACATCGTGAGGAAACCTGCATGCCTGAGAAAAAAAAATTCAAGGGCATGTGAAGTCCCCAACCCGCATTGGGCAAGCCTGGTGGACTGTGGCCCATACTCCTTCATTATACGAGGGAAGGCCTATATCTCTGCAGTGGGATGTTTACGGGCTGAGATGATATCATGATGAAGTTCGTTCAGAAATCATAGACTCAAATGATTTTAATAATTTTTAGTTGTCATGTCTACATAATATACTCTCTAATAGATTTATAGACGCTATTTTGTAATAACTAAAGCTATAAAACTTTGTCTTGTCTTGAATTTCTTGCTCGTTCTTTTCAGGGGATTACAGCGTTGTGAATGAGTAGTTAATTTAAGTTTAGAAATGTCGATGATTTGAAGTGATTTTTTGTAAGCCCTATGAAATGAAGTACTTTTCATTTCATTTCTTTTTTGTGTGCTTGTGTAGTCAATAAAACTTGAAAGAAAAGTATTAAAATCATATAATTTCATTGACGTAAGCCGAAGTCAGAAGCGGTCTACGTAATTTTCTTTTTTAGGACTTGGCCTGAACACTATCTTGCGCTTCGATCAATTCCTGATTGGCGTATTAGGATATATTTACGCGATCTCCGACTCTGACCTAAATCAATTGAGTTATTTCGTTTTCTATATTTAATTTGATAACCATAATTTGACAAAATGGCTGCCAGCGTCTGCCATATTGATTTTATCATAATTTCATATACCATGTGTCACTCCAGGGACTAGTACGAATCTAAATTTTCTTTATGCACAACGGGTTATCACTTAACCTTAATCACACCTGATGTTAAGTGAAGATGAGGCCAAAGGCCGAAGGTGGAAGCGTACTGACCCGGAAACCCAAATATTTGGGGAACTAGCTATCTTATCTCTGACAACCGGAACACAACAATGCTATTAGCATTGCTGTTTGGTAGCAGATTTAGATAAGATGATGGTAGCTAGCCAGGCAGACTTAAAAAAACCAACCAAACCGAGTACTATACATGTACTCCGCTGAGGATCGAACCCGCGACCTGCGATACGTAAACCCGTAGTTTACATTGAGTCACGGAGGTGGTTACCTACACCATGTGTCTAAAACGGTTGATTTTAAAATTAGACATCTGCCAATTGACACATTGGACAGTATGTAGCCAAGCTTAAGTGGGTCTGGGCTGGTTGGACATCTGAATGTTCCGATAATAAACCATTATAAAATATGTGGGTATCATAGTATACCAGGCAGACTGGAAACAAATTAGATAGGTAGTTTAAAATTAGATGTTAGTAAGCCACAGGAGTGGAGACCTGGTAATCTGAGATACAGGTTTTCCTAGTTCAGGTACCGGTTTAGAAATAATTCAAAACTAGGTATATAATACTAAAACACTTTGTTTAAAAGCGAAATTACAGGATAGATGATTATTTAGGCGATAAGGAGGTCTAGTGTTAGCTGAATTCAAATTCCTGGTCGTTAACTACGCTTTTGTTAATTGCTTTTGTTTGGTAATATGTAGTAACCGCCTCCGTGGCTCAATGTAAAGAAGCATTTTAAATATCCGTCCGGCTAGCTACCACCATCTAAATATGCCGCCAAGCAGCAATGTTAATAGCATTGTTGTGTTCCGGTTGTCACAGATAAGATAACCAGTCCCCCAAATGTGTTGGAGTTTCCGGGTCAGTACGCTTCCACCTTCGACCTCATCTTCACTTAACATCAGGTGTGATTGAGGTCAAGTACCAATCCGTTGTGCATAAAAAAAAAACCTTTACTTCTCATATCTCCAAGATTTGATGTTGAAACCCGGATATAAAACAACATTATAACGTTTCTAGAATAAACGAATGTAAGTTCAACACGTGAATTGTTGTAAAATGTAATAAGTGAAACTTATTCAAAAAAAACTAATTAATGTTTTTAATTAAGACGCTTTTCACTTTACGAGAGGCTTTCTTTAGGCATTGTTTCAACTGACCGTGTCCAGGCGGTGTTTTAGGCCTATGGCACGATATATTATATTTAATTTATATAATGTGGAACCTCGCAAGATGGTTAATAAACTACACAAATACAACAATGTGTGAGACACAAAACTGAGGCGACAAAAAACTGGAGCTTTCTCGGGCAGCGATTAGTTTTGCCATTCAACGGGTTATGCTACCAGTCTTTTGGGCATCCTCCTGCTCGGTTTGGACCTCGATCAAGTTTTTTACCTTTCATAGTTATGGAACGTAGAGGGCGTATTCGGATCTATAAATAAATACATATCCTTAGACATACACACAGCGCCATCTAGTTCCACAGTAAGCAACTATAGGCTTGTGTTGTGGATACCTGAGGGTTGATATACTACATAAACACATATTTTTTTTTTGTAAATAAATACATATATAAATGAAAAACATCCATAACTCGGGAACACATGTCTGTATTCATCATACAAACATATGCCCCTAGCGGGATTCGAACCCGCGACCTTTTGGTATAGCATCAGAGTTTCTAACCACTACACCAAACAGGACGTCAAAATAGATAGATAGTGGATATTGAAAACCCTCCAGACAACAAATGAATACGTGTAATCATATAGACCAAACAAACTACCCTCAAAGCTAAATATCTTCGGAACGACATAGCCGATTTCAATCAAAAATGGCTAAGAACTTCAGGGTTTAATCTTACACATTATAAACTAGCTTTCCGCCCGCGGTTTCGCCTGCGTGGAAGAACTTTATCGCGGAAATTTGTTAATCCCGCGGGAACTACTCATTTTATCGGAATAATGTTCCAAATTACTGCCAAATCTATTCAGCTGTTTCTCCGTGATTGTCAAACAAATAAACAAACATCCAAACTTTCGCATTTATAATATTAGTTAGATTAAAAATTTAGAAAATCCTCGATTTAGAAAACAAATGGTTATATCATGTAAATAAACCAAACCATCTGTGTTAAAAAAGCTAAATCTTCGAAACGCCGATTTTGATTAAACCTAAGAATTTCTTCCCTAGCCTTTGGGCCGGGAATATTTATTTAAAAAAAATATATATATAATCTGAGGATCTATTACGTAAGTCAATCAATGAGTCCATCGTAAACGATTATTACGATCATCGACGTCAAACTCGCGAAATCTTATTACGCATTTCAAACGATTACGAATGCGAGTGTCACCGATACGATTGACGATGAATGAATGATCTCTCATACAAAAGTAATGACATCGGCATTACCTATGCACATCGTATACGATTCAAACGTTATCGATAAAGGTGAGTCGGGGTTTACCCCAATCGTATTCGTATTCACTATAGGTACTAAGAATTCTTATGATTCTTTTGTTATTGCAAAAAAATATTATTTCAAAAACGTGTTTTACGTTTATTAGTTAAGCTAGTACTCCTACTAATAATTTGTAGAACAAATACCTTTTCCAAAAAGTGAATATTTCGACAAATAACCTACTATTATAAAATTATTTTTATTACATGATGATGTATGAGTCATGTAGATGATCGAAGCTTGTATCAAACAATATTTTTAATGGTTCCTACGTAATTTTCCAGAAATTTCTCCGAAATGATAATTAAAGAAGTACAATATTGTTTCATGTAAAATGTTGTTTAATGTTTTACTTTAACTTGAAAACTTGTTGCTCTTATTACGTAAAAAATGTAGTAACACGATTAGCAGTAAAAATACTATGGGTTCTTTTACAAATTTTATTGGCTTTGATTCCCCGATAAATTCCCGATTTAAATTATTCCTCACTCTCTATTTTCCCACAAATCGAGGAATTTTTTCGTAATTGGCAGCACTGCATGTACAAATTTGGTAGGTTAGAAATTATGTAATGCAAAAATAGAGTGAGATAATGTTATTCTGGGTATAAGGGCATCCCTTTCTATTGCGCTCTTTTAGCCCAAGGTGTTAACGAAAAAAGTACACAATAGCGCCGTCTAGTGTCGAGTAGCAATACTTTTGGACCCTCTGACCAGAGGGCCTATTACGTAAATTTAAACGTTTCAATCGGCCATCGGCCATCGTTTACGATCATCGACCACTCGTATAAAAGTTACTGCATTACGTATGTCGTCGTATGACACTCGTATACAATGAATGAATGATATTGGAATTGTCCAAAAGTATTGCTACTCGACACTAGACGGCGCTAGCACTAGCTTTTTTCGTTAACACTTTGGGCTAAAAGAGCGCAATAGAAAGGGATGCCCTTATACCCAGAATAACGTTATCTCACTCTATTTTTGCATTACATAATTTCTAACCTACCAAATTTGTACATGCAGTGCTGCCAATTACGAAATAATTCCTCGATTCGTGGGAAAATAGAGAGTGAGGAATAATTTTAATCGGGAATTTATCGGGGAATCAAGGCCAATAAAATTTGTAAAAGAACCCATAGTATTTTTATTGCTAATCGTGTTACTACATTTTACTACATTTTTTACGTAATAAGAACAACAAGTTTTTAAGTTAAAATAAAACATTAAACAACATTTTACATGAAACAATATTGTACTTCTTTAATTATCATTTCGGAGAAATTTCTGGAAAATTACGTAGGAACCATTAAAAATATTGTTTGATACATGCTTCGATCATTTACATGACTCATACATCATCATGTAATAAAAATAATGTTATAATAGGAGGTTATTTGTCGAAATATTCACTTTTTGGAAAAGGTATTTGTTCTACAAATTATTAGTAGGAGCACTAGCCTAACTAATAAACGTAAAACACGTTTTTGAAATAATATTTTTTTGCAATAACAAAAGAATCACAAGAATTCTTAGTACCTATAGTGAATACGAATACGATTGGGGTAAACCCCGACTCACCTTTATCGTTAACGTTTGAATCGTATACGATGTGCATAGGTAATGCCGATGTCATTACTTTTGTATGAGAGATCATTCATTCATCGTCAATCGTATCGATGACACTCGCATTCGTAATCGTTTGAAATGCGTAATAAGATTTCGCGAGTTTGACGTCGATGATCGTAATAATCGTTTACGATGGACTCATCAATTGACTTACGTAATAGATCCTCAGACTATCTGATCGTATTCACTCGATATACGTCCGATTCTTCCGTCAGACATTTTCTGAACTCAGTCGTTCCTGAGCTACTGTCCCGAGAGCTTGCACGCAGAGCAGAAAGAAAAAATGGACGACGAATTAATATTTGTTTGTGTTGACGCGAAAGAAGAAAAACGATAATAAAATCGTACGCACCTCGGCGCAGTTTCCGACTCCGACGTCCGATCCGATTAGGACGTGTATTTTTTTTTTATGCACAACGGGTTTTTATTTCACCTCAATCACTCCTGATTTTAAGTGAAGATGAGGTCGAAGGTGGAAGCGTACTGACCCGGAAGCCCCAACACATTTGGGGGACTGGCTATCTTATCTCTGTCAACCGGAACACAACAATGCCATTAACATTGCTGCTTGGCGGCAGATTTAGGTAAGATAGATAAGATAGTATAGTATATTATATTATAGCTTAAATATCAAAAAACGCACGTATTACCGTGAGTAAACGCACGTACGTCCGGACAAAAACTGGACACACACACACACACACGCAAACGCACAAACAACATTCACATGCGGGTGCAATCATGACAAAGCTATCGACAATGCAATCTAGTTTCCGAGAGTTGGGTCCCTGCCCCGTATTCTAAATAGTTCGACAATCGACCCGATGTCAGAATATTTTAAATTTCGATGGCGTTGTTCCGCAAATCAAAATTGGAAATTTTCTGATTTGAATATCAACCAGAAGGAATGTGACTAAGTAGTAGTTATTGGATGCACGCTGATGATGAGAATATCTAGGTCACGACTTAATAAACCTACTTAAATATGAAAAATGCACCTTCATAAGGGCCCATATTCATTACAATGGAGAATTATACTCTTGTTTTATGATAATCTTCTTTGTGAATATTAAAATACAAAACCGTAACGAAATTCGACCGAGCAGTTATATGGTAAGTTAGCTTAGTTGGTAAATTAATGCTCCAGTTCAAGTAAGGTAGGTGGCATTTTTAACTCCCGACGAAAAACGACGGGTGTTTTGTGTTTGACAGTGTTATGTACACACACACTCTAAGTTCAGCTTTTGCCTGGATGTATTTTAGTAATGCTTAGTCCAACTTGAGTAATAAATAGAATTACCTAAGAAACAAACGCGGAATAAATAGACCACTCATATTTTTGTATGTGTTTCTAGTAAAGTTTTGTACATATTTAAATAGGACGTTACGTGTATCTAAATGAAAAATTCAAATATGAAATTATATTCAAAATATGAAATTTGTTTTATGAAGGGTATTTCAGGGTAATAGGACTGAGTTATAGAAATATTTCCTACTGTACCTTAACGACGTACATTAGCTTAATAATAATAAATTAATAAATACATTTATTTATTGACAGATAACAGGGATCCATCAAACCAAATTAAATTAGCGCAAATTAAATTAAATTATATTCCTATTGTTTACGTATTCAATTGTTATTGTACTCTACATTATTATCATAATATCATAAATTATCTATTCTTGAAATAAAATTACAAAATTGTAATAAAATTGTATTCAAGTTCTTAAGTCCCGTAATAGTTAAAATTTATAATAATAATGACATAAAGTCGTCAACAGAGGCAATAATTAAGTTAGTATTTCCTAACATTCGCCACAGATTATCAGCTGCGCATCTAGACACTCCCAAATCACAAGCCTCTCTTCAGAATTATGTCTGCGCGTAATTTCCACTCAAGTCTCGCTTATTTCGTCGTCGGATCTATGACAGATGTCATTAAGTTAGTATTTGAACCACGAAGCTACACACTTGATTTTTTTTTATATAAACCTGTTAGTGTTACGAGAACTTATACCAGCACTTACAGGTCATATTGTATTTTATAGACATTTCTAGTCCACAGAGAGAGTGCCACAAATGTCCAATTGGTGTCTTGGAAATCGAAAGCAACTGCTTTACGAGTTATTGTCAAGTGCGTTCGTACTTTCCGAAGCACTTAGTTAATTTGCTCCATTGATCACACTTACTGACATCCGCAAATGGTGATGGGTGGGATACAACACCAGCCATTGACCTGAAACTCATCAAATCTGCGAATGCCTACAAGAAGTGCTCTTAAATTGCTGTTTTTGATGACACTACAAAAGTGACAGAAGATGAGCTACTCCGAGAAATTTTTGATTTGTATAAATTAGAAAAAATATGTTTTTTTTATGATTAACTGGCTACGCGTTTGACCACAATCTCACCTCTTGGGAAGTGACGATGTGGCCGAAGATGAAGCACGCGATCTCAGTAGAGTATTCACCCTGCTCTTGAAGATTGAAGTTATGCTTTTATTTTTTAACTATAATGTGAAGGATATATTAACGATTCTGAGTTTGTTTGTAAATTTGTAAAATTCTTTATTAAAAATAAAATAAACAATTGTATACATCTCAGCGTCTAAGCCCAAGAGAAACGAACATAATACAGTAATATTTGACATGCTAAGCACCTATTACAAACTGTTAATAATTAACAAACGGATATATTTTCGTAGCTAAGTAATTTTTGTATTTATCAGGCCAATATTTATAACTTATGCAATCTTTAGAGGAGATTATATTTATTTAAATGCATAGATAATATAAATTATTATATCGCCAATATGGCGGTATTCAATTCGTAGAAGCTAGGATAATACTATTTTTTAAACGCGGTGGGTAAAGAACTGTGTTGTGTGTACTTGTAACGATTCTGAGTGGTTGTTACAATATTTTTTTTTTATTCATTGCAAAGGAGATTGCTCAACTTGCATAGAACAATTTGCCTAAAGCGCGATTATATACAAATAAAACACATTCCAAAAATTGTCCAAATATTGTCCAATTATTAATAGAAATTTGTCTTGTGTCCTGGAGATTTCTAGAGAGAGACTTTGCAGAGGCGTAAAACTTCTTACAAATGGCAGAATTCTCCAGGACACAACAGTTACTGTAATGCCAATAATTAATCTATCGGTTCTTTGATTTGATTTGAACAAATGAACTGATCGCTGTTAGTTTTATTTGAAGAAATAATATTTTTTTTTGAAATATTTCTTTTATTCTGGTAGGCGTAGAGTATCCAGCAATTTGTATAGGATATAACAGTTTCTAAAATTCTGTTTTTTATCATTGCAATAGTTCCACTTCCAAAAAACGTATCACTTAATCATTGATCTTCTTGTTCCAGCAATCGATTTCTGAATAATATATAACTGAGACCAACGTACCAAAGAAGTAACTGAGTTGCCGCTTGACAATAAATTACCGTTTAAGTTTAGATTGTTTACTTATATATTATGCCTAGAGTGCCATGTAGTTTTAAGAGTCGCAAATCAATATTTACTATTACTACAATCATAATATTAGTTTAGTAAACGGAGGTGAATATAAAATTATATAAAGAACTCTGTCGAGGGAATGCACTCCATCGACAATATGGTGTGCATTGTTATCGTGTCGTGATTTTTTTTTTATCAAACTGCAAAACTTCAAGCATTTATTTCAATGAAGATCATTTGTTGAATGTCAATTTAAATCTATTGGAAATAAAAATAGGGCTTAAGCATTTTTCGGTTAGTCAATATATCCAAGCTACCACCGCTTCGGAAAGGAAAATCATCTGTGGGAAAAGAAGCGGCGCAAGAAACCCACAGGATCATTTTTCTTTTCTTTTCTTTTTCCAGAAGACTCTCATATTAAAACATTACAGAGATACTCAATTTATACGAATGTATTGACAACACTTTGGTAAGTGTTTCAAGAATTTTATTTGGTAGTTATTTTATCAATTTTATTTAAAGAATGCGGGATATAGGTATGTGGCTTAATAAAAACAAAGAGGTAATGTAATTATTGACTTGATATATTTTTTATAATCGTAATCGGGTGGTTCATAATAATTTAAATTATTTATTTGTTATATTTTAGTATGAAGATATACAATGAAAACAAAGATTTGTACATTTGAGAGATGCATCACCTTAGAAAAAATATTACTATTAAGAGATCTACATAAAATTACACATATATGATATAATAAAATATATAGTTTTATATAATAATACGTCAAACGAAGTGCAAACAAAAATATTTTACGTAAATAATTTGATACGAAGCATATTTACAAAAGTTATATAAGTAAATTAAATTACTATCTATAATATAGAAAGAGTAGATTTTATATAATATTATACAATACGACTAGTAAGAGATGAACACATACATAAGTATATAGGTACTAGAATAAAATAAAAAGTAAACAAAAAAATAAATTAAAGCTACCGAAAAACTTAATTAGTCATTTGTACTAAATAAAATTAAAGAGTATTAAAACAGGTACATTTCGAGTAAAAATAAAATAAAACGAAGTATTTATAATAAATACAGAAACTGGCGATGCTTTGGAAATCAAGACAAGATTCACTCGTTCTAGCAAATTAAATTATCATTTTAACATGCGTTTAAATAATTTAAATAAATTATTAAATTAAACAATAAATTAAAATCTCATAACACTGAGGTCCGTTCTAGACTAACTGAAGATAACAAAACGCAGACTAATCTTCCTGGACAAGGATCTCAACAGTCTTACACTATCTTAGGTATTAGTTGGAGTAGGCGCTGTAGGCCATGTTCTGTGCATCTTGAGATGACCGTCCCCATCCTCCGTGACCACCACCGTGGCTATAATGCTCCTCGTGATGAGGATGTGCCACCACTTCGTAACTCTCGTGTTCGTGTTTCGAAGCCAAAAGCTTCTTGAGAAGAACCAACGCGGAGGCGACAAGGGCGGCCTTGGCGAGCATCAAACCCTTGATGGCAGCGAAAGCGATGATTCCAAGGAACAGCGGGATGAGTGACTGGATCTTAAGTTGAAGAAGAGCCAGGATCGGGATCAGCTGCTTCAGCTTCTTCTTCTTGCCGCGGCCTAATGAGAAGGAAAAGTGAATGTTAGAAATATAGTCGTAAGTGGATTAGAAAATCTAAATCCGTCTGAACGTAACGTTGATGGAACAGTTTCAGATTACCAACATATGATTGCTGCGGTGAAATCATGAACAATTTAACTGCACAGTTCTAAAAGAGAATAGGCATTTAATATAAAACTAAATCACTTCTAAATTAGTAGTATATCAAACTAATTGATAGCAATTTAAAATCAAAGTGGTAGTGTTTACCGAATTTCGTTTTCCACACTTCATTGTCTAAGGAATATAATCAGTAAACATCAAGTGCTCTGCTGAGACCCTATTCAAATTCAAAGACACGTTCGCAAAACGACACTGAAATTTAAAGCGATGTCGCTTTCATTGAAATTCATGATGTTACGTCCAGTTTGCATAACAAGCTTGCCCATCTAGAAAGTGTATCGATTACCGGACATTACAATTCGAAAGCTCCAAGCCTACTTCCATATTTCGTTAACGAGAATCCGCCTGAAGCAAGACTTTTACTCGATTCTCAATCGAGATTTCGATCACGGTAACCGGTGGTAGCGGAACTCAAAACTAGTTACGTAGTCCTACATACTCGGCACTTGTACTATGGAAATCTAGCAAAAACTAGACTTTGTCCGCTTTCCACCATAATCAACCTTGTTAATAGGTTAGAGAAACTCCTGTTAAACCCGTTTGGCCTTTAAGATTTCTAGTGTCGTCTTTATACGGTTATATGTGTCTGTAATCCGGATGTCCGTTCCAACAATTTCTAGGATTCCCTCGTTTCGTAATAATTTCTCTGACGTACAAAATTTTTTATACGATATGTCTGCAGAATCCTATCTAAGTTATAATATATTTAAATAACCTAATTGACTTTATAACTATCGTGATGGAAGACTTTCTATTTTAAATTTCTCAGAGTATGTACCTGTTAAACCGGTCTCGAAAAGTTTTTTAATTTATGATTCGGCGAGAGCGTTATGTGTGGAATTAAAAATGAGCACGAAGGCTTTATATAACACTCGCTTTTTACTTTTTTATCGTGTAAAATACCACGTAAGTCATTTATATCGCAGCATTTAGACAATTTTACGTGTCATCAACATCTCGGTTCAAATGAGAGTCAATTAACGATTTTTTTTAGTTTAAGTATTCCCACAGACATATTCACAGCATTTGAAAAATTAACATCAATCTCTGAGTGATGTTATCAGATGATAAAGCCATTCAATATGCGGACAGATGCTAAACCAGTTATACAAATAAACGTGAAAAACGTTTTTTAAGAGCTATTATCTAACAATAACCATTGGTGGCATAACGTTTTATAACCAATCGATAGTCTGAACTCTATTATGTCATGTTAGAGTACAATACAACGGCGAGTCCACATTTAGCCTTCAGCTGCAGTAAGTACTTATTCATACGGTTTTTTGCAGTTGTCAATAAGAATTTGCTTTGTCATAGTACGGTCAAGTCAATTATATTGATGGTAATATTTACTTTACATAGCGAAATATGAAGCAACTCATTGAAGTTCATCTATGACTGTATAATTGAAATGAATCTGTCACACAATTTGAGTAGCCTACATCTAGAATTTTTTAATTTTTACCTACATGGTATCCATAAATATACGTACAAATCATTTTATGTAATTTCGTATGAAGTCTTACGAGCTCGGATAACTTTTCTCGATTCGACCTTATATTGCTTAACTTTGTAGACAAAGTTTGGATTATTCTTTCCGGTTGTCAAGCTTATTGATTTTTGTAATGCGATTTAAAATTTAACAGTTTCTTACAGTCGTAACAAAATTAGTTTAGTTGTAAGTAATTCGCGATTTAAGATCGTTTTAAATCATGTATACTTTCTCCAATTCATCTCTGACCAGTAATTTGATCGCTTACAAGAATTATGCCTCGAGCCGTACGAATGAATGATAATATAATTTTAGATAATAGCGGAGTACACTACATACTCGTATTATTACAGTAATTGGGAGAAGACGCGGCAAGCTTTTTGGGAAGTTTGTTGATGAACGTGGGACGGAAACAAATCGAGTTAATAACAACAATTACGACCATCATCCTGACAAGGAAATTATGGAAAACGATCATTATGTATGAGTGAACAATATTTAATAGCATAAATATACTCTAAAAATATTAGCTTATTATGTAGTGATTCGAAATACGCAATTTTTTTGGTTTATTAACCCGGTTCACTAGAAAACAGGTACATAAAAATAACAACCTTGATTCAGCAAGATGACCCGAATAGCCAGTTTCTTAGTTTGTTAAACTGTATACTTCAGGTAGTCAGTTTTATTGAAATTTGAGAAACCTGATAAAAATATTGTCAATAATTATAACGGGTCCGTCGGTGTTTTAAATCAAGATCTAAATCTTTTTAGAATTTCGATAATGAAAGAAAGTTCTGGTACGTTATTCAGCCTCAATCAGAAATAGAATAAAATTATCACTTCAACAGCCTTTAAGACTCCATTACTGGATATAAGCCTCTCCGATGGAGCAGTCTGCATCACACTTCATGGGAGGATTGGCAGACGCTTTGACGATTGCAGATTTTTTCGAGCTCTACACCAATGACGTAGAGAATTGTGGTCATTACTCCACCGACAAGAGCATAGCTCTGAAATTGAAGAAGCAGAAGACACCAATGATACCACTGTCTATCACTGTTCTTCACCGTTATGTTCACAATCGTTAAATCACCTTTAACGACATCTACGGGAAGAGACGGATTCTTCTTATTCTACTTTGCAAGGAACTACACGGCCATAAAATCATCAAATAAGACATGGTAATATTGACATACCTTCTTCGAGCGATCTCTTGACATCATCAACAGTGCCTTTGGGGACACGCAATTGGATGATATGGTTTTCCAAGAAGTCAGCAGCGGCGTCAATCAGTCTGTTCTCGACCTGGCTCTCCCTGGCTCTGGGTTCCTCAGAGAGTGGCTCGAGAGCACGAGCTGATCTTGGGGATCCAGTGCCAAGTAAGCTGATACCATCAGCGATGTTTACTTCCCTGGCCGATGCAATGTTTTCGACGTATTTCAGTGCTCTTTCCTGTAAGAGTGTTTGAATTAGTAATTTTGCGGTATTAATAAGTTCCTAATAAGAATTTTTAGACAGAACTGGGCATACTGGGATCTTGAAATCAAAACTTAAAGTAATGTAGGTCAAATTTTCGAACGATAGTTATAGACTTACTGAGGTCTAGTTTACGTTTTTAATGGGAATAGATATTATTCAACTAGACTGATAATGAATTATAATAGATTTTATCAACTTTACATGTTTATAGTAAAGTAAGCACTGCAAACTATTTAGCAACTAATCTGCGGAAGAATTGTAGGAGAGAAAATTGCACTTATTTTTTAATTTGTGTAACAACTGACACTTTGCAATGTCGTCACTTGATAAATTTTACTTCCTATAAAACTTGAGAAAGGTATCACTTGAAAAATCACTGTCACAACACACCTTAAGGCACAAAGAGTAATCTTCCTCAGCACAACTCTTCACTGCCCCGATGACGGATCCCATGACGTCATCTTCACTTCCAGCTGGCTTGCAGCTCACCACGGCGACACTCACTAAAATTATTAGGAAGGTCTTCATTTTTTTTTTGTCCTAGGACGCTCCTTCAGTGGTGTTAAGTGAAATGTAAAGTTGGGAGTGTGTCAAAGCGGTTTTATTCCGCGTACCCCCACTGCTGCTAGTGTGTTCCCGCCAAAATGTGCGTACGCGCTACGAATGTAGCACTTTGAAAATATTAGAGGCGCTACTCAACTTTTAATTGGTCTGTATTCATAAGAAAATAGAGTTTGTTTAGATGTAATCATAACTGAAAATTGCTTGTGTTATTTACTTTGCAAATAAGAAAAAAGTAGAAGTGAAGTGACGTAGTCACCAAATTTCTGTGGTGCGTGAACGTTTTTGAGTTTTAAAATTAGATAACTTTCTACTATTTTTATTTTAGTTTGCTTATAAATTATATGGAATGACTCTTTACAAGTTTATAATTATGTACTTATTATTAGACAAGGATGTTATGTCAGAAAATATTTATTGCTGTACAATTGCCTTGCAATATAATAATTTTATAGCGTATAAAAATATAAAGAATCAGTTAGGCGCACTGGGCTTATAGAAAATGTAACAGATAATACTTTATGGAATTTTTATTGGTATACTATTTTCAGATTTACATGTAAATGTTTTTCTGACAAATCTGTACTTTGAACAAAGTTTCACCTGTTTGAACCATATTAAAAAGCAGTAGAGTTCATTGAATAAATTCTATCCATCCATGATAATTTGTCTATCCTATAACAATGAATGAACATTTTAAAATTAAATTATTTAAACATTAACATTAATTTTGTCAAGTCTAGCATTTTCCTAAGGCTATGCCAGCACAGGTTTATGCTATGCAGTTCAAGTACCCTAGGAGACGTTTCATTGGTCAGCCGACTTGTGAATGATCCGATACATCAGCCATTTTCTACGCAAATTAATATTTATGTGATGGTTTCTAAAATTGCATAACTCCCCAGGTGCACCGAAATTATAAAATTTTTTGAATTCATAATTCGAACAGAACGGCAGACTAAAGTTGATTTAAAAACGGAACCTGTCTGATTGTTACGCAATACTTTATTCATTGACGAATAATCATTATGCATGAATCATTAATTTTCATAATGATACAGTGGTGGCGATCACTCAGCTCGTTTCCACGGTCGAGATAATGACGTGATGTGCTTTATAAACCCAATTTTTCTTGTATTCATGTGCAATTGCAAATACAAGTCACAATTTGAGCGGCATAAACGATTTATGACAAAGCCTCATAAAAGAAAAATTACAATCCTAACACAATTGCAATTTACTGTCCAAATTTTTACGTTCCGTAATCAACAAGAAACCCTCAAAGTCTCGCCTTGTCCATCTGTATGTCTGTCCTTGGCTTAGGTCAGAGGTTCTTACTACTAGAAAGCTATAATCTAGTATGGGTATACTATACTTATTATCACGCCGACAAATTGGTAAAAAAAAATTATGCACAATGGGTTAGTACTTGACCTCAATCATACCTGATGTTAAGTGAAGATGAGGTCGAAGGTGGAAGCGTACTGACCCGGAAACCCCAATTCGGGGACTGGCTATCTTATCTCTGACAACCGGAACACAACAACGCTATTAACATTGCTGCTTGGCGCTAGACATAAGCGAAGCGCTAGGCGCTTGGTAGCTAGCTAGGACGTTTAAAATGCCCTACCATCAACCAAACCGAGTACTTAAACATGTAACCCGCTGAGGATCGAACCCGCAACCTCCGATTCGTAAACCCAATGTTGTTTACACATAATACACATAAGGTTAAAAAGGTTACTTAAAAATAAGTTATCTTGTACAGTTTTTCGATTCAGGCATCCATTTGTGAAAAAATAAGCTTTAAAGTGATAATTCTTATTAAAGTCAAGTATCTCCACCCCTAAACGGCGCCAGCTAAACGGTTATTTTGGAAAAAGTGAAAAATTCATGACAGTACTATGTTTTTTTTTTTCTATTGTGCAATAAAGTGTATTTATATTTTTTTTTAATTACAACGATACTTTATACCATAATTACACAAAGAATTTTGTACATATTTACAAAAACTAAATAGTAAATACACATTTACAAATTAAAAAATAATAAATATGTAAAACACACATTTACAAATAAAAAATTTGTCCCAGATCTTGCTGAAACGGAAGGGTGCCTAAGAGGCTAAGTGCGTTTCCTCTTTGGACAGCCAGACTTAGCCTCTGAGCGAAATTTTATATTGTATTGTATTTTTGTATTGTATTGCATTGCAAGTTAAAAGTAAAACTATCACACCTAAGTAGGCTTTACAAATTAATAAAAAAAAACATCTATTTACTAGATAACATTTTTACAGTGGATGTTACGGATGGATGTTGGGGCTACTTTTAACTAAAGTCAGGGTCTATGTTCCAAAAGCGAGGTCTGGGTGACGTTTACTCCTTTAGTTTCAATTTAGTTTTAATTGCTTGCTTTGTTATTGTAAACATTAGGTACATATAAATTGATTTGTTAGATCAATTTACCGAAATGGTCATTTCCTTGTAGTTTATTTTGTAGCCCCATTTTTCCCCAATAAAGTTATTTATTAAAGCAAATTTTCTGTTCGCACTGTTTGCGGTAAAAAAAAATATTATATTTAACTCTCTTTCCAATCGCATTTAATTCCTGTCGATATTTTTTTTGTTTTCACAGCATCAAGCCTATTACTTCGATAGAATATGCTTATAGTCGCTAAAAGCCTCGGGTTTTTCTTATCAAACTATAAATATAGACATAGATATATTTATTTGACACCACACTATAGCAACAGCAATATTAATAAACACAAGAAAATTATCACAATATACAGAAACAGATTTTGAAATGCGGTGAGTGCAGTGTCATGTCAAAAATTGACTCCATCTCAGCATATGCTGTAGCAATTGTTACAGCGCTGGTTTTCAGAGGAGCCCAACATCAAGAGACTACGACGCGATGCGGAAAGTTGTAGTAGTTGTGCAAATCCATCCACATAACTAAATATAACAGTTTTTTTTTTTTTTTTATAGATAAAATTAAACATTATTTAATATATATATTCAACTATCATAACACGTCATTATCAGCATATCAGCCACAGGTGAACATAGACCTCCCCCACAGAATTCCAAAGTAACCAGTTGAAAGCGAAAATATCCAGCGATTTCCCGCTACAGGTCGTCTGTCCACGTTGTAAGTGGACGTCCTAAGCTGCGCTTGTCGGTGCGTGGTCTCCACTCGAGAACTTCAATACCCCACTGGCCATCAGTTCTTCGAGCCATATGCCTTTCCCTTACACCTATTATCCTAATTACAAATCGTTAATGTAGTACTATAAAACAGAAACTTAATAACAAAGCATATTATAAAATATCAGACTATTTAGATGATAATCGTCCCTGGATATAATCAGATCGTTCGCATGCCAGGCTATTTCACAATTAATAATGAAATATAAAAATCTTTTCGTAATATAAAAACCTTTATGTAAAATCAAAGCCTGATTTTAAAAGAGCAACTCTTCGAGTTTCTTGCTTGTTCTTCTCAGGGAAAAATTACATTTTGAACAAGCAGTAGCTTAAAAAATGTAAAATTGACTATTTTAAGTGTACTCTGGGCACCTACAAAATAAAGCATTTTTGACTTTGACTTAGTTCAAAACGTGGTAGAAGTATTTAAACAGAGAATTACCTACTCTTACTTATTACTTTTTTCTTTCCTCTCAAAACTGTACACATTGTAAATTCCGACTTGTACATGTACATATACCATATAGACTTCTTGATCGTTATTTGGCGAGATTACGTCAGAGTACACTGTCTGGCGTCGCACCGTCTGGCTTGTTGGAAGTAAACGTTCGACGCCCTGATTATAATGAACAGGATTTTTTTAACCACTCACTCACTGTGGATATGTTAGAGTAAGATAGATCTCATCATCAATAGCCTTACACCACAGAATTAACATAGTACTAACTACACGTCCCCGCTGTTGGGCACAGCCTCCTCTCCCTGATTGAGAGAGTCGTTTACAGTCGTTTACAGTCGTTTACAGTGGGACGCGTTTTGTGCGTTACGACTTTGAGGTTTGTTCGGCCCTATTTTATCATCATCATCCTTAACGTACCCAGTGTTGGGGCGCACAACTTCATTTCACTGGAAGATGATATGGGCCATAATCCAACACGAGGGTACAGATTTGAGTCATATTAGAAGCCACCTGACAGTCAGTGTTTTTAAGCTCTCCCTGAAAATAATCAGGATCCACTATGCAACGTGCCGAAGCAGAGAAACACCATTTTTCCATACTCGTCGCCTGAAATCATTTTTTAATCCTCAATACAAAAAGAAGTCTACGTGTTTGTCTGTGGCACTGTAAATCTAAAACGGCTGAACCGCACGATGTTTAGCTTAGACATTATAGATTTTTATTTATTATTTATTTATCTGGATGATATAAGCATTCTCTTGGCTTAATTCAAACATGACTTGGAATTATCTCGCAAATACCAGCTTTCGGAAATAAACCATTTTTAAATCAGTTTAGCCGTTTGGACCTACATTGCTACAGACTAACACGCAGACATATGCATCAAACTTATTACAAAATTCTCTTCCCCATAAAACTTGTTCAACTTTTGTCAACAGCGTTTGACCAACGAGGCAAGGTTTTTTTTATGCACGACGAGTTCGTACTTGACCTCAATCACACCTGATGTTAAGTGAAGGTGGAAGCGTACTGACCCGGAAACCCCAACACATTTGGGTGACTCGCTATTTTATCTCTGACAACCGGAACACAACAATGCTATTAACATTGCTGCTTGGCGGCAGATTTAGATAAGATGGTGGTAGCTAGCCAGGCGGACATTTAAAATGCCCTACCACCAACCAAAGACCAACGGTTAAACAGTTTGATTAGATTGTAGGGACTTGTCTAAGATATTTAATTAAAGCTGGTTCTTCGCCGTGACATATTATGAAAGAAAGAAAACATTTAAAATTATGAAGGCTTTAAAACCGATGACCATTTGCGTAGACGGACTAAGTCGCGTTGTGACTACCGGTAATGCGAACTTGACATATAGTTAAACCTTCTGCGATATAGGTTTGAAGAGCGGAAGGCGAAAGAGTTTCATAATAGGTACTGTGAATGCGGTAGAGTTGTTCTTAGAGTAGGTAGAGTTGTTCTAAATTTGAATATAAAAAAAAACATTAGTGAAAATAGCCGCGCAAAAATTGGATTTTTTTTCTCAATTCATCTAGGGTACTTGTACGACCGATGAGTAGTAAATAAATGGCCTCCGTTCGCAACTCCACTTGGTTCAATTATCTTTAATCACATAATCAGATTCCTCGGTAATAGAATATGATCAGATTAGTGTCAGCTCTCCCTCCGATCTCATTTATCGGGGAAGATGGGGATGAGTAATAAATAAATTACCTACATTCGCAATACCACGTATTTCAACTATCCCTGATCATGTAGGTTAGATCAGGGAAGATCGGGATCGGGGCTGTTGAAACAGGTCAAATCGGGGTAAGTTAACACTAACCCCATAAAATCAGGGGTAGTTGAAACAAGTGGAGATGGAAATGAAAAATAAATCTACAATAATTAATGACGTTGGTAATGAATTAGCAAATTAAATGGACTTCTCGAATCAGCTGTGCAAACAAAAGAATATTTCTCTCTCTACGGGTCAAGTCGGGGTAAGTTAACAATAACCCCATAAGATCAGGGGTAGTTGAAACAAGTGGAGATGGAAAAGGGCAAAATTTATTATTCACTAAAGCAAAAATAAATCTACATTAATGAATGACGTTGGTAATGAATTAGCAAATTAAATTGACTTCTCGAATCAGCTGTCCAAACAAAAGAACAATTCTCTCTCTACAGGTCAAGTCGGGGTAAGTTAACGCTAACCCCATAAGATTAGGGGTAATTGAAACAAGTGGAGATGGAAAAGGGGTAAATTTATTATTTGCTAACGCAAAAATAAATCTACAATAATGAATGACGTTGGTAATGAATTAGCAAATTAAATGGACTTCTCGAATCAGCTGTCCAAACAAAAGAACATTTCTCTCTCCACGTAACATTACTGCGATTATGACTTAAAAAAATATTCGCACCTTTTTATCTGCTAATTGCAATGTGAGATGCCTACATCAAAATTATGATTTTACTTTCTACGCACATGAAGTCGGTTAATAAAATACGAAGGCTACACTACAGCACTACAGTACCTTCACTTGTTTAGCTCAGCGACCGATACGAGATCTTTCTCATTATCCACCACTACCTCGCTACCTCGGCCACAGCCAGGTTTTATTTAAAGATGGGCCTGACTGTAGTGGCTCAGTGATTTTATTAAAGGCTGTTATAAAATCATTGACTATTTGAATGATAAGCAAGCATGGACATAGTTGTCGTATTATTCATATAGTTATCAAATCACAAATTGTAATCCATAATCTGTTTAAAAGAGCAGCCCTAGAGGTTCTTGCTCGTTCTTCTCTGGGGAATCAGCTTTGTGAATGAGCAGTAAATTTAAATGTAATATTAATGGGGACGTTTTCAAATGATAATTGTATCCTATGAAATAAAATATTTTGATTTGATTTGATTTGTAAATTTAACCTGCAGAGCCTGTATCAATGTATGTTACCAGTGATGACGTATATCTCACTATACATACGTACACATACATACGTAACTGCACGACCTTTATCCCAAATGGGGTGGTCAGAGATATCCCAAACATAGACGTTTAGGGGTTCCAAACATTAAAAGTTTCACTTGAAACTACATAATGTTTCACTATTTGAAATATATAGAAATACACACGTGACAGGGGGTGATCCCGCCGCCGTTGAAACTATGACTTTATTGATGTTTTTGATGGAAACTTCCCTAGTCGCCTTTTATGACAACCTTGGAAAGAGATGGATTGGCTTAATTCTAAGTTCCGAAACCATTGGGCCTCATAATAAAGCTCTAGGTCAAACCAACGAGCCCAGGAATCAGGAATGAAGATATTCACAGTAGAATGAAAGTCATGAACATAGTCTAGTAGATTAGTATATTGGAGTGGCAGTGGGCAGGTCACATAGCACGTAAGAGTAATGACTGTTGAGGTTTATGAGTTCGAGAGTGTATTCGACGCACTGGTGACGCAGACTCTGTTCACCCACAAGATATGGAAGGTTGCAGGAAGTCGCTGGACGCAAGCCGCTCCAACCGGTCGCCCTGGACATCTTTGTAGGCTTACTATCATCAGTGCACGCTCTGTGATTGATATTATAGATATAGACATACATTTATTTCACACCGCACTATAACTTTCCGCTCGCGGCTTCGCCTGCGTGGAATAACTTTATCGCCGAAATTTATTTATCACGCGGGAACTATTCACTTTATCGCGATCTATGGCTTAATCCGGGGTATATTCTACATATATACCAAATTTCATCCAAATCCGTTCATCCGTTTCGCCGTGATTGGGCAACAAACAAACATCCAAACTTTCGCATTTATAATATTAGTTAGATAACAAGAAAATTACAACAATATACAGAAAACAGGGAGATGCTGAAACGCGGTAAGTGCTGTGTGATGTTAATAATGGACTCCATCTCAGCTTCATATCAGCCGAAAGATGTCCACTGCTGGACAAAGACCTCCCCCAAGGATCTCGACAACGATCGGTCCTGCGCTGCCCGCATCCAGCGGTTTCCTGCGATCTTCTATTTGCTATAGCGCTGGTTTTCAGAAGAGCCTAACGTCAGGAGCCTCAAATATGACTATGAAACATCTTGTTCAAGACTGCAATTCCATTTGCAAGAGGTAAACGTCAATTAACACGTATACATCAACAGCCTGTAGCACTCCATCGTTGGCGCGATTTTCATCACTTTTCGTAGGAGGAGTAGCCCTAATCGTCACACTGGGTAGGTAGCTTGGCGATGGTGGGTCTTTCGCCGGAACTACTCACTTTGTCGGGATAAAAGTATGTCTTAATCGATAACGACAGTGTAGACACCTTCAACTATGGTTTATGTACCAACATAATATTTAAACTAGTATATGTACTAACATTTTACAATACCTCATTAAAATTTGGACATTTCAATCAACCAGCCGACACAATACCATACGAGGACAAATATTAACTACTTCAGCTATTTTCAACAACTTTAAGTAAAAGCCCATAATGGCCATTTTCCAATTGCACACAAAGTCAAAATAACAATGTCTGCTATTTTCGAAAGTGGTCATTATAAAAGATATTTTAGTTATTGTTTATAAGGCTTTTGTAGTAAACTAAGTATGGCGTCACTCACATTTCTAATTCATAGGTTTGTTTTTATGGAGAAAATACAGTCTTCTAATCGTCTCCGTGGCTCAATGTAAACAACATAGGGTTTACGAATCGGAGGTCGCGGGTTCGATCCCCAGCGGGGTACACTGCTTAGTACTCGGTTTGGTTCGTGTTAGGGCATTTTAAATGTCCACCTGAATAACTACCACCGTCTTATCTAAGTCTGCCGCCAAACCGCATTGTTGTGTTCCGGTTGTCATAGATAAGATAGCCAGTCCCCCAATTAAGATGGGGTTTCCAGGTCAATACGATGGACCTTCGGCCTCATATTCACTTAACATCAGGTGTGATTAAGGTCAAGTGCCAACCAGTTGTGGATGAACTCTATCGTGACTCTTCCTTCTCCAAATTGGTATTTGATTGGTTATATCCCTTATTAAAATCTGTATAACACCATTAATCCAAATCTAGTATGCCGTTTATGGGTCACTAATATTCTAAGAAAAGACAGTCGATAACCGCTTTTCACTTGTATCTAGTTTACAAGATCAATTAAGAGGGTACGCGAGGGCGCCACGGTTTTACGCGACGTGAAAAAAAAACCAATCAATCTTAAGTTCGGCGTTCGATAATCTATAACCAGTTCTTATGGTGTAATAAAACTTTCATCTCCATATTAATATTAATATCATATTTATGATATTAATTTTAACGGGGTCGATAAACTATGACACGGTTGGTTTTGACAAGAAAAGAAGGGAGTTACGTTTTTTGTGACCGCCATTTTGATGAGATATAAGCAAATACTCTACAAATTGCATTTTCTTTCTTACCTCCTTCAAAACCAAATGGAAATGAAAACGCTCTTTACTTCATTCAGATCATAAACATCCCACTGAAGGGATATAGGCCTTCCCTATATAAAGGATATGGACCATATGTCCACCACGCTGGCTCAATGCGGGTTGGGGACTTCACATGCCTTCGAATTTATATTTCTCAGGCATGCAGGTTTCCTCACGATGTTTTCCTTCGCCGTTCAAGAGCAGTCGGATAAATGCACAATAATAATTAAAATAAACTTTTTTTCAAAATTTCCTCCAAATCAAACACTTCCCATTTACGTAGACTAGCGAAATCGGCCAAAAAAATCCGAAACACAGCACAGCTCAAGTAAAAGAAAATATCCGAAATTCGTTAATTTGTAATTATAACACATAAAAAAATATTTTATTGGGAACTCACATTTTTCTCGATTCCTGTGATCGACATACAAGTTGGGACGCACTAGTCAAACTCGCACTTGTTCGGTTTTCAAGGTTCCGTAGTAAATAAGCAATCCGTATAGTTTCGCCATGTCTGTCTGAGGTTTATCTCAGAGGCTCTTAGTACTAGAAAGCTATAATCTAGTATGGGTATACTATACATATTATCACGTCGACAAATTGGTAAAATTAGTATAGATATTCATCACACCGCCAAATTATTGCAGGGATACATTTTACAAGTTAATAAGTAACAGTCGAACAAATTATAAAATGTACTTGACGTTAAAAATTATTAGTCAAACAAAAAAAAAAAAAAAAAACAAACAACCACCTTCCAAATCCGCATATTGTGAGAGCAGGACGGAACCCTATACTGCGCGTGGCCCGAGGTGCACTTGGTCAGTCTCTTTAATAACAACGTTGATTGAGATGATGCTTAGAATAATGATAGATAGCCGTTGTAATTCTATACAGAGCCACGATGCTACGTGACGTCAGGATGAGGCTGGACATGTTCGCAATAATCAACCACATATTCTTTTTCATGGAAACCATAATTACAGGCACCTACTATTTACTGCTTTCACCGTATAAGTTCTAAGTGCCTAACATGTCTACCAATGGTTATTTAAGAAGTTAAGGTTCCTCAACAGTCTTTGGGGCACAGCCTCCTCACACCGGTATGAGCCATACCATATTCCACCACGCAGATCATTGCGTATTGGTGGATTCATGTCAGATTAGTAGTCATATGACAGTCAGTGTTTTAAGCCGTTTAAGCTTTATAGACTACAGTATCTCGAAGGCAGAGGGCAAAACGGAGATATCAATATCATCCTCAGCCAGCCTACGTCAAAGATGGCAAAAATATTGTATAATTTTGTAATCCATAGTCTATAGCTAAGGAATAGGCATAGTTTAGTTTAATAGTCTACCCCAAATTGTTTCCACCCATGAGGCTGCATAAGTGCAATGCACTTCTAAGCCTCGTTAAAATAAAAGAAATAAAAAAAAAACAGGCCACCGACTTGGCTTAATGCCTACCTTCAATAGAAAACAACCGGGACCGAATATTTACCTCCGAAGTAAGGAAACATTCGTATTGAAATGCCAATAGTGGTCACCCATCCAAGGACTGACTGCGCCAGATATTGCTTAACTTCTTTAATCGAAAACGGACAGCAAATGATTCGCATTTGCTGTCCGTTTTCGATTAAACGCAACGAGTGCTTCATGAACGACGTTAAGGTGCCATACTAAAAAGTATCACTCTTACTGTGCCGCCCACGACCGACTTTTGTGGGACCGATGATCGGCCGATTTTTTCGGCAATACTTTTATCACCGATATTGTGACCGATTTTTATAGGACGTGGGCATTGAAATATTACAATCAGTATGTTCCATTTTTCTTCTACAAATTGTCACCGATTGTCGTCCGTGGCCGGGAAACCTTATGCAGTTTTTCGATATCTGTTACAGGATCGTTGGTAGGACATTTTTAACCCACACGGAAAATTGACGGGTGTTATGTGTTTGACGTCATAACACTACCAACTGACCACGATTTACCATAAGATGCATGATGCGCCTGCATTCACACACACATACACAACTATGTCGGTATTTGAAAACTAAAAAACCCGACAGCATATTTTGTATTTTGTGGACACCATGTTGAATCCATTACCATAAAATGTACCCTCTACACTCTAGGTATCAAGACAGAATTAATGATACCTTGCCCTTCAAAATCGGTCAAGCCGTTTAGACTATCGAGGCATCTACATAGACAACATTACCCATCTTCCTGGGGTGGTCGGATAAAAATACCAGCCAATCAATGACGTCGCTTACTTACATAACCTGCTACTGCTGTACTATGCAAACAAGAAATTTCCTGCCCTGGTATCGAATTCCAGATAAAAGTCTGCAGCTTGAGTAATGAAGACTGGGAATCCAATTTAATCGCTAGAAAGTCAGGGGAAATAAATAATCGTTTACGGAAACCTCAAATTATTTCCGATGTCGTCCGACGAGAATTTTCCCTCACGTATAAGTACGAGCTCTTAACTCGTGTGTACGAATACATATCATTACATTATTGGATTACACTCGTGACCGCAAAGATTATGGCCTTTTAATGCTAAATGTGACATGTGGTCATAGGAGATACAAAAACCAGTAGGCAAAGTTAGGTTTTATGGTATGACATGGCAATAGTTTGCCATGCCATACAAGGGAAAACTAATCACTATAGCCCACGTCAATTTTTTTTTATGCACGACCTGTTTGTACTTGACCTCAATCACAGCTGATGTTAAGTGAAGATGAGGTCGAAACCCGGATACCGCAACACATTTGGGGGACTGGCTATGACAACCGGAACACAACAATGCTATTAACATTGCTGCTTGGCGGCAGATTTAGATAAGATGGTGGTAGCTAGCCAGGCGGACATTTAAAATGCCCTACCACCAACCAAACTGAGTACTTAAACATGTACCCCGCTGGGGATCGAACCCGCGACCTCCGAATCGTAAACCCAATGCTGTTTACATTGAGCCACGGAGTTTGACCTCAAATGAAGGACCTAGTATTGTAGTTCTGTCTCGGAAATAATATGCATAGTCTGATATTCCAGTTGATGCATATTACATTAAAAGAAACTAGTTTGAAAAGGCTCATGTTATAGATAATTTGTAGATAGACCTTATTCTCGAAGTCAGCTCTTCTCTATTGTTCTATTATTAATCAATCCAATTCAGAATATTTATTGCATTAGGCCTGAAAGTGCGTTAAACGGGTGCCGGCGGCGGGCAATCGTCGCGTGTCTCCAATTCGCTTGACGCAAGCACTCAGAAAAGTTGGCTCGATAAAGCGGTTGTAATTATAAAGTAACAAACTCATACACAGATTTATAAATTTTTATAATTTATAAATGTAGGTACCTATCTAAAAACATTCCTAGCTGATCTCGTTACATTCATATTTCTAATAACATCGTGTGGACAGCTTACACAGGTAGAGTAAGATCTCGACTTTCACACTAATTTGTTGTACCAAATATGTTGGGGTTTCCGGGTCAGTACGCTTCGACCTCATCTTCACTTAACATCAGGTGTGATTGAGGAAAAGTACGAAACCGTGGTGCATAAAAAAAAAATTATAGATGTGAAGTTGTGTCCGTCTGTTTACAACCTTTACACGATTAAACCTGTGTACCTATCGTATTGTTTAGCAAAAAGGTTGTCTGGGACTTGCGAAAGAATCTACTTGATGCAATTAAATAAAAATATGAAAAGACAAAATTCCTTTATAAGGTTATTTTACGCCGTTCAAATTAAAAAAAAAGGACGATTATGCTGATTTCACACCAGCTGAGTCGCGGCCCGAAGCTAATAAAAGATATATTTTTCAAAGATCTTTATCTACTCTGTGACTTGAAAGTGATATTTTAATTTAATCTATTGTTTTGACGTCGCGCTTCTTTCAAAAGTTGTCTCGCGTAACGATTATTTTATGTACTACTATTATTACGAGAAAACATTTATGATGTTTTGTTCGATTGTTTATAACATATACATGTTGTAATAAGCTTCAATTAGTTATACAGAATGTTAGTATGGACAGGGGCCATAGAAAAGTATACAGTAATTTTATCGGATTTATCAATATCAGTCTATAAAACATTAATTCTCATAAAACATAATATCACGATCACCGCAAAAGTAGCTTCAGAAATGGACTTTTTTTATGCCCCACGGGTTAGCACTTGACCTCAGTCACACCTGATGTTAAGTGAAGATGAGACCGAAGGTGGAAGCATACTGGCCCGGAAACGCCATCTTATTTGGGGGGCTATCTTATCTCTGACAACCAGAACACAACAATGCTATTAACATGGCTGTTTGGCGGCAGATTTAGATAAGATGGTGGTAGCTAGCCAGGCGGACATTTAATATGCCCTACCACCAACCAAACCGAGTACTAAATATGTACCCCGCTGGGGATCGAACCCGCGGCCTCCGAAACGTAAACCCAATGTTGTTTACATTGAGCCACGGAGGCGGTTCTCTGGTGGATTCTCGTATCTCCGTCGATATTATTTTCTTTTAGAAGAGAATTCGAGGCAAACAGCAAAACCACAATTAGTTAAAGGGCACACAATTTTCTGTTGGTCATTTCTCATGTTTTCAGAAAACTGCTCCGTCATTTCTGAAAATGGTCAAATTCATTCTGAAAATTTGTCAATGTTATCGTAACATGGGTGTTATATAGACAATTAGTAGTAGCTAGCCAGGCAGACATTTAAAATGCCTTAGCACCAACCAAATCGAGTATTAAACAAACATGTAACCAGCTGGGGATTGAACCCGCGACCTCCGATTCGTAAAGTACTTATTATAAGTTTTTCGACTATTACTCATTAACTTGCAAAACCTACTTACCTGTAATAGTTTTCCTTTTAACTTCATTATATGTTAATAGCATTGTTGTGTTGCGGTTGTCAGAGATAAGATAGCCAGTCCCCCAAATGTGGTAGGGTTTCCGGGTCAGTACGCTTCCACCTTCGACCTCATCTTCACTTAACATCAGGTGTGATTGAGATCAAGTACGAACCCGTCGTGCATAAAAAATCAAAAAAAAAAAAATATAGGCACTACAGCCGCGAATTCTTTCACGTAACCAAAACCAACCGTTTAGGCTTTTAAAGACTCCAAAAAAATTGGTATTTTATAGCTTAATATTTTTTATACGGAACCCTGAATCGGTTGACTAATTAAAAAACCTCTAATATTTTTGAAAGACCTATCCAACGACATCCCACACGATAGGGTACAAAAACAAAAGGAAATTCATTCAGATCTTACGTTTTGGGTAGGTACCCTATTTTTTTTTTATTGTTTTATTTTAACATTTTGTCGGCGTGATTAATATGTAAACCCATGCCAAATTACAGATTTCTAGTACTGGGAACCTCTGAGCTAAGCCTCGGACAGACAGATAGACGGGCATGGGGAAATAAACGTTCCTAATTGACTGCGGAATCCTAAAAACCACACTCGAATCTGAACACGCATTACCATGCATTACTGAGATAATTCCGGATAAAGACTGGGCACACACACATACCCATAACGCCATCAAACACATAGCACCGGTCGTTTTTCGTCGGGGTTAAAAAGATCTGGGTCTCACTTTTATGGTAGCTGCACAAGCTACCTATGAATGTACAGAAAAAAAAACAAAAATGTGGTGAAGGGACAGATATTTTACATAGCATTTTGAACTGTATGCTGTACATAATACGATACAATGTGAGAATGGAAACCAATTTGCTACCGCCCGCAGCCTCATTCGCTAAGTCTTCAATGCAAATTAGCTTTAACTAAATGATTTAGAGCGGTGTTAATGGTATTGTTGGACCTAGCTGTTTGAGATAAGATGTTTGTGCCTATTGACGCCTTTTGTTTAAAGTTATAAAAACATTGGATGGTTTATCTTTGGAGGTTTCTTTTGTGGATGTTATTTATTGCCGATTTAAAACCTTACCCCAAGTAAGCTTACTATATAATTGTTTCCATTGCTTAAAGTTTTGTGACGTGGTGCTTGCAAATTTTTCACTTATCCCTTTTTGAAAACGCTTTATTGTACTTCATATGAGTTACATGAATAAAACCGTTAATTTACTTACAACAGTAATTGGTATACGAGAATCTAAGTAAAAAATTATCCAAAACGCTCCTGATTTCCTGGTATTTGATAACATTGAAAATATCGCATGCAGCAGAGATGAGAATGCTAAGATTGATAAGTGGAGTGACAAGGATGGATACAATAAGGAATTAGTATAAGAGGGAGTTCAAAGGTGGCACCCGTGACAGAAAAGTTGGAAGGAAATCGTTTGGCTTGGTGTGGACATGTTATGAGGAGGATGGAACGTATGGTACTAAGAGAGTGATGAATATGGATGTGGATGGTTGGAAAGGAAGAGGAAGACCACGGAAAAGATGGATGGAATGTGTGAGGGGTGATATGAACGAAAACAGCGTGAATAATGTGGTACCGGCTGACAGAGGAGATAGGTAAAGCAGTCTCTGCGTATGAGAATGAGGATTCTAGCAACAAATGACGCTAGAATACCCACTTATAATAATAATATAATAATAAATGTTTATTTCGTCCCTCACAATACTATAACTAGATCCAGGGTTGAGACCTCCTAGTAAGTATTGGGTCTTTACCTATGAAATTGGAGTTTTTTTCTTCGTTAATCATTACCAATTCCTGCGATTTTCAAAGCTATATCCAAATTTGTATTTTATTTAGAAAATGGAATATTATTTCAAGGTTTTACATGAAATATTTTTTAATTTCTGGCCTAAATCACATAATAAAAAAAATTTGAACAGAGCTCTTCTCATGTGCTTCCCATAATCATGTCTTAGATTTCATATCACCCATATGAACGAAAACAGCGTGAATAATGACGTAACGGCTGATAGAGGAGATTGGAAGAAAAAGACGTACTGCGCCGACTCCAAATAAATTGGGATTAGAGCAAGAAGATGACGCTCATAATTCAAGAAAATTAATTTGTATAATACAGGCCTCTAAAGTGTACGCGAATTGCGTATTCTTTTCAATTACATAATATATTGGATGAAAACCCTTCGATACACATCGCATGGTATTTGGCACATGACATTAGAAAGTCGTATGAATACACACTTGCCGGTTTATCTTTATAAATAATTGTCAAAAGCTAATTGATGACTTTGTTGTGACATTCGTCGGTGGAAGTTACTTTTGCTACAATTCCCTACGTACGTGATGCTACAGAGTTCAGCTATTCTGATAATGTCAATAAATTGTGCAGATATTAGAAGGCACTAAGGAAAGTGGCTTCACATAATAAACTATACCTATGATTATACCCCAAAAAAATTGTGCCACCGAAATTTGCAAGTCCTATAACTTAGTACTTCAAAACAATCGGGCAAAAACATCAAGATCCAATTTCATCCTCGTAGATAAAAATCTACGAGGATGAAATATGCATTCTATGCAATAACGCTCACGAAGGACAAAACAGTCCTGTGGACAAAACGTCCGTGGTCTGCGCTGCTCCTTTTTACAAAGACATCTAAATAACGTCATTGTTTTTGAAGCACTATTTATGGAATATGTATACTTCGGTGGCACAGTTTTTTGCGATATAAATTATAATCATAGGTAAAGCTTAACGCCAGAATGCTCACTTAAAATATTGAATAACTCTTAAGTAGCGGCACTATTCTTTTGGGCACTAAAAGAAGTATACATATTCCATAAATAGTGCTTCAAAAACAATGACGTTATGTCTTTGCACATTTCATCCTCGTAGATAAAATTGGACTGGATGTTTTTTTCCCGATTGTTTTGAAGTACTAAGTTATAGTACTTGCAAATTTCGGTGGCACAATTTTTTTGGGATATAATCATAGGTATAATTTATTATGTGAATCCACTTTCTTTAGCGCCTTCTAATTACATATATCGCCATCTGTTGGTAGCGTGTCGTACTACTTAAGTCATGCTTCACGCTACTTCATGCTGGCGTGTTGCGTTCTGAAAGAGTGCGCTTACTTGTTTTCCTCATCCTCAATTCGATCCCTTCGGCCACTTCCGAAACCAAAGTTCGAAACCGGTTTCTAAATAAGAATTTTTTTTCTTCTTTCGAAATTGGTTTCGGTAAAAGAATAATATTTCTTATCTCGAAATTCGTTTCGAGATAAGAATATTGTTTCGTCTTTCGAAACTATCAAATCTAATTTTATTTCTTCATCTATCTCCATGTTGTTTATCAATGTTCAAAGCGAGTGGCCAGTATTATCTATGAAGTATTGTGCGTAGTTGTGCATACTACTCATTACTATGATTCCACCCAACTGTATGTCTTATCGATATGTGGTCATACTGATTAATAGTTCAATAGAGATCTGGTCTATTCGCTATATTGTCCCATCACGATCTAGTCCAACTGAGACTTAGTCTAATGGCGATTTAGTCATAAACACTACCTAGTCATATTGAGATGTGGTCTTAAAGATCCTAACCCTTCGAAACTATCAAATCGTAATCTAATCCTATCTATTTAGATGTATAAGAAGTAAGAATTGAAAGTTAATATATATAATATTTATATTTAATTCAAATAGAAAATAAAAAACATTTAATAATGCAATGAAAACGGTGCAATAATTTCAAGGCAATGGCCAACCGTGATTTCTTTTTTTTTAAGCTGTTGGATTGCTAATTTTATTTCTTCATCTATCTCCATGTAGTTTTTGTTCTTTTTAGTTGCTTTTTTGCAAACGCCAGTTTCATTTTTCAAAACATCCAGGACTTGAGCTAATGTAGGATTCGTACGCGCAATGAATCTGTTTAATTTGGAGTGCCACCCCTCCAAGTGGTTCGTAGTTCTAATTTCTTCCTCGCTGCAGCTGCAAACTTTGTGAAAATTGTTTTGCTCAAACCATTGCCTTTTAAAATATTTGTTAAACTTTTGAACTTCTATGGCATTTGGGCTTTTATTCATAACATAGTTATATCCTTTAGTAATAAACTGTTGCGGCAAACGGGCTAAGCCTGCACAACGAGCTACGTGTCTCTTTTTGACACTGGAGTTTAAGTTCAGTTTCTTTGCCTTTCGGAATAATGCCCTGTTAAAATGGAAGTAGCATAACTTTATTTCGATCATTGGAAAGACATCTCTGATTCCTAGCATTGCTGCTTTCTCAAAATCCAAAGTAATCTTCTTTGGTTCAAATGATGGAATTTGTGATTTTATTAATCGGAATAATACTTTGTATGTCTCCTTTTTTTTGTTTTCGAGAAAGGCAAAAATTAAAGGGGTTAATGAAAGAGTATTTTCATCATAGCCGTGTATAGAATATAACTGTTTAAAACATCGTGGGCAAGATTTAAATGTTCCGTCGCAGTAAATGTGTTTATAATTTGTGATTTTTTGTCTTGCATTTGCTGTGCAAAATACTAATATGCGATTGCCGTCATCAATGAAATCAGCTAAGATCAACTTTTCAAATTTTCCGGGAACAACTACTTCGCTAGGTAGTGTAAATCTCTGTTTTTTGACACCTAACACTTTGTTGCGTTCGTTGTATAGCCCGCTTTTAACATTACTAAAACTTGGCAATTGATCACTTATAACCGTATATCCCAAATTTTCCATATCGGCCATCATATCGTCATATTGTTTTTTTATTGATACAAAGTTAGTACTCACTTTTTGTTTTAAATTATCCATGTTTTTAAGATATTCTGTTTTAACAATATCCCCTTTACAGTGACTCTTGTGTTGATTTATTTTTATAATTTCTTTCTTAGAATTAATAGTAAAGTTACCTTTGCATCCCAAATGTTCTTTTACGCAATAATAAAATGCGTTGCCGCTTTTGTAAATTTTCTTTCTATGGTACTTCCGCCCTTCGTACAGAGCTGCTACTCCTCCTCTTTTAGTACTTATAAACTCTATTTGTGTTTTATCCATTGTATATAGGTACTGCAATTCTGAATACCACGTAAATGAATGCTATTAAAATAGCTTCGTTGCACTTCCGTACTTTATCAGCACTTGACATTGACTTGACGTATATCATTGATGATAATGGCAATATATGTCATTTTAATTAAAAAGGTTTCATATTGTGTTAGTGGATAGTAAATAGCAAAAAAGCAACTAAAAAGAACAATAACAACATGGAGATAGATGAAGAAATAAAATTAGATTTGATAGTTTCGAAAGACGAAACAATATTCTTATCTCGAAACGAATTTCGAGATAAGAAATATTATTCTTTTACCGAAACCAATTTCGAAAGAAGAAAAAAAATTCTTATTTAGAAACCGGTTTCGAACTTTGGTTTCGGAAGTGGCCGAAGGGAATTCGATTGAGCGCTTGATCTGTCAAGCGCCAAATTATGTACTAGGGTAATATCTAAATTAGGTAAATACCTACTTACACGCTGTTCAAACTATATTACGTATCCTCATCATATTCAATATTCCTAACTAGTCCATGTTGGATAAATGCTGGTATGAGATCTCCTCTAAGACGCTTGGTAAGTACGTATAAAGATCATTTTATACATTTTGACACCATTTTTGTTATCATATCACAGATTTTGGAGTTCAGTTATTGGAAACTTATTACACATTGCAAAATTGTAACGACACGGATGTACTTATTATTTAAACTTCATAATTTGTAAGCTCTGTGAAATATAATTTTATTTAGCTCGTAGATAGTGTCGTGGACTGTGTATATGCTCAATGCCTACAATACTTCGACCTCATCTTCACTTAACATCAGATGTGATTGAGACTAGACGGGTTAGCATAAAAAAAAAGACGGACTGTTTAATGTGCCCTCCGGAGGACGAAAATACTGGTATTAAAATGCCACTTGTAGTTACCTACTCAAGAAGTTCGCTAATCGGAAATGAATAACGAATGCGACTGCGCCACGAGTGTTTTAATGATTAATGATGAAAAATAATTTAGTATTCGTGTTTTATTATTAGCTTGAAGTGGTGAGGATATAGATCAATAGCGAGTATGAATCCGGAACCACATAGTCTGGAAACGCAGTCGCAAGCGCATGCGAGCATGCGTGTGGCCCGTGAAAGTGATCGCACGCGCAACGTAAAATTAAGTTCGACCGCGCTTGCGCACCTGTGTTATGTAGTCATGAAAACGCACGGGAGTTCATTTTGTTGAGCATGTTGACGCACTTGCTGGGAGACTAGATTTTATTGTTTTCTAATAAATGCGACAAAAACCAAGAAGTATGAGCCAAAACAGTCTTAACTAAAACTAAAGCGTAAAGTAGGTACGATAGTGAAATATTCTGAAAATAGAAGCAGCGCTTTCGTTCCGTGGATAAATATTAGGTACAATCCCGCCTTCATAAGCCTCCCATTGTAACTGCTTTAAGCTAGGATTAACAGTGGTATGCCATACGGCGCATACTGAAGGTAGACGGTGCTCTATATACGTGACTCTATTGCGACAAGAATGAAATAAGTTATATAAGTAAGAATACCACTAGATGATGCCCCTAAATTTCGGGTTCACTTGTGGGAAGAGCTCACGATATCAGTATGTTAAATATCAGCCTTTATAAATAAATAAAAATCATTTAATTCAGGATTAGACCCATATTTTGGTTAGTAACATACATTTAAATATTAGTAAGTTTGTAACATAATTCTATAAAAAACTGTGAACAGAAGGGACCATATACGACTGCTGTGGCACAATCAGCAATATTTGGATGTGTACAAGCGTATCCAGTGCCGCAGCATCACGGAATCCCACCTGTCCGCCAGTGTGCTCAGGATGGTGTTTATAACACCTGCAGCGAAGCTTCCATCGGGTCACGATCTGGAATAGTCCGTATGGAAATCACTCAACAGATTGCGTACCGAAGTCGGTAGATGCCGAGAGAACATGTCCAAGTGGGGCTACACGGATAACAACCGGTGGTTGTGCGGTGATACACCACAAACTATGGGGCATCTTCTATGCTGCCCTGCGTGTCCCGACACTTGAACGCTACAGGACCTCTACGATGCCAAAGAACATGCCGTACGCGTGGCCAAATTCTGGTCCTCAAGAATTTAATGTTTTGCCATCGACTCGCTAAGAAGAAGTGTCCAAACCATCCAACATTTCCCAGCTGAGTACATAGTCTACTTCAGACGAAAATGGAAATATTATGACTATTCGGACAATACTGTTCTTTTTGCAAGCAATCTTTCTCCATTTTTCGTAAAGTAATTTGCTCTAATTGTGTCTATCCGCGAAAACTCTGTTCGCTGATCTAACGCTCAAAGAGTTGGGTAGCAAAATGAATTAAAGAGCCCTTCTATCGCTTGTGTACCACTTGTTAAGTTAATAGTAGCCAAATCAATCTCAATTAATGTATAATAATTATATCCTTGGACATACACAGACAGCGCCATCTAGTTCCACACTAAAAATAGAATAAAATACATTTATTCGTCGACCATGACGCAAGTCACTTAACCTACATTATGCACATACAATATGGAATACTGGGTTGGTATACAGTTAAAACTAATATCAGGAGACGTGACCCATATAGTGGGCAACGAAATGGTCCAGACTGAGCATGTGCTGTGGGTGGAAACCCGCAGCGCTGTTCATTCTGCCAGAACCATTGAGATACTCGTATGTCATCTCAGGGCACACAAAGCAACTAGGCTTGTATTGTGAATACCAGATGGTTGATACACTCACAAATACATTTTTTTTGTAAATAAATTCATATATAAATGAAAAACAACCATAACTTGGGTACACATGTCCGTATTCATCATACAAACATGTGCCCCCAAACATACAAATAAAGTTAAATGATTACTTAATACTTGACGGACACTGAACGCCTATAAACGTAATAACAATAAAACATCTATTGTGTCTGGTTCAGTATCTGTGAACGTGTTAACTAACTCTATTTATCGTTTATTTCACATAATAACCTTGCAGGGCAATATTTTTTATATTATTTTATTATATTTCGGACAATTACGCCAATCATCTAGTCCCAAACTAATGAAAGCTTGTATTATGGATAGGTACTGGATAACGGATAATCATACATAAATATTTACATAAAAATTCATGACTCGTGCATAAATGTTCGTATTGATCACACAAACATTTACCCTTCGCGAGATTCGAACCCGCAGCCATTGGTTTCACTGGTTTTTTTTTGTTGGTTTTTTTTTTTTTTTTTTCATCCAAACGGGTTAGCACTTGACCTCAATCACACCTGATGTTAAGTGAAGATGAAGTTATAGACGTTCATTCCAATGTCACGTATGTTTCCCGTTATATGGTACCCATATCCCAGGCTTTGCCTACTGCGGAATTAGATAATTGGTGTAAGTAGATAATATTTATTTATAGATATAACAAGGAATTTGTGGTTGTTCGGAAACCGAACATTGATAGATATATTATGTATGTCTCTAAAAGTTTTATTTCGTTAAAAGGTCAGTATTTAATTAAGTATGTTTAGAAATAGGTTTAGACGCAAGTATGCAATAGTAGTGGTCAACTGCTCAACTGGTAAACCCGGATGACCGCACTGATCTCCTCTGGCAAATGATGGCTCCCAACCCTTATGGAAATAGGTTGATACCACAGATGCACACACAGATAGTCCCAGAAAGAATGCAGAAGGTCTCTGATAGCGAAAAGCCCAAAGCACAGTCACTTTTCGATACAGCGCACACGGTGGTCGTAAGGTCTCTGCTCCACTGTCAGAGATCGACAGTAGACGGGGTGGGTGCGGGGAAAGGGGCCGCACCGTACATCAAAGAACACGAAATGGGCAAGTGGATCACAGATTGGTACTTACATCTAAATATTCCAAACAAAGTAACTACATTATTGTAGCATAATATGCAACTCTCTATGCTTTAACACGTTCGTGGTCACCACATAAAACGTTTAATTACCCCGTAAGTCCTGCATATTACCGATTTTAATATGTATACATGATAAAATAGTCCATAATAATTTCAAGATTAGTGATATAATAAATAAGTGTACGAGCGAAACGTGTAAATTACTGTTTCTTGTGCCCCATATGTGGGACACTGAACTGTGAAAGTTTTATAATCCGTATTCGCCAAGCGGCTCTCCAAACGTGTTCGACACAATAACAGCCCGTATGTGTTTCCAAATTTTTATGACATAAATATATCGACAGGTTTCTTTGAGTAGTTCCGACGACGTCGAGACATGTCGAATAAAAATGTGCAAGTAACAGTCATACAGAGATTTATGTAACGTGTGGGAATGCGCAGCCTGCCCGGGTCAGACGGCAATCAGACTTTATGAAATTAATGCTGTATGTAATAATAGATAAGTGGTTGACTTAACTTTTACCGCTGACATGACGATCATAATTTTATTATAGTTTTTTCAATAAATAGTTGCGATGTGTTTCTCTTTTTAACCGACTGAAGAGAGGGTTATATTTCTCGCGCGTATCTATAAATAAATTATAATAAATAAATATCTTTGCACATACACACAGCGCCATCTAGTTCCACACTAAGCAATTAGGCTTGTATTATAGATACCAGATGGTTGATAAACTACACAAATACTATTCTTTTTTTGTAAATAAATACACATATAAATGAAAAACATCCATAACTCGGGAACACATGTCTGTATTCATCATACAAACATAGCCCCTAGCGGGATTCGAATCCGCAACCTTTTGATATAGCAGCAGAATTTCTAACCACTACACCAAACAGGTCGTCAGTGTATGTACGTATGTTGGATTCTTTATTTTCTCGTAGTATCCAAACAGCTGGGGTAATGTTAGATATGTCGTGACAGGGTAAGTGTCAGAGAGGTTACGTCACAAAAATGCCACGGCGGACGTAAGAGCTGTGGTAAAAGTAAAAATTTGTCAAAATTAAAAAAGAATTTTTGTAGGACTTCAATTTGGGTACATAAGAAAGGTTTCGTTATGAGCAATGTATGTTACAATTGGGATTTACTAAGCAGCAGATGTGTGGATAGCTGCTCAGTCACAAAGGAATTTCCATATTTTTAGTTGGCGTTTAACACAGTCGGGTTTTTTTAATTTTTATAATTAGGTGGTAATTCAGTTCCCATATATTTATTCTTTTAGTGATATACATTTTATCTGTTATTTTATTAAACATAAAAGAAAAAAGTTTTGATTACCAGTCAGATCGTTTAATTTAATTAGTACAACTTTAAGGCCAGTATTTCAGAATGTTGCTCAAGCGTAAATGTGCGCTTGAGCATAGTTAGAAGGAGATGGCGCTATACAAGTTACAAAAAGCTGTCCCTTTTTAACTATGCTCAAGCAGAGATCTCTGCTTGAGTAACATTTTGTAACAAGGGCTGTTGAGTTACAATCTTATTATATTTAAACATCTTTATAATTTGCAGCTTGTTATCTCTAACCAATCGAATAAAAAGTACCTGATGATGAGACTAACGGACAACAAGCTATAAGGCTTCCGTTTTAACTTTTAAGGTACAGAACCTTCACTTAACAACATCAGGTGTGATTGAGGTCAACTACGAACCCGTCGTGCATAAAAAAAAAGAACAGTTAAAATCAGAACAACAACTAGGTTGATCGAACGAAAATAACTCCTCACTAACCAACAGCTTTTCTCACATTCTAAAGAAAACTATGTAAAGTTGGTAATTACATAGCATGAAGGTTAAGTTTACGAGCCGTGCGTTAGTCGCAATTAGAGCGATTGCTTGTGGTTCACCCAGATACAGACACGAGATTTCCAACTGATCTCATTACAATGTGGGTTTCAGTGAAAATATACAGTGATTTGTGGTATTTTTTTTTTAATTTACGTATAGGTGGCTCAGTGGAGGAGACACAGTCTCCCAATTTGGGAAGTCCAGGGTCGATCCTCAGGTAGACCACGTACCAATGAGTTTTTAAATTAAATTTAATTACTTATGTGAATTTATCCGACTGCTCTTAAACGGTGAAGGAAAACATCGTGAGGAAACCTGCATGCCTGAGAAACTAAGGCATGTGAATTCCCCAACCGCATTGGGCCCGGGTGGTGGACCATACTCCCTGATATACGAGGGAAGGCCTATATCCCTGCAGTAGGATGTTTACGGGCTGAGATGATGAAGGAGGCTTTATTACTAATAGGGAAAGACTCGTGGCGCAGTCCCATTAGCTGTTCGTTTTTAGATTAGAAAAGTTAAGCTATGTTGTCTGTCTGTCTTCGAAGGTAGTCATAAAGCTAAGTCTAAAAGAAGGCTGTTCCCGAACAGTAGGGACTTGTAAGGCTGTTGATATGAGGGTTTCTATTATCCACGTTGGAAGTAATCGCTGCTAACTAACACCTAAAGAGCTGTCTATCTTTAGTGGTAACGAGCTTCATTGATATCGTCTTTACCATTAGTCGAATTTGATAGTTGACGGTGAAGTTGAAACCATTGGAGTAAATATTAGTGATGCAACAGACCTCTGTTTCCGCTTCCGCAACTATGAAAGTTTTACAAGATTTTTCAAATCCGCCTCTGCTTCCGCAACTTTATAATGGAAGTATACCGGAACTTTCCAAATACGGAAAGCACATAAGCCGTTGCCTTTTTGTGAAATATAACTTGCCGGTGTAAAATTTTCAATTGTCATCGTCAAATCAGCCATAGGAAGTGCACGACTGGACATACATTCCAGGCTCCATCTAGCGACTTCACGTAACCGCACTTAGGTCGTCCGTCCATCTTGAAGGTGGACGTTCTACACTTCGCGTGCCGGGTGCGTGGTCTCCACTCTAGAACTTTAACGCCCCACCGGCCATCAATTCTACGGTGTATCCGGCCTACTGCCACTTCAACTTGGTAATCCGCTTGTCTATCTCAGTGCCCTTCGTTTGCCTATGGATTTCTTCATTCACGATTCAATCCATAGCTTGTTGCATATGACTTTGAGCTTTCTTATGAGGCCCATAGTGAGAGATCATGTTTCTATGCAATAAATCGTCACTGGTAACACACATTGATTAAAGGCTTTCGTACTTACTCCAAAGGTCATCAATTCTTTGAATAATTTGCCCTGCCGACTGTCATTTCAATCCAATAATCTGCTCGGGTTTCGTTCTTCTATGGATTCCAAATTTTGTGATCGCATCGTTAATAAATCAATAAATTGATAAAGACCTTCTATTCTAACATTTTTACTTTTTGATAGCATTTCCACTGCCACATCTGCTTCAGCCAAAAATATTTTTGACATCCGTTTCCGGTTCTTAGCACTTCCGTTGCATCACTCGTTAATTAGGGACAAGATTTAATATTATCTTACAAAAATGGTAACGTCTTTCATTGCCGCATTGTCTTTCATTGACCGAATTTGAAAATAGAAGCCTTAACATTGGTCCACAAAATCTCCACCGACAAGAGCATGGCTCTTAAATAAGATGAATGAACAATAAGTTTGGATATTTGTATGTTTGTTTGTTGCTCAATCACAGCAAAACGAAAGAACGACTTTGGATGAAATTTTGTATGTAAATTAAATATATCCGCGATAAAGTTATTACACGCAGCCAAAGCCGCGGGCGTAAAGCAAGTAGTTACATACATTATTACATACGTAAGTAAGTTAAATAAAAGGTTGTAAAAACAGTGATTATTTTTTTATCCACGATGGGTTCGTACTTCACCTCAATCACACCTGATGTTAAGTGAAGATGAGGTCGACGGTGGAAGCGTACTAACCCGGAAACCCCAACACATTTGAGGGACTGGCTATCTTATCTGTGACAACCGGACCATAACAATGCTATCAACATTGCTGCTTGGCGGCAGATTTAGATAAGATGGTGGTAGCTAGCCAGGCGGACATTTTAAAATGCCCTACCACCAACCAAACCGGGTACTTAAACATGTACCCCGCTGGGGATCGAACCCGCGACCTCCGAATCGTAAACTCAGTGTTGTTTACATTGAGCCACGGAGGCGGTGATACTATTACATCCTCCGTGACGAGACAGCTACTGCGCATTACTAGAGAATGAGCTAACAATCGTCAATCAACATCACTGTGAATTTTTCTATCACTTTCCATAACTTCTCACGAGACAATAGCTTGAGCTATGTGAAAAACCAAACACGAATTCTCCATGCTCTTTGTTTGGGTACTTTAATTTTCTAACGCGCCGCGTTTCTACTAATTTTCTACTAAATATGACAAAATTACTATGTTTTGCACTAAAAGTGTGATTGCTCCATTGTTTACGATTATATATTATTTGGTAATGCGATGGATAATTGTTGTTTACATGAGGTTTGATGATGGAGTACGGACTTTTGTTTTTGTTTCAAACGTCTAATCCAGTGGTTATTCGATTGTGATACCGATACCGGTAGTTCCAAGTTCGGATTCAAATGATTTAGATATTTGTTGCTGTTAACTAAAACTATATATTAATTATAAAAATTTTAAGTATAAAAACTTAACGACATGCTTTTATTTTAGAGTAATAAAAAGAAGTAAATAATAATATTAATCATAAATTTTACAGCCTGATTGTGTACAATTTTTTTTTACGTTTTGATTTCTTCTCGTAAAAAGAATAGAACCAATCCATCCCTTCCCGAGGGTGTCATAAAAGGCGAGTAAGGACTTTCCATTAAAAGACGTCTATTAAATATGCACATTTAACGGTGATGGGCTCACCTCATGATACGTGTGCATTTCTGTATATTTCGTGGATGTTGTTTCAAACATTAATCTTGTAATATTTGGGTCACCCAATCGCTTTAGTTTTGGTATATCTGTGGCTACCCCATTTGGGATAAAGGCGACATTTAAATATTATGTCAAGTGCTCGTAGTGATATCTAGCGATGATGAGAAATTAGTATACAGGGTGAATTTGAATTCGTGTAATTCCCATTAACTGCGTCTAGACGCAGTTAATGGGTTCCATCATGGTTCCTAGGAACCATGATGGAAGACGACTATGGTTCCTAGTGGAAAGTTGTTCGTAATCAGGAGTGGAGCCACCAGGAAACAGGAATTACACGAACTAAACTTCAGCCTGTGTAATGTTATTTAGTTTCAATAAAAAAAATTAAAAACAAAAATCGCTATCTGAAGATATATACTGGCTGAACATTTCTATACTGCTATTAATAGAATATATACAAGCGAAAGTTCGCCTAATAAAGGTGATATTACCCACGTCGGCCCAAGGGCATACCCAGACCGACATGCTATATCCGTTTCCGTCGTTATGTAAGATAGTGAGCGAGAGAGCAATGACCTATCATTACTAATCATTTGCAAGTTCAAATGCCTCTAAAGGCTTATAAAGTATGCTAATTAAATTATATATGTTTGCAACTAATTTGGTTGGCGGTTTACAAGGTGGCACATTCCGCCAAAATGTTAACGATCAATATGACGGAGTGACTTTGTTAAGGGTTAATATTTGTATCATAAATACGAACATTTTGATTACTAGGTTTTGATTGGTTTATTGTTAAAAAAAGTCTGGGGCTGGTAAGTTGGCGTAACTGTCCGAATTTATTTTATTAATTTTGTGACTAAATTTTACTTATTCGCTAAAAATAGTGATAGGCACAATGTTAATAAAAGGAATAAGAACCAGTTATATGTTTATGTTAGCCGACTTCACTAAGTTAGTAAATCCTTCAAAGGGCAATGTATACGCTCTTAAAATAAGGTTCCAGTAGACATTAAAAATTTGTCTTTAAATAAATTTAAAGCAATCATAAAACAGAAATTATTAGCAAAAGGCTATTATAACATCACTGATTATTTGAATGATAAGCAAGCATAGACATAGCTGTCTTATTATTCACATAATTATCAAATCACAAATTGTAACCCCTAATCTGTTTAAAAGAGCAACCCTAGAGATTCTTGCTCGTTCTTCTCTGGGGAGTCAGCTTTGTGAATGAGCAGTAAATTTAAATATAATATTAATATAGTGACGTTTTCAAGTGATAATTTTATCCTGTGAAATAAAATATTTTGTTTTGATTTGATATTAAATAGTACATATTTCGTAATTCAAAACTAAGTGTGCTTGTGAAACTTTATGCGGCTTTCTCTAAAACTGTGTTAGTTGGGGACATTGTTCTATTTTACGTAAAATATTTGCAAGAATTTCTACCAATCCACATTATTATCTTAGATTTTCACTTTCGTAGATGCATTTTATAAACTTGGTAGATTAGGGGGAGGATTGAAGATTACAAACTTGTTATTATCTCATCTGATTAATAAATATTTTCTTGGGAAACCTACAGTATCTATATTTAAAATGAGCATAAACAGCTTACGAAACAGCATGGATATATTGGACATGCGTCGATGATACTGCATCGGCATGCGTCAAGTTTTACGTATGTATTTAATGTTCAATCTGCTACTATATTATACGTCTGTCTTATAAAATAGATATATAGAAATAGCAAACTACAATTTAATTATAACTAATATTTCATACCATACCAAAATTGATTCAATTTGAGGTAAATGAAAACCAGAACAAAAGACCTGAACTATTTTATTCGATATCGTAAAGAGGTCCATCTCAGCATTATTCTAGCATAATGTACTTGCCTGTTTCACTTTGCTTAATAAATTAAGGTGTAGACTAATGGTCTCTCGGTACTTGAGTCGAGCAGAATGAAGCTTGGAATTATATTATTGTAGATTCCAGCAGACATAGCGCTAAGAGTGCAATGTGAAAAACTATGCTCGGAGTGACTCTAGCTTGTACGATCAGGGACAAGGGTGATTCATCGAGTAGGTTAGCAGGCTGAAGTGGCAATAAGCAGATATGTCATAGAACTGACAATCGCTGAAGGATGCGGATTTTGGAGTGAAGACCGCTACTAAACAAACGTAATGTGAGACGCTTCCCAGCTAGGGTAGAGGCGACGATCTACGTTGGACAAAGTGGAGCAACTGACGTATAACCGAAGATGGAGCTCTGTGGAGGACCTAGAAGGCCCATTTATAGCAATGATGAGTTACAACTTAGATAACTTGATTAGAAACTTCAAGACAATTGAATATTAGAAAGAACTTTCCGGTTGTGTATTGTACGATCCAAGTGTAAGTATATTTAGTAAACGTCATTATATGTATCGCAAGCACGATACTAAATTCTAAGGATGTATATTTTAGATATACGTTAACAAAAACAAGGCAAAAATTAAAACTAAGGCTAAAGGACGAACACGTCATTCCCGTTTGGGGCATGGAACCTAACACAATGGACGCGTTGCCTCGCTCATATCTAAGTTTTTATCAAGTCAATTTATTTATAAGTTAAGTGCAATGTGGCACCTTGTATGAAATACGCAAATTGTAATATAAAATATTGTTATACAATATAACAAATCCGGATGTGATAAATTATTCCGCCTTTGTTAGTAGCTACCGTTAAAAAGTATGTCATTTAGTTACGAGATCATCCTTGCATTTTCACTAGATTGTGCGATTGGCACAAGAATAATATTAACACTGGAACAAGGACCCATCCAATCACTGTAATATATAAGTGTCCTCTACATGATACCCCTAAATCTCACGTTCAATTTTGGGAAAAGCTCTCACTATCGACCTTTATAATATCGCTAGGGTCACGATCTGGAGAGGTCCGTATGGAAGTCAATCAATAGACTACGTACCGGTGTCGGTACATACCGAGCGAACACGTCCAAGTGGGGCTACACGGAAGACAACTGGTGCTAGAGTGGTAACACACCACAAACTATGGGGCATCTTCTATGCTATGCGTGTGCCGACACTTGTACGCTACAGGACCTCCACGATGCCACAGAACATGCCTTACGCGTGGCCAAATTCTGTCCTCAAGAATTTAATGTTTTGCCATTGACTCGCTAAGAAGAAGTGTCCAAACCATCCAACAATTTGACGACCTGTTTGGTGTAGTGGTTAGAAACTCTGAGTGCTATACCAAACGGTTGCGGGTTCAAATCTCGCTAGCGGCATATGTTTGTATGATGAATACACATGTGTTCCCGAGTTATGGATGTTTTACATTTATATATGTATTTATTTACAAAAAAAAAATGTATTTGTGTAGTATATCAACCATCTGGTATCCACAACATAAGCCTATAGTTGCTTAATGTGGAACTAGATGGCGTTGTGTGTATGCCCAAGGATATTTATTTATTTCAATTATTAAATGTCCGCCTGGCTAGCTACCACCATCTTATCTAAATCTGCCGTCAAACAGCAATGTTAATAGCATTGTTGTGTTCCGGTTGTCAGAGATAAGATGGCCAGTTCCTCAAATATTTGGGTTTCCGGGTCAGTACGCTTTCACCTTCGGCCTCATCTTCACTTAACATCAGGTGTGATTGAGGTCAAGTGCCAACCCGTTATGCATAAAAAAAAAAAAAAATTCCAGCTGAGTACATGGTCTCACTCCAGACGAAGATGGGAAATTTTTGGAAAGGATGAAATTGACTAAAAAGAACTGCAGGAAGACTGGCGGGCTCACAGTACCGAATGCTCCGCAAAGGAAATAGGATGGAATAGTTTCTCTAGGGGTCAATCAATAACTTTGCATCTAATACTATACAAATATACCTTTACTAGATACATCCTGTATATTATTACGTATAGACGTGGTGAAATTTAGGATCTGGTTTTTCAGTCTTTCATTGCATCGTGCTATCGTAATAGCAGGATAAAGTACAGTCGGCATCATTCTTATTTTTCTTATACATTCTTATTTATACAGGGCTACCCTGATATCTATTCAACCTTGAACAAACGCAATTCTATTTTTTAAGCACAACAGGTTAGCACTTTGGTACAGTACAGTACTCTACAGTTGGTACATTCAAGCGTAAATTTAAATTGTATTTATTAAATAAACAAAAAATGGCAACTTACTAGGGCAAATGATTTATTTATATATATATATTCTGTACATTTTAAATAACTATAGAACAGAAGATTTATTTATTTACCACCACAAACCATAAGTGCAAAATTAATATATAATGATATTATACCATGAGAAAGTAGTACTTTATATTCATTTTGTGTGTCAATATATCTACAATAGATATGTATCTAAATATTAAGTAAGTACTATAATTATATTAAGTAAATAATAGATGTTTTATGGGTAGTTGATATTGAGAGTTGTGTTGATACTGAGTAGTAGTTACTTATATATTCATTTGTGTGTCAATATATCTACAATAGATAGATATGTATTTAAATATTAGTTAAGAAAGCACTATAATTATATTCAGTAGGAAATAGATGTTTATGGGTAGTTGATGTGGAGAGTTGTGTTAATATTAAGTAGTACAGTGGCACCACTCTGTCTTTCGGCTCCACAGAATACCAGCGTCGTGGTTGCTCCAACCCGGCACATGCTGAGTGGAGACCTTTTTGGATTTAGGTATTGTAAACTTACGTATGTATGCATCTTTATAACAGAAATCCAAATAAATACTTTCTTTCTTTTCTTTCTTTCTTTCACTTGCCCTCAAACACACTGAGGCCGAAGGTGGAAGCGTACTGACCCGCAAACCCCATCACAAATGGGGAACTGGCTATCTTACCTCTGACAACCAGAACACAACAATGCTATTGACATGGCTGTTTGGCGGCAGATTTTAGATAAAGTGGTGGTAGCTAACTGGTGGACATTTAAAATGCCCTACCACCAACCAAATATTATGTACTCTGTTGGAGATAGATCCCGCGACCACCGACTCGTATTCCTCAGGTCTAGAGTATCATTTTGAGGTAAAATAGCCCTGTATGGTTAATTAAGGAGCACATACAAAACAAACAAATATATTTATAATTACCCATTCAACGTAAAATGTATATGTAACTCTGGAATTAGCTGAGCATCAATGCAAAAATAAGCAAATCATAAAAATGCATGAATAATTTAAAAAACATCATAATAAAATTCCAAAAGGACATTAAAATGACAAGGATACATTTACATTTGAATAAAACTCAACTTTGGCCTCACTGCAAAAGAAAAGCGGTTTGGAAAGTAAATAAATTAAAGAATTTATTGTTGAATATCTGTTAGGGTCATCACCAGTTTATTAAATACAAATAATTAAATTATAACTTTTAATTGAAATTTAGAAAAGTAGGTACCCAGTCTATTATCGAAAAGCTAAAACATCATTGAATCGGCTGAACTGTTTTCAACTCTAATCTCCGACTATACACATTACGAAGCGATGGTAGTCATGTTAGTTTAAAATTTCCCATGCAACGCCCTAAGCCGTGGTTTGAACCCCGAGGGAACCCTTAGGTGTCGGTTACAAACTTAACCGCCTCCGTGGCTCAATGGAAATAACATTGGGTTTACGATTTGGAGGTCGCAGGTTTGATCCCCAGCGGGGTACATGTTTAGTACTCGGTTTGGTTGGTGGTAGAACATTTTTAATGTCTACTAACCATTTTATATAAAATCTGCCGCCAAACAGCAATGTTAATAGCATATGTGTTCCGGTTGTCAGAGATAAGATCGCCAGTTCCCCAATTGGGATGGGATTTCCGGGTCAGAACAACGCTTCTACCTTCGGTCTCATCTTCACTTAACATCACGTGTGATTGAGGTCACACGTCGTGCATTAAAAAATAACCTCGCTTTTGGAACATGGACCCTGACTTTAGTTACAAGTAGCCCCAACACTGGATATTGTAAAAATGTTATCTAGAAAATAAATGTTTTTTTTGTAATTAATTTGTAAAGCCTACTTAGGTGTGATAGTTATACTTTTAACTTGCAATTTAATGCAATACAAAAAATACAATACAATATAAATACACTTTATTGCACAACAGAAAAAAAATACAGTTTCAGAAAAGTGGTAAATACATAGTAGATACTTTCATGAACTTTATTGCATAAAAAAAATCTTTTTTTTTCGTACTGTTGCTTACATTAAGAGTACGCACCCGCACGCGTCCCCCCGCCCGGTGACGCTGCCTATCAGCACCGATCCTGCTCAAAAAAGGCACCGGCCTATCAGCACTGATCCTGCTAAAAAAAAACTGTTTTCAAATTTAAGGTTGTATTTTGTGCTACTTGTTCAATATTAATGTTGCAGACTCCTTGTACCCTTTTATACCTATATAATATTTTCTTTTCTTTTCTCATTTCTTTTGTCCTTTTATACTATTTTTTGATTGTCATTATCATCGTTATTTTAGCGTACTGACCCGGAAACCCCATCCCAATTGGGGAACTGGCTATCTTATCTCTGACAACCGGAACACAACAATGCTATTAACATAGCCAGGCGGACATTTTAAAATGCCCTACCACGAATGCAGTACTTAAACATGTACCCCGCTGGGGATCGAACCCGCGACCTCCTAATCGTAAACCCAATGTTGTTTACATTGAGCCACGGAGGCGGGTAAATATTTTCTTATTAGTTAGTAATATATTTTCCATCATATACATACAGTCTACTTACTTCCTATCCTATCGCTACGCCATATACTTAAATATCTATTTCTGCTATAATATAAAGATAAAATAACTGTAACGGGTTAATCCCGTAGTATATAGAGGTTCCTTAAAGCCAGTATACATATATATTTGTATTTATAGTTATTTACATGCTGTTATGTGGTTTCGGCACCCAGATACCCACGGGAAGAGACGGGTTGGTTCTATACACCAACCCGTCTCTTCCCGTGGGTATCGTAAAAGGCGACTAGGGGACTTTCCATAAAAAACACCTATAGTTTTGCACGTTTCAACGGCGATGATTTCATCCCCTTTCGCGTGTACATTTCTGTTTATTTCAAAAGCTGAACCGTGGATGTTGTTTCAATCACTTTTAATGTTTGAAACACCCAAACACTATTGTTTGGGATATCTCTGACCACCCCATTTGGGATAAAGGCCGTGATGTACGTATGTATTTACATGATAATAAATTTATAAATACTTTATAAACATGAAAAATAAAACAACAACAACAACAAAATATTCTTTATTGTACAACAAAAAGAAGCATAAAAAAATAAGAAAAAAGGGATACTTAATACAATTTGGCGGCCTTATCACTAAAAGCGATCTCTTTCAGGCAACCTTTGGGTTAGGAAGCATTATGCACATGACATGTAGGTAGCGTGCACGGTAAACTAATTTTAATAAAATAAATAAATCACCCATATAAATACATACGTTAATTGAACACATACAAATATACATACATAATATATATAAAAAATAATACATATAATATATACCCATATTTGAATTTATACTAATTAAATAGAATAGTACGTAGTAGTAGAATATAAAACGACTATTGTCGCCGCTAGGGGTGGCAGAAATACGTACTGGTTTAAATTGAAGTATTCGTATTTGTATCAGTTTGAACATCCGGAATATGTTTGATTAGGAACATTCGGAAAATTGCATTTTATCGTTTCCACTCAAATGGGGCTTATGGTTTACCAAATGCAGGGAATAACATGTTCTTTATTTCGCTGTGTGGATGAATACATTTTACATTTGGAACAACCACAAATTATTCAAATTACGTTTTACAAAATAAATAAAACGTACTGAATACTGGTTGGTTGGCTAAATGTCAATTTAAATTTAAAAAATATCCCGCCAATTTTACTAAATTAACGGCTACTAAAATATTAATTTAATTTTAATTTCAAGTGATTCTTTTTACACATTCCACACAAACACATGCACCCCCATATACGCATACACAGGCACACACACTCCGATGCACATTTACATATAACACATATATACATACACGAGTATACGTACACATTATTATCCTTTAACGCCTTACCTTTGTTTTACTTTTGGTAGTATCGGAACTGTTTACCAGCTTTTAAGTAAGCTAAGACATGTAAAAGTGGTTTCTCCTGACACAGGTGAATTATTAAATTAAAAAAAAATAATAATAATTCACCTGTTGACGACCGGTTGGTGTAGTGGAACCCTGTCAGCGAAACCAACGGTTGCGGGTTCGAATCCCGCGAGGGGTAAATGTTTGTGTGATGAATACGAACATTTATTCCCGAGTCATGAATGTTTATATAAATATTTATGTACGTTTATCCGTTATTTAGTATCCATAGCACAAGCTTTGCTTAGTTTGGGACTAGATGATTGGTGTAAGTGTCCGAAATATTTATTTATTTATTTATGAATAAATAAATAGTGAATTATTAAATTTTTCTACTAGAAGAATTAAAAAACTAGTATGATTCTTGTTAAACTGGTCTGGAAAAAATAATCTATTTTGTATTTTTCGCTTGTTATGTAATTTACTATTAGAGCTAGTAAATAAAGGTTATTTACCTAATTAACTTATTTCCATGATAAAATAGTTCGTTCCTTTTCAAAGAAATAGTTTTTTGCACAAAGCACAAAACTATAATGAATAAATAGGTATGTATACCTAATAATCAATAGTTTGGTTTCGGCACTCAAATAGAATAGAACCAACCCGTCTCTTCCCGCGGGTGTCGTAACAGGCGACTAAGGGACTTTCCACCAAAAGAGATCTATAGATTTGCACGTTTCCACGGCGACGGGCTCACCCCCTCTCACGTGTGCATTTCTGTATATTTCATAAGGTGAACCGTGGAAGTTGTTTCAATCATTAACCTCTTGATGTTTCGAACACCCAAACACTATTGTTTGGGATATCTCTGACCACCCTATTTGGGATTTCATAGTCATCACGCATAGGTTTACCACTAGTGGGATTTGAACATGCAACCGTTGGTTTCGAAGGCAAAGTTGACTGATTGGCATAGTCTACCCACTATGCCAATCAGTCGTCAATTGTTATTTATAATTGATAGTTCGGGCTCTTTATATACGCGATATTATCATCACCAGTCCTTAAACATCCCACTTCAGGGATATAGACCTTCTCTCGTATATATGAGGGAGTATGGGCAATAGTCCACCATGTTGGCCCAGTAAGGGTTGGGGACTTCACATGCCTTTGAACTTTTATTTCTCAGGCATGCAGGTTTCCTCACGATGTTTTCCTTCACTGTTTAAGAGCAGTCGGATAAATCAACATAATAATATAATTAAATAAAATTTTCAATTTATAGTCATTTAACGATTGTTTTTGATTTAAATAAAGAACAAGATAGCGGCGGAGGTAAACCAGATTGTTCTTAATGTCTTCAAACAAATTTTACTAATCAAAGTTACCACTATGGTCAACCAACTTATATTATAAATAATCAAGGCCGTACAATTGGCCTAGAACCTTCATAGAACAATAAAGTGTCACTTTTGAGCGCCATTTGTTAAGTTATGAGAAAATTATACGTAGCGTAGTTAGAAGAAAAATAATCCCAACTAATATTATTACAACTTTTTTTTTATGATTGACTGGATTCGCGTTTGACCACAATCTCACCTGATGGAAAGTGATGATGTGGTCGAAGATGGAGCAGACGATCCCAGTAAATGCCTATTCACTCTCCTCTTGAAGATCCCAAGGTTGTAGGATTCAGGCAAGACTGACGCCGGAAGGGAGTTCCATGCCTTGGCTGTTCGGATGATGAATGAAGAATCGAACTTCTTAGTGCGAATGTTCGTTATATGAACTATATATGGGTGGAATCCCTCCCCACAACTAATATAACAAACGCGAAAGTTTGTGTGTGTGTGCATGTATATTTGTATTTATGTGTGTATGTTTCTTACCTCGTCACGCCTAAGCGGCTGAACAGATTTGGTAGAAATTTAGGTGGTCATCAGTGGTGGTGGCCAATATTGGTGTCGATCCGTAGAAAAATCAATGAAGAACATAAGTCATCGACAGCCCAGCGGAATAGTAAGTTAAAATGGCAGTGCATTAATGTTTTCGAATGGACACCTCGCTCCGGCAAGCGCAGCGTAGAAAGTCACTTACCAGGTGGACAGACAAAGCAGGCCGCTTCAAACCGGCGACTCTGGAATTCTATGGGGGAGATCTATGTTGAGCAGTGGACGTCCTGTGGCCGATATGATGTTGATGACTGTCCACAATTTGACGTTTTAATTACCCCTATATTGCATTCAAATTCAAATCATTTACTGTGAAGTTACACGTGATAAAAAGGATACAGATGTCAGATCTATGGAATGTACAATGTAACTTAAACAAAGTGTTAAATTTAAACAAAATGGTTCTCTCTAAACGAATCAAGGCAATCCAGACTTAAATAAATGTCATTAATTTTCATCTATAATTTGTAGTGTCCAGTGTATTGGATATTAAATTTTAAATAATGATTAATGAATACTACAAGTTATCATTGAAAAATTCGTCAACAGAATAATAACATTTATTTACTGGGATGTCAAATAATCTTAGAATAAAACAAGAAAAATTGAGCTGTTTAAAGTAGTCAGGCAAGGGGTTAAATAATTTTGGGCCAATTATATAAATAGTTTTAGAAAAGTAACCTGTATGGGTGGTTCTGGCCTTTTTTTTTGTGCATAACAGGTAATGCTAACACTTGACACGGTATTGGACTCAAATTCTCCTATTCCCCGGTTTTGCAAACTGTACCGGATGCGTTTTTTTACCGTAAGGGAAATAATTGGCCATAATATCTAAGTGAAATAGAAGTTTTTTTTTTTTTTCAAAATCTATATAGACCCACGCGCCGCCCGGTCCCTATCATGCGAAATTTATTTCGAACTCATATTATTTCCAAGTTTTTTTATTTATTTAATTTAATGATATAATTATGTACAAACCCAAACGTCAAATGAGACTATGCATTTTACGACGATGGTTTTGAAAAAAAAAGAAATCATAAAAAAAGAACAACCTATGCCAATGCCTTCTATTTCACTTACTGAATATACCTACCCTATATTTTTCCGTATGGTAAAACAGATCAGTAATAGGATTGAAATATTTTGTGACTTTGTAGCTAAGTATTGGTCCTTACCTATGAAATTGACGTTTTGTATGAAGAATTTCTTTAAGACTGTTTTCTCCATACAAACATTTTTGATTTTTTTTTGGGAACGGCCAATCCAAATTTAGCTAAAATTTGTGTGTATTATCGGATAACATTAAGTTTAGGCACCGTTAATTTTTAAAAGTAACCGCTTTATAAAAGTTTCAACGAATCTAAGAAATGATTATGGGAAGCACATGAAAAGAGCTCTGTTCAAATTTTTTTTATTATGTGATTTAGCCCAGAAATTCAAAAATATTTCACGTAAAACCTTGAAATAATATTCAATTTTCCAAATAAAAAACAAATTTGGATATAGCTTTGAAAATCGCAGGTATTGGTACATATGACCCAATATAATATAATAATCCATGCACCGCTCATTAGCTTAACTCGTTCAGCCCAGCCGCATCAGACACAATATTTTATTATTACGACGTCAATAGGCCTTGTGTGTCACTGATATGGTAATTTAACTTAACAACAACACTTGTTGAGATACTCGATTGAGGTCTTCGACCTTCAATTGTGGACAATAGCTCGTCTATTTTATTAACTTAAGCAATCGGTTTTCCTTAAAGGGGCAGCCCTGTTGAAAGTAAAATTAAGGTAAGAAAACGAAAGTTCGCTTTGTGCTTCGCGATCCAACGAGCTCCATCGTGTTAACGATGAGTCTCAGAATTTCGTCCATATTGCGCCAAAAGGTCGCTTTATACGCTACGACTTTGATAACTACATTTCGTTTAGGAGTATTCCAATAATCCCTATGTTAATAGGGATTACATTATTTTTATTCGCAGGAGGTTTTTGACACCTTGGTCCAGCGATGGGCACCATCATCATTGGTTTAAAACCCTTAAAGTCTGCGTTCGCCAAATCGATTGACTGGCGATTAAGGCATAAAGAAGAAGCACCAGCCCTTTTGTAAAAATAATAAAGAATTTGTTTCCGATCTTTAATATTATTTACTAAAGAATGTGGAATGATCTACAATTTCGGTTAGGAGCACGATAATTATTGAAACCATATGTGCTAAACTAGGAAAACCTGTGACATAGGAAACAGAGTTCCTTCGTAGAATTATTACAAGCGGTTTGGAAAATATCATAAATGTTGCCTTTTTGGCAAAGACCAAACTCATGACCAATAGCACCAAACATAAAATAGAAGTGAATAGTAACGAAGTGGAATATGTCCTTGAATACATATACTTCAGCCAATCAATCTCGTTCCAGGCCAGAGAAGATAACGAAGTCGATAAACGGACCGATAACGACTGAAGACCTATGGTCTATGAAAGAGCTCATGAAGGATCCCTCAAACTTTGAAACGTAAGCTCATGGACATGTGTATCCTTCCTGTTCTCACTTATGGTGCTTAGACCAGGTCTTTGACTGATGCTTTAAAGTCCAAACAGAAACATTGTCAGCAAGCGATAGAGCGTAGTAATCTTGGTGTTAAACTGATAGATCGTGTCCTGAACATCACACTACGTTCCAGATCACAAATAATGGATGTGGGGCAAAAGGCAACAAGACTAAAATGGGTTTGGACAAGCCACATCTGCCGTATGCCAACAAAACTTTGGGCCAACGTAAGGAAACTATGGCTCTACAGCCATATAGGCATAGAGTGTGTTCCATCCGAAGCAAGACGACAGTGTGGCAGGCTACGAAAAAGATGGCGAGAATTTGAGAAAGACTGGCCCGAGAAGACCATAGACCGGGAGGAGTGGAAAGAGAAGAGAGGCATTTGTCATGCAGGCTGATATATAGAAATATAAAATAACTTTTGCTTACCTTCAATGGTAATGAACTGTATTACCATCTCGTTCGCCATTGGTAGATTCGGTGCAGATTCGAATGAAATAGGGTTCAGTGGGAGAGCAATTTAAATGATAAATCTAGACAAGATATAAAGAATAGGAATACACGTTGAGAGAAGCCGCCAGACAGTAAATTGTGTGCACTAACCTGGTAGACGACTAGATGCAGAACAGCCTTCTTGTTGTCGGTGTTAATTAGATTTTCTTTGCACTTCTTATGGGTCTTTTGCCGGCCCCGGGTATTAACTACAACACTTAGCTTGTTTAAAGCTCAAGAGGACGCAGATTTACTTTGAAATTTGAAAAAGAATTATATCTTGATTAATGTACATGGGTAAGCCGAGAGATGCTTGACGTTGGAGCTCACACGAAGAAATCATTTTTTTATCTGTCTACTGGTTAGGCTTTCTAATTTCGACGAATCAGGATCAGTTATCAGTTAAAGCGTGCATTTTATAGATGTTTATTGGTGGAAAGTCCCCTAGGCACCACGAGAAGAGACGGGTTCGTTCTATTCTTTTTGCGTGTCAAATCCACACATTAATTAGGTTGGAGAACTTATTACATAGGTACCTTGAATACCAAATACGCAATGATGTACTATAATCATAGTGGTTTTTTATGCCAAAGTTCAAGGGGAATTGAGTTCTCTCAGGGGACCGGGTAAGCATTTGCACGTCAGCCTCAACTTCACTTAACCTCATAACCCGTACATAAAGGAAAACCTATTATTTTTTAACGTTTACTAGTGCTTATATATATTTTATTTAAGATTATTTTTTAGTTTATTCATAGATATGTGACACTAAATAAATAAATAATAAATATCCTTGCACATACACACAGCGCACACTAATTCCACACTAAGCAACTAGGCTTGTATTATGGATACCAGATGGTTGATAAATACATTTTTTTTGTAAATAAATACATAAATAAATGAAAAACATCCATCACTCGGGAACACATATCTGTATTCATCATACAAACATATGCCCCTAGCGGGATTCGAACCCGCGACCTTTTGGTATAGCAGTCAGAATTTTTAACTACTACACCAAACAGGTCGTCGTCAAATACTTTTTCTTTCTTTTTATTCTATGAATACGACACGATTGTTGTAGCGTCGTCTTATATAAAAATATCGTAACGGTTTGCTGTCAATAACATCTAAGCTTTCGTTCGATATCGATCGATTAAATGTTATTCTTTCATCTCTATCCCACACAATACATTATGCTCTCCCTATCTTCTTCATACCGGACATTTAGAATCGATGTTTCACAATGAATCTAATTGTTTTAATTACTTCAACTTTCTATAGGGTAGGTACTCTATTGTAACGGTCATGAAACGATCTCGTGCATAACTGGTTATTGGGAATGAATCATATTTTGAAATGCGATTACATGAAAGAGGATTACAGTTATCTGTACAAAAAAATTTAGCTAATCTTGTTATTTCATGTTGTAATCACAACAATGTTTTATTGTTGGCTTGATCGATTCATGAGTTGGATGGATCGATAGATAGATTTAGTAATCTCAGCCGAATAGAATAAGAATAACGCTAAATAGGATCCGGATGTAGTCCAGTAAAGATACCTAATTTTTGTGGTTTAACTTGTTATAATCTTAAAGTTTCTTTTGTAGAAGGATAAAGTACCCATCAGTAATAGAATAAAAATATTTTCTAAAAATTCTGTAGTCTGTCTTAGGTATAGGTTTTTTTTTTTATTTCTTTTTTTTATATGAGAACGGCAAACGAGCATGCGGGTCACCTGATGGAAAGCAATCACCGCCGCCCATGGACACACCAAAAGCGTCACAGATGCGTAAATGCGTATGCGTAAAGCATAGGTATTAAATTAAAGTTACCACTGTGCTGCACCTCATTGCGTTGCAGACGATGCTAAGATCTCCTAATACGATTTTCTAAAAATATGAATCAATGGCAACTTTATAATATTTTCTAAAAATAGTTTAATGAATCGTGATATTTGGGCTCGGTGAAATTTTTCATAATTTAAAGAAGAAGAAGAATTTTTTTGAAAATAGTTACAGGTGTTCTAGATGTACGTAGATAGTCTTCAACTCTGTCAGGAATCATACAGACACATCTTAAATAAAAAAAATATTACATTCCGTGTGTACATAGATGTAATGAAATTCGTATATTGTTTCATCGTCATGAATTTTCATTCACATGTTGTGTTCACCCGACGAAATGAAATTCACAGTGTTAATTTTAATTTATATAATTTAGCTGATAAAATGCTATGTATGGAGTATAGCTGTATACGGCTGTGAGACATGACGACCGATTGGTGTAGTGGATAGTGACCCTGTCAGCGAAACCAACGGTTGCGGGTTCGAATCTCGCGACGGGTAAATGTTTGTATGATGAATATGAACATTTATTCCTGAGTCATGGATGTTTATATAAATATTTATGTATGTTTATCCGTTATCTAGTATCCATAGCACAAGCTTTGCTTAGTTTGGGACTAGATGATTGGTGTAAGTGTCCGAAATATGAAAAAAAAAAAAAAACAAAAAAACAAAAAAAAAAGAAACATTAACACAAAGGGATAGGGAAAGGTTAAAGGCATTCGAGATGTGGTGCTGGAGACGAATGAAGGGAATAAGCTGGACCGAGAAGAGAACAAATGAAGAGGTGTTAATTATGGTAAAGGAGAAGAGATGCCTGTTAGCCACAGTTGAGAACCGAAGAGGAAAGATGATAGGTCACTTGATACGACACGATATTTTTTTGAAGAACATAATTGAGGGAAAGATTGAAGGAAAGAGAGGAAGGGGAAGACCTAGGCGTAATTACTTTGACTAAGTGAAAGAAAAGGTGAATGTCGTGTCATACCAAGAGGTTAAAACGAAGGCGGAAAGTAGAGAGGCGTGGTCGTTACTCCACCTACAAGAGCATAGCTCTTAAATTGAAGAAGAAAAATTATAATCTAACATCTTTTGTTATTTTTTAGATTTGATTTGAGTTTGTTAGAAAACATTTTTATTCTACCCAATATGCAAAAAATCACGGCCTTTAAGATTATAGGTAGTTAAAAGTGTTTCCTTACTGGACTAATGTGGATTATCACCTCTATATGTTGGACATCAAAGACAACTGGGAGGCGACTGTTAGATCAGACAGATTCGACAGCTCCGACAGACATTTCTCCGACGGCCTGGAAGAACTCAATCAGCTTACTCCGGTGACTGTGAACTGGATTCAAAGCTTGGATAATAGCCAAATGATATACTTACATACATAAGTCACGATCTTTATCCCGAATGGGGTGGTCGAAGATATCCCAATCATAAGTGTTTGAGATATCTAGAGTTCACCTTGCGAAGTAGCAGAATTGCACACGTGACAGGGAGTGAGCTCATCCCTGTTAAAACGTGCAAAACTATATATATTTTTGGTGGCAAGAGCCTTAGTCGTCTTTAACGACACCCGAAGAGACGGGTTTGGCTGATTATTTCTCAGCTTGAAGACGCTTGTCTTACCATTCTTTGTTTAGAGGGGTGACTCAGTGTTACACTTTCATGATATTAACAAGAAAAGGTCCAACCTGTCTCTAATGCAGGGTGGCGTGAAAGAAGCCTAAGCATAGATCAGTCTGGATCAGCCGCTTCGAATGAAGCAGCGTCATATGTACGAATCAACCCAAATATCTGCTACCTATCTCAAACAGATGCATTTTAGGACAATGGAAGTCTTACTACCAGCAGTTTAATCCGTGGCTCAATGTAAATAACATAGGGTTTACGATTCGGAGGTCGCGGGTTCGATCCCCAGCGGGGTACATGTGTAGTACTCAGTTTAGTTGATGGTAGGCCTTTTTAAATGGCTAGCTACCACCATTTTATCTAAATCTGCTGCCAAACAGCAATGTTGATAGCATTGTTGTGTTTCGGTTGTCATAGAAAAGATAGACAGTTGCCGCCAGAAGATACCCAGTCAGTAGTCGCTTAGTGTGGAACTAGATGGCGCTGTGTATATACATACATACACAATGTCACGCCTGTTTACAAAAAAAATGTATTTGTGTAGTATATCAACCATCTGGTAGTTGCTTACTGTGGATCTAGATGGCGCTGTGTGTTTATGCAAAGATATTTATTATTATTAAATAAAATCTACTTAAAGGTGAAAATATAGTTTTTCTAGATAAGTTGTGTACATAAGAAAAGAACACCATTAAAATTTCTTTATCTCGTTCGAATCTCGCGACGGGTAAATTTTTGTGTGATGAATATGAACATTTATTCCTGAGTCATGGATGTTTATATAAATATTTATCTAGTATTCATAATACAAGCTTTGCTTAGTTTGGTACTAGATGATTGGTGTAAGTGTCCGAAATATATATTTATTTATTATTTATTATTATTTCTTTAGGTAGGTACTTGATAAAACGTTATGTGTGACCGACAGAATTTTCAAATATTTTCTATGTCCTTCTATTAAGAGGAAGTATCCCAACAGTAGTGATGTAAACCTGTTGATGATGATCATGAAATGTATACGTCCTGCCACCATTTTATCTATCCATACCATGTCCACCCATCACACCTAAATTGGCTTTGAAACTTTATAACATGGTCATTTATGAATTTTATACTTACTCAAAGGTAAAGCGCCCTTTGTTCTTTCTTATTTGCCTCGTTGGTAATCTCTAAGCAATTTGATAACTTTCTATATAGTTTTGGAATATTTCCAAATGAGTGAAGACGCTATTCTTTTGAGTACCCATACCTCTGACAGTTCGTATAACTAAACCGTGCCTCTACATACTTAACTGGTTTCGCGTGTTCTCTGGAAATTCGTAAACAAAATTTCGTGTATATGAAAGTGAATTCGGAACAAGTCATTGTAACGTAAATGGTAGTATACTTTATTTATAGAAATGAATTAATTACGGTTCTCTGCTATATATACCTTTTTTACGCTCAACGGATTAGGGCTTAATCTCAATCACAATTATGATGTTAGAGAAAAATTTACTTAATGCTTTTTTGATTTTTAAACAGTACAGGAATTCCTGTACTGTTTAAAAAAGCTTGCAATTGCAAGACCCTCCTGAATGAACAGATAAAATGCAAAAACATGCATTTAACTTCATTATCTGCGTAAAAACACAAATCATTCATTTGCCCTACTCTGAAGACCTAGGCACGCCACTGCCGGAATCCCCAACTTACTTGGGGGACTAGATATCTTATCTTCAATAGCCGAAGAAAAACAATAATTTGCTGTTTAACAAGTCTTAGACAAGATGGTGGTAGCTGGCAGTTGTTTACATTGCACTACGGAGGCTATAATCCTGCAAGTACATTAACCAAAAAAAAACTTCGGATTTTTTGGTGAAAATTGTTATTCAGATAATTTTTGTCGATATAACACATAATAAGACAGTTGACTTCAACATAAAGATAAGTGTAGATGACGCCGAAAGTACGAACGTATTTGAACTAATCGGAAAACAAATACCACTGCTTGTTAGACTTTTACTTAGCAGCAAAGCGAAATTATTAAAGGCTTACAAAGTAAATAACAATCTTTACTCCGTTAGGTATCCAATCCTCAGTCATTCATGATCATCATCATACACAGTGTAAGGGTGAATCCACAGCAAAATGAAAGCAATTAATCTCGGTGAAAGTTGCTTATTTCAAATATATTCCTTATATCTAATGGTTGCCTGAAAGACATCATTTATAAGGTCGTCAAATTGTACCTTCTTCTATCAACCTGTGATTGTGGCTATTGAAAAGACCACTTCATACTATTCGTTTATTCCCTTGACTTAAGGATTTAGGCAGTATTACATCGACGTTAGTGTAGTCCCAATAATTGTTAATTCCAACTCACATCGTAATTAAGCCTTAAATGTAGACTTAAAGATCGAATTCGATGAATGTATGCTAATTAGTGTATCTGTAAGAGGGAAACAAGGAAAAAATAAATAAATCTCTTGAGAAAGAAGAAGAAAGGAGACGATGGATAACTATAAAGTTGGCACAGAAATAAAAGACTTGATGATCAGATCGACTGATGTTTTACAAATTTTTTTTATGCATAACGGGTTGGTACTTGACCTCAATCACACCTGATGTTAAGTGAAGATGAGGTCGAAGGTCGAAACGTACTGACCCGGAAACCCCAACTCATTTGGGGGATCTTATCTCTGACAACCGGAACACAACAATGTTATTAACATTAGACCCATATCTTAAAGTGGAGCAAGCTGCATTCAACAATAAACCCCAGTAATTGAGAAAGTAAAGATCAGTACAAGTTAATCTAACTAGTAAATAACATAAATTTATATTGTAAAAATATATAAGTGAAATTGAAACCCGCAATAAATAGCACCCACATGATAGTTTTTAATGTACCATTGAAGTACAAAGATGGTTGCAAGTCACAACTGAGGGAAAGCGAAGAGCCATTAATACTATAATACTATTTATAAGAGAAATTAAAATTAATGACATTATCAAACATAAGCACACTTAGTTCTATAATATTTATTTGCATAGAAGTTATCAAATTATTTATAGGCATGAATAAAAGTCTACATAATTAAAGTGTTGTAATAAAACGTGAAATGTGAAGTTAAAAATAAATTGTCAAGTTTCATTTGATGAATTCATTCTCTTTATGTGACAGTGTGAAGCCAGTTTCATAAATTTGTTGCGAATACGTCACCATCAGGTCAGACTGAGATAAGCTTGTTATACGCGATACCAATCACTCGTAAAAATTACACACTATTAAACTTAAGTAACTTATCTTTTAATTGCGGCTTGAAACACGCATTGGCTACTACCACAAACTTAATAGGTACTACTGCTGTAGTAACATGGTAAATATGAGTAAATAAATATATACCTACTTGCAAGTAATTCCCATTTTCAAAAAGATTATAATAAGCATTAATAATAATAATAAATCTCTTTATTTCATTTAAATCAGCACTTAAACAATGAAGTTCTGCCAACTGTACTAGTTTTCACTGTGTTACGGCAGGCAGTTTCCCTCTGAGCAGGTCATCTTTTCTTCCCAAAAGTTGTCTTAGTTTCTATTTTAACATAAACAATGATGGGTGACGTAATTGAATAAAGAAAATCCTTATATTTAAAATTTTTACTTTAAGTAACCTTAGACTGCAACGAATCTTAAGCTAGTTTATAAGATTAACAGTTTTCTCTAACTAACGATGATCAATATATAATATATAATTATTATTGTAAGTTATGATGCTACAATTATACATAAATGAATGTAAAGTTATTATATTTCAAGTAACACAGCTCTAAGACTGAATAAAAAAGCTTAAAGTTCCTGATAATTTACATAACTCATTATTAATCAATCGTAATAAAATTGTTCGAGAAATCGTCAATAATGTGCGAGGGAATACAAATGCGTAACGTACATTAATTTGCAAGTATTTTTGGACATAACGCAGTCACGCCCAAGAAAAATACGGACCCTAAGTAAATGCCCACATAACCATAACAGCGGAATATCTAAAAAGAGATTAACAGAAAAGATCGTATTAGCATAAACATTAGGGTCCAAACTGAATGAAATTTCATCTTAACCTAGATGAGAGTTCTGTACGAGCATATAGATGTATCAGGTGGGGGGGAAAGTGATAAAACTGTATAGCGGACCAGCCACCACGCCAAACATTGCTTGACATCTCTCGATGTCAGAAAATTAATCCGGCCAGTGAAAGAAAAAGTTAAAAATATTAAAAAAAATGAAGTTCGCTGTTGTTCTCGTAGCCCTTGTGGCTTTTGCTGGTGCCGAAGACAGTGATAACACAATGGAAGTAGCAATTAACTTCATCAAGGACTGCCAAGGAGATTATATTCTATGTGTTAAGGTGAATAAAGCATTTTGTAATTTTTTAAAGTGAAAGTGTCCAGTGAGAACGTGTTTATAGTGTAACCAGTGCGGAATCCAGTTCCCCGACTGCAACTGGAGGATTAATTTCACTCGACAATAACGACAAGTGCGATAACCTTGGGAATGAAAACAATAAACCTCTCTGCAATCACTGGCAAACAAAACATTATTCCAAAAAAATTGAACCTAATGCTTTTAGCAATTAACTAATATAATATTATTCATATTTTTTTTTTAATTCAACAGGAAAAGGTGCTCAAAATTGTTGACAACTTAAGAGCGTCAAGGAGTATTAGCATATCAGAAGGCGTTATTTTAAAGGGAGATCCTGAAAAAAGATCGCCAAAAAAGCTTGATGTCCTTCCTGTTGATCCAACAACTAGGGATGCAGAGGTTAACTACAGGCTTATGGATGGTCTCGTCAGCTTATTCGAATCCCATTCAGTTGAGGTTAAGATGAATCAACAAGATAAGGACACAATCCAGAGGTCTCTTGATGAAGGTACTAATTTATCTTCTAATATTTAGAATAGATTTTAGTTCATTAATATATTTGGTAGTAACGAATACTATTAAAGTACAAGATGTACAATATGCATTTAAAAGGAACTAAATTAATTATCATTCTCTATTACAATAGCAACTTCGTTAAATGTTATAAAATAAACGTAACTCGTTAATGAAATACTCTGATTATCAAAGAATAAGGTTCTAATATTTTTTCCTCTGAACTATCAGAAATTTTCTCAAATTTCTCAAACAGTATTATTAAAAAAATGCTTCTTCAATTACAAACTCTAAATTCCACAGGTCGCGGTAAAATGAAGAAGGGTGGTGGCCTTGGAGCGATCATAGGCCTCCTCGGCGCCAAAGTTCTCTTGGGCAAGCTCTTCATCGTGAAGCTCATCGCGCTCAAGGCTTTGGCCACCGCAAAGATCGCGTTAGTCCTCGCCGTCATCCTCTTCGTTGCCTGGTGTCTGAAACACGACCACACCAAGACCACTTACGAGGTTGTTCCACACGCACACCATCATGAAACCCACCATCCTGTGCATGTGGAACACGTCAGCCATGAACACGGAGGTCACGGAGGCTACTCCAACTATGGCTCCGACTGGAACAAGAACTTGGACGAAGGTCAAAACCTGGCCTATAGTGCGTATGCCCATAGCAAGTAGATAGCCATTACCAAAAGAAACGTTGGCCAGAAGGTCCTCTCACCTCTGTTGTACAAAGACTAATTTATTTATTTATTGTTTAATGTAACTAATTTATTGAATGCATACTGAATAAACTGTTGAGTTCAATTTGTTTTTATTTTATTCACCCCTTTGTTAAGCTCTAAATGATCACGAATAAGCTATCTGTAAAGAAATTGATCTGTTACAATCCTAACAACATGAAAACAATACCACCGGACGTGTGGGAGCAAAAAAAATGAAAGTTCTCTCTAAAAGGTAATCATGCGTTATACCTGCAGATAACAATCATCAGACAAGTCGATACCTGATTCGAATCAAAAAGGAAATCGAAGCTTGCGGTAGTCCCACTACCGACAAAAAAATACAATATCAGCTTAAAGAGCAACTGACCGTAACAAAATTGGATAAGTTGATTATCATTAGTCCAAATGGTTGAACAAACAATTCCATTTCCAACTTTTGTCGATACTCAAAGATCTATTGATTAACAAACTGTTCGATTGGATTCGTAAATTTCTTTTTCTGTCGTCCCATACGCTTCCGGTAGTGGCTTATTATGTATTACTTCATAACTAATTATCATATTAAATTCGGTTTCCACTCTCTCTATATGTTTAATTTATGTATGTTCCACATATGTATTGGTAAGATTATTAGGCTCGCGAGATTTCGCCGCATACCGGGCCAACGGCTAACGAAGCCACTTGTTTATGTAAAGGCTATAAACAGGTTTAAAGTAGATATTCATTTAAGGCTTGACTTTCTATAGATGGAGTTTCACATGATTCTTACAATTTCATCTTTATCGAGAGTGAGGACAGTCGGTCTCCTACCGGTGTGTTATGCAACATTGAACTTGTATGTTGCTCTTTTAATAACGTCGAGATGAAAGTATTAACGTGTATTGGGTTTTGACGAGAAATGGAAAGTGATATTCGATGACAGGGCGCCATTTTAGAAAATGTTAAGTATAAATAAAATATTAATAAAAGCTTACCATTCTACACATTAATGGTATATGACGATGCACTAAACAGTGTGGCTATTGTTAAAACAAATCCATATATTCACATTCAAACCATAATGAGGTAATAATGATGATTAAATATATTAAAAACAGAGTGCTTAAAGTTTTCTTAATAATATAATAAGTCAAGACACTAAATTTTAGTGATAAGGTCGCCAAATTGTACATTCTATTCTTACCACTTTTCTGAAACTGTATTTTCTTATCTGTTGTGCAATAAAGTGTATTTGTATTGTATTGTACGTATTGTAAATCTTGATATAAAGAAACCTACACATTTTAGAAGTCAAACACAATATCGTAATACATATAAAAATTGCAATTTTGCTCTGCAGGTATTTATTACTAACATGTTACAATAACATTGTTGAACTCTGTCTGAAGAGAAGATAGCCAGTCGCATTAAGTTAAGGTTTCTGTGTGAGCAAGATTCTAGCTACTGCTTTATCTTTAGTTAACAGCAGATGGCCCTCAAGCTCAACCACTAGAAACAAAGCTCCGGAAAGTACCTAGTTTCTTAAGTAGAGTAGTTACAGTTTATTTTATGGTTGTTCTTTTAAAGCCACGATTTGACCTGGTCTTTATCAATATGTATGGTTTGACATCCAAATAAATATTTTTACTGAATAAAACTCACCTAAAGACAATTTGAAGAAATTACTACGTTAGTAGATGTCTAGATATACACATTGGTTATATTTCGTGCTAATCATGAATATGGATAGGGATAGGCCCTTAATATTTTTAAATTAAAACTCGGGACGAAATTGTAATATATTCCAGTGTTGGTGGATATAATTTCAATTAACATATTACGCATAAAAACAAAACTTGATCAAATATAACTTAACAAAAGGAATGAAAATGAAAGTGTACCTAACATAAACATACAATGTAGTTATAAAGCAAAGGCAATTTGAAATTATACGTGCTATTTGTTCATGGTTGGAACCAATAAAATATAGATCCATGGAAAATGATGAACGGTTTAATAATGACTTCGATCACCCATTGCTTATAAAATACAGTCATCAGCATAGAAACGAGACATGTTGAATAAGTTTCCACTTGAAGTATGATTGAAGTAATCAGCGACGTATCAAAAGCTTTTGATTATTATTTCCGTTCAACACTTGACGGCTTGATGTTATCTGAGCGAAACAATTATAGTAATTATAAAAGTATCTTAAAACACGATTTGATATTCATATGAATTGTCACTTCAGTGTTACTACATTACACTAACCATGCTTTATATCAAATGCTAGCTGTAAGTAATAATAATAAAAGGTATTTATTCTTCACCAAAAACGTAAACATACAAAAGAATTCTAAATTTCTTAAATTTATTATAAGTATCGTAATGACTGGGTAGGAATTCCGCAGTGTTGCTGATTTTCAATGGCCCCCGGTAGAGTAGCTGCTGCTAACAAAGAAAGAATAATGTATATAGATGAAGCACAATACAATACAAATACACTTTATTACACAACAGAAAGCACAGTTACAGAAAGTGGTACGACCTTGTCACTAACAGCGATCTCTTCTAAGCAACCATTCGGTATAAGGACAGTAGGTATGAAATAGGCAGGTTAACAGTGAGTACTAACCCTTTCTCAGCAAAATATTCATAGTGTAACTTAAAATTAACTTACTTTAGTTAAACTGATTGATAGTCAATATAGTTTTTATTTACAAGAAGTTCAGACTCATTAGGATCTCGTAGAAGTAGATTCTTGTTTTATTGTTAAATGCCTATTTCAAAACTAAATGTACTTTTTCCGTACCGTTAGAATTCTTGATCACTTTACCGAACTGGCTAAAAGTAGATATTTATTTCTTTCCAAACTTAACACTCCAGCTCTAAACAGTATTGTATAAATGCAATATATCTCACGCCGAGAAAGCTAAGTAGATAAAATAGAAATTCTCTAATGTGGTATAATCAAGTAATCTCCAGCAAAAGTGGGTTGTAAGGCTCCTTTAGATTGAAGAGCTGTTTCCACGCTTTTACGATGTCCACTGGATAATTTGCCAACATTTGTTAAACGCCACTTAGCGCAAAGGCATGTTCACTGGGTAAAAAATTACAGTAAACAACTAGTTACAGAAATAAACTTACGGTAATAAAAAGGCATGTACGTTTTATTCTGATAATAGCTGTGAGTATATCGATATGATATTCCACTGATTTCATTGAAGCTTACAGGCATGTAATGGCTAGATTTTTTACATCATACCCGTCATTATTTACCAGGGCTAGCAGTTAAATGGTTCCATTGACTCAAACTATGCTGTGCGTGCATGTGCATCATCTAGCTCTCTCTCTCTCTTGAATTTAAAAGTTATACTCTTTAATTGCATCACCATACAACTGTATTTCTGATTTTACAAACTAGTCAATTATAGATAGGTTAATGAGGTTTTACCTTTATTTAGCTGGAATACCATCAATTACAATGATGTATGAGAAATTTTCATTACGCATGAAGAGATTATTGCTAGAAACTCGATTAAACTAGCAATTTCACAGTATTATGCGAACCAATTTTCTATGTACACGGCACTATATATGTTTTTGATCTTGCCCTATCATCATCACCATGCTTTTAATTGGCATTAACCGACTTCATAAAAAGAGTAGGTTCTATGTTCTTCTGTATTTTTTATGTATGTTCACCCATATTTTCGTCAATAGTTAACCGATTTTGATGACTGTTATTTTGCTTGATAAGGATATGCACTCCGAAGATAAAGTGTGGAACTATACTGAAGTCATTGTTTGCCAATTATTGGCGGTTTAATTGTTGGTTATAGTTTGAAATAAATGTCATTGGTGTCATAAAATTTGCAAATTGAAAGATTTGATTCATTAGATTTGTTTTCTTTTGATTGGGTACAGTATTTTGTTATGTTTCCTATATTTCACAATTTTATACGACAAGGCAAACATAAAAGAAACGCATTTAATGTGTAGAAAGATATTCAGCCAATTGTACAAATGGTACCCAAATACAATTAGCTATCTCAGTCTAACGTCATGCAAGAATACTCGCAACATTGTTCTTTCAGGTTAGCCTAATTAAATCTGTTTTTATGGTTTAAGCGCCACGGTACCTGCTGATTTCTTTTTAATTTAACATCTGTGTGGTCTATCCGTGCGCTTACTTGACCTTAATTACTAATGGAAATCATATCTCATCCCGTTTTATATAGTATAATCTAGCGTTCACTCATAAAGTTTTACCACGTTTTACTATGGTGCTCATTTCCTGGCCATATTCATACATTTGAAATTTAAATCTAATTTGCCCTCCAATAGCTATGTTAAAATTTTGTCTAAAAATAGACGAAACTTTCCTCGTGAGATTGTAAACTCCTCCAGTGTGAAAATAATTAGACACAATGAATGATTTCGGTAAGCTAACTGTGCAGTTAAAAGTGAAGTTAATATAGTAACAATGATTTGAATTGGTATAATCAGTAGAATTTGTTGTTTCAATTTTATATTAATGAACCAGTCAGCATTGTTCTAGTGTCGTATGAAATGTTTAGATAAATGTAGCATAAGACGTCCACCCACAAGGTTGGTCGATCTGATAGAGGTCGCGGAAAGTGGCTGGATGCAAGCTAAATAATTCAAAAAACTGTTAACAACAGCGTAACTCCTCCATTGTTGGGGAAAATCTGGTAAGAACTAGAAGAGGATAATATGGGTTATAATCCATCACACGTTGTGGATGGGTAGTTTTGTGTTGAAATAATCGCCACCTGAGAGTTAATATTGAATCTGTGCGGCACAGACTTGACTTCCCGATTAAGACTGACTGTTTAACGAACACTCTATCCGAAGCATAGAAATACTTGTATAAAAATGTTATTAGTTTTCCTCTATCCAAGGACTGACTAGGACAAACTGCTCGAGAGTGGATAGCAAATGCAACTGCATCACGACTGCTTTATTAGTAAGTATACAACAGATAAATACCTCTAGTAGTAAGAATATCTATAATCGGTGACCGAACGTATAGTCTGACACAAATCCACCAATCTGCACTGGCCCACGTGGTCCACCCATCTAATCCATCATGCTCCCAGTAAGAGAAGTCAGTGGCCCAACAGTGGGGATCTGTAAGCCTATTGCTGACTTATCTCATGAATTATTCAAAAATAAAAATTGCATAAAAAGAGCAGAAAAAAACCACTCTTTATGTTGATCAAAAGTAAAAGAAATCATTTTGGTAATAAAATATTTTCCTCGTGATATTTTTTGATGTAATAGTTAAAAACAACGCCATCTAGCGACACTTATTTGAATTACACTCGCGAACGAATAGAAAATTTGTGAACTTGCCAATTCGATCCAAGCTGACTACAGATAGACGCCACACCACATAGTATCACAAAACAATGGTTTTATTACCATAACTCGTCTTACCTCACACGAGTGCGTCTATATTTGATGTAAACCGCCACTTAACAAAGCAACTACAATTACTTTCTTACGGCGTCTGTGTGATCCAAATTAGTGGTTTTAAAATCATTAGGCAAGATTGTGAAATGTCGACGATAAGAGGATTGCTTAATTAACCAGCGCTTTGTATAATTAATATGAGAATAGTCCCCAAACTTTCAGATTTTAACTTCCGACACAAAGTTATCAGAGAGTACCCAGTTTGCCTTTGTCTGGCTGTGTGACTGTCTGTGGCATTGAAATTCAAAAAAGTTTCATTTCGTAAGTTATAAGAATAACATTTGAAACATGCGATACGTTTTCCACTCATTCACAGAGCAAACATCCTACAGAAGATCGAGCAAAGAAGTCAGGTTGCTCTTATAAATAGGTATTTTTACAATTTATGTTTCGACAAACAAAAAAAGTGATAGACTGGATATCGCCAGGTTCATGTTCATCCATTCTTAATATCTAGATAGTTGGCAGATAGTTTGCGTTTAATGGTGGTTTTAAATTTATTTAAAGGCTAATTTTGAATGTTTATCGGAACCTCATTATGAAAACTTAAGGGTTACATCCCACAAAATTACAGTCGACGTAATGCCACTCGAGTAAATCATTATATTGTATGTACTATATATATTTATGTGTATTTTATTGTTGTACTTATTTATATGTTTTTTATTTTATTTTAGTAAGTGTTTATCTTTGTACTTATTCTACTAAACCTATCTATTTTTTATGTATCGTCTATGTACCTGCTGATATTTAAAGTTATTCACCTTTTACTTTGCACTATCCAACTAAGCTTCTTTAACTGAGGCTGTCTGGAAGAAATCGCTATAAGCGATAAGACCACCTTTGTACACTTCATAATTTATGGTAAATGTTCTTTGTACTTTATTTTTGTGTGCAATAAAGAATTTAATAATAATAATATATATCTCATAAACGAATCCTTAATAGGAATAGCAATTTAAATTAAAAACCAACACACAGCATATGTTGAATCTTACAGATTTTTTTCCATAAAATGTATCCTATCACACTCCCGGTATAAAAGACGAATCTAACAACACCATGCCCTTCGAAATTAATCAAGCCGTTTAGGGTACAGGATCCGCCAAAGAACGACCATACTTACGTATCTTACATACATACATACCTTTCTTAGGCAGTCGGGTAAAAATAGGAATGTTAGGCTGTGGTTGCTCTATATTTCGTTATTTTACATTTGGCCCGTCTTTTTTTTTATGCACTATAGTTTCGTACTTGACCTCAATCACACCTGATGTTAAGTGAAGATGAGGTCGAAGATGGAAGGGTACACATTTGGAGGACTGGCTATCTTATCTCTGACAACCGGAACACAACAATGCTATTAACATTGCTGCTTGGCGGCAGATTTAGATAAGATGGTGGTAGCTGGCCAGGCGGACATTTAAAATAACCTACCACCAACCAAACCGAGTACTTAAACATGTACCCCGCTGGGGATCGAACCCGCGACCTCCGAATCGTAAACCCAATGTTGTTTACATTCAGCCACGGAGGCGGTCTGCGCGTAGTACCGTACAGCTCAGCTTATACTGGCAGTGTTAGGATTGACGTACTAGCACACAAGGGTACCGATGGATTAAAAGCAATAATATTTAAGTATCAGGTTTAGAAATCTATGGAGGTGGCCTATGCTCAGTATTGTTTTTTTTTATGATTAACTGGATTCGCGTTTGACCACAATCTCACCTGATGGAAAGTGACGATGTGGTCGAAGATGAAGCACGCGATCCCAGTAAATGCATATTCACTTGTATATTCTATTATATGTCCTTTGGCTGATGATTAGGTTTGAACCTAACATTCGCTGGGGCTCGAACCAGCTATCCTAATCTGTATCCCATTATTCTTAATACTAAACCTAGGAGGTATAGGAACAAAACGCCTGTTTAAATCATTCTTGCGATATTACAGCAAGGCAAACTTTATCGTCGCTCTCTACTAGGCTCTAGAGAAAGGTGAAAGCTTTTCTTTGTAGCGTATGTGAAACTTGGCTTGCATTATTTCTACAGGCGCTTATTGGACATACGTACGATGCCAATCCGAAATCGTGGAAGCGTGTCTGAAAACCCCAACACATTTGGATATCTTATCTCTGACAACCGGAACACAACAATGCTGTTAACATTGCTGCTTGGCGGCAGATTTAGATAAGATAAGGTGGTAGCTAGCCAGGCGGACATTTAAAATGCCCTACCACCAATCAAACCGAGTACTTAAACATGTACCCCGCTGGGATCGAACCCGCGACCTCCGAATCATAAACCCAATGTTGTTTACATTGAGCCACCGGAGGTGGTTAATAACTGTATCAACTTTTTTTTATGCGCATCGGCTTATCATCATCATCTCAGCCCGTATACGTCCCACTGCAGGGATATAGGCCTTCAATCATATAATCAGGGAGTATGGGTCATAGGTAGTACCCATAGTAGTCACGCTGGTCCAGTGCGGGTTGGGGATTTCACATACGTTAGAATTATTTCTCAGACATGCAGGTTTCCTCATGATTTTTCCCTTCACCGTTTAAGAGCAGTAATTAAATTAAATTTAAAAACTCATCGGTACATGACCTGCCTGGGAATGGAACCCAGACCTCCCAAATTGGGAGACCGTGTTTTTATCGCTGAGCCACCGACGCTCAACGGGTTATATTGACCTCAATCGCACCTGATGTTAAGAGAAGATGAGGCCAAAGATGGAAGCGTACTGACCTGGAAACCCAACATATTTGGGGGGCTGTCTATCTTATCTCTGACAACCGGAACACAACAATGCTACTAACATTACTGTTTGGCCGCAGATTTAGGTAAAATGGTGGTGTAGCTAGCCAGGCGGACATTTAAAATACCCTACCACCAACCAAACCAAACTTATAACAATTGTTACTTTAAATAAATTATTAGTATACTAAACTGGATTTATTTAAATTACTCGCATTCTTTGAGTAAAACACTATTACAAGCCTTGGTCCGCATTGACTGCACTGCTGGCCACGTTGTGGTGGCCTCGAGCTTATTTACGCTCTCGGCCTTCAAACTTGGTCATCATTGCAGCCCTTGCTCTATAAAGGTATCGACCTTCTGTGTCGGCCTTTACCCCAGCCTGTCCATCAAGAGCTGTATTGCTGACCACACTGTGACTCGTATAAGCTAGGAGCAACCGTGGTACTCGACACGGCGCCTACTGAAAGACGGTGCCTTACGTGACTCTATTGCTACCTTGGACCTCAAACTAATTAAAGAAAGAAATAGGGCATGTAAGTAGGTAAAAGAAGTTTCCCACTTCCCCCGCAGACCTCGGAGTATGTAAATTACCGGGAAAAGAAAATTACATTGCGTACAAAAGAAAGATTTTACAAGCCGTTTGAATACAAACCCGCTCCCCAGTCGGATTTCGTGCTAGGAGTGAACCTGTAAATCTGGATGGTATAGCTGCTGACATGTTGGCTCGGAAATGGTTTATCAAAAACCAACACAAGTAAATAATCATTCTATGATTAATAGGTAACTATTTTTTTTTATGCACCACGGATTCGTATTTGACCTAAATCACACCTGATGTTAAATGAAGATGAGGTCGAAGGTGGAAGCGTACTGACCTGGAAACCCCAACACATTTGGGGGACTGGCTATCTTATCTCTGACAACCGGAACATAACAATGCTATTAACATTGCTGCTTGGCGGCAGATTTAGATAAGATGGTGGTAGCTAGCCAGGCGAACATTTTAAAATGCCCTACCACCAACCAAACCGAGTACTTATACATGAATCCCGCTGGGGATCGAACCCGCGACCTCCTAATCGTAAACCCAATGTTGTTTACATTGAGCCACGGAGGCGGTTAACTAGCTACAATGATGTTTTCTTTTCCCAAACAAGTAATTTATTGTATTGTTGGTAAAGCACACATTTTATATTTCGCGTACTGATTATCTTTGGAATGCACTACCACAAAATATTCGTGACGCAGTATCGCTTGCAGTATTTAAACTGCGTTTAAAGGAATATTATTTATCTCTTTAATGAATTGTATATACTGTTATATACAGGGTGCATTTGAATTCGTGGAATTCACATGAACTGGTGGCGCCACTCTGGATTAAAATAAATATAAATAAATAAATATTTCGTACACTTACACCAATCATCTAGTCCCAAACTAAGCAAAGCTTGTACTATGGATACTAGATAACGGATAAACATACATAAATATTTATATAAACATCCATGACTCGGGAATAAATGGTCGTATTCATCATAGAAACATTTACCCCTCGCGGGATTCGAACCCGCAACCGTTGGTTTCGCTGACAGGGTCACTATCCGCTACACCAATCGGTCGTCAATTCGATTCGTCAATCGATTACGTATGATGTAAGTCTGTTAATTTGTATTTTCATTTACATTTAATTTTTTTAGTCGGAAAAAATTTTTTTAAGGCTAGTTGTTTTAATGAATATATTATTTTATTGTCATGTACGTGCAATTGCCAAAGTTTGTCGGGTTAATTTCGTTAGCCCCTATAATTACGTACGTGAGGCTAGAAAACAAAAAGTGGAATTCAGCTTTTTTGATAATGTCAAATAATTGTACTGAAATAGTGTCATCCCCTTTTTACAGACATCAAAATAACTTCTTTGTTTTTGAAGATCTATTTATGGGATTTGTATACTTAGTTCGGTGTCATTTTCATACACAGTTTTTGGTATATAAATTATAATCATGTAAAGCAGACTCTGGGATGAGAATGAGGACTCCATCAACATGTACAATTTGTACAAATTTTTAAACGGGTGTTATGTGTTTTTGGTGTATTTCAACGATATCAGTGTTTCGAGGGTTTTCTAAATTTTTTTTTTTATATTATTTAAGTTTTAACACGAAGATACGTTCTTAGACATATTTGATGGAAATCGGTTAAGCCTTTTTCGAAAATATAGCCTTTAAGCACTATATTTTAGCTTAGTCAACTTGAATGATATATTTGTGGTTAGGAGTTTTTCAAATTTTTATATTTTATAATTATTATTATTCATGTTATCAAAATAAATAACTTTCTTTCTTCATCCACTGAGCTATGTCGTGACTTCTACGGGTTTATTCATTACTGATTCCATTTTGTTGATTCGTTGAATCACCTTGAACTTCATATGAGGTCCGAGACCATTTTTAGTGCAAATGTCATCATACATTAAATATGGCGGGAATTAAGGGACTGCATGCAGGTCGCTCCCAACTATTTGGTGGAGGCTGTTCAGCTCAGCATTGTACTATTCAGCAGTAAAGGTCCCCATTGTTGTGATGAGTTCACACAGGATCTTCAACATAGATATTCATAGTGTCCCTTTACCGTATGGTACTACTCATTATTATCAACCATCAACAGTCTTATGCCCGCATTGTTCGCAAGTTTGGAACCCTAACTATGATATCTATACCTAATCGTATTGAAGCTAACCAAAAGAGATTCTTGCGCTATTTAGACTACAAAGCACGACAAAGTTCATTAGTTTACATGAACTAGACGCAATATAAACGATGTTCGATATCCAGCAAATCATGTTTAACTATCAATACTGACCGTGTATGCATAATTTCGTATCCGTGCTATTAACTGTTAAGGAGTTCCCTTCGTGAGGAGACGATCTTGGCTGCAGCATCACTTCTTACTTAACCGCCTCCGTGGCTCAATGTAAACAACATAGGTTTTACGATTCGGAGGTCGCGGGTTCGATCCCCAGCGGGGTATATGTTTAGTACTCGCTTTGGTTGGTGGTAGGGCATTTTAAATGTCCGCCTGGCTAGCTACCACCATCTTATTTAAACCTGCCGCCAAACAGCAATGTTAATAGCATTGTTGTGTTCCGGTTGTCAGAAATAAAATAGCCAGTTCCCCAAATATTTGGGTTTCACTTAACATCAGATGTGATTGAGGTCAAGTCAATATTTTTTATATATATTTATATATATATATATATATATATATATATATATATATATATATATATATATATATATTGACATCAGAACTGAATGAGTGTACAAAATTTCAGCTCCTTAGGTAAACAAGAAATGGTTCTACACAGTAACATACATATAAAAAAACAATTTGACGCAATTTCTTATGTTATTTTTATAAGGTTCACTTGAATCATAAAATGAAAATTTTATTTAATGCTGTTTGGTATACAATTTATTTCTATAATACATGGCAAGAATAAATACACTCACACAATCATACATATAAATACATACATACAAACACATCTCGTGATACACGATACTGTACAAATCGTAATAAAATAATTAAGTTACTAATTTAAATAAAATTCTGATCTCCGAGATCAGTAAAAAATAATTAATTTTATATAATACAATATCGGAGATAGTAACAAAGAAATAGATATATACTTACGTACATATATAATAAACATAAATCAAATACTTAATATTTAGTCTGTGGTATAAAATAATGCTTTCAAATAAACTACGCAGTAAAAAATAAATAAAATAATATCACACAAATAAAATAACAATATAAATAATATATTACATTACATAACTATTATACGATTTAAGGTTAACGCTCCTTCCTTTTCAGCCAAATTATCCATAGCAGGTACCCGCCTTATACCATAGGAACAAACATTATAAAATGACCGAAAAGAAGTAGAAAACGAAATAGAAAGAAATCAAAAAATCCGACTGCGTAAAAAGCGAACTGAAAAGATGGAAACAACTTTCAGCTTGGGAAATTCTTAATCGGATCTTATGGCTGTAAAATAGTCTAGGAAACATCGTCTTGATATTGAAAGACCTATTTAGTGATTCCAAGCCCGACATTTTGGTTTCATACAAACAAAATCTAGGCAATGACTATCGTACGGCTTAGATGAATTGATAAATTAAAATCCATCCAGACGAAGCATATTAAAATACTTCGAAGTATAAAGCATTATACAAACATTTCCAGATACGCATGAAAAACACAACTGTCTTTGCTGTCGCGCAGTCTGGTAAAAATAATAAAACATAACGGTAACAAACACATACACACACAAACGCATCCATACACAGCCTCACACAAATAAACTGAATCGGGGATATCCTGACACGGAGACACATCACTGCTGCAATCGACATTGATAATTTAAGATCTGACAGATCCATTTTATTTAAGTTTAAAGATTTTTCGTTTTAACGTTGCACTCTGGTACAACAGCATCACACATAACATAACAATCTCGATAACCACAGTTGCATACCTCCTGTACACAGAACTACATTTCGGACTTTCGCAGCTTGGATTTATACTTGGGCGTAAGCGGAATAGGCCAGATTATTGGCTTCGTTCCTAGAACGGGACCAGCCGTCCCATCCGTGTGAGACATGCTCCTCGTGATGTGGGGGGATCCATGAATGCTCCTCCTCATGGTGCTTTTTGTGAAGAAGAGTTTTGAGAATAGCAATAGCCTTGACGAGGAAGGCGATCTTGGCCATCAAAGCGATCTTCGCGATTGATATCGCAATGACGACGATGGAAGCGACTACGAGGGCACCAGCCTTAAGCTTGGCAAGGATGAGGAGGGGGACGAGAATCTTGAGTTTCTTCTTGATCTCCTTCTTTTTGCCACGGCCTTCAACTGAAAAGAAGCAATTTTATTTTATAAATAATACTGTGTGTTCCAACAAACTTTATCCTTATCTTTCCCTGAGCATTTTAAAAATTAATAGAATAATACATGAAGTCTAAAGACATTCGAATTCGAGGTAATCGAATAATACATGAAGTTTAAGACATTAGTAGGTAGTGGTCCGAAAAAAATAAATTGCCAGCTAGCAATTGACAACATCGGATACAAATAATTATGTAATCGCGAGTTCAAGTTTAGCACACGCTATTTTCGCCCTACCATCAGAATCCTGTTTAGAGGTAATCAGTATCAATGACATTGCCTTTCGGCTGTTCATAAAAAGATAGCAAACCTAAGACTTCATCTTAAGATTGTGATTGAGGTCAAGTGCTTACCTAAAAATGTAACCTAAAAAGAAGTCTGGTAGTAAGTTTAGGGTCTAAGTTAGAATCCGGATTACGTCAAACTAATGACAAATACAAAAATAGACCAGTGCTAGTATATCATAAAGAAATACCAATACACACTTCCCAGGTAACATAAGGTGGTTCACTGAGTGATCACTTTCCTTCAAGTGAAATTATGATCAAACGTGTTTCCAGTCCATCGTCAAAAAAAGGAGGACACAGCCCAAAGTGCTGCTTTAGACCACTAATAAAGATGCTGATTATAAACCTAGAGAAATTCTAATAATAAAAATATGACGAAAATAACAGACGTGAAAAGCAATAAAGGATATCAAAGGTGTAACGAACTATAATTTGGCTCAGTCAATAACATGGTACCGATACCAATTATAGCACTTCAAAGTATCAGTCCGCATAAAAGTACGAAAACGGTAAACATCTGACTTTCCAATCCAGTTTACCTTATTTAATTAAAGAGAGGTGTTACGACTTTGGAAATGTTGAGTATTTCTTTATATCCTTTAGCGTCGACTTAATACGCAGCTTTCTAAATGCCTCGATTCAAGTACCTATCAATGAAAATGTAGAGATTGAGATCTAAAGGATAATAAATAAGAAGATATAAAAATCAGTTCATCGAATACTTCAGGTGGCATGTCATTGCAACTGAATGCAAGATACTGCGGCAATAATATCTATTTATATATCATCTTAACAGGCATATGACGTCCACTGCTGAACATAGGCCTCCCCCATAGAATTCCAGAGCTATGAATCATCATCATCAGTCAGTAAACATCCCATTGCAGAGATATAGACCTTCCCTTATATTGAGACAGTATGGGCCATAGTCCGCCACGCTAGCCCAGTGCGGGTTGGCGAATATATGTGACTGATAAAAAAAAAATATTATAAATTAAACATGTAATTCTCACTCAGAATGAACATGGATTTATACTGTAGTATGGATTGGTATTCAAAATGGAATTTAAAAATTTATTTTTTCAATTACCGTACGTAAGTTTTTGAAAGCATAAATAAAATTCTCTATCATTTTGTTGAATGAAATAAATATTTGGTGATTTCAACGAAATTACTCTATTGATATTAATTTGTATGCAATGATTTAATTCAGCATACATCACGAGGACATAACAATCGTAACAAGCTTTTTATTTTATTATGTTCATTTCGAGATTCCACAATATTTTAACATTAAATAATCGTACAATTCTACAAATTTTTGAAATGAGATGTTATTGTTTTATATTTGACAATCACTTTTATTTTAGAAATCATTAATTCACGGAATTGTGAACTAATTAAATCTAATCTAATTGACAAGCTTATATCAGTCGTTAATAATAATATTAGCTACATGTTGTTATTCATATCATTTCCATAAGCATCTTTTATTTCGTTTTATCAAATTCGATATACATTAATTACTTTTCGTTTCGGACGTGATCAATATGGCTTTTATGTGGCAAACCCATACTAATAATGTAATTTACCTATAATGTTTGCCCGAGGTGAAACCCCCAAATAAGCTTTGATCAATTTTTAGATAACCACGTCAAGTTCAAGAAATTTTGTTTACGTACCAGTGTCGAGAGCTCTCGGTTCCTCTTCTTCAGAAGGACCATCCCAGCTGAGCTCCAGTTCACTGTTCTTGAGTAAGTTTGACGTGCTTTCCCACAGTCTATCAGTCAGTTGCTTTTGCCGCACTTCTGGCTCTGCAGAGAGTTCAAGACTCTTCGGTTCCTTCGGGCCATTGTTTAGGATTGTGATGCCTTCAGTGATTTTAAGTTGACGAACGGTTCCCAGACGCTCTGTAGCTTTGAGTGCGTTTTCCTGTAAAATGAATGGAATATTTTATGCTACGATGGTTTTTAGTAATTCATCGATTACCTAGCCTCAAACTAGGTTAACTTTTATTATAAGAACGAGAACGACTTCTGGAGACATTACCCAGGGCACTAACTAGGAATATATGAAAACGACGGTATTATAATTTGTCTTATATCGGCATCGAACCTTTACGTCTGATTACGTAAATACTACGCCTCGGAGATCATTAAGTAATTTTCAACTTTAATATCACTAATATTATATATTCATTATTTTTTTATAAAACAAAAGTAAATTTAAGATAATGTATCTAAATTTGTTTTAAGAATAAAAAACTACGGAAATTAAATTAGAATATGCAAATTAATGTTTTGAAATATAATTGGGGATCAATAGGAATGTTCTACTTTTGTGAAAAAATCATCATCAACCTCAAACTGTATCTATTAGTTTTAATGATATTGATCTCGTATCCACTATTTGTATCTAACTGTAATGTAATCCAATTTAACAACGATTGTTGACAGAAACTATTGTTTATTTATTGTGCCTAGATATGCCTATTTTACGCAAATCATAAGACTGCACAAAACAATATGTAACAAATAGTGGCCTGCTTAATGTGTCTAAAATAAATTAAAATTTTAATTCATGATCCATATTTTCTGATTCATGTGATATAATATGTAAGTATCATACTAAAGTTGTTTTATTATATTTAGCACTAAGTCTTTTTACAATTCTAATTGGATTACATTGCCGTTATAATTACGTCACTAAATCGCTTAAATTTCCATCACTTTGAATTTCATCTTTATTTCCTCTAAATTTGTTGTCTCTCGCTTTCATTTCAAGGTCACTATCAAACACTTCACAATATAACGTACCTTCAAACACATAGTTAAATCACTATTCATGCAATTCACAAAGTTCCCAATCACTAAACGCATCACCGATTCATCTTGCGATATTGGACTACATGACGCTATAGCCACTGCACTAAGAAGTATTAAAAACTTCATTTTGATTTCGTTTTTTTGCTCTGGAGGCACGTATTGGACTGAGACCGTTTCAATAGTGATATCGGCCGATAGGTCAACAGTTTTTTATCTGAATTTCCCCCACTCAAGTGTTTTTACGAATTAACATTTTATAGTGATAAATACAACATCTGAAATGAGACGGCGGTATGCCATAGTGTGGCATACATTTTTAATATTAATATATTCTTTGTATATTGTACGTACGCTTTTCTTTCGGCGCAATTGATTGGCTTTATGCAATAGGCATCAAAGTTAATCGAATATTTATTGCAAATGATACTATTTATTTATTTCTATGGTTAGACATCGCCATTTTCATTATGTCCATTACATTTAATTTATATTTTATATTGCAATTATAATAATTATACGTGGCATAATAAACCAGTACTTGTAAGGGGAGAAAGTAACCATGAATTTAAACAACTTTTGCTTATAATAAGTAACTTCTTGAAATTCGCAAAAAAATGTTGACTTCCCATAAAAGCCGGTGACGTGACCCACTTTTGCTAAATCTTCGCGCACCACCAATGATGCATAGTCGATTATTTTTGCTTTACGATGAAATAAACTGTACACATATTATGTAATTTTTTGACCAATAATTTATTCACATAAATAAATTAAATACTGAGGTACTTGTACATGGCAACATCGAACGATTCATACAAATATAAATAAAACTCACAACACGCAAAATAAATATGTACACACATTAATTAAAAACCTAATTACTTCCTGAGTTGACCCGAGTACGCTAACGATGCCGCGTCGCTGGCTTTCCTACTCCAACCTTGAGCTGGCTCGTAGTTATACCCTGGATGTTCTTCGTGATGATGAGGGGAAGCATAGCTGATGCTACCTCCTGAGGAATGTCCACCACCCTTATTCAATAGTTTCCTGATGAGGTTGAATGAGTTCATTGCGAAGGCGATCTTGCCCAAGAAGACAGCCTTGACAGCGACGAAGGCGATGATTCCAAGGAAAAGAGGGATCAGAGCAGCAAGCTTCAGTTTAAGGAGTAAAAGAATGGGGAGGAGCTGCTTGATCTTCTTCTTCTTCTTGCCACGAGCTGAAAAGAATATTTTTATTTATTATGTTGTATTACAATTGTTTATTCATGTTTGGTTGCATTTTCATCCAGTTCAAATTAAGTAATTTCATCCTCGTTTGGACCATTTTTAAGACCAATATTGAGACAAATATTTAATTATTCAGACCACCGATTGGTGTAGTGGAAAGGGACCCTCTCTATGAAACCAACGGTTGCGGGTTCGAATCCCGCGATGGGTAAATGTTTATCTGATAAATACGAACACTAATTTCCGAGTCATGGATCGTGTCATCTATGACTCAGTTTATTTAGTTTGGTTTTCTTCTACTTTTGTATATTTTGAATTTTTGGTGTATGTCTTAAGTAGATTTGTTTGTTTTATTAGTAAATAATTTTATTTCTGTAATAATATATTAGTAGATTTATTTTACAGGGAACAACGTTATGGATGAGCTATTGATCAATCGTATACTGTCAGAATTAAGAATAAGAAGCCACATTTCAATGCACTTCCATTTTCAATTCATCTTTTGTCAGTCATTGTTAGGAGACAATGTTATGGCCCTTTGAATAGCATTGTAGGCCGGAGAATTGTTTTATGTATATGTAAATATGTTTAGAGGAGAAAGCTCACGTCTGCCTTAACAATACGTGACATTCTTAGGTGCTTTTAGAAGAAATTTAGATGTTTGAGGGAATTGTGTGCATAATAGACATCTTCATTTTGTAGAATTCTTGTCTTACGGTGTATTAATCAATATAGATTATATTCTACCTTTAATGATTACAGAGATATATAAAGGAATGGATTTTAACAATATTTGCAGTATATCTTAGAAATCTGAAAGACTAACAAATATTTAAAAAACCTAAGCAATCAAATTGATTGGTAACTTTATGCAGAATTAGGTTTCATCAGCAGATTAACTCGGATTGGTTACATGGTTATAAATATAGTGGTATCGGCAGGTAAAAGGAACAGAATCAACCCGTTTCGTCCCGTGGGTGTGGCAAAACTAAAGGAGTTTCATTCAAAAAATATCTATAGATTTGCAGTTTTAACGGCGATATGGGCTCACCCCCTATCAAATGTGTAATTCTGTATATTTCGAAACTTGAACCGTGGATGTTCTTTCCAGAATTAAACTTTGGAACACCCAAGCGCTAATGTTTGGAATATCTCTGACCACCCCATTTAGGAATGTATGTATAGGACTTAAAACGGCTTCAGCTCTGCCTGTACCACGACTGCTTAATTTTGTTAACTATTATGTAATTGTAAATATTATTTCAGATACAATTTTTTGTATTCATTACAGTTGCAATTCTAAACCATGTTTCATATTGGACAAATTGCTTAAAAAATATTTTTTCTTTACTGACAAGTTGAGATCAAACATTCTGTTTAGCTACTATGTTAACGGTTGGTTGTTAATTGGATGTAATTTCTTTTACATATTTACCTTCCTCGTCAAGATCCCTTGATTCATTGTCATCCTCAGACAGACGTAACTGCAGTACGTGATTATCCAGGAAATCACCAACATTGTTGGCGATCCTTTCTTCTAGCTGAGATTCCCTGGTCTTCGGGTCTTCTGCCAAGGCTTCGTAGCTTCGAGCTGATCGTGCTGACCCAGTATTAATGAGTGTCATGCCCTCGAATAGGTTGATGTCTTTTGTGAATGCCAGTCGTTCGCTGAATTTGAGGGCTTTTTCCTGGAATCAAATTGTTAGTGTGAATTAAATAGGTTTATCTGGTAAATGGGGCAAAATACGATTCTCAGACGTTTCACTTAATGATTTCGTGTCTTTTAGGAAATGGGTTTTATTATTTCTACTTCGAATAGACATATTTTTTTTTTAATATTCTGGAGATTGGTATTGTGTATTGATCACATATTTTCACTTTCCTTACATAGGTTTTAATAACAATTTTGTGTAATTCAGAAAATATTTTTCTGATAATGTAATTGTTTTTTTTTTTCACTGACATTAAAGATGAGACTTTAGATTATCTCCAATTTCAATTTCACTTTGCCAATGCTCTGATCTATTAGACAATGGACTATGAGATGCTCCCAACGCTTTCATTTTCGTTCAACAATTTTCCACAGACCACTTTTCACTATTATTAGCACTTCGTTTCACTATTGTATTCACCTTTAGACATAATGATGTATCATTTTCTATGCACTCCGATACGGCACCTACTAGGTTTTCAGCAACTCCATTTTCTTGTAAGGGACTACTATGTACTGTTGCCAGAAGGGCTAAAATAGCTATTTTTTTCCACATATTTGTGTCACAAAGCAGATGCTCGCACCGACGCTGGGCAGGTTATGATATCTTCCCAAAAAACTGATGGATTTTATCCTTTGACCCCCCACTACGTTTATGTCAAAGTGACGTAAAGTATGTGTGTTCTGTTTGACGACGGATGCTAACTGATGGGCCGCGTAGTAGTTCGGGCACCACCACAAGGATAAGTAGAAAAATAAATATTGGATGTTAGAAAGCGAGGTTTGCGTTTACGACATCCAAATACGCACTCTTACGGCGGTGTTTGTGATGTTAGTGTAAATTGAACGAAAGAAAAAGTGTGATTGTTTGATTTTTCATAAGTCCACGGACGTGTTGAGTGAAATTTAACGTAACAACTGTTCCGATTTTGAAATTTGAAAATATCGATAACAATTCGGTGTTTGAATTAAAAAGTGAAATTGTTCACTCTTACATGATCATCTCCTAATTTTATATGTAGCTATTTTTCTAAATCTCAAGATTTCCAGGTCACGATCGTATGGTGTTAGAACCGGAAAGGTCCATACCGAATGACCCCGAAAGCGGACTTTCTGTCACACGATCAGCGAAGCCTATCAAGTTTTCTCGAATTATTAATTTTTTTCTAAAATTATGTATTAAGGGGGTCATTAAGGGATTTGTGAGAGTGAATTTGAATGATTCTCCTTTTTCTGTCATTTCGCTTTCTGTTATAGTATGCGACAATGACGATATATGAGTACGTACTTTAACTGTTATTAGTCATTTTGTTAGTAAAAGGGTAAACAAGTACTCCAAACAATGGAACCATAAATGATCTTTTGTAGGTTTTCTAAACTTTTGAAATTAACGATGTAAGTTTCTTTGCTTGCTAACACCCAACTGGTAAATAACTATTTAACAAAATATAACCTGGATCATATCAACCGCACCCGTGGCGCAGTCGCATTCGCTTTTCGTTTTCGATTAGCGTAGGTAAGCAATGTGTGGCGCGTTCAGTCCTTGGATGGGTGACCTCTAGTAGCATTAATACGCGTGTTTCCGTGTTTCAGAGGACACGTTAAATAGTCGGTGTAAGTTGTATTCAATTGAACGCAGTCGTTATGCCATATGTCAGGTGGCCACAAATCCGCACTGGGCCCGTGTTGTAGATTATGACCATATCCTCACCCAGTGAGAGCAGGTTGCCCCAACAGTTGTTAATGATGTCATCCTATATCATCATCATCATCAAGATATCAGCCACATGACGTCTACTGCTGAGATTTCCAGAGCGACTGTTTGGAGAAGCGTCGTATTTAATTATTTCACATCTCGGTTCAATAGTAATATATAAATATTATCTAATTAATTTAATAACATTTGTAGGTACAATATTATTAAACAATAATTATTTTTTAATTATTAAAAAAAAAAACAAATAAATAACTAGCTCCACGTCTCTGGTTGGTGGAATGGTACCCAGAAGGGACCGCGTTGCCTCGAATTTATTTATAATTTGAAGTATTTTCCCAGAATGTAACTTTGTGAAAATTGTAGGCGGCGGTACCTAACACGTACTATGCTTCCGTTTTAACCGGCTTTTAATAACAGGTATTACAATAAGATAATATACGTAATCTAAATAATATTATTGTTACAAAACATATTTAATGTAACTAATTTAATATATCCTAACTCAATTTCTTAGTTTATGTAAGTTGTTTTTTTTTTATGCACAACGGGGTTTTGCTTGTCCTCAATCACACCTGACGTTAAGTGAAGAGGAGGTCGAAGGTGGACTTATACTTTGTGTGTGTATATTTTGGAACCAGTAGGTCTGGCACGTGATGATGGGAAGAGCCCCAATGGTATGACTCTTCTACCCTGGAAGTTGGGACGCGCTTTAGTTTGGGATGCAACATGTATCGATACGCTTGCACCGTCCCATCTTCCAGTAACGTCTAATAATGCAGAATCTGCAGCCGCAACCGCTGAAAACCTCAAAGCGCAAACATGCTAGTCTCAGTGGAGATTATATTTTTGCTCCATTTGGGGTGGAAACCCTTGGGCCGTGGGGGCCAGGCGCTCATTGTCATTTTCGAGAGATATCTGAGCGTCTGATCGAAGCTTCAAATGATCGGAAGGCTGGCTTCTATTTCGCTCAGAGGCTAAGTCTGGCTGTCCAAAGAGGAAACGCACTTAGCCTCTTAGGCACCCTTCCGTTTCAGCAAGATCTGGGACAAATTTTTTATTTGTAAATGTGTGTTTTATATATTTATTATTTTTTAATTTCGTTTTTGTAAATATGTACAAAATTCTTTGTGTACTTATGGTATAAATTACCTTCTATTCCATTCCATTCTTTATTATATATTAAGTTTGTATAATATTTCACATTTTGTTACTATCATTACATCTATTGTCAATGCTATGGACCTCAAAAAACATGTGACCACCATTCAAATTCCAAAACTAATTCTACAAAAAAAAAATTTGGACTAATACTTACTTTAGTAACTTATTAGTAATCTGTGCTAATACTTTGTATGCACCAATTCTTACAATTCTTACGTTTTTAAATAAGTCTAATAACTGCCGTACTGCAAAGCATAGTCCTTATGTTAAGTCCGTATTATATACAACCACTAGTAAATTACCAATACTACATGGATAAGGTCGTGAGAAAATGTTATCTTAATAATTAATTGCATAATAAAATATGCACAAAAAAGCTGGTCTCTATGCAGAAAAATATTAACTACAATCTGCATCAAAAACTAACAAATTACTATCTATTTTTAGTGTATCCACCGCCAAATCAATTCAGCGTTTGATGACCTCAAATCATTATAAAACGCGTGCGACGATTAAATAATTGAGTTCAAGTGTACATCAATGATTACCGCAACATCATTCATAGCTGATGTAATACCGTAGTCATTACTGCATTTCTTGTTGCCAGTGAAAGTATGCAAGAGGCGACTTTTTTAGTGAATTCGCGAGCCGGTTAGCGAAAGAGGTCACACTCTTTTACTTTGGAGTCCTCATCGTTAGCCTTTCTGTAGTTAATATAATCTTTAAATAATAATTTCCCTTTATTGGGATGTTTGCAACCTTCACTGGATTTCACTAAAGTAGTTATCGTATCATCCATCGTGATAGGTACGTGATGTTAGGCTATAACAATGTTATCCTTTGCCTTATCCTTGTTCTGTTTGGGTGCAGTGTAACATACATACGTAATGTCACGACATGTTTTTCAAATGGGGTGATCAGAAATATCCCACACACCCCAAATATAAAGAAATGCACAAGTTACAGATGGTGAGCCCATCGCCATTAAAACTTGCAAATACATATATTGTTGTAAAGTACCTTTTTCGCCTTTAACGATACCAACGGGAAGAAACGTGTTGGTTCTGTTCTATTGCAAAACCAATTCAGGATATTGTAAGTCACTGGAAGTTATACAGCACTAAATTCGTATCATTAGAACCACAAATTTAGTTCCAAGACTTTTTAAATTTTGAAATTTTTATGCCTTGTTGTAGCATTTTTCATATTGCATAGGCAGAAAAAAAACTACACAATCTTAAAAAGTTATGAAACACAAGTAGTTTCTTAATGATCTGACAAATGTTCACTGCTTGTAGAATAACCTTATTCTTTTACTATGTCCTCTATTGTAAAATAATATATCTTAAGAAAGATCTTTTATATTTAAATATAAGAGTTATTGTATACCCTCCCAGCTCCCGCATGATGTCGATCTTGAACAGGTTTTCTAACTTGCTTAAATACAATCAGAATACATAAATTTACAAATATGTTACAAAAATTAGAATCTTGGAACTAATTCTAAATAAAATAAAGACGTTGCCAGTAGGGATCCTAAACTAGGCAGACCTCATGTTACAGGAACCACCACAAGCTACTGTTTCAAAACTTTGGACTATATTAAAATGAAACAAAGTACCTAGTGCACAAATCAGTTTAGCAGTAAAGGCTAGACGGATTCCGTGATGCCTTTTCTCATTTTTGTTGTACCAACAGAATATTCTCTATCCTAATATTTGTCAGGCCGTTAAATATATGTTAATCATATGATGTGATGTAATAATTGAAACTACCTACGAGGGCTATCGAACATAATACTAACCAGAATCTAATGATATCACCATCAACGTTAATGCAATACAATACAAGTAATCTTTATTGCACAACTTTACAATAAATTTTGATGGTAATAATAAAACACAATTAAACAGCCTGTAAAGCGACCTCTTCTATATATAAAACTAAGACTACGTTCTAGACAACCCATGGCTATATATTTTCGGAGTCCTATGATAACACTCCTTAAAATGATGACCTGATTATATGTATAACGCTTAAATCGATGTTTAGATTTGTCACCTAATACTTCACAATGTTTCACAATAGGGAATCCTAGTGTGGGGACCAGGGCTACCTCATTGGTTATTGTAACTCTGTTTTTGACACAATAAATGATTTTTACATTTTTTTACAGGTAATATAAATAATGTACCTTTGTTTACACTGGTTATAGCATTGTATTATAGTCCTTGTGTTATGAGACTGATGCCCATAATACAGGTATCCTAGTTTGAAAGCCAGAAGTCCGTTATATTTTCTCATGTGTGTACAACCAACATGGTCGTAAAGTAAAGTAATTTTAGTATAAAGTGTGTACCCTGTTAAGAATTAAATATTATTATTCTTATAGTGCATTTTATCCACAGAAGCTTTTCTCTTAATATTAAAATTAGAGCTTCTTGCCCTTCCTGTGATACTGCGTCGTATCTGTCCAAGTAACAATGTAGCACATTCTTGTTTACAAGAAACAGCTTTATGGAGCAGTGCAATAATTTTACTAACCTCGTAAATTTTATTAATGTTTTTGAAAACATTAACTTCTTAATCTTGACTTTGATCTGATATTCCAATTTTTATGTATGTTACAAGAAACTTAAGGTTGGGACTATTCCATAAATTACAAATAAGGAATATCTTTTTTTTGCTACTTTTGCACGATTTAAAACCATTATGGGCACCCCTTCATTAGGTAAACGATTAGGTAGGTACAATAAATGTAAAATTGCAGCGATATCGGAAAAGTTAATTCTAAATCCTGAGATCCTCTAAGCTTTACTTCTACATAGTCCCCAACTATAACTTAAATGCATTAAATCCAGTTAGAATTTTGACTAAGAATATCCTTGTCTTTAAAATTATTGTAGTAAAGCGTTCTTGAGTGTATCTGATAGTACCCAGAGGTATTAATTGCATGAAAACTGGCTCAAGCTACAGAGACTAATTTACATACCAAGAGACGCTTATTGTTAAGACATGAACTAAAGCGACATAAGAAGAAATCGACATCACGTTAACAATTCGAAATGTATGTAAATCATATGTCGGATGATCATTGTGTGGTTGAAGCAATAACTAATAATGCGAAGCGTTGGCTGCAATTAGATGAGTATATTTCTTTATCTATATCTGTAGTCTACATTCCAGACTGTGAAGGAACGAACTTGTCCCAGTAGTCTTACCGAGTAGTCTTACCAGTTGAACCACTGGGCATTTCCTTCCCAATAGACTTGTTGTACCCAGTAAATTTACCAGTAAAACAAAACTTCTAATAGCCTACTCGTATGTAGACCTAATTGCTAGACAACCTACACAGTGAACTTGAATCTATGACCCAAGATAAAACACATCTGTAAATTGCGGTTGGCCGTTTAAAGGGTGATGATGATGATGACAGCCTTCATCAAAGGAACTGAGCCTCCATCATGATACGATATGTAATCATGTCAGCTATTTCTGATTCACGCTATTCACCCTGTTCGTGCGGGCACATTTTTGGGGGCACCAATAACGCAGCTATCCATGAATATTCTATAATGTTGTACTCAAAGTGAATGTCTGTTTTATTTATTTGGTTTTAAATATCAACAGAAACCGAGAACCAGGTCACTCAAGAGGCCTTTTCTTCTATCTTTTGTTTACTTTAAAGCACTTTGCATGAGGGCTTATCTAAACTTTCTATCCATTAGAACCTTTATGTAAAGGCATTGAAAATATTGAAATACAAAGAAGACAGTCGTCAGGTATTAACTGGTGGTTTAGAATTAAGATTTTTAATTTTACAACACCCAATAAATGGGAAATGAAATAGCGAAAAAATAAATTTAAAAATAGCCTATGACACAATGTTGTTAATATCCCCAGCGGCATGGTTTCTAAAATATAATAAATATGGTAAATATCCCACTGCAGGGATATTGGCCTTCCCATGGGTCATAGTCCACTACGTTGGCCCAATGCGGGTTGGGGACTTCACATGCCTTTGCATTATTATTCCTCAGACATGCAGATTTCCTCACGATTTTTTCCTTCACCGTTTAGGAGCAGTCGGCTATTTACCGTGTCTTAACCGCTGAGCCACCTAAACTCTTAGTGTGGTGTACATCTTCATCACTGAAGGTCAGCAGTCAACTTGCTGAAGATTTATTTGACTTACATGTAACTTTATTCCACTCCCGAATGTTACTACATATTTTTCTTCTTCATAGTAAGTTCGTATGTCTTACATAAGCGCTATTAAAAACCTGCAAAGCGCATTGTTGGTTTACTGTATGCAAAGTGCATACGGTTGTAGGCGTGCTGTGTGGTAGGACACGATGGGTGTGGTGTGCTACGCGAAAGTTACCGCACCCACAGTGTGTGTTGATACAACACACACTACGTGTTTTATGGCTTCCTTTATAACTACTTGCAGACACAAGTGAATGATAAAACGCTGAATTTTAATATAGTTCAAGTTCAAAAGTGGATGGAAAATCTGTGGTTCCTGATGCAACTGCAGAACACGGAAGACATCAGTATCATTCGGTGGCTGGGTGAAGGGAGACGGCCAGTAGCTCAATATTTCTGACTGATTTTAGTCATATTGTCAAGGGTTCATAAAGATTTTTAACCGAAGAATCATTTATTTGTTTATTTATTTATTTATTTATTTAGTCTTTCACATACAGCATTACAGTAAAATTACCAATGCACTATACGGTTACTTAGGTAGTACCAATTAGTTACCAGAATTTATAGCTATTCTTAATTATTTATCTAAGTCAATCATCCATCAAATCATGTCTCATGCTGCATAGCTTATAAGTCCAAGAAATGAGTGTAATATTGACAAATTTTCAGAACGAATTTTAAACATTTTCAGAAATGACGGTGCACTTTTCTGCAAACATGAGAAATGACCAACAGAAAATTGTGTGTCCTTTAACTAGTTGTGGTTTTGCTGTTTGCCTCGAATTCTCTTCTAAAAGAAAATAATATCGACCAGAGAACCGCCTCCGTGGCTCAATGTAAACAACATTGGGTTTACGTTTCGGAGGTCGCGGGTTCGGTCCCCAGCGGGGTACATATTTAGTACTCGGTTTGGTTGATGGTAGGGCATATTAAATGTCCGCCTGGCTAGCTACTACCATCTTATCTAAATCTGCCGCCAAACAGCCATGTTAATAGCATTGTTGTGTTCCGGTTGTCAGAGATAAGATAGCCAGTCCCCCAAATAAGATGGGGTTTCCGGGTCAGTACGCTACCACCTTCGGCCTCATCTTCACTCAACATCAGGTGTGATTGAGGTCAAGTACTAACCCGTTGTGGATAAAAAAAATATCCAAATACGACGTATTACTATCTGCTACCTGCGATACGATAACGGGAAGTGTGAAATCTTTGATTTTTTTACGCATGGTCTGATTGCAGCGCGATTTTCTTTATATTAAAGACTAAATGAGGGGACAGCTTATTAACAATATTTAATGAAAATCGGTCAAGTCGTTTCGAACATATTTAAAAGCTTCATACACAGTGCTTGTTGTTTGGTGTGTTTGAATGATATCGGAGTCTTTCGAGGGTTTTCTATGTTCAATTTAAGTCTACATCTTGCATCTATTTCAAGTAACCATCTTTATTCCGCAGGCGATAGAAATTTTTCTATATTTATAACCTCACCCACTTCAATCTTCATGCAAACACATAAGATTCTTAGTTTATAGGATTAATCATCATCATTATAATAGCCACTGAACGTCTGCTACTGAACCTAGACCTCCTGTTAGATTTTCGACGCAAATCCTTCAGAGCGGTCGATCCTTTCACTTCATTATGTCCAAACCGACCAAAACCAGTAGAAATTCCACTAAAAACCATGTAGTGTGTATGATACCAGTTCATAGTCCCGTTATGTTCAAGGTCGCAATGTTCTCGATCGGCGAGTGCCCTGACTCATCCACTTTCTCGGTGGCATATTATCTTTACACAAGTGTCTCGTATCCGATGTTATGCAGTACCTAACCTCTAATTCACTATTACTTAGGTGCTAATTGTTTTCAGTGAAGTGTGTGACGAAATGTTTGCTAACCAATAAACGCGGTATCTCTTTCATGTTCTATTTTATTCGGAAGTGGATATTTTTATTTGACTTTGGTATTTAGACCATCATATTTCAAAAATAGTTAAATCTTATTTGGTGCTATCAACGTATGTTTGAAAGAAACAATCACTATTAATAACAACTGGCTTTTAACCGCCTCCGTGGCTCAATGTAAACAACATTGAGTTTACGATTCGGAGGTCGCGGGTTCGTTCCCCAGCGGGGTACATGTTTAAGTACTCGGTTTAGTTGGTGGAAGGGCATTTTAAATGTCCGCCTGGCTAGCTACCACCATCTTATCTAAATCTGCCGCCAAGCAGCAATGTTAATAGCGTTGTTGTGTTCCGGTTGTCAGAGATAAGATAGCCAGTCCCCCAAATGTGTTGGGGTTTCCGGGTCAGTACGCTTCCACCGTCGACCTCATCTTCACTTAACATCAGGTGTGATTGAGGTCAAGTACTAACCGTTTTGCATTAAAAAAAAACTGGTGGTTACATATGATCATAATTTGCTTTAACATAACGCTCTGGTTGGGTCGATTATAACAGACGTTTGGAAATTCTGTATCGGTTTATTAATAAATCTTTCTGTACATAATTGCGTTTGATATATTTATCAATCCTCGCTATTGTAAATAAAAGTCGAAATTACCATAATATGTTTTAACTATAGAAGAGGCTGAGTATTATGTAGCACAGTTATTAAAGCTGTCCTTAGTAGTCTCAACTTGAAGCTATGTATGAGTACACATATGTATGTAGATGCTCGCATAGAACTATCCTGCGTAGAGACGGCAGCTTTTCTCGGTTTGACCTCGCAATTTTTTATGTCTTAACTTTCTTTGTGTAAAACATTATTCTTAGGCATTATAACCTCTGTTTTGTTTTGTCATGTTAGAATAGATTAAGTTTTTAGTGTATAAGACATTATGTGTGCATAGATAAATCCTTATTAACTGTTCTTTGATTTCTAACAATACATAATGAGACGATATGTTACTTCAGTTTCTTTCTGAGACACTAAGCTAATTATAAATTTATGCATTGACACTAAGTTTGTACTTAGTTCTATGATGGATAAACAGGATCGTTCTAGATAATTGAACACCGTTAGGTCTGTATAAAGGTATTAGGTAAGTTAAGCAATCATCTATTTTGGTTAAGTCAGTACCTACCTATTATTATAACTTCTTTGTTCTGGCTTAACCAATGACGTGGATTTTGAATAAAAAAAAACAGTCATTTGCAAAAAAATTAAAAACATTTTTTTGCAAATGATTTCAGATATTGTTATAAAGTTCAGATAAGATTAAGAAATTCTGATATTGTTATAAAGTTATAAAATTATAATTAATTTATTGCTTTTTATAAATGTTACGAGTTACCGCTGAACACATAGTTGGTGCATATTTGAGCTGAGGCTGAAAATAGAATTTCCAATCCGTTACGGCGACTGCCTATAACTACAGCTGTAGCATGGCATCGTTTGTCGCGCGTGACGTAGGAGTGAATGTGGGATAGTTGTATATTTCCTCCAAATGAATGAGCAGGACAAATATTATCTCGCGCGACACAAACGTATACTGCCATACTACTAGCACAGTATAGCTACTTGTGCTGTTCTCAAACTGATGGGTTATAATGGAACAAACACAGTGGCTTGTAACTAGACTACTTAGATAATGGTGCCTGATGGAGAATTACAAATGAGCCATCATCAACCCATTCTTAAATATTTCGAAATCGTAACCTTTGAATCTAAATCAACCCTGGAATCCTGGTACTCGAAACGGACAAAGAACTGATCCGGATGACCGAAAGAATCATCCTAAAAACACCTCTGATTAATTTCAAAACAAAGTCAATATATTTCCTTTAGTAGGAAGTAGTAGTAGTAGTTTACATCGGATTTTTTTAAACAGCAAACATATTTAGAGTTCCGTGGTCAACAAGGAACCCTTATTGTTTCACCATGTCCGTATGTATGTCTGTCTGTCCGCGGCTTAGCTCAGGGGCTCCAAGTACTAAAAAGCTGTAATTTGGGATGGATTAATCATCATCATTAGCCCGTAAACATCCCACTGCAGAGATATATAGACCTTCTCTCGTATATGAGGGAGTATGGGCCATAAGTACTCCATAAGTATTAAAATAATAGGATATATTAAGCACGCCGTCAAAATGGTAAAATAAAATTTTGAAAATATAAGACTCCCTCTGTATCCGCAGGGACATTGGCTCTCTGTGTTTCTTCTAGGGGACGGGCTCTCATAGGTCAGTAATACTTTTTTTTTATGCACAACGGGTTTGCACTTGATCTCAATCACACCTGATGTCAACTGAAGATGAAGTCGAAGGTGGAAGGGTCTCCGGAAACCCCATATTTGGGGAACTGGCTATCTTATCTATGACAACCGGAACACAACAATGTTATTAACATTGCTGTTTGGCGGCAGATTTCGATAAGATGGTGGTAGATAGCCAGGCGGACATTTAAAATGCCCTACCACCAACCAAACCCAGAACTCAACAAGGGGTATGTTTAGTATGGGATCGAACCCGCGACCTCCGAATCGTAAACCCAATGTTGTTTATATTGAGCGACGGAGGCAGTTAAAAATACTTCTGCTGTAGTAAATGTTTACAGTCAGCAGTGACTACTTCTCACTGGATGAAACGACACTTTGTTTGCCTTCTTGTTTATATCAATAAAAACAAACCGGAACTCATACATAAATAGGTGTAAATAAGTATGAAGTTTCATAGTACATTCAACTCTATTACCTTTGACTATTACAATATTTATGTCCGGAACTAGTGGTGTTTGCACAAAAGACGTGTGAAAAGCTATAAGGATTTCTACTAAATACATCCGTATTGCTTTCCATGTAAGCATTCTGCGCGCGCGGGACTATTCTGCTATACATATAGGGATCTTAATTTTAAAATAAAGGGCTATGTTTTCTATTTCCAGCTACGAGTGAATTGATTAACACTTTCATGTGCGGTTTGTCAGAGTACGTTAAATATACAAATACACTTTATTGCACAACAGAAAAAAAAAAAAAAAACAGTGATAATAATAGAATGTACAATTTGGCGACCTTATCACTAAAACGAGGGCGGAAAGTAGAGAGACGAGGTCATTACTCCACAGACAAGAGCATAGCTCTTAAATTGACGAATCACTAAAAGCGATCTCTGTCAGGCTACCTTTGGGTATAAGGACAGTACATTTGAAATAGGTAGGTTGTATATATAATTATAATTGTAATAGGTAGGTTGGGTAAATATATTTGTAATATGACAGAACGAATAATAACTCTGGAAATAGTTTTATAAATTTGGCACAGCGCTCAGTTAATACTGACGTATTTGTATTATCTATCTTTGGGAATTCTACACCCACAATGTGCATGAAAGTCTCCGTACTAAACGGCGACGTGTTTCAACGTTTCCGTCAAGAGATGACCGAAGTTATGTACAATTGTACAAGGTCCAGGGAGATTTGAGTCTCATTACATAGAACGATGAAAGTGTTGATATAATTATAGTCTTAGACAAAAAAAAACTAAATACTCATCATGCATGCCCATAATAGGTAAGGAATAGAACTCAACGCAGCAAATAAATAGGAACAAAAACTCGGTGGATTTGTTGTTACTGGAAAATTATCTTTACTTGCTCCGTGATGAGATCATCATCAGCAGCCTTAAACGTCCCAACTGTTGGGTCATAGCCTCCCGTCACCGGTAAAGTGTTAAGTAAATAAACCTTCCTCCGTCGTCGGGTAAAAACAGGGTAACTCTAGAAGATGACTAGTAATCTAAAATTGTCATTGTCTGCAATGAGAGAAATGATAAATTACACATTAATTATAGGTTTCTATTACGTATACCTTTTAGATTATATTTAAATTACTCTTTCAAATCACTGTCTCTCAGTCTTTTACAATTGCACTTCGGTGAGTGTGCGTTGGAATTACACAATCTTATTCCACCATCGCCATTCCATCTTCGGACTACTAGGCGCGAGGAGGGATTCCACCCTGAATCCTACAACCTTGGGATCTTCAAGAGCAGGATGAATAGGCATCTACTGAGATCGCGTGCGTCATCTTCGGTCACATCGTCACTTCCCATCAGGTGAGATTGTAGTCAAATGCGTATCCAGTTAATCACAAAAAAAAAACTTTTATATGCACAATAATTGCCTCTCTCCCTGAAAGAGGGTATGGGCCTTAATCCCCCACACGGGTCCAATGCGGATTGGTAGTTTGTGTCAGTGGCCACCGTGGCCACCTGATAGTGTTTCTAAGCCACCCCTGCGGCACCGACTTGGTTTAACGACTGCCTTCAATTAAAAATAACCGGCACCGACTAATTATTTTGCCCTCCGAACCACGGAAACACTCTCAGTGATATGATCATCTGAATGGCACTGTCATCTTTTCAGTTTTAAAAGTCCTCACGACATATAGATGTTACGGATAATATCGTGCTGGCATTACTTTATCTAAATGATGCCGGAGAATTTGGCCGTAATTGTTCCTTTCTTACTCATTTAGGTCCTAACTTTCTTTCTATGTTGTTATATGTTACTCTTGTTAGAAAGAAAGGAGGGAAATCTAAGATAGCAAAACATTCTCAACTTCATGTTCGTATTGAGGAGTCTTTAACTTCTAGTTAAAGATAAATTCATAGGAATCGACTAATATTTGTTTGCCAGTTTACACACATAGTAGTCACATTATTTAAATCATCATATTAAATATACCCTAGTATTGCGGTTGCAGAGATTTCTTTAAACACATTGAGCAGGCGGATTGTTGTAATAACAGATTTCCAAAATATAACTTATTTTGTTCGCTGTGATGTTTTTCTCGTTACTATTGATATTGTTATCTTCTTGTTTTTGATGCAATTTCGAACTTCCAATGCAAAAACGGCCTATTGATGACTCTTGGCCATAATCATCATCGTGGATGGGCAAAAGGCAAAGCTTCCCCCAAAGAAAAGACCCTTAGCCATAATCGATGAAAATTGGTTAAAACATTTCACGGTTCTCTGCCTCCTCGCCTAAAATTTTTTGCCTGATTTTCACTTGCCAACTAACGTTTCCCAGAATTTTATTTCGCCGAATAATCATTTGCCAACTTATCATATAATTTTGTTTTATTTCCCAACCTCACAGTTACCAACTGTACGTTTGGTCTGCTTTTCATAACGACACTGTTTAAAATGACAACTTTCAAGTAGCAGAATGTTTTAGTTTGCGTAATGTATTTTAGTTGTTTATTGTTTATCAAATGTTGAATTAAATAGGGTTTCATTTCTCTATGTATACATGTCAACCTAATAGAAGGGTATGGCGGTAGCGAGGTGGCCGAGCAAAGCGAGCGAACAGATGTCGGGGTGCCCCGAACTACCGTGCTCGCTACGCTCGCACCCGCCCTATAAACAATTTGTATAGAACTTACCTACATTCATCTAAATTATTGTTATTCCTTTTTAGGAACTGTCTCCTAAAGATCATTCAGTATGAAAAGGGAACTGTTACACTGACAAAAGGTTATTCATCTAATAGTTGTGTGGCCTAGTGAAATGTTTGACAAATGATAAATGTCCCAAACGTTTTGTGTGATTATAATAATCAGCTTAACAATAATTGTACCAAATGAAACGTTGTCATTCAAAAATTTGCTAATCGTTAGTTGTCAAAGTGAAACATCGGCGAAACGTTGGTTGGTAAGTGATAATCTGCCAAACAATTTTGGGCGAAAAGGCAGGATGCCCATTTCACTTTTAACATAGTTGGTTTGTTTAAATAGATTATAATCTCGGGTATTCTAAATTTTCAAACTATTTGTGTATTGTACAATTTATTAACACGTTCATCTTTCTATTAACTTTCACTGGGCTTAGTGCCACCAATTAAGGTATACCGTAATCCAGGAACGTTTTAGATTTGTTATTTAGATAATATGGCATGCTGTCAAAACATACTTCATGTATTTTGACTACAGCCACAGAGTTCTTTTTCTTCCTCCGTGAATACAGTTTTGAATGAGGCATTTGTGACGTTACAGAACCTCCAATAGAGACAATACTACAGTAAGCTTTCTTTAAGCATTGTAATACTGCTCTAGGAGGTAATAGAATCTATTTGCATTTGTCATCAGATTTTAATCGCTCTGAAGCACTCGTGGCGCAGAAAATAAAGATATTTGTAACGATTTTTGTATTTGTATTTAGTCAGATTTGTTGTTTGATTTCGATCAGCAAAATTAACAACGTTTAGTCCGGTCAGTCTTTAGGTGAGTGATCATTGGTGACATTTGTGGCAGTGCTTCTGGATTGTAGAGTAGGCCAGTTAGTAATAGGATTAACTAAGCTAAGTCGGTAACCTTGGCAACTTAGGGTAGGCTTGAAAATACTGTCAGATGCCATACATTGTTCCCAAGTGGTGGATTATGGTCATCTATAGTGAGATGAGACAACGCTGACTGTATAGGGCTGTTAATGTAAAGCATCTCAACTACGGACCAATTTAGTTCTATTCTTTTTACGTCTTCTTCTTCAATTTAAGAGTAATGCTCTTGTCGGTGGAGTAGTGACCATATCCCTCTGCTTTCCACACTCGGTTTAACCTCTTGGTACGACACGACAATCATCTTTTCTTTCACTTGGTCGAAGTAAGATCAATATAAATAGTCAATGTGTGGTCTCGGTACTCAAATTGAATAGAACGAACCCGTCTCTTCCCGTGGGTGTCGTAGACGAAGGGACTTTCCACCAAAACATCATCTATGGATTTGCACGTTTGAACGGCGATGGGCTTACCCCCTGTCACGTGTGCATTTCTGTATATTTCACGAGGTGAACCGTGGATGTTGTTTCAATCATTAAACTTTTAATGTCTGCAACAACCAAACACTATTGTTTGGTATATCTGACCACCCCATTTGGTATCAAGGTCGTGACGTTATGTTTATAACTATGTATGTATTGGGTCTTTACCTATGAAATTGGAGTTTTTTTTCTTCTTTAATCATATGTACCAGTCCTGCGATTTTCAAAGCTATATACAAATTTGTTTTTTATTTGGAAAATGGAATATTATTTCAATATTATTTCAAATATTTTTTAATTTCTGGGCTAAATCACATAATAAAAAAAAATTTCTTAAATTCGCTGAAACTTTTATAAAGCGGTTACTTTTAAAAATTAACGCTGCCTATACTTAACTTAATGTCATCCGATAATACACACAAAGTTTAGCTAAATTTGGATTTGCCGTTCCCAAAAAAAAAATCAAAACTGTTTGTATGGAGAAAACAGTCTTAATGAAATTTTTCATACAAAACGCCAATTTCAAAGGTAAGGATCTAATATAAGTAGTCAAGGACAATTTCAGTGCACATTTCCCGAATTTCATTCTGTTTAAAAACACAGATTGATACCTTGCGATACGCTAACGAACTCGCATCCAGAATAACACTTGTGGTTTACTATCTGTAAATAGTCGCTGCGTCCACAGTTAGCCTCCACATCCGGTATGTTACGAACAGTCTGACAAATGTGCTTTATACCGGTGATTTTTTTATACCTTGGCGCTGCTTTCTTCTGTGCCATTCGAGAAACAGCAGTAGTTTATATCTATAAACTAGAAATAATGTTGTTGGAGATAGATATTAGTGTATTCAAGCGTCTATCGAATACTAGACGAAAACGCTATGTAACTAATTTTATACATGCGAAAGTTTGGACGTATTAGCGTATACCAAAATGCTCCGTAAAAAAAATATTAGTTGTATGATATTGTTACAACCTTTAATCGCACTCAATACAATTATTAAGTATTTTTGAAAAACAGCATACAATCAATATATCCTGCCTCTCGCGCAGCTGTCACTCGAATGGCCTTCCCTTACAGTATCGATGTTGGCGTCTCACGTTGTATCGTCTTTTAAGTGTAGATTATTATGCAATTTTAGTAATATTTAAAGAAACTGAGTTTAAAATAATCCTGGAAATATAAAAATACGATTAAACATTGCTAACGCTACAGATGTTTGTTTATTTGTTTGTTGCTCCATCAAGGCGAAACCAATGAACGGATTTGGATGAAATTTGGTATGTAGAAAATATGCTGCTTAATCCAGCTTAATTATGATATTTTATAAAGTTAGTAGTTCCCGCGGAATAAAAAATTTCCGCGATAAAGTTATTCCATGCAGGCGAAGCTGCGGGCGGAAAGCTAGTGTTAAATATATTCTAAAGTCCTTAATATTAACGCTGCAAATGTAGATTAGTCGACTTTGACACAAGTAGGTATCTTGTATAGATATACCATAAAGAATTAGTCCTCGGATTTACTACACACACACACACACACACACACACACACACACACTCACACTTATGGAGTTGAAATTGAGAATATGATTTCATCGAACTTACAAAGTAAACTAAAAATATTGCACCATTTAAGAAAACTAGTGATAAACATGATATCAATACAAGAAATAAAGATAAACTTGCAGGTCACATAAGACGCCTCCGCAAAGTCAGTAATTCAAAAGGCTATGTATACGTTTTTCCAATAAGGTTCCCGTTGATATGCAAAATTTTCATTTTAATTAATTTAAAGGTACCTACTATAAAAAAGAAAGCATGTTATAAAATATCAAACTATTTAGATGATATTTATCGCTGGACATAACCAACTCGTTCGTATTTCTATTTCACAATTAATAATGAAATATTATTATGCCTTTTTGTAATATTAAAACCTTTTTTTAATATTACAACAGAACAACCCTCGAGTTTCTTGTTTGTGCTTCTCAGCTTCAAAATTGCCATTTCAACAAGCAATAGCTTAAATAAACAAATTTAAATTCTGACTAATCTAAATGTACCTTGTGTACCTACAAAACACGCTTGATTTAGACTAACTAGCTTTCAATCCAAAATTGTTTTAATTAATGTCCTGCAACCAGCTAGTTCCCGGGACCTTCATCAGATGGCTAGCTACCACCATCTTACCTAAATCTGCCGCAAAGTAGCATTGTTGTGTTCCGGTTGTCAGAGATAAGATAGCCAGTCCCCCAAATGTGTTGGGGTTTCCGGGTCATTACGCTTCCACCTTCGACCTCATCTTCACTTAACATCAGGTGTGATTGAGGTCTAGTACCAACCCGTTGTGCATAAAAAAAAAATCATCTGTGCACGGTTGCCGGTGCATAATCTCGTCTCATCATCATCGTCTTACCCAGGGCCTAATATATTGCCCTTTAATGTCATACCAATTCGAGCCTTGTGCCCTACCCAATATCACTGCAACTAAATAATCCGCTGGGCTATATCAATGACTTTCCTCCTCCTACAGATTTTATCATTCCAGATTCGACCCCGTAGTGAAACGACGAGCATCTTATGAGGCCCGTAGATAGTGAGAGACCCTGACTTAGGTAAATTACTACCGACACATTACATTATATTTTTGAAATGACAAATTCGCAATAATACATACATACGACGACCTGTTTGGTGCTATAACAAAAGGTTACGGGTTCGAATCCCGCTAGAGGCATATGTTTGTGTGATGAATACGGACATGTATACCTGAGTTGTGGATGTTTTTCATTTATAATAAGTATTTATTTACAAAAATGTATTTAAGTAGTATATCAACCATCTGGTATCCATCACACAAGCCTAGATGCTTACTGTGGACCTAGATGGCGCTGTGTGTTTGTGCAAAGATATTATTTAATTTAATATGTCACAACCTTTATCCCAAATGGGGTGGTCAGAGATATCCAAACATTACTGTTTGGGTGTTGCACACATTAAATATTTAATATGTGAAACAACATCCACGGTTCACCATACGAAATATTCAGAAATGTACACGCGGCAGAGGGTAAGCTCATCGCCATTAAAACGTACAAATCTATTGATATTTTTTATGGAAAGTTCCTGAGTCTCCTTTTACCCACAGGAAGGATGAGTTGGTTCTATTCTTCTTATGTGCCAAAACCACACAGCACATCGAAATAGAGAAACACAATGAGGAAGTGGAATCAGCACTCCTGTCCATAACACACTAATGCACGTTTTATAACGTTCGCGTTCTACCTTTTATTTCAGCTGTCTTCAAAAACTAAACCGCAGAATCGACTAGTTCTTGAAACACAATAAGCCCGAATAAAAAATGTATAGAAAGTCGTGATAAAATAAGGTCTAATGTGGTCAGGAATACTTCAAGGAATGAGGTTAGGTGTTGTGCTCCCAAATCGGATAATTTTATTACTTTTTGTTGTCGTACGTAATCGTCATCAACAGCTTACTATTACTAATTTTTGATTTCAGACGAAAAACGACGGGTGTTATATGCCTTAGTTGTTATTTGTGTGTGTTTTTGTGATTAAAGGATGTTATTAGCTATTTTTCATGAAAATCGGACAAATCATCTCGATGATATTTAGCTTTTAACACAGTTGTTTTTTTGTATTTGCATGATAATCATAGTCTTTCGCGGGATCCACTGAATAGACTTACGGTGACACATATTTGCATGCATGATAGTATAAATTTTTCACCAACAACGGCCATTTCTGTATGGCACGGTAAAATATATCTAATGTTCATTCTGATCGTAAGTCTGTAGAAAATTAAATATACACTAATATTTAAGTTATTATAATAATATTCTAAAGCTGAGAATAGTATAACTTGAAAATTGAACACCAGCGCCAATGTTCTGGCGGTGGCATTATGCTGAGCTGTAGCCGTTTCGGTATACATTTGAAATTCTCTTCTATATTGTTCAAATAAGTCGATTGACATAATTTCATTTCATTCCAGATGTTATTTCAAAAGAGAGCGGAGTTATTTGAATTTACCGATAGCCATCATGACACGAGAAGGGTTCTGTTGAATTTGAACTATACAAACTATTCCATGGAACCATAAAACCTAACAACCAGTGCACAATGAAGGACACACAGGTATTATTAGTGATATGATTGATTACTGACAGAAAGTGTCTTCTTTAGAAACTCTTGCGACCGGGAAACATAATTGTGTGTGTAAGTGAAAAGGAAATAAATCATATAAATGGAAAAACGTAATTAAGTTAACATTCGTGTATTTCCTAATCCGACTATTTACTATTATAGAAGTCGCATCCATCAACATCATCCTAAGTCAGGAGGTCATGTCATTGATAACGTCACTTAACGCAGGGGAGCTTGAGGCGAGCTCCAGAGGCCTTGTTTAATTTAGCTCTCGCCTCATGCCAGGAGTGGACTCGCAAGAGCTGTGTCCAGGATGGGAGTGTCATAATTATTGGCCTTTTCTTGTTCAACCTCACCCAAAGCGTACAACTGATCAGGATCTTCCTGACGCCATACCTACTACGTTTGCGGTTCTGCAATAAATGTGACCAGCCCATTGTCACCTTCCCTTACGAATTCGCTGAGCTATGTCAGCAACTCCCGCTCTCTCATGAATAGTCTCATTTATGATTTTATAATTCGACAAATTGCAAGCGTTGCTCTTTCCATAGCTCGCTGAGCAATTAGCACCATTTCAGTTTCGTAGGTAGAAATGCCGTTCTGAACGTAACGCTCCAAGGAAAGGATAGAGCGGATTTCTACTCGAGATTTATCTCACATGCAAAATTTAAGAGAGAGCAGAGTGTATTTCGCCTCCGCAGAATACGACGCTAATCGTGGTTGTTTCAACCCGACACATGCTGAACCTTTTTGAATTTCGAAACTTGTTGTATTGTTTTGTTTGTGTGTTTGAATGATGAGTTTGTGTGTTTTTGACACCTAAAAAAATAGAACCAACCCGTTTCTTCTCGACGGTGTCGGAAAAACGACTAAGCGACTTTCCATTAAAAAAATATCTATGGATTTGCACGTTTCAATGGCGATAGGTTCACCTCCTGTCACGTGTGCATTTCTGTAATTTCGTAAGGTGAACCGTGGATGTTGTTTCAAATGTTTGGAACACCCAAACGCTTATTGTGATTACAGTCCGTATAATAGATAAAAGAGGGGTCTTAGGGGTGGTGAAAATAATATTTTCATCTACTTTGACATAGCGTGACGAAAAACAAAGAAAACAATAAACTAATTAGTCCAAAAGACAGGCAAAATGAAAAAATATATAAAAGTGCAATATTACTATAAAAAGGTGCCTATACGGCACACTTATGTTCGGGATATCTCAGACCACTCCATTTGGGATAAAGATCATGAGTTTAGGTATGTTAAAACAGTTGTGTTACATAGATAGGACCTAGTTTGGCTACAAACCCCGGAAACTACTAAATCAGAAGATTAGATAATATTTATATTGAAGAATTTATTATTGTTCGAAAACTTTAATATTTAGGAAGAATTGGTGTGGTTCCGAATGTTTCTTTTTGTGGGTAAATGCTTACTTTTCTCTTTCTATAACATTTATTATGCTTTAGTGCATCACACGCAACATTTAATCATATTCATTATCATCAGGCACGTCCACTGATGAACATAAGGCCTCCCCGATAGAATTCCGGAGCGACCGATTTGAAGCGTTAATTTTTTTTTATGCACAACGGCTTGGTACTTGACCTAATGTTAAGTGAAGATGAGGTCGAAGGTGGAAGCGTACTGACCCGGAAACCCCAACACATTTGGAGGATTGGCAATCTTATCTCTGACAACCGGAACAGAACAATGCTATTAACATTGCTGCTTGGCGGCAGATTTAGATAAGATGGTGGTAGCTAGCCAGGCGGACATTTAAAATGTCCTACCACCTACCAAACCGAGTACTTAAACATGTATCCCGCTGGGGATCGAACTCGCGCCCTCCGAATCGTAAACCCAACGTTGTTTACATTGAGCCACGGAGGTGGTTAAAAGTGGCCTGCATCCAGTGATTTCCCGCGATCTTTATCGGATCGTCTGTCCACCTTGTGGGTGAAGGTCCTACCCTGCGCTTGCCCGTGCGTGGTGGCACTCCAGAACTTTAATTCCCCACCGACCATCAATTCTACGGTGTGTCCGGCCCATTGCCGCTGGAATATGTTAGTGCCCTTCGTTTGCCTACGAATTTTTGCATTCCTGATTCAATCAAATCAAATCAAAAATGCTTTATTTTGTAGGTACACAGGGTACACTTAAAATAGTCAGATTTTACATTTTTAAAGCTACTGCTTGTTCAAAAGGCAATTTTCCCCTGAGAAGAACAAGCAAGAAACTCGAGAGGTTGCTCTTTTAAAAAAAAAGTTTTTATATTACGAAATTATTAATTATTTTATTTTTACCTCAACTTCCTAACAGATAAAATAAGGACACGACATGGCCATTCGACATAAATTTCGTTTTGTCCATGTCCATCTTAGGCCCACTTGTATACTCGATTGAAGTCCTCAAGCATAGTGCTGAGTAATGTAGAGTGAACACTGCTAATGCCTAATTATATTATCTACCTTTAAATAATTTACAACCTTTTTAATTACTTAATTTAACAAAAAAACAAGTTTTCTTTGAATAATGTTTTATTTTGTATTTTACGTGGATCCATCGTAAAATAATTCATAAATTATGATATTGTTACGACATTCTCTATAAATAAATTCGTTCACTCGGTAATAAATATGACTCAATACAAACATACACAACAAATGACTCGATCAGAACTCAAAACGTAATCATAAAAGATAACTAAAAAAAAAACTAAAAACAAAAAACAAACAATAACATATCTTTGGAACTAAAAACTAAAAATATTTGGTAAAATATACTAGTTTTCACCATCGATCTTCTATAAGAAGAAAGCTAAGTAAATACGTATACGTTACGTAATATACTGTACATAAAATATTATAAAATACTAAAATAAAATCAGTCGTCACGAACTTAGAGTCGAATTAAAATACACATATACGATACTGGTAAATAGAATAAACAAAAATACTGTACCGTAAATCGTAACTAAAGGACACACAATCACACTTCATACTCAAGATGAATAATCTAAATTATTTTATACTATATAAATAGCGGTGGTTGTATCAGAATATATAAAATACGCAGATATACATAAATAGACACCTATTTAAAAACATATACGAGTAAATAAGACTTCAATAGGCTACCTAATAATATGATTTAGATAAGTAAATACCTTATAGAATAGGTATGATTACGCTTCTTTAATATGGCCGGCATACGCCAAGTTCTGGGCATCTTGGGACCTTCCCCATCCACCACTGCTCTCCCAACCGTGCTCCTCATGAGATGGCTCTGACCATCCACCGCCTCCTTTCTTGGAATCCAAGAGCTTCTTCAAGGCACCGAGAGCGGCGGCGATGAAAGCAATCTTGCCAAGCAGGTAGGCCTTGAAGACTGCGAAGGCTATGATGCCGAGGAATAGGGGAACGAGTGCAGCGAGCTTCAGTTTCAGCAGAGCGAGGATTGGGAGGAGTTTCTTCAGCTTCTTCTTCTTCTTGCCACGTCCTGGAAATAAGATGTACGTCTTGTTAAATAATTACAACAAAAATTTTATCAATGTTGAAGATTTCCACCAAATGCGTCCTGGCCTCATGCGATCAACGAGCTGCGGTATCTCATTCAATGCCTATCTGGTTGTTCAGCGAGACAAAGGAGGCATTATGCTATGGTCCATGCTACGGAAGGGAGGTGTGAGTAAAGATTCCGCGCCTTATTTTAAAATTTCATTGATTTGTTGCTTGACTTAAAAAAATTGTTTCACTTCTCTTGAGATTACATGATAGTAATAATATAATATATACCAAATCAAATAACGGAGATGAGATTGAAAATGAATGTGTTCTTACAGGATCCTCAACTATGTTCTCAAACTAATAGCTCACGACACTGTCAATAGGACAGACAATGCAGTGATGGTGATAGATGATCAGACGTGCGGGAGGGGATGGCATTTGAATCTCGCTGGTTTGAATATTTCATTCCTATCAATAAAAGGGGGGATAAAAATATATTCCGGTTTTGTTCTCAAATTCTATTTAGATTAAATTTACTGATATCTTAAGTTCGGTCGTACTGCCGTAGATAACACCTTGTAAGTTAGCCTAAGAATATTTAGGAAATTATTACCTAATTCTTTAAGATGCCTTAAAACAAGGTAATGTTCTCAGGGAACGATTAAAACATTTGAAAGTGAGTTAGTTTAAATCAGATAAACTGTTCGACATACAAGTCTGCGTATTACGCCTATCATGAGAAAACTCACATATCTCTGCAAAGAGAGATTTGAAAATATACTTAAGAGAAAATGCTTCGCAAATAGACATAGCGGTGATTCTATGAGGTCAAGTCTAAAAGCCTGTGTGGGTTGTGTTTGAGTTTCTACCTCTATAAATAAGTATCCTGTCATTTATCGTGAGAAAGCAGGACACATTATTTGAAGCCTTTTTGTTTGGCGCCAATTGTTCAAATACACTTTTCAGAGTGCTATTTGGATATTAACAACAGAAATAATATTTTCAGTCGAATCCGTAGTTTCAATAATGCAGAAACAAGAAATTGCAGCATTCAGAATAAGCGTAATCTGTTAATTATTTGAAAATAACTTTAGACAAAATACTTCCCTACGTATTTGCATTATATAATTGTTTCTGTAACAAACTTTCTGTGTCATAAACTAAGAACCCCACATAAATAATTGCTTGATATTCTTATTAAAAATCATTAAAATGCCGTGATTTGTATAGTTACCTACTCACGGGAGTATTTGACCTAATTTTTGCTGCATTAAGCAAGCTAGTGCGTGATCGCAGATTTTTGAGGGCTACGCACCAATTACGCTTCTCATTAATGACTTATAATGATATGCTCACGACAATTCCCGTTATAGACTGCTTTAGATCGTGCATGAAGATTTTTATCATAATCATCTCACAATTGTGTTGCTACATTATAATCTTTATGAACAAGAATCATAGTGTTTTATAGTCATATCTTTATATTTTGAACGCAAGTACAATTCATGTAAGAATTTTCCCGTATCGGCAGGATGGGTAATAAAATTAGTTTTTGCATAATCGACACTTAGGATATTAATAATTTTCCCTTTTGTTAGTAATTTGCTCCGGCCGGTACTTAGACATTTCGGCATATTATAACATCTCTCACTGTCAAGACCTTATCTCATACTATTATATTCTGTATCATTTAGCTACCAAACTATACATATGTTTAGATTGATATATTATTGACTGTATCACCCTATCATCATCCTGTGAATGAAAATAGTCGAATCATTGAGGCTTGGTTTTCTATTAGCGGTGACTTTGCGGGAAATCTTTATGAGAGCTTTTAGAGAGACAATCGTTTGTGCTTGTGTACCGTACTTGGTGATAGGGTTGGCATTGTTAAATTTTTTATCTATTATTATCTGATTCTTTAGAGATGACTCTGACGTTTATGACGAACATTTCAATGATTAAATTTTAAGAGTCTACATGAAATTTCTTATCACTACACTCAACAATACGTGAACTAGTTTCAATTACAAAATTATTAGTCTTTCTTTTCTTCCTCTGTATTATAATATCAATGTGCTTATTTGATGTCGAAATTTCTGTGGCATTGTAGAAATTAAAGAGTGTAATAATTTATGTATATTTTGATTCCATCCGTTAAACGTTTTCTCAAATAGTAATTTGTAAAATACTTAAATTGTGAATAGGTGAGATCTCTTGGTGTGTATTAAGAAAATTCAAAGCTAATGGATATTGATGAGCAACATTAATAAGTAGCTTCTAAATCTGCGCATGTATTAACCCAACCGAAGTTTCCAGTAGTACAGAGCACATTACTTATATCCTGGAACCTATCACCTATCTATTTCTGACCAAACTTCACGAACTACACACATAATGTACACGAACACTCAAAATAGAACACTTTCATATTTCGTCATACTATTTACTTAGATTTTGTATAGTAACCCACTGATTCTCATAACCATAGTTTAGTACTACCCGTACCACAGGTCTAAATCAAATTCGGGGTTTAAGTGCGAACGGGTCGAGTTGGTATAAGAAATCAAATTTACTAATGTACCTACTACTACTTTTACCAAGGCTATACAATGAACTATTTTTATTTATTTTAACAATTACAGGCAGCTAAACAGTTGTGGCGAGTTTTAGTGTTAAAAAATTTGGAACTTCTTTGGTACCCTTAACTTTGACTCTAACCTCCTGTAAAATTATCCTTCTGTTGTACAAAAAGTGTATTTAAATTAGTATTTGTGTCAACCCTACGCGCACCTACAGTTATTCACACAATCGCCGATGTACTACAACAAATGCTAATACTGGGACATCCACTATTTACAATAAATTTACATATTTCTTCAATCATTCACACATTACAGTTTGTATCTTTATTGAAATTTAGATACGGCCATTTATTACCACGGTTTTTTTGCTTGCAATTGTGTCAACTCTTTATCGATTTACGCTCGGAACAATAACCACTTTAGTTTATTGTTCTATGGGTTTACAGCTTCATTATATTGTTGTAAGTTCGGTACTATAATTATATATATTAATTTAATCTCTACTTTCTCAATATTTTTATTGTCTTATAAAATACGAGTATCAGTATTAAATATTATATATCAAAATAAAATTTAATGATAAAAACTGAAAATTTAGACAAACCTTGAAACTACTAAACCATCTAGATGAACAAATTAACTGTGTTCATAGATATCTTGGGAACTACTGACCCGATTTCTACAAAACATAGCTGAGAACCATCGAGCAATTAAAAATCCGTTTCTATATTTAGCCGTTCGCAAGGGGGTAATAAAAGGTTTTCAGAGCAAATTACATACCTTCTTCTTCAATAGAATTGTCCTCGGTGAAAGACTTCGGCATCCTCAGCTGAAGCACGTGACTGTCTAGAAAATCGACGACGTTATCCAAGATTCTATCTTCGACCTGGACTTCTCTGACTTTGGGGTCATCAGGGAGAGGATCGTAGCTCCTGGCCGAACGCGGACTGCCGGTCCTTGCGAAGGTGATGCCATCAGATACGCTCAGCTCCTTGGACATGGCCAAGTTTTCTGTGTACTTCATGGCTTTCTCCTGAAAATGATGACGAGTTTAGAATTTAGTTAGAGTTAATCACAATGCTTTTTCGGTTATTTTGAGACATCGATGACTGATGATCTTTATTACTCTTTTTAAGTTATGTATTGGGGATATTATTAGCTACTTGATCTTTGTGATGATAATTTACTTTGTCAACTAATATAATTTGAGCTTCCATAAGATCCGTTCCTTTTAAATCACTTTCTGATGAACTTTGACCTGTAAAATATTCAGACCCAATAAAGCTGTTACTTCCTATGTTTCTGAAATAATAGATTTCATCTAGTCCTACTCAATTCACACGAAATTTCTACTTTCCCAAATATGTGGGTCAAAGGTCACATGCGTTAAAATTTAAACACGACTACAAAACCGTCCTGTGGAGGTAATTAACAGAATAAAATATCCACATCAGGAATCGAACCCGCATCTAGCACAGATAAGGGTTATCCGATTATCACGGGTCACAACACTTCACTGAACACTTCACTATTTCACACACCTTTAAACACAGCATCGTGTCTGTCTCGACACAGTCCCTCAGCGCCGACAGGAATATATCCACTGCACCATCTTCTTTGGACATGGGCATTGCCCTGGCAAAAGCCAGAGAGCACAATAGCGCTAGCACTTTCATCTTAGCTGAATGCTTGTCGAATTGTCAAAGTAAGTCTGTAAGGCCGGCAGTTTTATTTTCTGTCCCCCCCTCTCAAAATTTCCATATGTCACGCACGGACATGCGGACAGACGGATGTGTGGTGGTGTGACGAAACACGAATATACACGCAAAGCTCGCCGCATTAAAGCATATTAACACGTATTTGTGAGAATTTAATGGAATTTTCAAAAGTGTGCTGGGTGTATGGGGGTCAGTAACGTTGTTTGTATGGCACTGTTTTTTTTTTCTAATTTTCACTGAGCATTATCTAGTTGCGGTTTCAATTGCCTACGTTAATTATTGCTAAGGTGTTAAGCGACATAAAATTGTCACTCGCAAACAGAAATGACAGCCAATTGTGAATATGTTTGTACTAATCGGACTAAGAGTAATCGAATCCATTTCAATAATAGTGCCTAGTAATTTAAGAAGTCTGAGAGGTGTGTGTATATGTGTGTGTAGTGTCAACCTAACCTAATGCGAAATTTATTCAAATAACTCACCAGCCCGAAACCAGTATTTGTAAAATATTAAAATTCAAAATATCTAGTTCCTTTTTGAGTTAAGAGAATATTTGAGGAATTTAGCCAAATCACTTTCTAATACCTCTGAATGAGAATACAATACTGATTTCCAAAGTTATATACCATTTGTATTCTAAGGGATAATGTTATGAGACCATTTCGAAGCATTCCGTATCCTTCCGAAGCGAAAGTTTTTACTAGGGTTGCCATAAAAGGTTCTTTAATATCAACCTACTATAATAGTAGACTCGATTTGTCAATTATGAATCATAAAGTTACCGATATTCTGGCCTTTCAATTTCTAGGCAATTAAAATCGCAATTAAAGCTGGAATATGACTAGGCAAGATATTTTGAGAATTTGGGAGATGGAATTTCGAAACGAGAGTATGATAGGGCTCAACAGGATGGTGCTCGGTTGGACAAGCTTTCGATGGGTGAAGGCCAAGTCGTGTAAAACAAGGAAAAATGGTGTTACTAATAGGTATCTAAGGCCAAAATCCACTTTATGACAATGAATTCTGTGGAGATTATTTTGTTACATACCTTATAGAGTTATTTGGCAATACATGTTTATTTATTGTTTCTTCTTAAATTAAACTATATACCCATCATTAATCTATCTATCAACCCTATTGAATTCCGTTACGCAATTCCAAAAAATGGGCCAAGTGAGTGTCGGACATGTTTTAATTTAGGATTCCGTAGCGATATCATATCTTCGACATTCAATTTAATAATATTGAATCATGGCTCGCAAAAATATTTTGGTATTGAAAATTATGGATAGGAATCTAAACACTTCTTTATCAAAAACTGACTACACTGTTCTAAAAGATTATTTGATAACATTATTGGAAGGTTAAAGGGGCATCCATTGTTAATGATTTTCAAAGCTCTATCCTAGCCAAATAATCACTTAAATAAAATAAATATTTAGGAACCTTCACGTCATTTTTAGAGCCAACGATTTTTCTCTATTATTACTTAGGTTGTAAGTAGATTAGCAAGTAAACCAAATTTTTTAAAGTATAATAAAATTGCTTCATATATAATTGAGAAGGTTATTCTTGTACACCTTCCTATGAAAGCTGTAAAGACAGAAATTAACTGCAAGACTTATGATGCTATGACAGACAGACAAATCTTGCGAAATTATAAAGTTCCGTTCTTGCTAACTGGTTGTGAAACCCTAAAAAGAAGGAAGTTATCAATTTGTTAGTTGTGTATTTTTACCCGAATGCCGCAGGAAAGAGGTTAATATTTTTATATTTAATATAATTTAATTATTTTACATTTTGCGGTAAAAAACCCAACATGGCCCCCGCAAAATATGAAAAAAGTTATGTATGTATAAAAACCGATTAAATTAGATCGCTTGACCAATTTACGGGATTTATTTGTTTTAGTTCAAAGAAAAATATTTCGACCACCATTTTTTATTGAGATCTGAAGAATGATATAGCAACCACATTTTCCAGGGCGAAACCAGAAACTTGGTGTGCACCCCCAAGACAAGGTAGTATTATTATTACCAGGGACCAAAATGCTTACATTAAATTGTTCAATTACCTTACCCACCTTCTTGTTCACGTTCTTGCCCTGGTCCCAATTTATTTGGGGTTGGCACAATACGTCTTTTTCTACCAATCACCTCTATCAGCCGTTACCTCATCATGCACGCCCTTTTCGTTCATATCACCGTTCGCATAATCCATCCATCTTTTCCGTGGTCTTCCCCTTCCTTTCCAACTATCGACATCCATATTCCTCACTCTTACGTTTCATCGCTCCTCACAACATGTCCATATAAAGCCAAACGATTTCCTTCAACTTTTCTGTCACGGGTGCCATTTTTAAAGTCCCACTTGCATACTCATTCCTTATTTTATCCAACCTCGTCATTCCACTCATCAATCTCAACATTCTCATCTTTGCTGCATGCAATTTTCTGTCATACATCTTCTTCTACCTTCTTCACTATGACTACTAACAAATTCCTTTCATATTACGTAACGATTAAATCAGTTTTTGAGGTCATTTGACGCACGTTAGCATCCTTTTCCTGGTTTCGTAATTTGAAAACTTTCTTCAATTGTGAAGTCATTGTTACAGAGTTAAGACGAACGCGTCTTTTTATTCAAATCGGTTTATTCTAAAGTTTATGAAAACGAAAAGCCATATTGGAAGTCTAACTTCGATGAGTACCTTACTACTAGTTATTTAAAAATTTTCCAGGTTAGAATTTTGATTTAAAGAAGTTACTAAACAACGACAGATGTAATGAGGAAGTTGTGCCACTTTTTTCGGCATTATATTTATGGCACACCGGCACAATATGTATGATTTTTTCTCAAAGACACTCAATCTATTGCAAAGTTCCGGTAGTACCGTAATCTTGATTCACTAGGGCGATCCGATTCACAATGCCCACCTTCAAGCTTGGTTGTTGAATTAGAGGTCAACGTGGAGAGAAATAATTGAAAAAAATAGTCAATATCTCAGACACTAAAAACTCGAAAAATGAGATTCGAAAAGCCGGTGATAAGTCAGTCCAGTACCTAACTGGTAAATATATATTTGTTCAGTTACTTACACCAATATATAGACCCAAGCTATGCATAGCGTACTACGGTTACAAGGTATAGGACAAACATATATATTTAAATAATCCATGACTCTGGAATATTTTTATTTATTTAACAATTTTTTGCATATAAGCATACACATTAAACAAAAACAAAAAGCAGGACAACATTAAATAACAAAAGCCGACATTATCTCTATAACAGATCTCTTCCAACACACCTCACTAAGGACACAATTTTAAGAAGTAACTTTTGAGAAGTAAAAGTAGATAGAGAGTATACTTGCAAAACCGTAGTTATTAACAAACATACAACTGATAATTAAAAAAAAGTAAGAAAACTGTCGTTTTCATCGCATAAACATTTAACCTGCGGAATTTGAACCTGCAACCGTTGGTTTCGGCGGCAGCGTCCACTACACCAAGCGGTCGTCGAGTACTATAATAATCATTCCATAGTCTCTTTAGATCTATTGACAGTCCTTAGACGAGATTGAGGAGAGAGTTCATTGTACATTACAATAAGGTTTGTGAAAGTACAAAAGCATCTGTATCTCGGAGAGGTTAGGTCTGGATTTGATTGAAGATATCTCGTCTAATGGCCTGTTCAGACATGAATAGTGAGCTATTGAAAACAATTAACAGTAACATATAATGTCAGTGATGAATAGTAGGGTCTCAAACAGATGATTCACGTATACAACTCAAGCCATACAGGTAACGTCATCATCACCGAATTGGGAACACTTGTTGAATACAATTTCACCTTGTGAATGATTGTTTTTATTCTAGAAGCAAAACTATGGGTCAATGTATTTTTTATTCATATTTATATTTTTTTCATATACATTTATACCGGTGAATGAAATAAAAAGTATTGGCATTGGTTGTTTAATTATTTTTTTTAAACCTTCATCTAATAAAGCGTTGTGTCATTTGAAGGGTAGCGTTTGTAGCCTATTCCACATAAGTTCAAAATTATTTTAACATTTTGTTGCGATCGAAATCGGTGAGGGAGGAAACGAAAAACACTTCAGTTGCGGAAGGCAGTAGTAACCATGGACAGTAGACTGTCTTTTTTTGGTTACTGAAGTAACCACGGACGATTGACTGGATAATTACATCATTAAATTAAATAAAAAATAAAAAATTGGTCAAAATATTAGTTCCAAATAAATTTCGCATAATAGGAACCCCACGAATCCCGCCATATCAATCTCCGGCGAGCGCGTGAGATGATGATGGTTTAAAAAAAAAAAAACTACCTATGGCAATAACTTCTATTTCACATACCTAATATGTCCAATTTTTTCCTTACCGTAAATGCATCTTACATACATGTAGAGTTATTGGGTTCATGAACCCTGCTTTATGTTGTGTAGCTATCTTAACTAAACCAAATTAATAATTACAATCATAATATTGTCATGTATAATAACTAATCTTTTTGAATATAAAGATAGGAGATCAAAGTAGTAATCTGTTATACTACTCTGTGTAAAAAGTATCGGGAATATGTCAATAAAAAGACCCGCGTAAAAGAGGTCGTTCTAATTTTTTTACTGCATGTTGGTAGCACTGTACTGATTTAGCGCGCAAAATTTGAGCGGGATCTGTCATTTAATTTGTTTTAAACTACACTTTTTGTTGGTCATAGTTTTGAGTCCTCGGCGATTTTTACAATGGAAAATATTGTTGAACAAAGAGTGTGCCTTAAATTTTGTGTTTCAAATGATATTTCATATGGTGAATCACTAAAAATGTTGCGAAATACCTACGGCGAATCGTGTATATCGAAAACAAGGGCTTATAAATGGTATAAGGCTTTTAAAGAAGGCCGAGAAGTAGTAGTAGACTTGCCTCGTTCTGGTAGACCTTCAACCGCTACGACCAAAGAAAACATCGACAGAATCAAGAAGCTAGTGCTCGAAAATCGACGTATGAGTCTGAGAGAGTTGGCTAGTGAGGTGAACATATCTTTTGAGTCCGTCCACAACATTCTCATTGACATTTTAGGCATGAAACGCGTCGCCGCTCGACTAGTTCCAAAAGAGCTCAATTTTGTTCAAAAAGCGCAGCGAAAGCATGTCGCTGAAGACATGGTTTCCCGAGCTTCTACGGATCCGACCTTTATGAAACGTATAATAACTGGCGACGAGACATGGGTTTATGAGTACGACATGCAAACAAGCCAACAGTCTTCAGAATGGCGTCTCGAAAACGAGCCGAAACCCAAAAAACCGCGGCAAAGTCGCTCCAAAATCAAGGTGATGCTGACAGTTTTTTTTGACTACCGTGGTGTGGTTCACTCCGAATTCCTTCCAGAGGGAGAAACAGTGAATAAAGAATATTATTTAGGCGTCATGAAGCGTTTGCGTGAGAGTATCCGCCGAAAACGTCCAGATTTGTGGCAACACAACTCATGGATGCTGCACCATGATAATGCACCATCACACACAGCCATTATAGTGAAAGAGTTTTTAGCGAAAAATTCAACAAAAGTTCTCGACCAAGCACCGTATTCACCTGATATGGCTCCGTCTGACTTTTTTTTATTTCCCAAGTTAAAATTACCACTTCGAGGAAAACGTTTTGAGTCGATAGAAGCCATAAAAGAAAATTCGCTGAATGAGCTAAAGGCCATACCGCAAATAGCCTATGAAAAATGTATGGAAGACTGGGTGAAGCGGTGGAGATGTTGTATTGCAAGCGATGGGGCCTACTTTGAAGGCGATAAAATAAATTTAGATGAATAATTTGTATTTTTTGTTTTATTGACAAATTCCCGATACTTAGTACACTGAATGTATATTCTTCTACAGTGCTGTGTTTCGGCACGTAAAAAGAATAAAATCAACCCAACTTACCATCAAAAATTTACAAGTTTGATTTGCAAGTTTTAATGGTGATAAGCATGACCCCCTGTCACGTGTGCATTTCAGTTTTGGAACACCCGAAAGGGGATAAAGGTCGTGACGTTATGTAAAGAAGGTCATAATAATTCATTTAAGAGCTGGAACCGCGACTGAGTTAGAAGCTCAAAGTAATTAGCGCCGTAAATATGCGTCAATCATTATAAATTGTGGTGCTTGCAGTGGAGACATTGGGCCCTTGGTCTTCTGACACAAAAAAAATTGTAAAGGATTTATGAATTAGACTGGTCCATACCTCTGCAGATGTGAGAGCTGGTGCCTACTTTGCTCAGCAGCTGAGCATATGCATTCAGCGGGGCAATAGCGCTAGCGTACTAGGTACTATGCCTCACGGAAGCGAGTTGGCCGGCGTATTTTTACTATAAGATATATTTACAATTATACAATACAATACAAATACACTTTATTGTACAAAAGGAGGACACACATTTTACAAAACACATTACTGACAAGAGTACAATTAGGCGGCCTTATCACTAAAAGCGATCTCTTCCAGGCAACCTTTGGGTGTAGGAGTATAACTCTATAGAACAGGCAGGTTGTGCAAAATACGGATGCAGATATGAAATACCTACATAATCAATTACTTATTTAATAAACAAAAACTAAAACCATACATTTATACATATATATTATATACATAAATAGCTATATATATATACATATAGATGGATACCACATACATAACAAAATAATACACACATAAGTACCTTATAAATATATAATAAAATAATGAAAGAATTTGTAAAGGAAAATTACTAATTAATGATGACCAGTGAGAAGAAAAAAAATAATAATAATAACAATAATAAGGAGAAAGAGTAGATTAAAGGATTAAAAAAAGCTCTTTAACTCCTGTCTTGAAAACATTCAAAGACTGAGCACGTCTGATGGATTCAGGTAGAGAGTTCCACAGACGGATGGCCTGCAAAGTAAAAGACTGACTATAAAATTTGGACGTATTGGGTGGAACATAAAGCCGTAGATTATCCGTAGAACGAAGGCGGCGATTGTGGGTGGAAGAAAGAAATTGAAAGCATTCCTTGAGATAGAAAGGGGTTCTGGGATCAAACAGCACAGAGTACAGAAGTGAAAGTATATGTAAGTCTTTGCGACGGCGAATTGAAAGCCACTTGAGACGACTTCTGTATTCGGAAACGTGGTCATACTTTCGAAGTCCAAATATGAACCTAATGGCCAGGTTTTGGAGTCGCTCAAGTTTATTGAGCAGTTCGGCGGTAAGATCATGATAGCAACAGTCAGCATAGTCCAGAATCGGCAAAAGCAAGGATTGTGCAAGAGCAACTTTAGTGGCAGTTGGCAGGAAATTACGCAGTCGCCGCAGCGACCCAGCGGCAGCGAACATCTTTCTGCCAACTTCGGCAACTTGCGGATTCCAGGATAAAGTGTTATCAAAATAAACACCTAGGTTCTTGACCTTGTCACTGTATGGAATACGAATTCCGTCAAATATTATAGAGGGTAGCGAATTTAAATTAAGCCTAGACACATAAGATGGACTGCCGATTATAATAGCCTGCGTCTTGGCAGGATTGACAGTAAGACCATAGTTTCTACTCCATTCTAGGATATGAGCCAGATCTACATTAATAACTTGAATGGCATCGGATATATTATCTACAGTCGCTTGAGAGAAAATTTGAAGATCGTCTGCATAAAGGTGGTAGGATGAGGAAAGATGTTGACTAATGGAATTAATGAATATAGCGAATAGAAGAGGAGAGAGTACGCCACCCTGCGGCACACCGGCTGAAGTGAAACACCAAGCGGAGAAGGAGTCTTCAATGCGAATGCGCTGCCGGCGCCCGTGCAGGTAACTTCGAAACCAATCAGTTGCCGTTGGAGATATGTTAAGAGAACTCAGCAGCCCCAGTAAAACGTCGAAGTCAACTGCATTAAAAGCATTGCTAAAATCCAGTAGCGTTAAAACTGTGAGCTGCTGCCTTTCCATGCCAAAACGAATGTCATCAGAAATCTTGACAAGCGCTGTGACCGTGCTATGACCAGGCCGGAAACCGGACTGATAAGGATTAAGGAGATCATGCCTATTGAGAAAAATATTTAGTTGTTGGTGAACTAGACGCTCAAGAACTTTGGATAGGAAAGGAAGAATTGATATGGGACGAAAATCAGAATAATTGGATGGATGCGTTTTTTTTGGTAAGGGGATAATTTGAGCATCTTTCCATATTTCGGGAAAGGTACTAGAGGAAATTGATTTATTGAAAATTTTTGTAATAATAGGAGTGATTACATCAATTACAGGAATAATCATGTTACGGCTAATGCTGTCATTACCCACAGCATTTGAGGCAATGGAAAGAATGTTCTTCTTAACATCACAAGCGGACAACTGAGTAAAGACGAATGGGTCAGCATCAGGAATTGGCAAATTTGACAGATGATGTAAAGTATTTGCTTTGATATTGCTATCCAGCACTGAAGAAGTCGAAAAGTGTTGATTTAATATATCAGGATTAATATCTTTTGGAACTGCATCGTTTCGGGTTTTGCCAACTCCCATGGATCTAAGAAACTTCCAAACTTTAGCTGGATCCTCATGTTGAACAGATTTGTGAATGTGGCGACGTTGGGCATCTCTACACACCTTATTGCAGCGATTTCTAACCGTGTGATACAAATCACGATTGAAATCAGTGGGATTACTCTTATATTTAGCTTTTGCGCGATTTTTCTTTTCCATGAGTGTTTTGATGTCGTCAGTTAGCCAGGGTGCGGGAAGATGTCTGAGCTTAACAGGGCGAACTGGAGCATGCAAATCATACAATTGGAGCAATAAGGTATTGAACAGATCGACCTGTTCATCGACAGACGTTGCATCGTCAATGACAGACCAGTCAATATCTCGGGCATCCGCCAGCAATTTGTTAATATCCATGCCACCAAAATTGCGCTGAAGAAGTATTTTGGATTTGACTTTCGGAGGACGAATCTTGTATGACAAGTAAACTAAATCATGGTAGGAAAAGGCATCAGCAGTAAGCTGGCCGTGTGAAGCAACGTGATTGAAAGAAGATACGATAATCAAATCCAAAAGTGATGGTGTACAGTTAGGAAAAAAATGAGTGGCACGGAGTGGAAGAATTTGGAGATTACTGGCAGTGACTATGTTGTTGAGGTTTATGGAACGGGAATCATTTTTAAGAAGACAAGTATTAAAGTCACCCATAATTATGGTATGATCATAAGAGGGAGTAAAATCTTCTAATAGTTTTTCAAAAGAGGGAAAATACTTTACCTGAAGGGAAGGGCTGTAATAGACTCCAAGAAGAATTTTTGTTTGGGAAAAAGATAATTCTAGAAAGAGATGTTCCGCTGTATTAGGAGGGGGAGGCTGTGCTGATCTGCTAACTATAGAAAAAGGGATATGACTACGGAGATAGATAGCTACGCCGCCATGCGACGTGTTGGTACGGTCATTGCGAATTAAGTGAAAACCTGGAAGAGAGTAAGAAGTAGACGGAAGTCGAGGATGCAACCAAGATTCAGAGACCAGAACGGCGTGTATGTTCTTGTTGTCAAATGTTGCTAACAAATCCACATAATGCGCAGGAATGCTCTGAGCATTTATGTGAACAACATTAAAATTTTTTGGTACATCGGAGACTATGTTGTCGAGACTTTCTTTGAGAGTGGGAGGAATGCTATAAAAACTATCGTCACTCTTCGATCCCGCGGCGCTAGAAGAAAAAGAAAGAAAATGGTCGCTAGTATCATCATCACTCATCTATAATAATAAACAATTTAAATACAACTAAATAAAATAAATATAAAAATAATAGAATATATATTTATATATATTATATCGAACAAAAAAAAAAAAATTTAATAGCTATAAAAACGAAAAAAATATATACAACTCTTACCCGCTAGCAGCATTTAAGAAAATCGAAAACAAAGAAATAAGTTACATTATTAAACAACACATGAGTACGTATAAAACAGAAAATAAATCGTAAAACTAACTTTGGACCATATCTGCGGCGGCTCACTTAAACTGTGCGGCATTTGCATGGCAATAAGAAACATAGTACCCAAGAATATAAAAAAGTAAATAAGTCAGATTAGGCTGTATGGGTAGTACATCGTTTGCCTACACAGATTGGGGAATTAAAAAATATTTGTCAATATCAATCATGCATATTGATATAACCTCTTTAGACATTATCTGAGTAATCTGTGATATAACCTAGCCGGTGGTCTATCTGTCATGCAAACGAACAACCTAAGATTATAAACAACAAAAGGATATATACATTGGGCAGCCGTCGGGTCCAAAAGTCAGAAGAAAGCGATAGATTTACGTACGAACAGAAAATTAAGAAATAACAAGAATTTAACTAATGAGAACAAAATCCAAAAAAAAAAAAAAATTACTTCCTATTTGTCACACGCTTTTTCGACCTCTCTTGTGTTGCTGGTCTAGACTGACTAACCGGAGCAGTAGTTGGTGCGGGCTCAGTAGTGGACGAAATTTCGTCAAGGTCGGCACAGGAGGTCACTCGCAGCCGCTTGTCGCCTGGGCCCACCACGAACACTTCTCCGTCCCTCGTCCAGCACTTTGAGATGCCGAAACGCCGCCTAGCTTCGACGAACACCTCATGACGAGCTCTAATGAGAAACTCTGAGACAGTTACCCCACTGCCTTTAAGTTTCGTCTTGGCGAACCACACCTTGTCTCGCACAGAGGGGTCTCGAAACTTTACCAGTATCGGTCTGGGCTTCTCACTACCACTAGAGGCACGCCCCATCCGATGGCTCCAACCGATACTGGCTTCATCAACACCTGTTACCTTGAGATGGGCCCCTGCAACTTTCAGAACCTGCTCAGAGGTGCTCTCGTCACTGACCTCGGGGACTCCATGAAACAATAGGATCCTTCTTCGGCTCCGGATCTCTCTTTTATCGCACTCTTTGGACAGCATGTCAACCTGCTTCTGAAGGCTATTTAGAGCTGTGGCCATGAATGCTTTGAAACTTGTGAATTCTGCAGCCAATGAGGCAACAGTAACACCAGCAGTAGGAGCCACTCTATGCAGATCTTCCTGGAACTTTGCCATTGTGGAGTGAAAATGTGCCGTGATGTCTGCCAGAGAGTTTTTGTATGTGTCCATGATACTCAGGGTGACGATGAAACAAGTAAGTATCTAGTGTATCCAATGGAACTTAGCTTATGGGAATTATAATACTGCTAGCAGGTATTTAAGTCACTGTGACATAATCTTATAAAAAATTGTTATATTTAATAATATTACTATTTTTAAAGTTAAAAAATATAGCACACTAAAAATTTTGGTGTTTGTTATTCTACACCTACCCGCCGAAAAAAAAATAATTATTGTTTATGTATGTCTTATTCTATAGTATAATAATATATATTACAATATTTTGTATAGTTATTTTCATTTACAATGGTATTGGATACTTTATTTATATATTTGGGGTACTATTATATACAAGTTGGTGGTGAAGTTTTAAATGTGTGCATAGTTTATTCAATTTCTGTCTAGTAGTTTTGGCGTATATCAAAACCTAAAAGATTATCGGATTTATTCCCTCCCTTGCGCCAAAAGACCTCCCAATGTGGTTTCGAGAAGTACCGATCACATTTTGATGAACTGTCAATGAATGGGACTTTTTCATGAACATACGATTAAAAAGCCATGTCTTTTTATTGCGTTATATTAAAAATTTATACTTTTAAAGTCGCATAGCTAAATCGTATATTAATTTTATCTTAACACGTCCAGAGAGAAAAAGAAGATTGAGAAAAAGAATGATTCATTCACATGAATGGGACTTTTTCATGAACATACGATTAAAAAGCCAATACTTTTGTATTGCGTTATATTAAAAACTTATACTTTTACAGTAGATTGAGGCTGCATACCTAAAGCGTATATTAATTTTATCTTTCCAGTTTCTGAGAAAAAAACCTTCAAAAATTTCTCAATGGTGGTGAGAGCACAAGTTCTACCAGTACTTGGCTGCCTTTTTATAAAACATAGGATTCTTTTGTTGAGATCTTATTCTTCTAGATTCTATGACTTTTATATCCATCTCGACAGGATTATGGAATTATTTGTCCGCCATATTGGAAGTATCAGAATTATACATAATATGATATCATAGCCCTAGGACTCGTACGAATCTACTCGTAAAGACATCTTATTTATTCAAATCAGCTGAGGCCTATGTAGATGGCAATACACATATATACAGACATCTTGAATACTTCACCGTAGCCGGGAATAAAACGTTGCTCATAAACGATGGTTAGTAGACAACCTTGCTGAGATATCAGCCACAGGACATCCACTGCTGCTGCGTCAAAGACTTCCAAAATGAGTTTATTAGGTCATCCGTCGACCTTGTGTCTCTACCCCTAGAATTTTAATACTCATGTCTTACTGATTACATCTGCAAAATTCCTTAACTTTTCAACGCACAAACTAAGAGTGCTGAATTAGCTTATCTATTGCAGAACATTGTCTGAATTTGCAAGTGCTAGGGTTTCTCCAAGCTGTTTAAGCTGGCGTTTAATGATTTATGAGCCGTCGTGAAGTTAACATAGTCATGTGTTTCCCTGTTTAGTAGCAATTTGTATACCGTACAGTGCGGTCAGCATAATGGTCCTATTACATTACAACACAGTCGTGACAAGTTAGACGATTTTACTCTTTTGTTTTGGTATCTTTTGTAATAGACCAGTAAGGATACACTATTAACTTCCTATAATCTTAAAGGCCCGGATTTTTCGCACATGGATAGACCTGTGAGTGATAGAATAAAAACGTTTCCTAACAAATCGGTAGCTTGTTTTAGCTATAGGTATTTAGTATTAAGACATAAACTATTAGATTAAAATTACGACTGTGAATTTCATTGCGTCAAAGAATATACTTCGATCTCTTGTAACTTATTTTCACAAAAAATCGTACAATAACTTCTTTATATTTTTGTTAAAATTCACAGAGGGCAAATATCACGCGACTCAATTATAAATTATTTTTAGAAAATATAAAAAGTAGCCATTGATTTAATGTAATAAACATAGACTATTAGATTAAAGGTACCACTCTGCATTTCATTACGTCGGTTATTTTATGGAGAATAAAGATGTTGCCTTTATTCTTATTATTATTATATTTATGCATGCACCCTACCTGTTTTTCTAACTACAAATGTCCCATAGCTGTGGGTTGTCTTGAAGAGACCGCTTTTAGTGATAAGACCGCCTAATTGTGTGTATTGTTATCATCAAAAATTATTGTAAATTATTTTGCGCAATAAAGAGTATTTGTATTGTATTGTATTGCCTGACAACCTACTAATTTTCCAAAATCCAACACATAGATACTTATAGTCTGAAACAGAGAAACCTGCATAATAGAAAACATATTTTTTTCTCAGAAAATTATGATTTTTTTATGCACAACGGGTTGGTACTTGACCTCAATCACACCTGATGTTAAGTGAAGATGAGGTCGAAGGCGGAAACGTACTCACCCGGAAACCCCAACACAATTTTGGGGGACTGGCTATCTTATCTCTGACAACCGGAATACAACAATGCTATTCAATTTGCTGCTTGGCGGCAGATTTAGATAAGATGGTGGTAGCTAGCCAGGCGGACATTTAAAATGCCCTACCACCAACCAAACCGAGTACTTAAACATGTACCCCGCTGGGGATCGAACCCGCGACCTTTGAAATTGTTTACATTGAGCCACAGAGGCAGTTTAAGTAAATAAAATGATTGAATGAATGTACTTATCAAATACTATTATTAATATTTTTTTAAATCAAATTGTAAAAAATACAGTAATTGCCTTAAACAATTTAAAAAAAATATCTAATCTAATGCAATCCTATAAAAGTACATTTGTTTCAGACTGTACATTGCACAATTTCAGTTGAATCGAGTACCTTGAAAGATTTATGAATAGACAGACAGACACCGGTACAGGTGAATCTAATAAAAGCTTGTTGCATGCATTTGTATCTCCAGAACCACAATAGCTTAATCAACATGTCTACGTCATACCATATATAGACAAGCTTTATGAAGGAGCTATATCAGGATAAGCAACTGACGATGTAGCAGCGCATGCGCATGCATAAAACATGAGAGAGAAGTGACCATATAGCCATAAAGAATCTATTCATCCGTGTGGTTCACTTATTACACGAACCCTTTATTTAAAGTTTCAGAATTGTTATTGTTTTGTTTGCTTTCAACCTGTCAACACTACATTAATAAGACATTTTGCGGACCCGAAACCTTCCGAAGAAACATTTGCTCCTTGAAGGGTTCCATGACTCAATAAATAAAAACAAATTCTTATATGATTGCTCGTGTGTCTATTTATCCGTCAAGACCCTTTTGCTAGAGGTATCAATACTGAAATTAATATCAAAGGCTACGGCCTTAAAGAACTCAACAATTGTTAAACCGCAACCGCTGCTCAATGTAAGCAACAGAGGGTTAACGAATCGGAGGTCGAGGGTTTAATCCCCAGCGGGGTACATGTATAACACACACATATTAGGTGTAAGAGGACCTTTGAGCTTTGCCTTTGAAGGGTTCCGTAATCAACAAGGAACTCTTATAGTTTCGACATCTCCTTCTGCCTACCTGTCTGTCCAAGACTTAACTCAGAAGCTTTCAGTACTAGGAAGCTGTAATTTGGCATATTAATCAAGCCGAGAAATTGGTAAATCTTGGGAAATATTTTTTAATTTTTCTATCCCATCGTGTGGGGTGTCGTTCGATAGGTCGTTTAAAATATTATTGTCTTAAACAGTTTTTCGATTTAAGAAATATTAAGTTTTAAAGTACTAATTTTTATTTGAGTCTAGTGTCCCCTCGCCCCCAAAAGCTAAGCGATTGGTTTTGTATCCGTGAAAAATACCACAAGTATTAAGAAAATTATTACAGGGTAAGTAGATTTTATAAGTTAATGAGTAATAGTCCAAAAAATTGAAAGTACGGTACCCTATACTGCGCTTGGTCCGACACACACTTGGCCGGCTTTTTATCAAATATATCATATAATGATTCACCAAAGATTGTAACTCTATTGTAAATAAATACATAATCTTAAATTCCTTAACTCCAATTCACCGTATCTCTTCCATTGTCCATTATGACAACGCTTAAATTGCAACTACGCCCATGTATCGTAAAGTTTGGAGAAGAAAGTCGTCCGGTGAATTAGTAAACAGGTGTGGTCAACTGTTTGGTAGTTGAACTAAAATTTTGTTATTAAAAGAAAACATTTTGCGAGGTCGTAACGAATACCAATAATAATAATAATAAATATTTCGGACACTTACACCAATCATCTAGTCCCAAACTAAGCAAAGCTTGTACTATGGATAAGGGATAAACATACATAAATATTTATATAAACATCCATGACTCGGGAATAAATGTTCGTATTCATCATACAAACATTTACTCCCATCGCGGGATTCGAACCCGCAACCGTTGGTTTCGCTGACAGGGTCACTATCCACTACACCAATCGGTCGTCAACCAATATTATCTAACTGTAACAGACAAATATTTATACATTATGTATGCTCTTAATTAATAAAAAAAATAGTTAGTTTAGGTGTGCATGTGTACGTGTAGCTATTAATCTTTATGCTAAGGCGAAAAGAGAAAGAAAATATAGTTTGTTGCAATCATTGTATTTTGGAAGATGTAGATTTAAAAAATCGCCACACTACTAAACAGGCGAGATTACGTTCGCAGATTAATAGCAACTTTACATTACTCTCAAGAATAAATCGCCTATTCACCTTATAAATAGCAAACGGGAAAAAATGGGTAGATTCTATTATTTTGTAAGCGGCACAGCGGATCTATTAAGATCTACTGTAATTTAACTTACATCAACTTGAAAGTTAAAGAAAAAAATATTTAACCTATCTCACGACACAAACAAACAGGTTAAGTACTACAGTCGAGAAACTATTGTCTTTGACATCTAATTGTCGGCGCCGCAAAGTGCACAACGGAGAGTGAGTTGGAGTCGTCATTACAACGCTGGTCTTCATAGTTAATTTCTCAGATTATCATTTGATGTTCGACCGATAACTTCCTGTTGCTATAAGTTAACGTCATATCTCTGAATTGGATTTAGCGTCTCCTACACGTGCCTGGGAGTTGGGTTTACGATTCGGAGGTCCCGAGTTCAATCCCAGCGGGGTACATGTTAAAGTACTCGGTTTGGTTGGTGCTAGGGCATTTTATCTTGCCATCGGCAAGCTTCTTCAAACTTGAAATATAAAATATAATTTACAATTACGGGTAGAAAATACTTGCGGAATTTAAAGTGAAAATATCGACAGAATGTCTTTAAGATTAATGTTGATTTAATGAAATATCATACGAAAACACCTTTCGAACACTAATAAGTTAACAACGATCTACAAATTGATAAAACCAATAGATCCATTCAAGCCTATTTATAGCTTTGACACTATTCACGATTGTGGTGACATTTTAGGTCAGGGGTAGCCAACTTCTGGCTACAAATATAAATAAATATATATATAAAATAGTAGGTAGATATACAAAATTTGTTAAAAATAATAACAGGAGACGTGACCGATATCAGGGCAATGGTCCAGACTCAGCATGTATGTAAATTATGTTGAATGTAAATTATGTTTGTACACATTCAGCAGAATCACAAATTTTTAATTGTACCTACCGAGATCAAAACAGCTTACTTTAACGATACAACATAGGACGTAAAGTTTTCCCAAGCTTTTATCCTATCGAGATTATGCGACGCCAATCAGATACATAATCGCATATTTTTTAGAGTACCACGTTGGTGACACTATACTCATCAATCAATGGTCTTTGCTGTGATGTTTACCATGAATCTCGTAATATTACAAACTTTTTTTTATACACAACGGGTTGGCACTTGACCTCAATCACACCTGATATTAAGTGAAGATGAGGTCGAAGGTGGAAGCGTATTGACACGGAAACCCCAACACATTTGGGGGACTGGCTATCTTATCTTTGACAATCGGAACACAACAATGCTATTAACATTGCTGCTTGGCGGCAGATTTAGATAAGATGGTGGTGGCCAGACGGACATTTAAAATACCCTACCTGCAACCAAACCGAGTGATTAAACATGTAGGATCGAACCCGCGACCTCCGAATCGTAAACCCAATGTTGTTTACATTGAGCCACGGAGGCGGTATGATGTATCTTACGTTGAAATAAATGTTTGAAGTTTGAAGTTTGGATATGGATGTTGGAAATATAACGTGTTTTTTTAGTTTTTTAAACTACATATTATTTAATGATTATTAGTACGCACGATGGGAGGTCTGTCCAATACTTATATATTACTTATAGGAAATGCAGATTGCCTTCGGGGTATGATTCCACCAGCCAGGAACTTGGGGCTAGTTCTTTATTTGTGACTTTTTAAAACAAATTGTATCATTATTATTCCCACAACTTGTAATTTAATTATCTTTTTGCAAAAATTTATGAAAAAATCAATACGGTATATTTATCAGTGGATTCTCATAAATATATTCTTGTCATTGTTCAAAACTGTACTGACTGTTCATTGTTCAACAAAGTTGCGTGTTTTTATACAAGTTCATAGTAATATTCTCTCACTATTAATCAATTTGTCTCATCAATTTTTTCTTATGTTTATTACTAGCTAGCTTAGCTTTTTTTTATACTTCGTCCGCGTGGAAGATTTTATCAAAATCGGTTCGCCAAAAAAATAACCTATATGTTAATCCATTGTCCTAATCTGTCTACCCACCAAAATTCATCCAAATCCGTCCAGCTGTATAGGCGTGAATAGATAACAAAAATACATACAGACATACACACTTATAATATTAGTTGGGATCTTATCGTTTCCTTTCGTATTGAAACAATTACACTTGTTTACTACAATAATTATGGTCACATTTTTGCTTTTCAAATTTACAACTAATTATCCAGAGATCGAATCAGGAGATTACTGAAATTCATAGAAGAACGAAATTCATCGACATATCCCAACGGATTAATAAGTTGAAGTAGCAGTGGGTATTCTAATTCTTATATTTGGCGTGGGGTTGGACATATTCCCAAAAGAACTTCGACCCAATCGGGATCTTTTATTCACTTCCCCTGCTGTCGCTCTCCCGTACTGCCCGACTTATAGAATTCATAAGTCTTATGATAGTGAAACGAGCACGTAGTCACTAGGTTCGGGATAGTCCCTTTCTTTGATCCATGCTCTGCAGGTTGAATTTTTAGCTAGGCCCATTTTAAATAAGAGGTCCCTCGTTTCAATATTGTCCAGTAAGCGTACTTACTATGAGATGGGTTTGCTCTCTATTCAACCTGCAGATTTTTTTATTATGCACAACGGGTTTGTACTTGACCTCAATCACACCTGATGTTAAGTGAAAATGAGGTCGAAGGTGCTTGGTTTTCTTGGTTAGACCTGCAACATTACCGCCAATAAACATTTTAGAATGTATAAGGCCGTCGAGTTTGTTCCACTACTTAGCGTATTGCTCTGTGACATATGAGTATTCAGAACCATGTGTATGGTACTCATAGAGCATTGCGTAGGTAATATAGCTCGAGGAACTAATGGAGGAACTTACAGTTCTAGAGTGGAAACAACAAGTCGGACGGACGACTTATGAAGGTCGCGGATAGTCGCAGCCTGCTCCTAACCGGTCGATCTGGAAAATAAGGGGGGCGGTGAACGACCGTTCACCGAAGGGGGGTCTTTGCCCAGCAGCGGAAACCAGTGAATGATATGGTGATGATGATATCTAGTATACATTTCATATAAAAAACATCGACAACATTTTAGTTCTTTATTTGTACGAATCTTTGTTTGAGCAATTGATAATAAAAATATAACATAAAAAAATAAAATCATAATACAAGGCGGAATATAAAGATAATGACTCAATATACAATATTTCCAAGATGTAAAGCTTTGCACCGCAATATATACATATATGTACAATCAATAATATGATTATTTATACATAATTGGCCACAAATACACATTATTATACAATATAAATACATAATCAATAACAAACACAAAGTATAAAAAAATATTTAAAATTATATATCACAGAAAAATAATGGACATAATGTTATAAAGATAACGATCAATAAATATAATTATAGACAAATGTTAATAATGAACTGATAAACATATAATATTCATTACATAATATGCATAATAATATACATACGTGATATTCTCATAAATACACAACTTACTTAATGATAAGTAAACTATAAAAAAATTATATTTGGAAATATCAAGACTTGGTAAAATAAGACTAGATAATATAAAAATTAATAATATGAAATATCAAATAAATAGTGAATAATGAAAATAAAAGAAAAATTTGTAAAAAAAAAACAAATACACAAATACGGATACCGTATAAGTTATGAATAAATATACTAATATAGTATAATAACATGATCATACAAACTCAGAACAAGGTTTAAGGGAAAACAAAACAACTTAAACGAAACAATCTCGTTCGGCACCAACCCCTCACAAAGGGATTTCGTTAAATTAAATAAGTTAATAAATACCTCTTAACGGCTACTAATAAATAAGTCATTGTACAATCGATCTCTCTGACTATGAAGAATATTTATAAAAGGGGTCCTAGGTTAGATCCTTGTGGGAACCTTCGAATGAACTAGCTTAATCAGACTTCACGTGAGCGGCATACGCCATATTTTGTGCGTCATCGATTGACCTTCCCCATCCGTGACCACTGCTAGGGTAGTGTTCTTCGTGGTGGGGGTGTGCAACCACCTCATAGCTGGTCTCATGATGTTTGTGTGCGAGGAGTTTCTTCAGTGCAACAATACCGGCGACTAGAAGTGCGATCTTGGCAAGAAGGACGGCCTTGGCTGCGGCGAAGGCAATGATACCCAAGAACAGAGGGATCAGAGCCGTGATCTTCAGCTTAGCGATAGCCAGAAGTGGGATGAGCTGCTTCAGCTTCTTCTTCTTACCACGGGCTGGAATTAGAGATGATCTCAAATTAGCCTTTATTTTCTAAACAAACTTTCGGATCTCTAATACAAATATCTTGACACTCAGAAACGACCAATTTATGAACCAACCTTGAATGTGTTCAACCCCCAATTTAAAGAAATTAAGTAGTATACACCCCGATAAAATATTTCCAATGGTTTTACTGTACAAACAATCAAATTTAAAGTCGGTTCATCCCAATTATGATGTTTCGTCATTTGAATTCATCGTAAATATCAAACATTGTTTACAATGAAATTTTCTAAAAAATCGAACCTAAACTATTTTGAAATTCGTGAAAAATTAAACAATAACTTAAGTCTATTACTAATTTGTATATGCAAAGATTGAATCATGGAAAACATAAATTAAATAAGTGTGATTGAGATAATCTTTAAATCATTAAAAATAAAAATGTACATGTAAATACTGTTAACAATCGTTAACCTTTCCATGCTTAAATACCTTTTTTAAATTTACGAGTAATTTGATCACTTGAAGTAGAAAATGCTAGTTCCCCAAGGAGACTGTTAAAAAATATAGATATAAAATGCACGTTGCAGCATGACATACGTAACTAACCTCTAAGATTATATTTGTAAAAAATGGTTTGCAAATTTTGAAACGGACAACTTACATTAACATTATCGACCATGTTCGATCAGCAGACGGAGGTCAATAAGCAATAATAACTTGGGTAAAATCAATTTTATAAATACCGTGCTTTTTTATGCAGTTGCAGTTTTTCTAGTAGAAAGTCGTCAGGTAGGTAAATAAGTAAATAATTGTTGAGTATCTTGCAACAATGGTTATTTTCTACCAATAAAATATATCTGCTGGACATTTAAAATTATAACTCTCTCTTTTATTTTTGTGTGAACTATAAACTTACTGTTTGAGATACAAGTGAAAATGAAAGTGAGGTGGTCATCTGTTGATAATCAATCAAATGCAATAAACTTAATCTTGTCATAGATCATGGATCAGAATTTTGTACACGATTAAGAATTGATTGATAAAGGTACAATTGATATTGATACACGATTAAGGTAAACAATAGACGGACAATACATACACATACTCATTACGAAAGTGTATTGTAAATTTGTCTTTATCTCACGTCGTTATGGATCCTATTGCCATAATTTTTCACACAGAGATAGTTGAAAGGTCTGAAATGAACATATCTTTATATTCATTTACTAGTTTGATATACCTTGCCTTGCCATATACTAGTTTAAATATTTTTTTATTTCTAAATGTAAATTTTTAATGTTCGTGTCGTCTGAATAATATTGTTTTAAAGAAATGGTAAAGTCAAGGTTACCATCAAAACATCTTAATTAATGCGGATGCTAACTGTTTAAATTTAACCCCATTTCCCCGAGAAGGTTTTCAATTGGATGTGCATTTTTAATGAATATCTTGAAATTTGTAAATAGTTTAATATTTGTTCCGCTTGAAACATACATACATAAAGTCACGATCGTTATCCCAAATGGGGTGGTCAGAGATATCCCAAACTAAAGTGTCTTTGGGCAAAATATAATGATGCAACCTAAGGTTTATTTGAAATCGGATATTTTGCCAAATTATGATAGTTTACATTACCACAAGCATGAAATTCATTGCAACGTTATTTTTATTAAGCACATGAATGATTGTATTGGCAGTAAAGTGGGTATTGTAGAAATTCAAAGCAATGTTCGTATTTTATAGATGCATGAAGATGATTGATATTGGATGGCATGTCGCCAGGCTAAAGTATGTCTAAAGGGCGGAATGAGGACAGATGGAATAATTGCGTCCGGTATTGGGGGCCTCGAGATGGATACCGCGGTGTGAGTATACAACGTCCAGTGATGGTCCGATAAGTATGGTGAACTAGATGAACAGGTGATCGAGTTATATCGACAAAATAGGGCGAAAATGCAGAGAAGTAGCGGATGAATACTTAGACAGACTTAAGATGATGCTGACCCATATTTTGATCATCATTAAAGGCAGGACAGGTACCTTAGATAGATAAAGTTAAGCTAAGAAGTCGATTAATTAAGTTAGCTTTTGGACTGTAGGTATATCGGGCAAGTTGTGAAGTAATTGAAAATATCCAATATTTGATAATACACTGTTAAGAGGATTGAAGCTAAATTGATCAGAAGGCCATAACCAAAAGAGTTTCTTAAATTATGGACTTGATCGAAGCACTTTTATCGAGATAATCAATCTGTTTTATTTAGATTTTTCAAATCGTTTATTCAACACGAGACAGAACACGCCGTTATTCCATCTATCGTTCGGGTCAACAATTTTATAACTCTAATCTTAGTAAAAGTACGATCAGATTGTCATGTCCAAAAAAACAAACGCCTCTAATTAGATAAAGAAGTTGAAAAAGTTTCGTGGAAGTGTTAGTGATAAATGATAATATTGTGTATAGAGAACAAAAGACCCTAAACTAGATAAATTAGTTATTTAAACAGTTTTGTAAAAATTCAAAAATCAAAATAAATCAATTATGGTAGCACATAATTATGCTTCTGTTTTAAGTGTAGAAATGTTAGTAGCAGTTTTGGTAGTTTAATATGTTAACATAACACGTTTTGTTACTATTGGAAATGACGTTAGTGATATTGGGCTTAAACGCTCCTAACTCCTTATTTATCAATTATATAAAATTAGACATATAGACAAGTGACATGCACTCGAAGATGCCCTGTATGTAATAAATAAAGTAAATAATAACAATAGAAGACAACGGATTTGTGATGGTACTGCTCATAAAACCAAAACAAATTGATTTGTTAATTGATTCAACTACGGATCGCGGTGGCTAATTACAAATACATTTTATAGACATCAAGAAATCGATTTAAAACAACTGAACCGGCGAAATTTTGTAAAACAATATATAGTAGGTCCCTTATTCTATATCCGGAGTGCGTCGTCATATCATCATGAATTTCCTATGGGATCCAAGATAACTCAAACAAATAGTCCTCTCAAACAAAATATAAAAATACATCAAAATCGATTACTAGAGTCAAAATTTTTCTGTAAATAGTAGGTACGTATGTAGTGTATACGTATTTTACTTTAAGGCTTATTACTTTTGTTATTTTAAGCATAATTAGGTTTGCAAATATTGAAAGGTATCTATTTAGTAAAACATTTGTAAAAATGAGTTTTATTGTACTCATAAGGCAGGAAACGGCGAGTTGGTGACTTAACTAGCTTCTAAGGTACTTGAACAAGATGCAATATCTTCACTATTTGAATATAATTTGATAGTGAAACTCTGAAATGAATAAGACTGAAAACAACTTACTACTAATCACTTCTGAAGTTCGAAATGCCGATGTACTTCGAAAGTATTTCAATACAAAAAAGAAATCAAAATCTGATCACGTTTACTTAAATTTACGTGTATAGGTCACAAAAGTCCTGCATCACACAACGAGGTGAGCTAGCTTTGTCGCTTTGGGGAATTACAGCACTTTTCTAATAGCATTTTGCTTTATCTAATCCGGATGCAGGAAGTGCCTACGTTTACGCATCAACGGGCCAAATTCATACAATTGGATGCACCAAGCATTTTCTCGGCAAGAAGGCAGCTTGACGTGACACCCCATGTTGAGTATATATTAAACGCCCTTGCCAATAAATTTCCAATATGAGTGGAGAAAACTATGATTATCAGTAAGTTCAAATTAGGCATATTATCAGCTAGGGTTGCTGAAATTCTTCATACAATACTTTTGAAGCTAAATGAAGACTCTTCGCAAGTTATACGCACCTAGGTACTCGGATACGGATGACTCAATGATTTCTATTGAATACTTACAATCAAAAGCGTCTTGTTTGTATTCAAGTAACACCATAATAATTGACCGTTCGAAAGGTAATTTAATAGGTACAACTTTCTTAATACGAAGCTTCTCGTCTTGGGAGTGGCCTGTTATGGCTCGATTTCACGATGACTTGTCCCAACTTGTATGGAGTAAAACTGCGACTAAACTGGTTTTGGTCATGAAAGTTCAAGCGGACAAGGAACAGGGTTACCAACGTAACGTTCCAGGAGAAAAGGAAAAGCTAAATGATACTTAATTCCTTGAAGATATAAAAGAAAAAAGTGTATATTAATTTACCTAGCGACTTGGTTAATATAAATGCAACGAAATCTATCTTAGCGCTAGTCGACAGAGCAAGAGGTCTTTCATTTATAATAAATCAGGATGTAGTTTACCTCAGCAATGAATTTAAATCCGTTCAGGGGTTACAGCGCGATTGAGTAAGAATTTCCAAATGTTCTGACTTCATAAATGACAATATTACATATTTTTAAGACTATTTTAAATAAAATTGAGTTTAGTCATTTGTATACCCACTTCAGTTTACTGGTAAAATTTATAGATAAACTTGCATAAAAAGAAAGCACTTGATCTCAATCATAGCTGAAATTAACTGACAATGATGCCGAAGGTAGAAGCGCTTTGGGGGACTGGCAATGCTGCTGGTACAGCTTAGTGGCAGACTTAGATAAGATTAGGCGGACAATTAGAAATCATCATCACATCAGCCATAGAACGTCCACCCCTGAGCATAAACCTGAAAAATGCCCTGCCCACCAACCGAGAAGTAAATATTCGTAACCTATTGGAAATGGTACCAGCGACCTCTGATTTAAAAACTTTATAATGTTTATATTGTTACGGAGTTTCTTGTCGCTTCTTCTTCCAACCACAACAACTTGTGAAGCGATGTACTTTTAAAAAATAACATGTTGACTTTCAATAAGTGATAATTTTGTATCCTACATTAAATATAATATTTTTTTTTATATTGAGCCATTGCAGGCGGTTAAGACACAGAATTTGTAATAGATGAACACAAGAGTTCTAAAAGTTCTTTATTTAAATTTGGTTTATTTATTGAATCATAAAACAGTCATTACTTGATGTTTTAAATACTGGAATATGATGTGTATCGACAACCCTGAAGGACCCGGGTGTATACAGTGTTTCTAACGACCTCACCAGGAATGCAGGTCTACTACTGACCTAGCAAGTGCGAATATTTATGATAACACGGACTTTTACTTATTTGGAATGTTATGTACGCATCAGTTTTTTTAATAGTTCGACTAACACGTATGTGACAAAAGGGTATAGTGATGGACGGATTAAGAATAAACAAAGATTTAATTTGGGAGGTTGTTACTTCTAATTGGATTGCAAGATTAATCAAATATATGTCCTTTATTGACAGTAAATTGTCTCAAATCCTTCGCTGTGTAGTTTTTATTTGCAATTATTGGTATTTAAGATAAAAGTAACTTAAATGTTGATCAAGAATATACGAGTAGTTCATCTCTGTATCGAATTTCATCCAAGTAATATGAGTGGTATTAAATTTTAATTTTGCCAAAAAAAAAAAAAAAACCAAAGTAATGTCAAATTAATTCCAGAGATTCCAGGATGATGTGGCATCATCCGTATCACATAATAAAATCTAGATAGTACTTATTCATGAAAGATACAGGATTATTCATAACTGCCCTTCATTATTTGATGTCGGTAGTGGAACCCACATTAATAAGACAAAATTAATGTACCAAACACTAACAATCTAGACTCTCTATTCCAAGCATAATCTATCTCTATCGATAATGATGTATTAGATAAAGAAACAGGTAGTTGTTAAGACATGAATTATATTGAACATGCTTAAAGACAGGTACCGGATTGCATGTGAAGTTCAGGCTTACAATTTACCGTTGCAAATGCTAATGAGCTTGACTAAGAAGTAAACAAGGTTCTAGAGAACATATAGATTAATAGCACTGGCCGACATTTTCGTTACAGATAAATAATGGAAAGCATATATTAGTAGGAACAGCTTCCAAATTTGGAAATAAAGAAATTTGTTACCACTTTATTTATCAAATAAAGGTTTACTTTATTAACTCAAAATTGCGTAGTACTGTTAACATTAGGATATATAGTTCAATAAGGTATTAAAATAAAGATCTCGCTCGTGTTCTTAAATTGACCCTTGATCAATCTAACGCTGTTATTAAGCGCAAAATTTGTGCGATGGTCTATTATAATATATCCGATTACTAGAGCGATAAAAACGCATGGAACTAACTGCTCGATTGTCAAGTTGTTTTTTGATTTATATTATATTATAAATATTTAAAAAAATACATGATCTTTCAGTTTCTTAGACTTCTAGGACAGCTTCAAAAACTAACTAAAGTACCTGAATACCTATCTCAAATAAATGTCAAATGTTGTGATGTTATTAATGTTAAAAATGATAATGCAAGAACAAAAAAGAGAGTTATTCCTAATGTGAAAAACATAAGTGAAAGTAAATAAAATGACCTTTATATGTGGTTTGAATAAGGATAAAATGCAAATTTGTTATCGAAATATAGCAGGTGGCGTAAAATAAAGTAAAAGTTGCTAATAATCTTGATTGTATCTTGAAAAAAAGAGAAATTTCTTAATGAATAGTCGTGACTGATCGGTAGACGATCGAAACCGCAGATTGTTTTGCTCTATTTACTTAACATTGAACTAAAGTATACCGTGAACCTATTAAATCATCATTTCTTTTTATTTGGTCGCGGTCAGCGTCTTCATTTCTTTCCGAATTTTTATTTGCTCCTGCAATAGTTATTACTTATTACGTTTTTCGACTTCACATTATGTTTCTTTACGTAATGCACAGATCGCGTTTTGAAAACGAAAGTTCTCTATGTTGTATCGCGTTTTCGTGATTTATGATTATTTCTTTCGGTCTAATTTTAATATGGAATCATTTTAATCAATTTATAGTACAGTTACATAATTTTATTTAAAATATAGTAATTTAAAATTCGAGATAGTTGATTTCTACGTATTTCTAATTTAATCATTGATATTATTGAACCGCACGTATGAATTCCTCCACATTTTGTCCCTGTGGGGTTGTCAGTCATATAGTTATCTCTGTTTTTGTGTGTAGGGAGATAAAATACATTGTTTGGTTAATTATAAGCCACCCAATAGAAATCACTATGTCATGCATGAGTGTCTGATCTGACGTACGGTGTTCGGATAAACCTATATACGTTATTGTAATACATGTAAATATATCTTTTTAGATACGATACAACACAATTACTGAATAATTTCAGTAGCTCCTTTATATATCCAACGCTTTAAATAAATTTCTATGAATAGGAACTTCATTGTAATTTCTAGCACGTATACATACGTGTACATTAGTATTCAAAGCTCTCAATACAATAGCAGTAGCAAAGTGTAACAGTACAGTAGTTTGAAAATTTGCATTCAATGACGTTCCCGAGCTTTTTACATTTTCAAACACGTTATTACCATCAATGGGAAATTTTATTAAACAGTGAATTCATTTTATTATCTTCTATGAAATAAATTTAATCTCAATCACACTTTAAATTAGGAAAAATGAAGGTCAGATATTTTTGTAATGTTTACATTACAGTATCGATTAAACTACAGTGAAACCATACTAAGGAATGATACATACCTTCTTCAAGAGACCTCTTCATGCCCTCAACGGTGGATGACGGGAGACGGAACTGGACGACATGATTCTCCAAGAAATCAGCAGCGTAATCCACCAGTCTTGATTCAATCTGGTCTTCCCTCGCCCTGGGCTCCTCGGACAATGGCTCCAGAGCCCTCGCGGATCTCGGAGACCCAGTGCCCAGCAAGGTAACACCGTCAGTCAACGACATTTCCCGCGCCGAAGACAAAGTCTCCACATACTTCAATGCCTTCTCCTGCAACCAAAATACAGACTTAATTAAATTCCGCACTTGGTCAACACAAAATTCACTGATCACAAGCACTTCACAAGTCCAACCTTCAGGCACAGAGATACATCTCCTTCGACACACTCTTTGACTACACCGATGACGCTTCCCATTAGTCCAGGATCGTTGGCATCCTTGTCCAGGGCGGGCATAGCCCGCGCCGTCGCGACTAAAAGTAGGGCAAATAAGTAACGCCTCATGTCGTCCGGTCCTATAACTACCCCTACGAAAAGATCAACACTGAATGTGGAGAGTGTGTTTATTGCGGTCTGTTTTAAGCGAGTCACCCCACTACCTGATGCGCTCGCGCCGACCAAGAAAAGTGAGCCTAAAAGCGACCGATTAAACTGGTACCGACGAAATTATTTTATGTTAATACGGGCAGTCGGTTGCGTGTACGCACGTTTTCGGGGTTCATTCACACGGTGGATTTTTGTTTGTGTGTGTACGAGAGGTGGTCAGTGGTCACGTGTCACGGACCACTAGGCGCTGCGCTAGGCGACTCGAGTGGGATGTACGGACAGCGGATGCGCCGATAAGTATGTGATGTTCATATGTTCTTGATGTTTGCTATTACTATTCCGTATTTCTTAAATTTTTCATTTATTACAAAACAGAACATGAATCCACACTGCTCTCATTATAACTTATGTGAATTATTTTTTTCGAAAATATTGTTTAGATGGTTTTCTGGGCTTGTCGTTTTGAAAATCATTTCAGTTATTTATATAAAATTTTCATGTATACAAGATGTCTCTATACTGCGCTAGGTATTTGTTAACTCTCATTATATAGACCTCAAGGAATAACATAAGCAATTTTCGAGCTTAATACAATTCGCTTTAAAATGTCAAAATAGCATATTTCCTTAACATTGCTAGAGCAACTAGGTACAGCAAATTATATTCTGTAAGCACACAGGCACAATTCGCATCTGATTTCACGATGAGACTCCAAACATTTATGAACTTTACAGCAATAGGATAAAGTTTATAGCAGGAAATCTCACTGCGGACTTGGTCGCGAGCCGCACCAACAAGATTACAGAATCACCATGCAGGTTGAGCTACACAGGCTTAATTAGTCAGATGAATTTCTTTCAATAAAATTATAAAAAATTATCATAAGACGTAACCAGCAAGCCGGTCCCTTCTTTCGAAGCCAGTTAATTACTTAAGAAAAAGAAAGTTCTCCCTTTAATTTAATCGTTTTACAGACTGATTTTAACCTAAAAATTTCTTTCTCACGTAACAAAGACAATGGACACCCACCGATATAAGCAGCGATAATAGTTCTTGTTTTTACTCGTTTACTTTCCATTTTAAAGACAACCCGTTCATTAAGAAGTCTTTAATTATAATTGACTGTTTGTTTACTGTATGTGAAAGGAAATATTATTATTTTCTGTTAAAGGTCCGGAGTAAGTTCGAGTCTGATGCATATGAACTACGTACAATACAACATGCATACATAAAGTTACGATTTAATGCCTTAAACAACATTCATGGTCCATCTTTCGAAATATACAGAAATACACGTGTGACAAGGGGAGACATGTCACCGATAAAACTTGCAAATCTATATTTCTGATGGAAAGTCACGGGAAACACGGCAAGGGATGGTTTGGTTCCGTTCTTTTTACGTTTTTACGTACCAAAATCACACAATATAACATAATACAAATAGTTTTAATTTCACCAGAATAAACATGGTACCTTTAAATATGATAGAAACAATAACACTTGCCGTTTTCATTTGCAAAAGACAAGATTAATCAGGACTAAAATTGAAAATTAAAAACTATATTATTATCGTCCAGGTATACAAAGCTACTGTGTTAAAAGTTAAATATATTCACAACGGCTGAACCGATTTTTATTAGATATCACAAAGAACGTTTCCCCTAGTTCTTTTTTATATTTGGTGCACTTACACCAATCATCTAGTCCCGAACTAAGCAAAGCTTGTACTATGGATACTAGATAACGGATAAACGTACATAAATATTTATAAAAACATCCATGACTCTGGAATAAATGTTCGTATTCATCATACTGTTTGTATGATGAATACGAACATTTACCCCTCGCGGGATTCGAACCCGCAACCGTTGGTTTCGCTGACAGGGTCACTATCCACTACACCAATCGGTCGTCAATTTAATCTTAGTCAAATGGGATCACGCATACATAAATCCGGGCAAAGACTGGGCACACACATAACATCCGGGTTTTAATTATGTTTTATATGGTCATCTTCAAACTAAATAATTATGTTTGAAATGGTTTTTATTGTGGTGTGGTGTAATGGTGTTTATTACAAATAATTAATAAGCAGAAACTGATTAAAAATATCGATAATTTCAAATTGCTCTAATATACATAGTTTGCTTGCCTTTTTAAACAATTTTCTCTTTTTAACTTATTCTATGGCATCAAAAGTTAAATTATAAAATAGTTTCCATTTTACTAACCTAAATTTCTTCCAATTATATTTCTTATCAGTAAATAAATTTTGTATATGTATACAAATTCTTTGCGGACCATACATATTCTTTGCTGAGTTTATCCGTAGTCGGAAATATTTTTAAAATTACTTAGTGGCAAATATCAAGACTCGTCGCTAGCACTTTAAGTACCTGTATCAACTATACGAGACGTACTGACGACAATCATTATACTAAATTATACTTATAAAAGAATAGAAACCGAAACCAAGTTACTGTAATAATGAAGCTAATTAAATTCAAAATCTATCAAGTATATATTAGTGCTGATTTTGAATTCAATTAGCTACACTCCCATTTGACGGGGGGGAACTACTTTCCTTTCTTTAACTCTTGTTTAATTAGTCAGGGGCCCAAGGTAACAATACAGATACTATTGGCTCTTTACCTATGAAATTGGGGTTTTTTTTTCGTTAATCATATGTACCAATTCCTGCGATTTTCAAAGCAAATTCAAATTTGTTTTTTATTTGGAAAATGGAATATTATTTCAAGGTTTCACATGAAATATTTTTTAATTTCTGGGCTAAATCATATAATAAAAAAAATTTGAACAGACCTCTGTTCATGTGCTTTCCATAATCATTTCTTAGATTCGCTGAAACTTTTATAAAGCGGTTACTTTTAAAAATTAACGCTGCCTATACTTAACTTAATGTTATCCGATAATACACACAAGATCTGCCGTTCCCAAAAAAATCAAAAATGTTTGTACGGAGAAAACAGTCTTTATGAAATTCTTCATAAAAAACGCCAATTTCATAGGTAAGCACCTAATATATATAGCTTCAATAGAGTATTATCACCTATTTTGAAAAACACTACCACCACACCTATATAACAAGTCTCCGGCGGCGTATGCTTTCAAGCAACACGGAATTGAAAAGTTTATGAAGCGACCAATAGTGCCCGCCATTAACCATACTAATTCATAATCTCTTAGATTAAATAATAGTCACTTTAGTTTTATATTAGAAACACCTGTTCATTACATTTTCACTAAACGGACTTTTGTTTAAATTATCATAACTTTAAAAATTCTGTAACATGAACTATACCTACTCGTATTATGCAATGTGGAAAACGGAAACCATTTCTAATTTCAAGCTATTATGTTAATTATCAAATATATTATATTAAAATGACATACGTAATTAGAAGACTAATAGCAACGTAACACATACGAAACGGTACTTGGATCACACAATTTTAAAGCGAGACTATTTTGCGAGATCCTCAGAAGAATGATGAAGAAGACGGATGAAAGAAAACTGCATGCAGCAGAGATGAGAATGTTGAGATGGATGAGTGGAGTGACGAGGATGGATAAAATAAGGAATGAGTATGTAAGAGGGAGTTTAAAAGTGACACCGGTGACTGAAACGTTGAAAGGAAACCATTCAGCTTGGTATGGATATATTTTGAAGAGGTATGAAACGCATATTATTAAGAGAGTGATGAATATGGATGTCGATGGTTGGAAAGGAAGAGGAAGATCATGGAAAAGATGGATGGACTGTGTGAAGGGTGATATGAACGAAAAGGGCGTGAATGATGAGGTAACGGCTGATAGAAGATATTGGACTTACTACGCCGAAACCAAATAAATTGGTACCAGGGCAAGAAGATTTTGCAAGATGATCAGTCTCATGATGGAGCGCTAAAAACTTGTACATATTTTTAAGACTCCAAAAAAGGTGGTTCTATGTTCATCTGTACGTATTTTTTTTCTTTCACCCATATTCAATTGTTAAACGAATTCAATGATTGTTATTTTGTTTGATATAAATTTCCAATATAAATTTGGTTAGAATCTGATGATGCTCTCCGGAGATAGAGAGTAGAATCGTACTGGTGTTGGTTGTTTTGCTAATATTAGGTCCTTACCTATGAAATTGGCGTTTTGTATTAAGAATTTCATTAAGACTGTTTTCTCCATACAAACATTTTTGATTTTTTTTTCGGGAACGGCAAATCCAAATTTAGCTAAACTTTGTGTATATTATCGGATAACATTAAGTTAAGTATAGGCAGCGTTAATTTTGAAAAGTAAGGAAATTAAAAATATTTCATGTGACACCTTGAAATAACATTCCATTTCCCAAATAAAAAACAAATTTGGATATAGCTTTGAAAATCGCAGGAATTGATACATATGATTAACGAAGGATAAAAACTCCAATTTCATAGGTAAACACCCAATATTTGGGAGTTCAGTGAAGCGCGACACATACGCTGAAGATTCGATAATATTTTATGTTAAGATATTGCTTGCGCACTCATACGAAGTGATATACTCTTCATGAAAGTGAGAGATGAACATACGAAATATACGCCAAATATACTGTTACATATCAAATGATTTTGGACGCTAAGCGACGGAATGTACTCCCCACAGCAATAGGCCTAACACCCCCGTCTTTTTTTGAGAGTGAGATCAGAGGCCTCTCTTTTATATTTTAATATAGCTCTGTGTAAAAGACAGGGATAGTAGTATAAAACATACTATATTATGTTGGTCGTGTGTGATGCGCTTTAGGGCACTGTATTGAACTCGTACATCAACGGCACATTGAGTTCTTACTACTGAAGCATAGCCTCCTCTCATTACGAGAGGGCGTAGCTCACAATCGGTAGAAGTACTCTTGGGGCGTCGCATTCGCTATTCATTTTCGATTAGCGAAGTTAAGCAATGTCTGGCCCTCTCAGTCCATGGATGGGTGATCACTAGTGACATTTGAATACGAGTGCTGCAGTGCTTCGACGGGTACGTTAAATAGTCGGTTTCAGTTGTGTTCAACTAAAGGTCGCGAACAGAGGCGGCATAGACATACTGTCAGTCTAGGCCCGCGTGGTGGATATGGTCCATACACTTACCCAGTGAAAGGGGGCATTGCCCCAACAGTGGGGACGTATAAGGCTATCGATTATGAGTGTAGAACTTATTTTTGATGTCCTTGATGCTTTAAATAAATTTTCATTGATGAAGATCAAACCCCTGCCGTAGTGACTGAAAGTCGGACACCCATCTCGACTGCACTTTCATAATAAGAAGCTCATGTTAATTAGCAAAACACAAGCTTTCGAATAGAAAAAAAAATGTAGTGGTAATGGACGTAATTAGCACGTTTGACGTACAGTCATGTTCAAAAGTCCAATCATATTCCAAGTACGAACGATAATTTTTTTTCGCACACAAAAAATAATCGTTGAGCCTTGACCATAACTGCACTTTTGAGCCTGATTGTACATGTACTTTTGATAAAGACTTCAGCAATATTATTTACATTGGCAATCTCTAGGAACATTGAATAATAGGTGTTAATAAGGAATTGAAACTGACTATATTTTAGTAGGAGCTAACTGGTAACAGTTGTTAAAACAACAGCTATCTACCGGGTACCTTCGACTTTCAGTCCCCAGAGCCGTATTTATAAAGCGATCTCAAGACTCGACCGTCTTTCTGACGATAACACCATATACATCAAGTTTTGTTTACTAATGACTCGGATAGGTGGAATTACATGATGGTTTTCTTTGTCTATGGAGCGAGTTTTCTCTGTCTAATGTATGAATGACGATATTGACCATGTAAAGCTAGTGTCTTTCTCACGTTGACTGCCTGAAATTAAAATAGGTTATGTATGTATGTTATGTATATTTTATTTACTCATTATTTACTGATATTATATACTGTTTCTATAACATGTAGGTTTTTTTTATATAATAGGTATTTTATTATTGAGAGAAAGAGATGTATACACGTATGTATCCTCTCCTCACATCTTGCTGGTTACTCCTATTAATTGTAATTGTTATTTGTATGTACATTTGTTGACCAGTGTCCGTGTGTCATTTGGAGGCTCCACTGAAAACCAGCGTTGTAGTGAACGGCTACAACCCATGCTGAGTTGGAGACCTTTTTGACTCCACCTTGCGACACCGACAATTAGATGGCAAATACAATGTTATTTTTTGTATGTGTCTGGACTGTGTAATATTTGTACCTGATTGTTTGTGTCATGAGATGGGATTAAATAATTTTTCTTTCTTTCTATATCTACTCGGTTAACGAAATTGAACGAGTCCGTTAACATTTTAAAAGTTAACTTAAATGTTAATCCGTTGGTCGAAATGTTAACGTTAATTAACGATTAACGAGTTAATGCCCAGCTTTGCTTATTTGATACTGTTGTAGCACAACAGAACTTCAACAACGGATTTACAATACAAGGCTTGAACCAAAGCTTACCCACTATAACATTAGGTACTTTTGGAAATTAAAAGTTATATTTAAATATCATCAATATTTTCGACAAAAAGATCGATACCCACTAGCGATGTAAGGTTGTGTGATGAGTATGAATAATTATATTCTCGAGTTTTAGATGTTTAAATAAATATACCAGTGTAAATTTGTCCGTAATTAAGTATTCGCCTCCGTGGCTCAATGTAAACAACATAATGTTTACAAATCGAAGGTCGTGGGTTCGATCCCCGGCGGGAAATGTTTAAGTACTCAGTTTGATTGGTAAAGCATCTTAAATGTCCGCCTGGCTAGCTACCACCATCTTATCTAAGTCTGCCGCCAAACAGCAATGTTAATAGCTTTGTTGTGTTCCGGTTGTCAGAGATAAGACAGCCAGTCCCCCAAATAAGATGGGGTTGGGTCAGTAAGCTTCCAACTTTGACCTCATCTTAACATCAGGTGTGATTGAGGTCAAGTACTAACCTGTTGTGTATAGCAAAAAGTATACATAACGGACATGGCCTCTATAATTGGTATAAGTGTCCAAAATCTTATTATAATAATCCAAAATATTAAAACCAGCTAATTAAAAATAATAAATTCCCTCCCAAACAGATGGAAATGTGATTTAGAGCGCTCCACACGTCTGGTTGCAACTTTAACATACAATGGTGTCGATTCGGATGTACACCAACTAAACTAAACTAAACTAAAACCAGTTTTGGAGTGGTGCCGTCGCATCGTACTGTTCCAGGGAGAAAGAGACAGTACTACTTTAAAACTGGTTTTAGTTTAGTTTAGTTTAGTTGGTGTACATCAGAATCGACACCGACACTTGGACTGCCAATCTGACATTACCAGCTATATGGGTGCTAAAGTAGCACTGCCACTATCCCTCGTATTCCCATAATATCTCACATACGTTATACATTTCACATGACCTTCTCTTCAGTCGGGTTAAAAATATGGTTTTTCAGTTTAAACGTTTTAAATATCATCAAATTTGACGTAAAACGTTACAACCTCCCACCCTTCTTTTTCTCGTTTTATTCACTCTTCTCGGAGAAGGCAAAGGGATATAAGCCCATACAGCCATATCTTATTGCTCTTATTTCATCAGTTTGAAAGTTAGTCTCAGTCAAAATAAGTAATTCGTGGTATACTTAGCTTATACAGAGTCGAGTCACGGTCAAGTCATTCTTCAGTAAAGTGACAGAATGCTTTACAAAAGATTCTTGTGGGAACCCGAAAGCTTCGTTACGCACTTTAATTTACACTTCCCTTCACTACAAGTGAACTTTACTAACTATTGCACAAAATTCTGCTATTATTAAGCTTCAAAAGTCAGAATGCACAGTTTATAAGAATTATAAACAAAAATGCAACTTCACTCGCCAAGATCCCGCCAAAAAGCCCCACCCGTTTGATATAAATTAATTAATTAAAATATCAAATACTAAAAATCGAAATTAGAATGAGTGACCTAAATGAGCAATTACCTAACCACTACAGCACCTCAATCGTTACGTCACTTCACTTTGAATTTTCAAAATCATTTTGAATTCATCAAATCACCATTCAATTTAGTAACATGTGCGGCTCTAATAAGGTGTAAAGTAACATCTTAGCAGTAAATCATTTACAAAACTCGCCAGCAGTCTTCGCTTTCTTTTAAAAAAAGGTTGACCACAGATTAACTTTCGTTATGTAACCTCATTTCTTTACGTGAGGTGACTTGTTGTGCCAGTTTCATTTTTTTTATTCTTTTTTTTCGGTCCATTGTTGTTTGTGTGATGCAATAGTGGGTCAAAAACTTAGTCATACAGTTGAACGAAATATTATTTCAAGTGTAATCGGAGGACATATTTGATTTTAAAGTGCGATGTAATACTATTTTCTTATCTATTTATAGCAAAAAGTATGGATTACTTCCATCTTCCTGACAATAATTTATTTTAACCGCCTTCAGGAATCAACGATAACAAGATGCACGGTCACGAATTTGGTCCCCAGCCATTGATTTAAATACTAAATAATATATAAGTCTATGACCCCAGCTCAGTTTGTTTGGTAGTAAGATGTCTGAATCTGCCGCCAAGAAACAGGGTTAACAGCACGGCTATTTGATATAAGATAGCCAGTCCCCCAAATAAGTTGGAGGTTTCTGTTTAATTTTACTCTTTCCTTCATCCTTAATTAACATCAGATAACATAACTGAGGTCAAGGGCGAACCCCTTGTACATAAAAAAATTATCAGACCATAGATTTTGAAGAAATTTAATAAGGAGCTCTGATTGTCGTTGGCTCTTTCTTATCCCGAGTAACCTGTATGCTTGAGAAGAAATTCAAAGGCGTCTGTAACAATATGCACCGGGCCCATTATGTGAGAAGGTCTGTACCATGCAATGGGATGTTTAAAAGCTGGTGATGGTGTACAGTATTTATCTTGGATTCACATGACATTCATGACGTCTTACATCACCAGCTGGGGTTCAGGCTCCTCTCAATAGGATTGTGTCAGTCTGATGGCACCTGCTGTCAGGTGTTGGAAAAATAAGGCATATAAAAAATCAATGCGATATGAATATTATGTACTGTGAATAAAACGACACCAGCGCCCTCTACTAAAGAGTTCATTTAAATATGCGACCCGCAAAATACAGTTTATTAAAGGGTTTCCTTACTAACCAAAAAAAAAAATTACTTCATACCAAATACTAAATTGAAAATTATTCGAAGGCGAAAATATGATCGTTAAATCATCCAGGTAGAGTAGGAGAGAGTAGTAGTAGTAGGTAGAGGTAGAAAGCATTCATTCTTTTTGTTATTTTTTTTTTTTTGAACAAAGGGTTGGTACTTGACCTCAATCACACCTGATGTTAAGTGAAGATGAGGTCGATGGTGGAAGCGTACTGACCCGGAAACCCCAACACATTTGGGGGACTGGCTATCTTATCTCTGACAGAACACAACAATGCTATTAACATTGCTGCTTAGCGGCAGATTTAGATAAGATGGTGGTAGCTAGCCAGGTGGACATTTAAATGCCCTACCACCAACCAAACCGAGTACTTAAACATGTACCCCGCTGGGGATCGAACCCGCGACCTCTGAATCGTAAACCCAATATTGTTCACATTGAGCCACGGAGGCGGTTTGGATAATACAGAATCAATAGCATCATTATAAAAAAAACTATTACTCAAAATCTATAAGCCTAAGTTATACCAATTACAGATTCTCACTTTGTATTACAATGAAGCGTTTTTTCTATATAGTGACATTCCACTTTAAATTATCAGTATTCTTTTTTATTTTTGTTTTCACTTTTGGTGTTAAATTTTATTAATCCAATAACCCAATTTAAAATCGAAATTTTAAGTTTCTTACTAGTATGCCGAAATTTCAATTGTCTACATCAAATAGTTTCTGAAAGACGTCGAGATGATTCCATTCGACTGTTTTGCTATTTCTTGTCAGGAACACTAAAAAGGCCACAATACCCGGACCCGGACGTTAGTCTCATAACAAATACCACGGACTTAAAACCCCAACACATAATGTTTATGATGATGCAAAGAACTATTCATGTCGATCTCGTGCCGACTAGATCGACCACTTTCTACCGGTCAAGGACTACCGTCACAGTATTCATAAATTAAACAGACATACAACTTCATTCAAATACAAAACTTCATAATTCCGGCCGGTGGTGGTTATATGTGTTGTTCTGTTTGTCCTTTCTCCAGCTACACAAACTAGAGAAGCTTAACTTACAATCGTCAACTTTAGCATTGTGAACTTCAACCCTGACATTGGCAGAATCATCGTGCACAACGATGCAGCCAAAACAATAAATTGGAATTGGAATAGTTCCGGCCAAACTGTCACAGATGAAAAATTTAAACAATATCCACGATTCACCGTTAGAAATATACAGAAATGCGCAAGCGACACGATGAGTCCATCTCAGTTGAAACGTGCAAATCTATATATGTTGTTGATATCACGCTTTCTATGATACCTACGCCAGACACTAACAACTAATATAACATATAAAGCAAGTCAAATATCCAAATATAGAGTATTCATTCAAACCGTAATCATTTAAGCTTAGTATACATATTTTGAGTTACTGTTTTGTATGATGTCCTGTGTGTCTCGTAGCCATGGTCAAATGTAAGTATATTATTTCCTAGCTTATCTACCTGCGTGTTATCTAGGTGGAAATGGAGATTTTGCGGGGCGAAAGCAGCTTCGTATACAAGGCTATTAATTAAAATTGTTGTAAAGGTGCATGAGATCACTGTGTCATTGTGACTATGAATGGGACCAATCAATTTATTCTTATTTCCCTTACTGCTATGGATCATGATTCCATTTCAGTTATCAATTTGGAGTCCTAAGGCCGGCATGGCTGTTGTTGTGAGTGAGTTTTTAAATTTAATTTAATTACTTATGTGCATTTATCCGGCTGCTCTTAAACGGTGAAGGAAAACATCGTGAGGAAACCTGCATGCCTGAGAAATAAACATTCAAGGGCATGTGAAGTTCCCAACCCGCGTTGGTCCAGCATGGTTGACTATGGCCCATACTCCCTCATTATACGAGGAAAGGCCTATATCCTTGTAGAGGGATGCTTACGAGCTGAGGATGATGATACAAAGGCAATGTGTTAAAAGTTATAGGTATATCATCGAAACAGATGAATCGATTTTTTTATCAAACATGGCTAAAACCTTTCCCCAACTTTTTACTCGCTTGCTCAAGGTAAGTAAGTTTAAGTTTAACCCTAAAAAGACACAAGTTTGCGCATTCACCGCAAAGAAGATTCCATTTCTTCTGTCTCTTCAATTTCAGAGCACTCCCCTTGACGTTAAGCTGAGTATTGGGATTCTCGGAGTGAACATCTCCAGTAATGTTTAATTCCCCGGTCATCTGGAGGAAAAGGCCAAGTTGGCCTCCAAAAAGTTAGGTGTCCTCAATAGAGCGGCTCGTTACTTCACGCCGGCTCACCGCCTCCAACTTTATAAGGCGCAAGTTCGGCCGCACGTGGAGTATTGTTCTCACCTATGGGCTGGGGCACCTCAGTACCAGCTTCTTCCTTTTGACCGCGTTCAACGTCGCGCAGTCCGAATTGTCGGCCAAGAGTGTCTCACTGACCGACTGGATCCCCTGGCGTTGCGAAGAGACGTCGCGTCCCTCTGCATTCTCTATCGCATATTTCATGGGGAGTGTTCTGAAGAACTGTTCGAGCTAATACCCGCTGCTCAATTTAACCGATACATTTCTCGGAGGAAATTAAATTTCCATCCACATCACCTGGATGAGTGGAAGTCTACCACTGTACGTTTCTCAAGAAACTTCTTACCACGTACGACCACCCTGTGGAACGGACTTCCGGCAGCGGTATTCCCGAACAAGTACGCCATTGGAACCCTCAAGAAACGAGCCTACACCTTCCTCAAAGGCCGGCAACGCATCTGTGACCCTTTTGGTGTTGCGGGTGTCCATGGGCGGCGGTGATTACTTTCCATCAGGTGACCCGCATGCTCGTTTGCCGCTCTCTCATATAAAAAAAAAAGGTAAGAGGGTAATGTTTTTCGAGTTTATGAATGTAAATATGTGTGTATGTATGTATTTCCGTTCCTTTGGCGTATCCTGTAGCCTGAACGGCTTGAGCAATTTCAAAGTGCCGTTAGATTCGTCTTGATACCTGGGCCCGCAGTCTCGACATAGATAGCGATCGCTATACCACCGATTTCGGTCGTTAAGTCCTAACAATGTCATTTTAATTGGAGAATTAGAGTCTTTACTATGAAAATATCGGTTTTTATTGAAATTAGGATTCAGGCTTCCAACAAAAACTGATATGATTATGAACACTATAAACTTTAGAATAAGATCGTTAGGAGTTAACGGCCTAAATCTGTGGCTATCTATGTCGAGACTGCGGACCCGGGAGTGTAACAGGTTACATTTTATAGGAAAAAATCCAACATGCTGTCGGCAAATTGCAAAACATGTTGTCGGGCGTTTTGGTTTTTAAATGCTTAAATAGTTATTAACTTAAATATGAACAAAAACTGCATTCAAATTGGACCACGCATATCGGGATACATCCGTACAAAGACTGGACATATACAGACACATATTACCTCATATCCTACCGTTAAGTTTCCTTAATTTTTTTCACTACGGAGTGTAGATTTGGCTCTGCCATAATACTGCATAGTTGACACCTCTGTGTAAGTGAAGACAAAAGTAAATTACCTATGTAATTTACCAAGTACATTGGTCTATACCAACGTACTTGACCATCGCGCTTCATTTCTAATAACCGATAAGTGTTATTCCCTGTCGCTTTAGCGAAAGCGTATACGCTAAATAGAAAACTATTGTTGTGTACGAACATAGGTAATGTCTTAATGTTACGTTAGTGTGTATATATGATGACTAGCTTTATGCTTGAGTCTTTTCGAAAGCGAAGCTATTTACTATGATCATCATCGGCCTATAAACTCCCACTCTGAGCGCGTTTCTCACGATGATAGGAAATGAAGGGGAGTATGGACTGTGGTTCACCATAATATTATACTTAATTGTGTTGACTCCAAAGCGAAGACTGGTGTCAATTCTGTGTAATAAAATTCAGTTTAAGCTTATTTCAAGGGACAGTTTTTAACAGTTATTTAAATAGAATTAGATAAAAAAACCTATAGCATTAGCCATTTATAATAATTTTGTTATTAAACAAATGTCAAGAGTTAACCCGTTCTGCATAAAAGAAGAGCGATCTCTTCCATGCAACCTTGCAAGATTTAGCCACCTCCAAGATATGTAGATGGTAGTGTGAAATAAAATATTCCCTTACTAAGGTTTTATCAGGAAAACGGACTATTTTACGAATGACGCGCCCCTGGATTTTAAAAGGCTGGTCCGTAGCCGCATGCGTACCGTACATTAAATGTGATACTACAATAACGTAACATAATACAATAACAAACAAGTCATTTAACTTAATAATGCATCAAGTTGGACCACGGGTGGTCGCCTGTATCAAAAGTTCATGTCAGTAACCTCTAGGAGAAAGTTTTCTGTTCCCGGCATCGATCGAAAAAGGTGGGTACCTCTCAGTGAGTACCATTATTACTCAATGTTTATAGGTCAATTAATTCCTTTTCCCATGAATCGTTTTAATCGATAGAAATCGAGGATTATTGTCTAATCGATTAAATTTAGAGATGACATAAAATATAATAGATAGCGACCGTGTTTAGATTCAAACACAGAGTACTAAACCCGAATATTTCGGTTTCCGGGGCAGTACGCTTCCACCTTCGGCCTCATCTTCACTTAGCATCAGGTGTGATTGAAGTCAAGTGCTAATCCGTTGTGCATAAAAAAAAAAACAATTGAGAGCTCAATGTACTTTATGTTGCTGTACCGTTTTTCGAAGCAATGCGGGGATTTGTGAACTTTTATAGCTCCGGCCTGGGTAATACTGCGGACCTCAAATTTTCAAGATAAGTAGAAGTCGTCAGCCTCGCTAAATCCACGAAATTTCGGATCTACAGCTTCTCTACTTTACATTTATTAATACGAACACTTCCTTAATTTTGATACTAAGTTACTTGTCCGGAATGAAGCATGTAGAAGAGAAATTAATATTACATATGGCCATCCACTTGAAAGTTTGGGGTTACTTTAGTAACTTATTAGTAATCTGTGGTTTGGGGCTGTAATATTGTATTGGTATTCCCTATATCCTAAATGGCCAAAGCAATATATAAATTAGTCAGAGTCGGTATAAATAATAGGGTGTAAATATTCACTGAGTTATTACTGAGCGACATAGTCATTAAAATGACTAAGCTCTTTAAATGAGATTGGAAAAAAGAAAAAAAATACTAAGTTACCGATCATCGAAACACCCGAACTCCAAGTACGCTGAACAGACTTGGATAACCGTACTAATAACGTAAAATACTATAGTAAATACTATCCTGAACTGCCAAAGTTTACACCTGAAATGAAAGATCTGACCATACAACATAAAGCGAAAGTATGTCTGTCTGTATGTTACTTTTCTCGACTAAATCTCTAGGCCGATCGTTTAAAAATTTGCTAGAGCGATAGCCAGGGCCAGAAGTAAGACTTTATGATGAGACAAGACAAGACGTGGAAGGTATAAAAGACAAACGATAAGAGGCCGTGATATTGTATCACGAAGGCGAAGGTGTGGAAGCAAAGCTATCCATACCATTGATATTGATGAGCGACGTCTGCAGACTTTGTTTATTTGTAAATGCTTTGCTTTAGCAAAGCTCACAGTAACCAATACTCTGCATTTATGCAGATGCAGTTGGTCACAGTAACCAATACTCTGCATTTATGCAGAGTATTGGTTACTGTGAGCTCGGTTTAATCTGTTCAGCTAATCTTCCAGTTTTCTTTTAGAACTTATAATGTCCTCGTATTTCAATATAGTCTGTCTGTAAACTGCTGAACCGATTGCTATAAATAAAGATGTGATTGAGATACATATCAAAATTGGTAGCCTGGAACCTAGAGAAACATATAAGCTACTTTTACCCGACTTCTAAATAGACGGAAAATCCTTTTGCCAACACTTTGTGACCGATTGATCTACAAAATTCCTTTAACAACACAATGCGATAAGGTTAGGGTGTGAAAGAATGTGTTTGGTCTCGTTCGAACCAGACTAGCCACTTTCTATTCGCGGTCAAGGCCTTCAAACGTTGCTCCCATAATAATACGGTTCGAATTGGTACCATAATAATTAGCTCCAGCCCTATAATTACATAAGTTGTCTAAACTATTAAGCACATCTAATTAATATTATAAATGCGAAAGTTTGGATGCTTGTTTATTTATATTTGTTTGTAGCTCAATCATATGGTAACGGCTGAACGGATTTCGATGGAATTCGGTATATGGGTAGACTGCCGCCTCCGCTAGAACCGCCTCCGCGGCTCAATGTAAACAACATTGGGTTTACGATTCGGAGGTCGCGGGTTCGATCCCCAGCGGGGTACATGTTTGAGTACTCGGTTTGGTTGGTGGTAGGGCATTTTAAATGTCCGCCTGACTAGCTACCACAATCTTATCTAAATATGCCGCCAAGCAGCAATGTTAATAGCATTGTTGTGTTCCAGTTGTCAGAGATAAGATAACCAGTCCTCCAAATGTGTTGGGGTTTCCGGGTCAGTACGCTTCCAACTTCGACCTCATGTTCACTTAATATCGGGTGTGATTGAGGTCAAGTACCAATCCGTTGTGCATAAAAAAAATGTAATTTAGTGCGGCAAACAATTGTGTTTGAAGCATTATTAGTGGCGCAGTAGTATTCGCTTTTATGATTGACTGGATACGTGTTTGACCACAATCTCACCTGATGGAAAGTGACGATGTGGTCAAAGATGAAGCAAGCATTCAAGAAAGACTGACGTGGAAAGGGAATTCCATGCCGTGACTGTTCGTATGATGAATGAAGAGTCGAACTTCTTAGTGCGAATGTTCAGTATATTAACTATATACGGGTGGAATTCCTCCCTACGCCTAGTAGTCCGAAGATGGAAAGGCGACGATGGTGGAATAAAATTATGTAATTCTAACGCACTCTCCGAAATGTATCCTGTAAAAGACTGAGAGACAGACGCGGCGGTATTCGAGGCTCTGCAATTTAGCAGTCATCGAATGATCGCCGATGAGTCTCATGGCACGTCGTTCCACAGAATCGCTACTCGGTTTTAGGTTAGTCTGTCAGCAGCTTAGCTCAGAGGTTCTTAGTACTGGCAAGTTGTAATTTGGTAAAGGTATACATATTAATCACGCCGATAACTTGTGTACTTTGCCCACTGTTACTCCACCTCACTAATCTGCTGGGCTATGTCGGTGACTTTCTCTCATCCAGGGATTTCATAATTCCTGATTTGATATGGTATTGTGAAACACCGTGCATCGCCCTCATAATTCGTTATGACTTTTAGCTTATGAGACCATTATTTATTATTCATTTTATTCTCTCCTCTCGGAGAAGGCAAAGGGATCTAAGCCCATAACAGCCACGTCTTATTTCTCTTGTTTCTTCAGTTTATAAGTCAGTCTCAGTCAAAATAAGTAATTCGTCATATACTTGGCGTATACAGAGTCTAGTCACGGTCAAGTCATTCTTCAGTAAAGTGACAGAATGGTTTACAAAAGATTTTGGCGGCTTCTTGTGGGAACCCGAAATCTTCGTTACGCACTTTAATTTACACTTCCCTTCACTTGTACACCATCACTAACTTTTGCTGCACAATATTCTATCATTATTAAGCTTCAAAAGTCAGAATGCACAAATTATAAGAATTATAAAGAAAAATGTAACTTCACTCGCCAAAAAGCCGCTTATGAGACCAATAGTCAGAGATGTCAGTGAGATAACTGCTTATAAACTTTGGTCCTTGACGTATTTTAAAACAGATTGAATTTATGATAACCCTAAAACCATTGCGAGCAAGTATCAGAATTTAGGTCACATATTGTGATTGCATTCTGACGATGTCTCCGCCATATTTCGGTGACAATGTAAGTACGTACCTACATTATGCATGAGTGTGTATGTATTCGTTCTGCAAATGTGGAACGGAACTAACATAACGTTGTATTGAGTAATAGGTATGTGGTATTGCAAATTTGGCGAAAGCTTGATTATGAATATTGTATAGAAATCAAGTGTGGATTCGTGCCTCAAAACATATTTGAAACGAACTCTCATAGCTGGAATAGGGCACTTGACTGTTTGGAGAAAAATCACTTTTCACTTTATAGAATAGAAAATAGTTTATTTGCATGATTTTAAGGACAACATTGGATGTCAATAAAAATGGAATACCTTCACAATCTGCTTAACTCTAGCGTGCAAAATTTTTTTTTAGATAAATATTAATAGTTTTTCGCCCGCCGCTTCGCCTGGCGCAAATTTGTTTACCTATCCTGCGGGAACTATTCACTTTAGCGGGATAAAAAATGTCTTAATCCGGGATATATTCTACCTATATACCTAATTTCATCCAAATCCGTTCATCCGTTTCGCCGTGATTGAGCACCAAACTAACAAAGAAATAAAGAAACATACATCCAATTTCGCATTTATAATATTAGTTAGACTATTTATAAATGCTAATTTTGTTACCGTTCAATACTGTCGCATATTTTTATTTACATTAAGTCCTCAAACGTGGTCTGTCACTAAAAGAAGGCTTAAAAACGAGCTATGGAAAGGGCGCTGCTCAGCGTTTCACCACATTGATCAAATCAAATGAAGAAAACCGCAGATACTATCATCCATATAGCCCAGCCGATTAATTAATTTTAAATAAATGAATATTTCGGACATTTATTCCAATTATCTAGTCCCAAACTGAATAAGGCGTGTATTATGTATTAAATATTTATATAAACATCCATGACTCGAAAATATATATTCGTATTCATCACACAAAAAATTACCCCTCACGGGATTCGAAACCGCAACCGTTGGTTTCGCAGACAGGGTCACTATCCACTACACCAATCGCTCGTCAAGTTTAAGTGACAGTAGGTACTAGCGCGAAAAACTGATAGGCGTTGAGGAATAAAAGTCCTAGAGAGGATTGATTCAAACGCTCTGGAAGTCTATGCGGAGGCCTATGTTCAGCATTGGACATCCTGTGCCTGATATGATGATGATCCACGAAGCTGTTAAGAAGTAACAACTTCTACAGCACAAAATTTTTCTGGTTGAGATTCGAACCCAGAAACGTCATCTTTAAGTCTATACAGTGAACGATAAATAAAACATACACATTTCTCGAGTAACCAACAGTTTTATTGATAACATTCATTAAAAAAATAAGTTAAATAAATTATGACTGGAACATTATATTAAATAATGAAAGGATAAATAAAAATATTACGTACATTTTCATATATTTACATTGCATTGGATGAGTACCATTTTATGAAAATTAACATAAATATACATAAAACAACTACAAACATTTATATAATATATAAGTACTATAGGTAAAATTATCATATAACAATATTTGGTCATTTAATACTTCGGATATCTATATAATATATTATATAAATGCAATATTTATTTACATATGTACACGTAGATACTACAAATATATCATTATATTTTTTATATTATTCTATGTATATACCAAACAAACTTTACATACACGTAATATCTTTATAATAAACTAAAAATAAATAGATAAATATTATATTTTGTAATACCTATCTAAATATATAACTTTAAGATAAATATATAGACATTAAATAAATATGTTAAATATATTTATATATATGATAATACAGTATATATGATTAAACGTAAATTATGTATTATATTATACGTAAATAATGATGGCGTTATATAATACATATACATAATATTACATATAATAATATGACAAGATACAGAATTCAAATATCGGCACTCTTTATCAATTTAATAAATAAATAAATTAAAGCAACTCCAAAGACTTACGTTCAAAAACGCACACATACATACATACATATACACCTATAAATTAATATTTTCGATGGGTTTAACTACATAGTCATATAGAATATTCATTTTTCCATACCCAAAGAGTATTTGAGGTACTTCCGTGCATAGTTCTTGAGGAAAATCTCTAACTCCTTGTTCTATTACTCAGTCTCTTGTTCAATCCGTTTTGTCATAACCATTTGTCACCAATCCGAATCAAGAGCGAACACAACAGTCGTATTTTTGAATATTATAAACCGTTTTCGATAATACTGACCCTTATATTGAACTTCATTCATTCAACTGAGCGATTCGTTCTCATTTCGAATTCTATTCTGTCCTCATGCATCGATACCTAAATCCGTATTACGAATTAGCTAGTATTCCAAATTTAAAAATTATGAAATATTCACATTCTGATATACCGACGCATGGCATGCTCTACAATATTATATTATACTATACATATTTATACATACAGTTTCTAGTATTGCTATGTAGTAGGTGAAACTAACGATTATCCCTTATGTTCCTTATTTTTCGCGTAAGTTTTGGTGGGTTGTGATTGGCTAGTGAGTGTATGCGTTGTATGCTAAGTCATTGGCCTTCTCCATCGACCTGGAATAAGAAAGAATTCATGACAATTAATTTTTAAATGCATATAATATACAGACTATAAAATTAAGGACTTGTAAGCGTTAAACCACGTATAGTGTTATTTGAGTACATTTCATTAAGCAGAAATAGTAAAAAAAGTATCTACAAAAAAGTATTAAAAATTATATATTTGAACAAACGTACATAAAAAGTAAATTTTTACACATGACACGGGTAATACATTTGTTTACATAAATGCTTCCGAAATATAACTGAAGTTTACACCCTGTATATAAACCAATATACGTCTGTCTATACAGACGTATAAGACGTCCTATGACGTCCACTCAAAAGGTGGACTGACGACCTGATGAAAGTCGCAGGAAGGCGCTGGATGCAGGCAGCTACCAACCGGTCACTCTGGAATTCTATGGGGGAGGCCTATGTTCAGCAGTGGACGGCATGAGGCTATTATGATGATGATAATACACTGTATTATTGGAGTGCATTTTATTTTATTTTGATGTGAATGTTAAATTGATGATTTCTTTATGTCACATGTAATTTCCAGTTTCTTTTATAATTCATTTAGTTCAGCTACTTTCCTACAAGAAACTAGAACCTCATGGAACTTCCTATCCTTTTCACACAACAAAACACGATCTTGACGACCGATTGGTGTAGTGGATAGTGACCCTATCAGAATGTGATGAATACGAACATTTGTTCCCAAGTATCTAGTATCCATAGCACAAGCTTTGCTTAGTTTTGAACTAGATGATTGGTGTAAGTGTCCGAAATATTTATTTATTATTTATTATTTTTAAAATCTATTTATCTAAACAAATGTGCATAGATAGGCAGTGCCTACACTCTATCCTAATATTAATAACTAGCTGTTACCACGGCTTCGTTCGCGTGGCCCATTTCATCAAAATCGGTTCAGCAAAAAAAATTCCTATATGTCCAGGTCCTAATCTGTATGCTCACCAAATTTCATCTAAATCTGTCTAGCTGTTTAGGCGTGAAGAGGTAACAAACATATATACACAATACACTTGCCCAAACTTTTGCATTTATAATATTAGTTGAGATTTGATACCTACGCAGAATAACCAACTAACAGAACGTGGTCGTTCTTCTCTCTTTTCAAGAAGAAGGCAAAACAATTCGGAAGCACAAAGTTAAAAAACACATAGACTGTTATAATTGCTATTGTAATGTAAAAATTAGTAATGCCATGTCATGAATGAGAATGTTATAGATTTTGCATTTGCCGTAACACTCATGCCTTGTGATATTAATACCCGTTTCTTACCTGCTCCATCCAGATCCTCCATGTCCAGCCGACACGACGACCTCATGAGCTTCATGGCCACCTCCAGAAGGTGACAGGAGTTTCTTCAGCCCGATAATACCCGCCAGCACGAGAGCCAACTTGGATACGATCAGGGCCTTTCCAGCGAGGAGGGCTAAGGCTCCAAACGCGAGAGGCACCATCATGCCGCCGATGAGGAGTGGGATTGCGAGGAGTGGGGCGAGCTTTTTCCTTCTGCCACGACCTTCGTCGAATGAACGCTGCAAGTCGGAACCAGCTGGGAATTTGATCTAAAATTTGAGAAAAATGGTATTTCTTTATTGTTCAGAATTTTCAATTGTATGGTCATGCATCTGTGATCCTTGTATTTCAGGTCGAAGATATCGACCTCGTCTCTGGGAGGTTAAAGCGATCACAAATTTTCTATGCGATGATTTGTTTACTCGTCGTTAAGAGAGCGTCGTTGGCTCAGCGGTTAAGACGCGGTCTCCCAATTTGGAAGTCAGGTTCGATTCCCACGCAGGCCATGTTCATATATGAGTTTTTTATAATTCATTAATTTACCAATGAATTTTTAAATTTCATTTAATTACTTATGTGTATTTATCCGACTGCTCTTAAACGGTGAAGGAAAAAATCGTGGGGAAACCTGCATGCCTAAGAAATAAAAATTCAAATGCATGTGAAGTCCCCAAACCGCATTGGGCCAGCGTGGTGGACTATGGCCAATACGAGTGAAGGCCTATATCTCTGCAGTGGGATGTTTACGGGCTGATGATGATGATGATCTGTTTGCTCATTTTAGTTTGGCATCGACTAGCCTAGTCTAGAATAGAGATAACATTTGGGTACCAGAAGTGAACATTTGGGAACATCCCTTAGGAACACCACAACTCAATAAAATCTATTGCATTTATAATTTAATTTGATACTTGGATATTGTAAACGTTTGTATAGACCATTATGTTGAACAACATTCTTAAAAATCTAGATTTCATAATGACGGACGGGTCAAACACAATGACAGAATGAGAATCAAGTGAATTGGATAACGAAATACTAAATGGTATAATACTGAATTTCCGCTTAGGTATTGTACTTGAACAAGCCAACGTTAAATCCACTCACTCACGATAAGTGAAAATGGATCCCAATGTTCCTCACATATTTTAAAATAAGTACGTAATTGAACCACCAAAAATTGGCATAACAACCTATTGCAATAGAGTTCCGTTTTCTATTGCTAGAATGCTATTAGATGATATTGAACCAATTTTTAAAAATAGAAATTGAATAAAGTCCTGTGAGTTTTATTTTTCGCTTGTTTCTTCCTTATCGACTTTGTAGTTTAAACAAAACAATATTAGTCGGAAAGGAGATTGTTAGGTATCGCGGACAAGCAGACGTTTCCTTTTTCGAAAAAAAAATAACTTTTACATACTATCAGTACCCACAGCTGACCAGTATGGAAAGTAGAAAATGTCTTTTCTTCAAAATAAATATGTAGGACCATGGTAATGTATGTCACCTAAGGACCTCCTTTCGGCTTAGTCCCCCTTTTGAGTAACGAGTTGATAAGATCTGTCATAAACTAGTTTTCAATAAGCGACAATTTTATTTGTATCTTTTATAATTTTGACTTATGAGGAAGGAAGCTTAAGAAGCATGAACTACCTAACGAACTAATTGCGAGTACGTAATCGTTACAGACCGGAAACCTATCGGACAAAATAATATCGCATTTCGCACTATTCGATAACATAGAATTATCTATATTGCTTCCTTGGAATGAATCACGCGATGCTCATACATGAAAGTGGTCCAAAAACTGGTACAACATGAAACTAAGAATTATTAAGTCACGTATTTTGCGGAAGAAGTTTGAAACTGCATAAATCACGTGCTGATTTTAACATCAAGGGTTAAGAGCGTTATAAGTTTGAAGTTTATTATCTGCATGTGACATTGCAGCATTTAATTTGTAAATGATTTTTTTTAATTGGAAAGCTGATGACTTCGAAATCTAATAGCGTTGTATGTGTAGTGGAAATCGGTTAAGCTATTTCAAAGATCTTTAACATAGTCGATTTTTTTATCTGGATCATATTTTCTAAGTCTTCCGGGGGGTTTTCCATATTTTCCATTTATTGTAATAATGATTGCTAGTTAATTCTTGCTATTAATGCTTCCATAAACACAGATGTATCTAATATTGCTCGAACGTGTAGAAGGTGTGAGATAATACTATTGGTTGAGAAAGAGATTGATTTGATTGAGAGAGAAGAAACAGATACTATTGATTGAGGTAGGTACTCTCGTTCATGTTCGAGATGGAGTATTATGTATGCATGGAGAGAAAGAAACTCTTTAACTGTTGACGGTAAAAGTACTGTCATTATATTTCTTACTACTAATATTTATTTGTATTACAAGTGATATAAAATATCCGGGAAATAAGTAATTGACCTACAGAGGCGGCTTAGAGACATAATCAAGTGGCTAGTAGTCTGACACAAATGCGGAGTAAGGCCTATGCCCTCACCCAGTGAGAGAGATTGATTTTGGAAAAATGGATTTTAAGTATCATAGAACTCAATCAATCGATCAAATACGCTTTATTTGTTTAAATAAGGAAGGTACATTTAAATATCTTATAGAAACTACAAATTAGGCGGCCTTACCGCTAACAACGATCTCTTCTCCGACAGAACTCGTGGAAATCTAAACCTTATTCGAATAAATACAAAATATTATGAAAAATTACGTTGCAATTGTTATTGTATGTTAATCTTAAGTACGTGTGCATGGATTATCTAGCTTTCGCCAGGGTCTTAAGAATAGACCTACAACCGAGATAATGCTTACTATTTAGCCCGTTTCCCGCAGACGTGGGCGCAAATTTATGTCCATTGAATCCTGATTTAACACTTACTATTGGACTTCGGACAACTTATCCAAGTAGAAATCTAACTGAAGCATTTGCAAATTAGACTGCACCTCCTTGGATTTCTAGAGCGATCAGGAAAAAATTAAATTATATTAAAATTTTCTTCACTTAACATCAGATGTGATTGACGTTAATTACCAACCCGTTGTGCATAAAAAAAAATTTTTCTTTTACCCATTTCTTTTCCCAAACATTTCTTATTCTGAACTGCTAGTTGTTATAACATACTGACAAACAGACAAAGAGCTCCATTATTATTTAAAATAGATTAAAAGGTTGTATAATCTTGAACCCTGAACCTTACATTGAAATTAATGTTAGAATTTGAAAAAGTGGTTGTTGATAGAGTACGTGTGATTGATAAAAGGCTTTAAAGGTATACTATGATAAGAAGATAAGTAAACAGTATAAATACTCACAATTATAAGTGACTATTTATGAGAACAAAGAAACTCCGGAAAAGGCTAATACCTATCTGACAAGATAAACACGAGCATTAAAAAATAGAAAAAAAACTTGATAACGAAAAAGCAGCTGACCTGGAGATCAATGATCTCTACCGCTAATGACACTTATGATATCTCAAAGATGATATTAATAATTTCGACAGATTTCGACAACAAACACAGAGGTAACATATTTCCTTCCCAAATATGCCTTATCTATAGGTCAGTATATAACTCAACAATACTAATTACATGGCAGCAGATATGACGGATCCTTCCAGTCAGCTATCTAACAAACTCAGAAGCCAACAACCTGGTCCCATGTCCTACCAACTTTCAATATAGCATCGCATGCTATCTGATCAATTACTGTTGAAAAAATCTCCATAAATGATAATTCTGTATCACATCACGCGTTAACAAGTGTTCTCTAATTAGCACAAGAAACTGTTATTTAAACACAAGTAGGCCGTTGTAAGAAAACTGCTTAATAGAGTGTGGCAAGCGAAAAAAGTGAAGATGCATTAATTGCATGCAATTAACGAGATGCACCGCACTTAGAAAGCGGTCACGGTGCGTCGCCAAGAGGTATGTGGCGATTTTTTCCAAATGCATTTCGTGATTGCGACTCCATAAATTATTATTTCTGGGATAGTTGTAAATTGTGCTGCGAATATGTAAAGATAACGGCAACTGTATTGAAGGGTAATTAACATGCTGTGGAAATCGTGGTTAATTAGATATGATGGTAAAACCTATTTAAATAAAAACTGAGAAGAGTAAACATTAGTTGTGCACTATCTACCAAAGAACTACTTATTTAATTAAATTACATAGAAATATAGATGAAGCATTCGGTTTTCTATTACAATAACAGAACTTTAGTACAAATTAGGTGTTCAGTGCTTTTTGTTTGGCCCAGTACTCAAATTTTCCTTTTTAAAATTAGGTATAATCACTAAAGCCTATAAAATATGACCAAATTGTAAGTGACCTACAATTTTTGCATAATATAAATGTAGTGAACTGACACGTGAAATCCCAATGCCCTAATTCTGTTCATTTAGATTGTTTTGGCTTAGAATTATGGCTCATAGTGTTTTCGAGTTAAGTTACTATAGCTTAATAAGTATAGTTTGCAATGATATTCCAGTTATAAATGTTTCAATTGAAGTCAATTCTAACCTACCACATCATTCACTATTATCTAATTGTCAATTAGAGTGGCTTCATACGGAGTCTTTATGACTTTTAAATTATGCGTCTTGAATAACAAGACAATTGTGTCCATCCATTGTGAATTTCTTTTGTCGAGTAATCTGACGTTACCGTCATTGTGTATGCAGTATTATGTTGTTATGTCACTAAATGTCACTTGTTACAATTCTGATTGATTTTGAATATGCTGTTTCTCTTAAATTTTCTTTTTGTCATTATGTAATATGTAATGATGAGATTTAAGTTTCTGTTCAACGAAAATAAATATGGTTTACCTTTTTAGCCGACTTCAAAGAAAGGAAGAAGTTTTCAATTCGACTGTAATTTTTTTGTTTTTGGAAGTTCGTTACGCGACCATCTTCAATTTTTATCCGATTTTGATGATTATTTTCTAACGATAGGGTTTACCGCCGATTAGTATTATCCTATATAAAATCACGCATGGGGATAAGGAATATACCTTACTGAAGTCGGTTGTTTTGCATTTTGGAGGTTCAATTATTGGATCTATGTTATAGAATAATATTGGACAGTTGTTATGAAATTATTCTGAATATGGAGTTCATGTTATTTTAATTTTACTTTAGGTCCCTTCACACACGATAGCAAATAGTGACATTTGTCGATATTATCAAATTCCGAAAGAAAGAAAGAACGAAGGCCAGTTTTCGATCTGACCATCAAATTCAAACAGAGTGAGTTTTGGCAAAGCTGGTCTCACAACTGCACTATTGACACATTCATTACGCTCCGTTTTAATCATAGGCTCTTGGACTAACTTTTCATATAGGCTACGAGTTTACATTGGAAATAAAGTTCGTCAAAACTATCTAATTCCTCAGTACTAAATAATAACGTCATTCAATTCAGAAAACTGTACTAAATAATTTGGAATACTATCCTTTTGTAAATCCTTAATTGTCCTGGATGAGTCATAAACCTTCTGCACTCTTCCAAATAAATGTGCATTTTCAAATTAAGAGCGAAAAAAATGGGATCCTGAGTATCTGTATTTTATTAAAATAATTCAAATTAAGAACAAACTGGATGATGGATGACGTCAAATGGCGTCTTTTTTAGTTTTGTTTTATGAATTGCGAATCTTCATATATGGAAAATACGTACGTGGGACAATATAAATTAGAAACCTAAAAATAAAGGCTCACATATAGCATCAACCTAGCGTGTCCAGTAGAGAGCGGCACGTGGCTGTTGTCCTCTACTAAGGAACGGAGGTGAGTGGAGCTTTTGCCTATTTTTATTCAGTGCGAAAGGTTTGATAGTACAGCATATCACAATCTTATTGTGATGGCTTTTTACTGTACCTGAAGGCTGAATATTATAATTATTTATTGTTCAATACAGTGCACTTATAGCTAATTCCATCATTTCCCTTTCCACGACTCCGTGAGTCGTCCCCTTAATAGCGAAACGTTTTTTACTTTAGATGCTTTTAATATCGTCGAAAATTTAAATAGCCAGGAGCGAAGCAAGAGCCGACCCCTACTTCACTCAAACGATAAAATAATTAGTGTCAATTCTGACGAAACTTCTCTTCAGAGAAGTTTATTAATAATAATTTTAATATTAGTTAACTAATACTAATTTTACCCTCTCTTTCATTCTGGATTTATCGAGTTCATACTTAAACTATACAGTTATAGAAAGATTGACGACCGCTAAATTGTTTCACAGTACGTGAGATACCTATTGAAAAACGTTTACAGAGAAATCAATAGCAATCTCTAGATCAAAACGGTCTACAGTATTGGATCTATCCAAGACCAATTTCTAAGCTTTTCCTTTCGGTCTTTCTGTACTGGCTTACAGTACTGTACCATACTGGCTTCTTCAGCCATTTCATTCGCTGGTATTTTCTTATTCCAATGTACTTGTAATAACAATTCTTAATGAGTTACCGGAAAGTTTCACCACCAATATAAACAATTCATAATGGACATATCAATATGAGACTTTTTAGCTAGTGGGATATTATGATCTCTAATACGACGCCATGTGTCTTCTAAAGGACAAGACAAGTAAGGTCAAACTCATTTTATCACTCAGATAACTCAGAGTATCCTCACAAAGTCAGATTCATTAGCTCTCATACTTGAATGCGACAATGAAATGTTAACAGATATTGATTTGGCGGCAGAAATAGATAATAGGGTGGTATCCATTCCTGGCAATGCGGAAACATAAATTGGGTCAAAATTCGTCTGAAATTTGTTAGTAAGAAGCAACTTGCCTATTTCTTGCCCTAAACATATCATACTAATACATACAAATTTAGTATAATGATGTCACTATTAGTCTACTTGTTATCGTTCCCGTATTTATTTTCAAAATTAGGGTTTTAAGGTCAATTGTACTTATAAAATCAAACTTTAGCTATTCTGACTTTGATTTCTAGTAATTAACATCCATTAACGTTTTGTTTACGTGCATAAGTCTAATGACCAGGCCTGTTGATAGTGAGGATTTAGTATAGTTACATACAAATTTCATACCCCTATTCCAAGTTACATGAGATATACCTCCTCCAAATACTGTTTATGTTTTAGAGTGTCCACTGGATAAATTGTCACTGTAGTTATACTTCATATCTATCTTTACGTTTGCAACATCAGTAACTAGATGATAAAATGACCTTGTAACCTATCAATGATTGTGTCTATTTAAAGTAGTAAAATAAAAGTTGTTTTCTATTCCGTTTGTTATACCAATTTATACGTTTAGTATACTCGTATCATTAAGATCCAATTTCTACAGTCAAGCATCAATACTTGCATTATTGTGTTACAGTGTAAAGGGCAAGGGAGCTGGTTTAATTATATCCTTAAGTGATATTCCTTCACAGTCCTCAAGGTATTAAACTTATTTGAGTGTTTAAACGTTATCATAAACCAAATGAATCATTATTATCTATAAGTGCATAATTAATTAATGGTGGTCATTTACCTGGATTGTATGAGATTGCAAGAATCCAAAGATTTTGTCCATGATAAGGTTGTCCAATGAGCTCTCATCAAGACCTCTCGGAATAGCCTCCTCAACTTCGTTTTCGATCTTTGCATCTTTGTCTTTTGTTATTGTAACCCCACTTAATAAAGTCACCTCCTCGCTATTGGATATCCTATTCAACGCCTTCGCCAGCTTTAGTTTAAGGCAGTTGGTGATTTCTCCAGCACTGCACTCTTTATATGTGTCGTATGCTACTTTAATATCTCCCAAAATGGTGTCCTCTGAACTTCTGCCTTCCTCAACTTTGTTTTGGCTTATGGATGCTGTTCTGGCGCTGACGACCACTGCCAAGGTCAGGACCAGGAGGTAATGTGGTGGTACCATTTTGGCGTTGTCACAGCGACGGCGATATGGACACTCTGTTTTAAACTAGAGCACAGTTACCGTTTATATGCGCTTAGTTTCACGGTACAGTGGACGTTGCTAAGAGGGATGCATCGGTGCATTTATTCTGTTGGGTGGATGGTTGGGGAAAAAGTCTAAGTGAGTTTTGGTTTTGGCAAATAAACAATTTATAAGCACTAATCTGATTTGGGTTTGCTTTGGGTAACTTTGTTGGGTTTGCTTTATTCTCGAGATTCTGAATAGGCAATATTGTAGAAAAATTTGTTCGTCTTAACCAACCAAAAAGGCCATAACATGTTGTGAAGCTATGCACTTAGTTACTCGTAAAAAAAAAATAGCATGTTGACTTTGAGTAAAAGATATTTTTGTATCTTATATTGAATATTGTTTTATGACTTTTGGCTTTTTTTGACTTTTGATGGATGTAGACAAACTATTACAAACGTTTTTTCTGAACAAAACAAATTAAAATGACTGGACCAAAATGTCGTCACCTTGTGTACTCTTAGTTAGAAAAGATTAAGAGAGAAATGACTTACATTTATTATTCTAGCTAATTATTACATTCAAAAATGAATTAGAGTCGATGATGGCAGTTACGTATTCTCTGTCACGTAATATCAACATGAAGTTTACATTGTTTACAACATTGTTTGTTTATATTAGTTATTTATTAAGAATAGTTGTTAGCCCCTAATTTTACAACATGTGGCTAATTGCAGTATATGATTAAAATTAACAGAATAACCTTGTAAGTACAGTTACTCGTCAAATTGTTATAAGTACTTTTTGTCTATCAATGTATATCGTTCGGAAGTTAGAGTAATATTCTTATTCTCTCCTTTCGTTTTCGGAAGGCAACGGCTATGTCACTCTGCCATGATTGTAAACATTTAGCGAGTTCAACTAACGTGAACTTCAACTTTATTTGTCGAGACGGTAATTAGCTGGTAGAGGTAATTTAAGTAAATTGATTGTAACGACGACGGTGTAATACCACGACGGAGGTCCCTAATTTGATCTTAGCGTCGTCAAATGTGTCCGGCAGAGGAGAATAGAACGCATCCATTACCTTCCGTGGATGTCGTACAAAGCGACTAAGGGAACGGATGTTTCTCACCTTTGTCCAGTGACGTCCAGCAGTAGCGTCGCTGGCCTAAAACCTCAAAATCTGCGTTCGCCAACCCGCTTGCCTAGTGTACCTGTTCAGTAGTAGATGCCATGTGGCTGATATGATGAGATCATGCTTCTTCTTAGCGAGTCGATGGCAGAAACATCAAATTCATCAGGTCACGCTAAAATACAATCTTTCCTTTATCCAAACATTATAAACATAGAATAACTTTTTTCCTCGACAGTACTAAGTAGTGATAGGTCTAGTGTAACCTATAGTAGGTTTGGAAAAAGTGCGAGTAATGGAAAACTATGCATGTATGAGTATGTACAATGAAGAACGGTTCGATTGTGATCGATCGCACTGTTCACATTGGTTTAGCGCTGAATGCAAATATTTTAAAAATCACTTTAGACAAGGCAGGCAACGGCCTCCGTGGCTCAATGTAAACAACATGTGGTTTCCGAATCGGAGGTCGCGGGTTCGATCCCCAGCGGAGTACATGTTTAGTACTCGGATTGGTTGGTGGTAGAGCATTTTAAATGTCCGCCTGGCTAACTACCACCATCTTATCTAAATCGGCCGCCAAACAGCAATGTTAATAGCATTGTTGTGTTCCGGTTGCCAGAGACGAGATAACCAGTCCCCCAAATAAGATGGGGTTTCTAGGTCAGTACGCTTCCACCTTCTGCCTCATCTTCACTTAATATCAGGTGTGATTGACGTAAAGTGCTAACCCGTTGTGTATAAAAAATTTGATTCCGCGATGGCGGATTTGTAGCTGTTCCACGCCAAATACGGCGCTACCCTGCAATCGTCTATGGTGAATTTAAACGGAATTTACTCTATTTTAATAAATGTATACACATGTTACGACCTTCAACCCAAATGGGTCAGAGATATCCCAAATATTGTAAGAGTTTAATTCTTATTTATTTTATTTACAATTATAAGTTTACAGTTTTACACTAAAAACACTTATAAATTATTCGACAAGAGACACAGAATGATTAACGATATTCGTAATATTGGCACAAGAACGAATACAAATATTTCACGATCGCCGTCAGATCATCCGCAAATATGTCAACATTTTAGATCTCTTTCGTAAAGTTATTAATTATATCAATAGCTCTAGCGGAGGGCGAGTTTCCGGTGTGTTTAGTTCGCAGTCCATCAGGTGTTGCAAAGAGCCTATGACGTCTGCGACCCGCGCGCAAGTATTGCTGCGAGACAAATAAACGCATGCGCTCGAGTACAGAGGGATTGTCAACCAACATCCTCGTTTCACCTTACCAAATATACAAAACTGAATGCACACGTGACAAGGGGTGAGCCCGTCGCCATTAAACCGTGCAAAATCTGTAAATGTAAAGTTGTGTAGAAAGTAGTAATATGTTGGTGGAAAGTCCCTTAGTCGCCTGTAACGACACACGGGAGGAGACGGTTTAATTCTATTCTTTTTACGTGCCTCAAAAATTTCATCCGGCATATGAATGTTGTGTGCTTTCACACAACATTCATATACCGGATGAGTTTTTTTAACTTAAGGAAACAACAGGGCATATTAGGTAAGTGAAATAGAAGTTATTGGCATAGGTAGTGTTTTTTTTTTTAAAACCATCATCGGCCCACGCGGCATATGCGATTGGCGGGATTCGTAGGGTTCCTATCATGCGAAATTTATTGGGACCTCATATTTTCTCCAGGTTTTTTTTTATTTAATTTAATGTTCTGGAATGCTACAAACGCGACCGTCAAGTAACACAATTTTTTATTATGGTTATGAAAATAAAATAAAAAAAAACTACCTATGCCAATATCTCCTATTTCACTTACCAAATATGCCCTATTTTTTCCTAACTCATCCAGTATGTATGATAAGAACTACAACAAAAACATTGAATCAAACTATATTCCATACCAATCGCTTTTCCTCTCGATGAATGGATGATCGTTGCGAATAAAGGATAGCGATTCTAAAGAGGTGGACAGACCACCCTGAAACACTTCTGGTAGGCATGGCTCTCGCATGCATGGAACTTGTCGATATATAAATACATTATTCAATAATATGAATTGTAAATTTAGAAAACCTCCTCCTAAATGTAAATAAATATGGAAAGAACTCCATCGACAAGAGCATAGCTCTTAAATAGAAAACAAACAGAGAAAACCTCCGAGTTACTAAACGAGAAGACATAGCGTATAATTCAACGAGTACGGAATGCTTGCGCTCGTTACTCCACCTCGTACCCATCTGACACCGTATTTGAATGAAGCAAATCTCCTAAAAATTAAAAAGACAGAAACTGATCCTTGCTACCTTGCTGTTTGGGGTTATTCGAACAAATAAAACCAGCTACCCGTAACTAGAGACAATACAATACAATACAAATACACTTTATTGCACAACAGATAAGAAAATACAGTTTCAGAAAAGTGGTAGAATAGAATGTACAATTGGGCGACCTTATCACTAAAAGCGACAACAAGGCAACCTTTGGGTATAAGGACAGTACATTTGAAATAGGTAGGTTGTGCGGTATTAAATAGGGATGCAGATACAAACTACGTGAATTTCATATATACAGATTGTGAGAGAAGTTACATTTCCGCTTGACTGCCCTTATCACAGGACAGTAGCATTCAAGGGAATCTCTAAATACACGGCGACACGGATGCTGGAATAACCACCACCACTCCGGGCTCGAAGTCTAGAATATCTTTCAAAGCCTAGTAATAGCTTAACTTTAAGGATCAGAAGACTGATTTCCGAACTTAGTTGCCCGTGTCCTGCGCCCCATCTGATAAACTAGCCTATGATATTACTTTAAAATATTATAAATATACGCATTACTAACATAAAATTAGTAAGTAACTAACCTAACCTAGCACGTGTTACTAACGAATTTATATTTAGTACATATTATATAATAAACAATCAATACTGTTACCATCCCAGTGATTATTTATTTCCGAAGTTCTGTTTTAAGCTGAACTTCAATTTCCACTTAAAGCACTGGCAGAATTATCAGTGTTGTAAGCGTGTTCAGCGTTTGTAGCGTTAGCGGCTCAGCTAACAGCAAGCCCTTTCACTGTTACAATTATATTGTGCATTATTCTAAGATTTGTCCCTTTGCAATATAATATTTGTGGTTCTGTACAATCTATAAAATGTTTGAATGTCTATATGTCTAATTTGCCAAATTCGTGTTGATAATTAGTGACGAACCAAGGTCTTATATAAGATATCGTATTGAGTTGATGTAAGCTCAATTGAGTTGGTGTAAAACCTTCACAGTGTGAAGTCTTTTCAAAATGAAACTATTGCTGTGCGTGATCGTTTTAGTTATAGTCAAAGCACTGGGTGAGTAGTTATAAAGGTCCTGATTTTTTTATAGAAAGATAGAGTACCTATCAGTAATCGAATCTAACTAATATTATAACAGCGAAAGTTTGGATGTTTGTTTATTTGTACAGATGGACGGATTTGGATGAAATTTGGTATATAGGTACCCTGGATATTTTTATCCCGATAAAGAGAGTGGTTTCCGCGGGATAAACAAATTTCCGCGATAAAGTTATTCCACACAGGCGAAGTCGTGGGCTGAAAGCTATAGTCAGTAATAATATTAGCTAAACAGTCAGTAATAGAATAAAAATGGTTTCTAACGATTCTCTATCTTGCTTTCGGTAAAGGTATTTTAGTTATAAAACCTACAATATTAAATTGAAGTTACCACTTAGAACTTCATTACGTTGTAGAAGATGCTAAGATCTCTTAAAACAATTTTTTTAAATAATTAATCAATGGCTACTTTATATTTTCTAAAGATAGTTTATTGAGTCGTGATATTCGGCCTCGGTGAAATTTTTCATAAATACAAAGAAGTCATTGATCGTATTTTTGAATATAGTTACAGGAGTTCTAAGTATTCTCCGACGGTCTGCGACAATAGTGAAGATTGTGAGGATGGTTAAAAACGTTTCTGTCTAATTCGACTATAACTCCTTTGGGAAAATTATTGACAAACTGGAGTGGATTGATCTATACATACCCTGGACGGTTTTCACCATAAGAGCCTACGTACCATCATAAAGATCAGAGCCAATGTCGGTGGCATTGTGGCCTACTTAATGCGTCGGCAGCTTCGTTAGTGTGGTCACGTATCAAGCATGGCAGATGCAGTGGCGAAACGCATTTTCAATTCTGAACTAGAGGAGAGCATGCGTAAGCATGGCGGTCGGATATTCAGAAGCGCCATATGAAAAGATGCAACATTGAGCGATCTCCATGAGAAGGTTTGGCAGCACAACGTCCTGAATGGCGTAGGGTAGTGCATAGGAGAGTAAGGGATTTCGAGGAGCAGCGTAAAGCTGACCACGATGCTAAAAGCGACGAACTGAAAACCCGTCCACCCGCTGCCGTTCATTGTCTCTACATGGAAGGTGTACTTAAGTGCCCACATTGCGCATGGGAGTTCACCGCAAAGATCGGCTATGTTAGCCATCTTCGAGCGCACCAGAGCCAAACCGATTACGAGTCGAAGTGGTCGCCATGGCCGAATCGGTCGCAAGCTTCATCACCATCATTCTATTCCCGTTAACACGATATATCTTCAATTTCACCCTACAAGCGAGTCCCTTTTTGTATAAATGTCATTCATTGATTTAAATACATTTCTTTGACAGATGGCTCAAATTTTCGATGTGATTACACGTACATGAAATCAACAGATGCATATTTTAAATATCAGGAGATTCCCGCAAATTGGAGCGAAGCAAGGTTTCGTTGTTATTTAGAAGGTAATTTAGAATCAACATAATTACCTTTTAGCATTTTCATCATCATCGCAGCCCGTAAAAATCCCACTGCAGGGATTTAGGCCTTCCCTCGTATATGAGGAAGTAAGGGCCATAGTCCACCACGCAGGCCCAATATGGGTTGGGGACTTCACATGCCTTTGAATTTTTATTTCTCAGGTATGCAGGCGTCACGATGTTTTCCTTCACCCTTTAGAGCAGTCGGATAGTGAATAAATGCATATTAGTAATTAAATTAAATTAAAAAACTCATTGGTACAAGGCCTGCCTGGGAATCGAACCCGGACCTCCTAAGTTGGGAGACCGTGTCTTAACCGCTGAGCCACCGACACACTTTTTACATTTTATTCAATGTTAATATTTTTTTTATATTATATATTTGTTGTAGGCCTATGTTCAGCAGTGAACATCTTGTCGCTGATATGATGATGATGAAGATATATTTGTACGGAGGAACGCTAACTCCCATACTGACATAGATTCACTCCTAGTTTGGGAGTCACGGGCTCAACGCTTCCGTTTAGATAGGTATAAGTAACTTCTTACTTATCCCTTATGTGGTATGCAATTCTGTTGAAGAGAAAACGTTTAGCTACTAATAAATAAATTATCTTAACTTAATTTGTATGAAGCACTCGGGGCACAGTCGCATTCCCTATTCGTATTCGATTGTCTGGTGCCGTCAATCCTTGAAGGGGTGACCGCTAGTGGCATTTTAAGCCAAGTTAAAGGCCTACATAGCCGGCAAACACTGACCGTCAGATGGCTACTAGTCTATTCATCGATACGCACTGGGCCCGCGTGCCCATGGTAGATTATGGCCCACACTCTCTCCCAGTGAGAGGAGGCTGTGCCCCAACAGTTGGGATGTATAAGTCTGTTAATGATGATGATGAATATTTTTGTATCAAGTATTTTATTGTGAATATAATTGATTTTTAACAGGTGCGACTCTAGCATCGCCATTAACGAATAAACTACGGAACGCAATGGTGAACTTGACGGATATGCACAATACTGATTGCGGGATTTATACTGGTATACATGCAACATTCTCCAGTGGAGATTACTTGTCTGTTGAAGGTAATTAAGTTTTCTTTACTAGCTTATCGACCGTAAAAAAACATTTTTTTTTTACGGCAAAGTGTGGTAAACGAAAAACGACTATAGTGCTTTTTAAAGATTTTGGTTGTTTTTAGAAAGAATCATGATATATGCTGCAACACGTGTTTATTTATTTCCATAGTAATGTGTTTTATATGACTTTGGTTTGCAATATTTTTCCGCTTTTGAGTCATTTATAGACTCCTGGGTCGCTGTAGGCACAAACTTTCTTTCATGGTTTTGTATTAGGTATTTAAAGACGTTTATGAAAGAACGAAGATTTACATAAATTTTACTCGAATTACATTAATTTTAAAATAAAAATTAAATGAATAAAGTACTAGAAATGAAAATAAATGAGATTTTTAATATAAAGAAGTTTTTACCCTTTTTTGCGAAGCGTTTTTTTGCTAAGCGATTTACCTATAAGTTCAAGAACCCACGTTTGTCTCGCGATTAACCTGAATAGACATTCATTTATGTCAAATGTAGTAGACAGTTTTGTATAATCTTTAGGTATATAAAGTATAATGTCGAATAAAATAGAATATGTTTGCTCTTGAATAGGGTACATTACATTAGGTGTTATTACAATAAGATCCACCTAATTCAGTCATTACAAGGATGTGCAAATATTGGACAATATTAAAATTTGTCTCGAGATTAACCTGAATATAGATGTTTATTTATGCCAAATGACGGGCAGTTTTCGACAGTTTTAGGTTTTAAATATATAAATTTTAGGGGGTCTACAAATGCAGGCGTTAACCTCAATTATATTTTAAGTTAAGTGGAGATGAGACCGAAGGGTTCCGCACTAACCCGGATCCTCATCTTATCTTGGGGACTGGCTATCTCATCTTAAACAACAGGAACACAACAATCAACATTGCTGGATAATGGTATCTGACCAGGCGGATATTGTTCACTAGAATATATTGTGCCAGACCATTAACTTTAGTTATCTTCCAGGAACACCGTTATCTTCTATACCACACACTTGGGCAAAAGGAGAGCCAGATAACGAGAATAATGCTGAAGACTGCTTGATACAAATGCCTGACGGTACTTTGGCAGATGTTCGTTGCAATGATACGTTTCCATACATCTGTTATAAGAAAGCAGATAAAAATATGTTTATCAATGGCTGTGGTACAACTGACGGAGGTTCGTTTAATATTTAAAAAATGTTTTTTAATGTATATTTTTTTGTTTGTTAGGTTTTCGAGTGGACTCAATGGTATACATAAAGTAGTACTGTCTCTTTCTCCCTGGAACAGTACGATGCGACGGCACCACTCCAAAACTGGTTTTAGTTTAGTTTAGTTTAGTTGGTGTTCATCCGAATCGACACCAATGTGTACATTTTTTGTCTTTAATCTTTAATATCTTTATTATACACTGTTACTTTAATCCATTGCAAAGTAGAATCTATCTCCGGAGTGCATCATCAGGTCTCTATATGGGACCACTAGTGATAAACCCTATCAAATAAAAAAAACAATGACGAAATATTGACGAAAATATATAGATGTACATACAGAAACAATTTACTAACGAATATAGAACCTCTTTCTTTTTAGAAGTCAGTTAAACATTATTATACATATATTTATGATTGTACATTTATTTTGCTGTATATAAATTTATATTGTAAACTTTTTAGAATACAATCTGGACACAAGAACAGGCAGTTGTTACAAGTTCCATAGGATTGCACGTACATGGACACGAGCTTTCATGACCTGCGCAGCTGAAGGAGGATATTTAGTCATAGTTAACAGTGAAAAGGAGGTACAAGTTATAAAAGACATATATGCAAAAATAACTGGCTCCATGATACCAGGTCCAGATATATGGAGAGCCTCAGTATTCGTTGGTATTCATGACTGGAATATACAAAGAGAGTTGTGTATGTGTCTTTTTTCGGATGTACCTATCTTAATTAGAAGTAGTCCGATTTCAGTAAACTTTTTTATATTTAAGATTAAACAAGGGAAAAGGCACTTAGCCATGTTTGATGAAAATCGTTTTAGCCGTTTCGAAAATATTCAAGTTATATTTATACAGTTTAGTCCCTTGGGGGTTTTCTACATTTTCAATTATATTATTAATTTTACAGGTGAAGTGTTACGTCAAGCAGGTTACGAAACATTTTCACCTGGTGAACCAAACAATGCTGCACCTAGTCAACAATGCGGTGCAATGTACAGAAACGGTTTGCTTGATGACTCATGGTGTGACAGAAAAGCCCCTTTCATTTGTGAGAAGAGACCTGAGAACCTAACGTGTGACGAAGAAAACGACAAAGAGAAATAAATTTAAAAGCATAAACCAGCGGGCCAATATGACCCGTAGTCGCTTTACAATTGCACCAGATAGAAGCCTGCCTTCTCGTTCATGTTTATACGAATAAGAGAGACGGAAAGCCTCTATCTCATGTCATATTGTTGTAAATAGTGAAAAATATTATAGAATACGTCTGTGTTAGGACGGCATTTATTCTGAAGTAAGAAAAGAATGTGACGAACAAACATTTGAATTTAAAAAAAAAATATATCAAGCTTTGATTACTATATAGGTACTATGAAAGAAGTCTATATTACAACATCCCCCCTTAATCAAAACTTTGATATAAAACAGTAATAACTAAAAACTAGACCAAATAATAAATAAACCATTAAAAAACATGACTGCAGATAATAAACATAAAAATATCAACATAACAAACCCATCGAAAATATACATTTATTATGCAGTATGCGCCCTAAAGGTTTAGTTAATATATCTGCTGACATCTCACTTGACTTAAGGTATACTAAGCTAATAAGATTTTGTGATACCTTCTCTCTTATAAAGTGAAATTTAGTATCAATGTGTTTGGTTCTACTGTGGTAAACCGGATTTTTAGCCAGGGCTTGGGCACTTTGACTATCGCTATGGATAACAACAGAATCCTGGTTTACACCGCTTACCTCCTCAATAAATCGTCGCAAATATAGGGCCTCTTTAGCAGCGTCCGTCAAAGCCATATATTCGGCCTCTGCTGACGATAAAGCAACCGTGGGCTGTTTTCTTGATGCCCAGGAAACAGGTCCATTTGCTAACTGAAAATGGTAGCCTGTATAAGAGCGTCGATCCTCTTTATAGTTTGCCCAGTCTGCATCTGTATAACCGACAAGAGGATTCGTCGACTTTCTGTAAATAATAGAGTAATTTACAGTTTCCTTCAAGTACTGTAAAACACGCTTCGCTGCATCCCAGTGAGCCTTACGATAGCAGGTGTTAAATTGACTTAAATAGCTTGTAGCAAACGCAATATCCGGCCGCGTATTTACAGCCAAGAACATTAAACATCCTATCAAATTTTGATAAGGATAAGTTTGCTCACCATCCTTCAAATCGTCATCAAACCTCCTATTAAGTGGAGTACTTTGTCCTTTGCAGGACTCCATATTATACTTCTTCAGTAAATTGGTTATATACGTCTTTTGATTTATACGTATTTCGCCATTATTTTGAGTAACATTTATACCCAAATAATAATTTAATTGACCTAAGTCTTTTACTGTAAAAAAAAATTCCCAAATCATTTTTGACTTTGTCAAATGTAAAGTCATTTTGATAAAAGACGATTATGTCATCGACGTATACAGCAAGTATAACTGTGTCAGATCCAAAAAGTTTTTTAAACACACAGGGTTCCGAAGGTATTTTCATAAAACCTATTTTGAGCAAGGTTTCTCTCAACTTATTATACCATGCCCTAGGTGCCTGCTTAAGTCCATACAATGACTTCTGCAACATAGAAACTTTGTCTTCTTGACCTTTAATGGTAAAACCTTGAGGTTGGTGTATGTAGACTTCCTCAGATAAATCTCCGTTGAGGAACGCAGTCCCACGTCCAAGTGTCTCATTTTGAGGTCAAGATTAGCGGCGAGCGCTATCAGTGTGCGTAGGGACGAGTGTCTGACTACAGGCGCAAAGGTTTCATTGTAGTCAACACCAGATACTTGACTATAGCCCTTCACTACTAGTCGAGCCTTGTATTTAAGCCACTTTTGATTCCCTAGGTAGATGAGAACTCATGATATTTGAGGACAGACTGCAGGATATGCTGATAGATAGTTTCTAAACAAATAAATAAAATAACGTAAAGTGTATTTTCTTCAAACATTAACGAAAAATACCGGGGCCGGACCCATGCTTCACCTAAGATCTCCACCTGTGTGAAAATGGAATATGCGTCAGATCGTTGTAGAGATATTTGGGGGGAGGCTTTTGTCCAGCACTGGATGTCTTTCTGCTGATATGATGATGACACAATGACATATAGTCCAATCATTTTGTACAAAAATAAGAATCTTAAAGGTATTCAAGCGCTTTTAATAGTTATGTCTACATTCATGAAAAGCCAACAAAAATTGTTTATTCAATATGGATATATTTTACGCCGAATCAGCTTTTCGTACTTTATCAGGCTCAGTTTCGCTCGTACATGGAATACTGCTGTCACCTTTGGGATGATTCAGCCAAATACCAACTAGCTGCACTCGATTCTGTGGAACGACGTGCCAACGGACTCATTGGTCAACATTCGCTCACTACTAAATTGCAGAGCCTCGAACATCGTCGCAAGTTCGCCTGTTTCTCAGTCTTTTAGAGGATGCACTTCGGTCAGTGTGCGTTAAATAATCTTATTCCACCATCGCCATTTCATCTTCAGACTACTAGGCGTGGGGAGGGATTCCACCCGCATGTAGTTCACATACCGAACATTCGCACTAAACAGTTCGACTCTTCATTCATAATGCGAACAGCCAAGGCATGGAACTCTTTCCGGCGTCAGTCTTTACTGAATCCTACAACCTTGAGATCTTCAAGAGCAGGGTGAATATCGCGTGCTTCATCTTCGGCCACATCGTCACTTTCCATCAGGTGAGATTGTGGTCAAAATCGTATCCAGTTAATTATAAAAAAAACATACATTTCCACAATCCTGTACTGTGAAACGAAGCGCGTATAAACGGTAACTGTGTTCTAGTTTAAAACAGAGTGTTCGGTACATTATTTTTTTTATTTATTACGTTTTTACAATCGTAAAATCGCTAATTTACTTTCAATACTCTTTTTCGAAAATGTTCTCTGCTAATTATTTGATCTCTGTACATGCTGTATGCGTGTATAGTGAGATTAAAATACGTTTTTTTTATGCACAACGGGTTGGTACTTGACCTCAATCAGACCTGATGTTAAGTGAAGATGAGGTCGAAGGTGGAAGCGTACTGACCCGGAAACCCCAACACATTTGGGGGACTGGCTATCTTATCTCTGACAACCGGAACACAATGCTATTAACATTGTTGCTTGGCGGCAGATTTAGATAAGATGCGGTTTATTCCTTTGTGAAAATTTGGACTTGAAAACCCTCTTAAGTTCACTTTTATGTGTGTGTGCTTTTTCCACAGCGGACGGTATGGAGGCGGTATATATGTTTTTATTTGTTATGCACAACAGGTTAGCACTTGACCCCCATCACACCTGGTGTTAAGTGAAGATGAGGCCAAAGATGGAAGCGGACTGACGCGGAGACCCCAACTTCTTTGTTGTTTGGCTTAGATAAGATGATAAAAGCTAGAAAGGCGGACATTTGAAATGCTCTATCGCCAACCAAACCGAGTACATCGTTTACATTGAGCCACGGAAGCCGACTATTGTACTAAGAGGTTCCACAGGTCCTAACTGCTAACAAGCTTCACCTAAGATCTCCACCTGTGTGAAGCATGGAGTATAACCAGGTCCTCGTGCTCCAACTGATAAAAATGTACAGTCATGATGGTTTATTGATATATGAATAAGTACCAGGTGTACATGGCTTGTTAGCAGTTAGGACCTGTGGAACCTCTTAGTACAATAGTCGGCTTCCGTGGCTCAATGTAAACGATGTACTCGGTTTGGTTGGCGATAGAGCATTTCAAATGTCCGCCTTTCTAGCTTTTATCATCTTATCTAAGCCAAACAACAAAGAAGTTGGGGTCTCCGCGTCAGTCCGCTTCCATCTTTGGCCTCATCTTCACTTAACACCAGGTGTGATGGGGGTCAAGTGCTAACCTGTTGTGCATAACAAATAAAAACATATATACCGCCTCCATACCGTCCGCTGTGGAAAAAGCACACACACATAAAAGTGAACTTAAGAGGGTTTTCAAGTCCAAATTTTCACAAAGGAATAAACCGCATCTTATCTAAATCTGCCGCCAAGCAACAATGTTAATAGCATTGTGTTCCGGTTGTCAGAGATAAGATAGCCAGTCCCCCAAATGTGTTGGGGTTTCCGGGTCAGTACGCTTCCACCTTCGACCTCATCTTCACTTAACATCAGGTCTGATTGAGGTCAAGTACCAACCCGTTGTGCATAAAAAAAAACGTATTCTAATCTCACTATACACGCATACAGCATGTACAGAGATCAAATAATTAGCAGAGAACATTTTCGAAAAAGAGTATTGAAAGTAAATTAGCGATTTTACGATTGTAAAAACGTAATAAATAAAAAAAATAATGTACCGAACACTCTGTTTTAAACTAGAACACAGTTACCGTTTATACGCGCTTCGTTTCACAGTACAGGATTGTGGAAATGTATGTTTTTTTTATAATTAACTGGATACGATTTTGACCACAATCTCACCTGATGGAAAGTGACGATGTGGCCGAAGATGAAGCACGCGATATTCACCCTGCTCTTGAAGATCTCAAGGTTGTAGGATTCAGTAAAGACTGACGCCGGAAAGAGTTCCATGCCTTGGCTGTTCGCATTATGAATGAAGAGTCGAACTGTTTAGTGCGAATGTTCGGTATGTGAACTACATGCGGGGGGAATCCCTCCCCACGCCTAGTAGTCTGAAGATGAAATGGCGATGGTGGAATAAGATTATTTAACGCACACTGACCGAAGTGCATCCTCTAAAAGACTGAGAAACAGGCGAACTTGCGACGATGTTCGAGGCTCTGCAATTTAGTAGTGAGCGAATGTTGACCAATGAGTCCGTTGGCACGTCGTTCCACAGAATCGAGTGCAGCTAGTTGGTATTTGGCTGAATCATCCCAAAGGTGACAGCAGTATTCCATGTACGAGCGAAACTGAGCCTGATAAAGTACGAAAAGCTGATTCGGCGTAAAATATATCCATATTGAATAAACAATTTTTGTTGGCTTTTCATGAATGTAGACATAACTATTAAAAGCGCTTGAATACCTTTAAGATTCTTATTTTTGTACAAAATGATTGGACTATATGTCATTGTGTCATCATCATATCAGCAGAAAGACATCCAGTGCTGGACAAAAGCCTCCCCCCAAATATCTCTACAACGATCTGACGCATATTCCATTTTCCATTTTTACAACCTTGTCCAGTAGTGGACTTTACTAACTTAAGTTATTATGTATGTGTAATATTCTTTATTGAGTAGAAAGTTTATTTCCATATCATAGAATATCCATATAAAAGAATTTACTTGCACTGCGTGCGTGTTCCAACAGATAACTAGCCTACAAACGCATTGAGTTTACATAATAATATGCGTTAAGTCTAAAAATCATCATTTTTAGTACCTCGGTAGCAGTGGCGGTACCTTCACATAATTTGAAATTCAAAAACAGTTGACGGTTTTTACTGTCAAACTGAAACGTCGTGCTTAGTTACCTATTTCACTAGCTGTGTAAAAATACTTTATATTTGAAGCCCTAGGCACGCCACTGTTTGGCCACTTCATCATCATTATCAGCCACAGGACGTCCACTGCTGGACATAAGCCTCCCTAGATAGATAGATGTCTAGAGCGACAAGTTGGATGCAACCTGTATCCAGCGACTCCTCGCGATCTTCATCAAGTTATTCTCCACTCGACTAGTTTAGTGCCCCACTGCCCATCTGTTCTTCGAGCTATATACCCTGACCAATACCACTTGAACTTACTATCCGCTAGGCCATGTCAATGACTTTCGATTGGATACAACTTTATAGCCTGCAAGTGTCAAACATTTTAAAATAATATAAAAGTTTAGGAGGTACAGTCGGTTTCATAACTATATACCACATATTCCAACGTACACATAGTGGAATAAAAAGGTCCAGTTTGGGGGGAATGTACTCTAAATATTGATGATAGCAAAATGTACTGAAAGGAACTGCCTTTATTTACAAAAATAAGTAGAAAATAACATTTACAGATTTTTTGAAAAATCGCTTGCCCAAACCCAACCCCGAACCTAACAATTGTGAAAAAGCTTAACGCATGACCTTTAACTAAAATGTAGTGGTCAGTGATATCCCAAACATAGTCATTTGAGTGTTCCAAATATTAAAGGTTTAACAGCATCCACAGTCCACCATTTAATATTTGATTGTATACACCATGCACCAGGTGTGGCCGTCCAATCGTTTACTAGCTTCTGCAAGGCTAGCACAACTTATGTGACGTAGATAGCGACTCGACAAAGATTCTCGTATCTGGAATCTTATCTTTGGCGTATTTTAAAATCAGACATAACATAATAACACAACGTCGCTTAGTACAGAGTCATCGAACAAAGTATACCTTTCTGTCACTTTGTAGAGACGCGAGTTGCTCGCATTGTTTGTAGTACATTGCCTAATGAAATATAATAATAATACTAATAAATATCCTTGGACACGTACACAATGCCATCTAGTTCCACTTTAAGCAACTATAGGCTTGTGTTGTGGATACCAGATGGTTGATATACTTAAATACATGTATTTTTTGTAAATACATACTTATATATAATATAATATATTTCATAGGAAACAATTTACAACACTTATTAAAAACAGGAACATGTGAATATGTTTATTAGGTCTAACATTAATTGCCGTTAAAATATATGACTTCATTACTTTTACTAACTATTAGGTCTTTACCTATGAAATTGGAGTTTTTTTTCTACGTTAATCATATGTACCAATTCCTGCGATTTTCAAAGATATATCCAAATTTGTTTTTAATTTGGAAAATGGAATATTATTTCAAGGTTTCATATGAAATATTTTTTAATTTCTGGGCTAAATCACATAATAAAAAGAAATTGAACAGAGCTCTTTTCATGTGCTTCCCATAATCATTTATTAGATTCGCTGAAACTTTTATAAAGCCGTTACTTTTAAAAATTAACGCTGCCTATACTTAACTTTATGTTATCCGATAATACACACAAAGTTTAGCTAAATTTGGATTTGCCGTTCCCAAAAAAAAATCTTTATAAAATTCTTCATACAAAACGCCAATTTCATAGGTAAGGACCTAATATACAGGCTGTGGTTTTAAACAGTCTCCATATTATACGAAAGTCTACAACAAATAGTATAAATGTGCTTAAAACTATTAAATAACAAATTAACAACATGGTCAGTGCCCTATTCATCTTGTAAGGTTTTATGATTTATACCAAAATTTGCGTATACTATGTCTCGACGCTCGACGAACGACCGATACAATAAAGTCAACGAACTTAAACATTTCGATCGTCTAGTGCTGTGTGGTGTCGGCACATAAAAAGAATAGCACCAACCCATCTCTTCCCGTGGATGTCTTAAAAGGCGACTAAGGGACTTTCCATAAAAACATCCATAGACTTGCAGGTTTTAACGGCGATGGGCTCACCCCCTGTCACGTGTGCATTTCTGTGATTCCTAGGGTGAAACATGGATGTTGTTTCAAGCATTAATCTTTTAATGTTTGGAACACCCAAACGCTTCGTTTGGGATATCTCTGACCACCCCATTTGGGATAGAGGTCGTGATTTTATGTATGTATGTATACCCATTGCGTAGTTTCCTTCTCTCCCAAATTACCAATAGTGTTGAAGCCAAGTAATGTTGATTAGATTTTTTTTATTGGTACGTGTAGCGTACCGACATAAAGACATTTAGAGGTTGAGGTGTTCGAAAGAAAATTTAAGGTTGTAGGTACTTACGTAATGTGACTTATGTTACTCGTAACAACTGCTCAAAATGTGCGCCTCCACGAGCAATACACAGTTCGGCACGTCGCCTAGAGTTTTCTTTTAATTTTCGTAAAACGTAAACGTTTTCGTTAACCGTTTCAAAGGCAGACACGACTCGCGAACGCAATTGCACTACACTGGTAATTTCCTCGTTGTACACTAGTCTTTTCACATCACCCCATAAATAAAAGGCTAAAGGTGTAAGGTCCGGAGACCGAGGAGGCCAAGCCACTGGACCACCACGTCCCACCCACTGTGCTCCAAACGTATCATTCAGGTAGTTGCGCACAATGCTGCTGAATGCTCAAGCTGTCACCAGCGAGGACATACATCCGCACCATCTCCAAGTAATCTCTGTTAGAGTAACGCGACATTTTATTTTAAGCAAAATTTACAAAAGTCGTACCACGTGTGCTTGTGCTTTCGCGGTGGCGGCAGCGGGCAGACTAACCGGAGTTTAGCGAAGTCGCTTGCATACCCGCGCGGCGCGTGCGGCCGTAGATGCCGACAAAGAAGCCGGTCCCTTTGTCGGCGCTGCCTAGGCGGCGCGGCGTGTGGCGGCAGCGTGGGAATTTGAACTTGCCGATACCTTAGTATAGTATACGCAAAAAAAACAGATGCTTCAAAATAAATTCGATATTTTGATTTTTTTTAAGGTATACTTTTTTTAATTGATTTATAATCACTTACAGCAATACAATCCCCTCCTTCAATTTGGAGACTGTTTAAAACCACAGCCTGTATAAACACTCCTGTAGCACGACATCGTTTGTCGCGCGCGCGAAGGAATAGAGTGGGTAGTTGTGTATTTCGTCGAAGCGAATGAGCAGGACAAATATTATGTCGCGCGACATAAACGTTTCTCGCTTCTGTCATGCTACTAGTGCTGTAGGGTAAGTATGACACGGGATAGAGGCTATCCTTCTCTATTATTTGTGTATAGTATGAACGAGAGAATAAGCTTCTATCTCCTGTATTGTGGATTGATTACGGGTCAAACTGGCCCGCTGGTTTATATTTTAAATTTATTTCTCTTCGTCGTTTTCCTGGTCACAAGTCAGGCTATTAGGATTTTTCTCACAAATGAACGGGGCTTTTTTGTCACACCACAAGTCATCAAGCAAACCGTTCCTGTATATTGCACCGCATTGTTGACCAGGTGCAGCATTATTTGGTTCACCGGATGAGAATTTTTCGTAACCTGCTTGTGGTAACACTTCACCTGTAAAGTTAATAATATAATTAGAAAATGTAGAACTTCAAGCTTGAAGCATTTATTTCAATGTAAGATACATGATATCATAGATAGATAGATAGATAAAGCGTTTATTTGCATATTACAGAAACACATACAAAAATATTCGACGCTACAATCATTCTGCTTGGTGTTATTCTTACAAAATGTAGCCTTATTTCAGTAATAAAAATAAAAACAAAAATTAAATACGACTGTTACAACTTATAATAGAGTTGTATGTGTATCTGTACCACAATATCATTTGTTGAATGTAAATTTAAATCTACTGCAAATTAAAAAGGTTTATTGCATTTATTGCAGAAAGGGAAATCATCTGTGGGAATAGAAGCGGCGCAAGAAACCCACAGGATCAATGTTGTACTTTTTTAATTAAATAAAGTATACAACTAAGTAATACAATTTTATAATTTTGGCGAGCTGGTAGAAGTACACCAAGCGTGTTTGTCGTTCAGGTAGTCACTAATTTATTAAGAATAGAAACGCCCAAGGGAATAAACTTTATAAATATCATCTAGATATACAAAGCAACTGCGTTAAAAGTTGAATATCATCGAAACGAGTAAAACGATTTTCATTAAACATGGCTAGGAACCTTTCCCCTTGTTTAAGTTTAAATATAAAGAAGTGAGCATACATACATACATAATGTCACGCCTGTTTCCCATTGGGGTAGGCAGAGACCACAGACTTCCACTTGCTACGATCCTGACACACCTCTTCTGCTTCCTTCACTCTCATAAGATTGTTCATACATGCTCGTCGGTTTAGGGTACTCTTGACTTGGCCTTTCTTTATGAGCATATGTATGTATATATAAAAAAGTCCACTGAAATCGGACCACGCATTATTGAGATACATCCGAACAAATACTGGATGTACAACGACGTCAAATTCTTTGAAGAGTTCATTCAATACTTCGCTTTTGTGAATGTGGGATGAGATTCATTGTTTATGTATTACTTGATGAAAAAGTTAATATGTATATAATGACCTAATTGCGCCTATCGTATCCACCCTGTATCGCGAAGTCACTCGAAAACCAATGTGGTACTAATTGTCACAATATCTAGCAGATTTTTATGACGTCATAATCAGTCAAAATGTTGGAATGACATTGATACTACCAAAGTTAACATACCATGTATTGTCAGCAACTCTCTTTGCTCGTTCCAGTCATGAATACCAATGAATGCTGAGGATCTCCATATATCTGGACCTGGTATCATGGAGTCAGGTATTTTTTCAAATATGTCCTTTAGCACCTTTGCCTCCGTTTCACTATTGACTATGGCCAAATGTCCTCCTTCAGCTGCGCAGGTCATGAAAGCTCGTGTCCATGTACGTGCAATCCTATGGAATTTGTAACAACTGCCTGTTCTTGTGTCTAGATTGTATTCTGAAAAGTTTACAATGTACAATTTATATACAGCAAAATAAAAGTACAATTATAAATATTGGGTCTTTCCTGCGATTTTCAAAGCTATATCCAAATTTGTTTTTCATTTAGAAAATGGAATATTATTTCAAGGTTTCACATGAAATATTTTTTTAATTTCTGGGCTAAATCACATAATAAAAAAAAAATTTACCGAGCTATTTTCATGTACTTCCCATAATCATTTCTTAGATTCGCGGAAATTTTTATAAAGCGGTTACTTTTAAAAATTAACGCTGCCTATACTTAACTTAATGTTATCCGATAATACACACAAAGTTTAGCTAAATTTGGATTTGCCGTTCCCAAAAAAAAACAAAAATGTTTGTATGAAGAAAACAGTCTTAATTAAATTCTTCATACAAAACGCCAATTTCATAGGTAAGGACCTAATATATAGAAATTTTTAACCGATTCCTAGAAAGGAGAAGGTTCTGTGTTCGTCTGTAAGTTGTTTTTGCACGTTCATACATATTTTCGTTAATTATTAACCGATTCCTGTGATTGTTTCTATGTTTGATAAGTATGTTTATTACCAGTGGTCCTATATAAATTTCGTTAAAATCTACTTATTGACTCCGGAGATACATTGTACTTTCTTTATGCAATTCATATTTCTGTAACAGTTATGTGTATAATAAAGATATCAAAGATTAAAGATAAAAAATGTATACATTGGGTCCACTCGAATAAATCATCAACATCAGTTAATAATCGACGAAAATATGGGGAAAATAATATTAAAACGAACCTCTATCCGTAGTAGCACAGCCATTCATAAACACATTTTTATCTGCTTTCTTATAACAGATGTATGGAAACGTATCATTGCAGCGAACATCTGCCAAAGTACCGTCAGGCATTTGTATCAAGCAGTCTTCAGCATTATTCTCGTTATCTGGCTCTCCTTTTGCCCAAGCGTGTGGTATAGTAGATAATGGTGTTCCTGGAAGATAAATAAAATTAATGTTTTGACACATTATGTTCTACTGGTCTATAAATATCCACCTGGCCAGAAACCCTCATCCAACAATAGTGATTGTTGATTTCTGACTGTTTTGATATAGCCATTCCTCCGAATAAAAAAAATGATTTTAATTCGAGATTCATGGGGTTAAGTCGCGGGCAAAAACATAGCAAAGAAAACTTAATTACCTTCAACAGAAAAGTAATCTCCTCTGGAGAATGTTGCATGTATACCAGTAAATATCCCGCAATCCGTATTGTACATATCTGTCAAGTTCAACATTGCAGTCCATATTTTATTCGTTAATGGCGATGCTAGAGTCGCACCTGTTAAAAATCAATTACAATCACAATAAAATACTTGATACAAAAATATTCATCATCATCATTAACAGCCTTATACGTCCCCACTGTTGGAAGCCTAGTGGTGAATAGGGCAGTAGACTTCTGACGGTCAGTGTTTAAAGCCACCCATGGTGATTGACACCACCAAACATTGCTTAACTTCACTAACCGAATACGAATAGCCGAATGCAACTGCCCGAGTGCTTCTCCAAATATATTACCATCATCATCATATCAGTCGAAAGACGATCACTGCTGGACAAAGGCCTCCGCCAAAGATCTCTACAACGATTTAATAAATATCGTACTTAAATAGCACAGAAGTCTTCCATATAGCACTGAAATTACTAACAGAAGACGAAACGATATAGTTTGCCCTAACAACGCAGGAACAAAATATGCATTTTCATCTAGATTTTAAGTGTTCCTCCACTTCTTTATAATAGATTAAATGCAAAAATTGCCATGTACCACCTTACCTACAGTCATAATAAGAAATTACTACAAGATTTTCTTCAAAATTTGACCTACGAGGATACAGAGAAGTTATTGACTGTCTTGAAGTAATCTTTAAGCATAGATTTCTTCTGTATATCTACTTATAGATTTTTAGCTTATATCTATATGATTATATTATTTTAAGTCATAGAAGCCCTAGTTTCGTCTGAAACACAGGATTTTCCTAGTTCAGGCACTAGTGTTATAGTTGCAATTAAGTATTATTATGTAGATTTTATGTTTTAATGTACCTACCAGAAGAATTAATAAATACATTTGATTTGATTTGATCGGTCCTGCGCTGCCCGCATCTAAGCGGCTTCCCGCGATCTTTATAAAATCAAGGTCACCAAGATCGAATCAGAAATGAGGAGATAGGAGGATAACCAAGGTGACCGATATAGCCCGAAGAATTGCCAAACTTAAGAGGCAATGGTCGGGGCACATTGCTCCAAATATATAATATTACAAAAATATTAACAATGAATAAAATGTTACATGGTAATTATGTAGATTCTAAATTACCTTCTAAATAACAACGAAACCTTGCTTCGCTCCAATTTGCGGGAATCTCCTGATATTTAAAATAAGCATCTGCTGATTTGATGTACGTGTAATCGCATCGAAATTTTAACCCATCTGTCAAAGAAATGTATTTAAATCAATTAATGACATTTGCACAAAAAGGGACTTGCTTGTATGGTGAAATTGAAGTCGTAACATATCGTGTTAACGGGTTTATAGAATACATAACACGTGAATCCACTCCAGTTTACCAACAATTTTGTCTAAGGAGGTTTATAGTCGCATTAAACAGAAACTTTTTGATCACCCTTACTATATTAAGAACTCCAAACTATTTTCAAAAAAATCGATCAATAACTCCTTTACATTTATGAAACATTTCACCGAAGGCAAATGTCACGACTCAATAAACTATCTTTAGAAAATATAAAGTAGTCGTCTTTTATCTTAATTATGTGTTAAGGTGGTGGTTATATGTGTTGTTCTATTTGTCCTTTCTCCAACTACATAAACTAGAGAAGCTTAACTTACCGCACAATCGTCAAGTTTAGCATTGTGAACTTCAACCCTGACATTGGCAGAATCATCGTGCACAACGATGCAGCCATAACACTAAATTGGAATTGGTAGTAATTGAAAAGTATTTCTAGAAAATAGTTTTAGGAGATCTTAGCATCTTCTACAAAGCAATTATAATAATTTAATATTGTAGGTTTTATAACTAAAATACTATACTGAAAGCAAGCTACAGAATGGTTAGAACACGTTTTTATTCTATTACCTACTCATTGGTAACAAAAAATGCACAACGGGCTGGTACTAGACCTCAATCACACCTGATGTTAAGTGACGATGAGGTCGAAAGTGGAAGCGTACTGACCCGGAAACCCCAACACATTTGGGGGACTGGCTATCTTATCTATGATAACCGGAACACAACAACATTGCTGCTTGGCGGCAGATTTAGATGAGATGGTGGTAGCTAGCCAGGCGGACATTTAAAAAGCCCTACCACCAACCAAACCGAGTACTTAAAACATGTACCCCGCTGGGGATCGAACGCGCGACCTCCGAATCGTAAACCCAATGATGTTTACATTGAGCCATGGAGGCGGTTCTTAATCAGGAACTTTGCGATTACAGGAAGTTGCACCACAAAAATTTGTATTTCGACTAAATAGGGAGAATCAACTGTTTATCACAACACTTTATCACTTACTCACCCAGCGATTTGACTAAAACTAAAACAATCACGCACACTAATGATTTCATTTTAAAGAGACTTCACACTATGAAGGTATTACACCAAATGAATTGAACCAAACATGATATCTTATTTAAGATCTTCGTTCGAAAATCATTATCAAAACGAATTTGCCAAATTAATAAATAATGGGCCTAATACCATTACCTAATTATGTTTACAAACCACAGTTTATTATCATGTTTTATGAGAAGACAAGTAACTATTAACATGATTAATTACAAACAAAATTAATCTATTCTAATTTAGTCTAAATTTTCAAACTTTCTAGGTTTTTCGAGGTTTCGTTGTCAACAAGGAACTTTTAGAGTTTCACCGTGTCTGTCTGTCTGTCCGAGCTTAGCTTAGAAGCTTTTAGTACAGAAAGCTCTAATTTGGATTGGCTATAGATATTAATTACGCCGACAAAGTGGTAAAATTAAACTTTGAAAAACATTTTCTTTAGGTTGGGGCACTACACATAATGTGAGGATGTTTTTTTTTTCAATCAATCAATCAATCAATCAAATACTCTTTATTGCACAATTAACAAAAGCTACATGAAGAATACAGCGTACATCATTAATCGCACAAAAAGGCGGCCTTATCGCTAACAGCGATCTCTTCCAGGCAAACCTTAGGGTAAAGATACAAGCTACCAGTAGGTGAGGTTTGCACAAATAGTAGCAATACGGGTATATTTTATAGTTGGTAAAAAAAATAACGTAAAGACAAAAATACATAAACTAAGCCTACCAACTATAACTAGATAATTTAACTGCACTTAAACATATAATATATTATTGACTACATAACACACACAAATTTATATATATACATATATAATTAAATATATAAATATATAATATTAAATATATATACATATATAAATAATAATAATAATTAAATAAAATTTTTTCATTTTTGTACATCATGGGGTTGTACTACATGGGGACTTCACATGCCTTTGAATTTTTATTTCTCAGGCATACAGGTTTCCTCACGATGTTTTCCTTCACCGTTTAGGAGCAGTCGGATAAATGCACATAAGTAATTAAATTAAATTTAAAAACTCATTGGTACATTGGCCTGCTTGGGAATGGAACCTGGACCTCCCAAATTGGGAGACCGCGTCTTAAACGCTAAGCCACTGACGCTCATAAGACGCTAAAGAGTTTACAGTGTAGAATTATATACAGCAAAATAAAAGTACAATCATATATATTAATGTTTAACTAATTCCTAAAATGGATGAAGTTCTATGTTCATCTGTAAGTTGTTTAAATCCCTTGTCATTCCGTATATTGTTTTTTTTTATTATCTAGTCCCAAACTAAGCAAAGCTTGTACTACTTTATTGTACAATTAACAAAAACATACATAAATGATTACAGCGTATATCATTAATCGCACAAAAACAGCGATCTCTTCTAGGCAAACCTTAGGGTAAAGATACAAGCTACCAGTAAAGGAGGTTATTGTATTCATCACACAAACATTTACGCTACACGGGATTCGAATCCGCAACCGTTGCAACCGCAAAAAAAAAAAAAAGGGTTTTTATTAATGTGAATTCGATGAATTATGTAAAACCCCGAGAGCCCCGCGAAGCAATGGTCCTTACCTATGAAATTGGCGTTTTGTATGAAGAATTTCATTAAGACTGTTTTCTCCATACAAACATTTTTGATTTTTTTTTGGGAACGGCAAATCCAAATTTAGCTCAACTTTGTGTGTGTTATCGGATAACATTAAGTTAAGTATAGGCAACGTTAATTTTTAAAAGTAACCGCTTTATAAAAGTTTCACCGAATCTAAGAAATGATTATGGGAAGCACATGAAAAGAGCTCTGTTCAATTATTTTTTTATTATGTGATTTAGCCCAGAAATTAAAAAATATTTCATTTGAAACCTTGAAATAATATTCCATTTTCCAAATAAAAAACAAATTTGGATATAGCTTTGAAAATCGCAGGAATTGGTACATATGATTAACGAAGAAAAAAAAATCAAATTCAATAGGTAAAGTGAGTATAATCCAGGTATTTGTGACCGCTGGCACAATGTGAACAACATAAGGTTTTCAAGACGGACGTTTTCAAGTTCGCACATTAGCGCGGTAGGTACATGTTTATTGCATATTGCAGATTATGTTTTGGTAGGTATTTATCAGTGCTAGTTGAGCTGTACGACGTCTTAGCGTTACGAGTATCATGTCCGGATCCGGTTCGCTATCATTGCGTGTGTACTCGTAAGAATGAAGTGAGCGTGGTATCAGGCACAGTTTCACTACTCAAGCGTTACAGCGATTGCAGTTTATCTATTTTTATGAACCCCCAACGAAATACGAGCGGTGTTGTGTTATGTTTTTTTTTTTTATATGAGAGGGCGCCAAACGAGTATGCGGGTCACCTGATGGAAAGCAATCACCGCCGCCCATGGACACCCGCAACACCAAAAGGGTCACAGATGCGTTGCCGGCCTTTGAGGAAGGTGTAGGCTCGTTTCTTGAAGGTTCCAATGTCGGACTCGTTTGGGATGTAATGTGTGTGACGGTATTGCATATGTGTTCAGTCTTTATCCGGATTTATGTCAGAATGCGTAATCCGAATTGAGTATAGTATTTTTTATATTAATGACTAAAGAAGGAGACAGAAAGGGGGGGAGGGGGGAGGGGTTGAAAATCGATAAGCCGTTTTGAACATAATTAGCATGTAACCCTTAAAAACTAGTGCCTATAAACTTAAATGAGTGCTCGGGTTGGGTTCCCGCGGACCCACTTTCAACATTAAAATGAAACTACTTGTGCTACAAAATATGAGTTTATTATTTACGTCACCCATTACAATTCAGAAACTATATTTTTGTAAACAATCAATACGTAGCATAATCAAATGGTCCTTACAAATTTAGAGCGTCGTGAGTTCATATTCACGTCTTTAGATCTTGGACAAAAGATATATCTGCTTTTGGTAGTTTGATGGAGGTGCCGTAGCAGATTCGGGTTTCTGAATTTCAATACTTCGCTTTATATGTATTTGCAATGGTTTAACAAAATGCTCATCTCCAAAAAAATCACAGAAGTGCTCGCGCGGGATCCATTTGAACCCCAAACTCACTTTTCAGACTCCTCAAAGTAGTTCTGAGTCACACATGCAAGTAATGAGCGCTTTAGGGACCTACTAGGCGCATATAGAAGATATTTTAAAAAACAAAGAATGACACAACTTTGAATGTGCGCTGGGGTCCAAATGAACCCCGCACGACTAGTTCAGGGTTAACACAGTTTTTTGGTGCATTTGAAGATCATATCCCTTTCGGTATTTTCTCAACTTAAAGCATTCGTAGCGAAGTCGCATTCGCTATTCGTTTTCGATTAGCGAAGTTAAGCAATGTCTGGCGCGGTCAATCCTTGGATGGATGACCACTAGTGGGTTTTTATACGAGTGGTTCCGTGCTTCGGAAGCCACGTTAAATAAATATAAATAATAATAAATTAATATTTTGATATTTACACCAATCATCTAGTTCCAAACTAAGCAAGGATACTAGAAAACGGATAAATATACATAAATATTTATCCATCCATCCATGACTCGGGAATAAATGTTCGTAGTCATCACACAAACATTTACCCCTCGCGGGATTCGAACCCGCAACTGTTGGTTTCGCTGATAGGGACCCTTTCCACTACACCAATCGATCGTCAAATTGTCGGTCCCGGTTGTTTTCAATTGAAGGCAGTCCTTAAGCAAAAGAACTCTATCTTGACGCAAATCCACCAATCTAATAGAAGCACAACTTTTAATATTCAATAACAATAATAAAATAATAATAATTAATAATTTAATAACAAATAATGTAATCAATACTATTATTAATCTAAATCTTAATGCATTTTTCTGTTTTCTTCTAAAATAGTGGAGAAAAGTGAATCTTTCTTTTTTGGAAAGGACCTTGTTATAATTACTAGACGCACCAATAATTGGCACAATAATTGTGAATGCTTTGTAAAGAGGGAAGAATATCTTTCCTTTGCCTCCTCTTTTTTTACTTAATATTTTCCGCTCTTGGTGCAAAAGCGTAATTTTATGTTGAAATACAAATTTATTAATATTTATCGTTATTATTCGCTGCTCACACTTATTTTCACACATTAACTCATAAAATACATCACGCACTACAATTCGACGCAGCAGTGAGTTTTAGAACCTATTGTCAATTTATTTATTGAAGCTCATTTGGTAAGTACCTAATTGTAATTTTTAATTAATGTTAACGTTTGTTTACTCCAACTGTAAGCTGTGTTTACCTATAAGTAATTGTCCATCTTAATTAGATATTCACTATGATTAACTCTTAATTCTATTGTCAGATATAACAATTTGTTGGTAAGCCTAAGAAATCCCAATATATTAACTTTGGCATCGCAATATATTTACGAAAACTTAATGTACGTGAGAAAGAATCGGCATTTGTTTAGGAAAAATTGTGAAATACACAATGTTAATGCAAGATATAAAAATAAACTTACTGTCCATAGCAGTCACTTACACAAAGTCACTAAGTCATTCAGGGGACAATGTATGCACTTTTACATTAAGGTTCCGGTAGACGTTCAAAATTTGCCTTTAAATAAATTTAAAACAACCATTAAACGGAAACTATGTGCCAAAGGCTATTATAAAATTTCTGATTATCTGGATGATAAGAATGCGTGGATATGAACCGCTCGGCGATATCCAGCATATTTTATTCTTATTTTTCTTTGTCGACCCATAAATTTTACAATTAGATATTTCAAATTTTATTTGTATTGACTTATTTAAAAAGAGCAACCCCAGAGTTTCTTGCTCGTTCTTCTCTGGGGAGACTGCCTAGTGAATGAGCCATAACTGTGTGTCATGACGATTTCAAATGTTATTCTTATAACTTACGAAATAAAACATTTTTGATTTGATTTGAATAAAAAATTTAAAAAATCAGGATTGGGCCCGGAAATTGGATTATGGTCTATAGTCTCCCAGTGAGAGCAAGCTGTACCCCAACAGTGGGGACGTGTAAGGCTGTTGATGATGATTGAAGTCAGTTGTCTTGATAATATTTTTTTATATATAAATAATAATTAAATATATTTGCACATAAATACAGCGCCATCTAGTTCCACACTAAGCAACTAGGCTTGTATTATAGATACCTATTAATAAATAAATAATAAATATCTTTGCACATACACACAGCGCTATTTAGTTCCACACTAAGCAACTAGGCTTATATTATGGATACCAGATGGTTTATAAACTACACAAATACATTTTTTTTTGGAAATATATACATACATAAATGAAAAACATCCATAACTCTGGAACATATGTTTGTATTCATTATACAAACATAAGCCCCTGACTGGATTCGAACCCGAGACATTTTGGTATAGCCGTCAGACTTTCGAACCACTACTCCACATAGGTCGTCATATCCCAATTTGGGAGATCCGGGTTCGATTCCCAGGCAGGCCATGTACCAATTAGTTTTTAGATTTAATTTAATTACCTATATGCATTTAGCCGACTGCTCTTAAAACGGTGAAGGAAAACATCGTGAGAAAACCTGCATGCCTGAGAAATAAAAATTCAAAGGCATGCGATATGTAGTCCCCTACCCGCATTGGGACAGCATGGTGGACTACAGCCCATACTTCCCTCATTATACGAGGGAAGGCCTGTATATCCGCAGTGGGATATTTACGGACTGATGATGATCATATGATGACGATCTGTTTGGTATAGTGATTAGCATCTCTGGCCGCTATACCAAACGTTTGTGTGATGAATACGGACATGTGTACCCGAGTTATGGATGATTTATTTATAATAAGTATTTATTTCCAAAAAAAATGTATTAAAATTTATGTAGTATATCAACCATCTGGTATACTTATCTTCTAGTATTTGTATTAGTATTTTTATAAGTTTGCTTTACGCTACGCAGCAGTAGTGTATTATATCAAGTTCCTTTGCCATGGTTGTCTGGAAGAGATCGCTATAAGCGATAAGACCGCCTTTGTACACCTGTTACAATAATATCACTGTGTATATTTTTAAGCCTACCCCAACGGGAAACAGGCGTGACATTATGTATGACATTATGTATTATATTTTTAAGCTGTGTACAATAAAGAATTTTTTCTTTCTTTCTTTCTGGTATCAACAACACAAGCCTATAGTTGCTTAGTGTGGAACTAGATGGCGCTGTGTATATGTCTAAGGATATTTTATTTATTTATTTATTTATTTTTATATCGGTATCGGTAATATCGGTAGTTTGTTGCTGTTATGCTCACTAAATTGACAGAAATAGTTCAATTGATCCATCACACACCTCAATACATGCCTAATTTGGAAACATTTGCTACAGACCATCGAGGTTGTCACTTTCACTCCAAAAATTGGCTCGTCATCTGCTATTCAAACTAGATTCAATTCGTGTTATATTGGAAGAAATATGGACTTTCTTTGTGCATAAAAGATGACTTATGTATCACTTTTCATATAAGGATTTGCATATATAAATAGTTGGTATAGATATCGTGCGTGTTCTCTTGTACTTAAATAGTATTGGACGGATTGTGTCACAAAAGTTGACTCAGGGACTTTACACCGAAAATATCTTAGACTTGTATATTACAACGGTGTTGGCGAATTCACATGTGCATTTTCTTTATGTTCAACGTTTTTTTTTATGCACAACGGGTTAGCTTTTGACCTGAGTCACACTTGATGTTAAGTGAAGATGAGGGCGAAGGAAGGACCCATCTTATTTGGGGGACTGGCTATCTTATCTCTGACAACCGGAACACAACAATGATATTAACATTGCTGTTTTGGTGGCAGATTTAGATAAGATGGTTTAAATTCAATATTTTGAAAATATTTACTACTAACTTTTTACATGTATGTCTACTGCTTATACAGGGTGAAATTTAATTAATGTAATTCCTGTTTACTGGTTGACTTTGCTCCTGCTTACGAACAACTTTCCCCAAGGAACCATAATCGAATTCGATCAAAAATGTTCGACTACCACACAAAGTAAACCATTCTGAAACCACCTTTAGTATGGGAGTCCAACAATTTTCAGCTGAATTCCGCTATGATTCTTAGTGACAAGTTGTTCGTAATCAGAAGTGGAGTCACCAGCCGAGAATAATTGGACATACATACTAAATATGGTTTCAGAATGGTTTACTTTGTATGGTAGTCGAAAATTTTTCGATCGAATTGGACTATGATTCCTTGGGGAAAGGTGTTCATAATCAAGGGTGGCCTCACCAGTCAATGGTAATTACACGAATTTAAATTCACCCTGTATACGTATAAAGTTTCATTACAATCGGTTTTTTTGATAAGAAGTTTTGTATTGTAGTGTTTTGTACATTTATATCTACTTAGATATTTATTGTAGTATAAATATATAATAATATACCTATACTTGAATATGATTTATTGTTTATAATAACTTGTATAATATCAATATACCTAATCATGTGCATTTCATATCCATTTCCGTTCTCATACCGCTCACTAGTTCCAAACTGGTCCCAACAGAATACCAGCGCTCCATCCGTCCGCGGGCGGAGCATCATGCTGAGTTGGAACCATTTTGTCCCTACAGCACATAATAACTGATATTTTAGAATTTTTATACCTGTAATACTGCTATACTGTTCTGTTCTGTATTACCAATTGTTATAATTGTGCAATGTGCTTAGAGGCAAATAAACAAATTATCTATCTATCTATCTTGTACGTTCATTGACTAAGAAAATTTTGAGTTGAGCACCCAAATCAAAATAATAATATAAACCAAACCGCCAACAATTTGATTGCTGCAGCATTTTCACCGAAAGGTTCGGTGTTTTTGAAATGAAAGCATGACTTATCATGGGATTAGATTATAAGCGTCACAATTATATGAAATTTTCCTATTTATGTTTATAGTGTGAATTGTTCTTTAGTTGCCGGATCCAATGCTAGTTAAATATTACGCGAGGCAGCAGAGCGTATAGTTATGAGTATTACTCTAGTTAGTTACCGGATGTAGGCCTATTAACTACATATCTGTTACCTGCAACTTGGCTTTTTTTATATAAAATACGTTGTTAACAACGATCGATGATATATTGTTGTTTATTCACCCGACGGAATACGATGAGAGTTATGAATTTAATGGCATAGTTTTTTTTTTTTTTGTTTAAGAATAAGAATAAGAATCGTTTATTTGACCCATTTAGCGACACAAATATTATTTTTACATAAAGTGTGAAAATATACATAGTGAGTTTGGGCACAGATTACTAATAAGTTACTAAAGTAAGTTTGGGACCGAGTGAGATAAAAGTAGTACACAAAACAGTTTCATGTGTTAGAATAGGTACTCCTATCTCATAATGTAGTTTACAGTACCTATACAATAAAAATAGCTAAGCAGTTTCCCTTATGTCCCTAAACATTAATTTTCGGTGTCGCAAAGTGGTATCAAAGAAGGTCTCCTTCTCAGCATAATATTTAATGAATAATTATCAAAATATTTAATGTCTTTGCACAAACACACAGCGCCATTTAGGTCCACATTGTGTCTTCTTTATATATGAATCTTCATCATCAGCCAGTAAACATCCCACTGCAGGGATATAGGCCTTCTCTCGTTTAATGAGGGAGTATGGGCCATAGTCCGCCACCCTGGCTCAATGCGGTTTAGGGACTTCACATGCCTTTCAATTTTTATTTCTCAAACATGCAGTTTCCTTACAATGTTTTGCTTTACCATTTAAGAGCAGTCGGATAAATGCACAAAAAATTAAATTAAATTTAAAAGTCATTGGTACATGGCCTGCCTGGGAATAGAAGCCGGACCCCCAAATTGCAAGACCGCGTCTTAACCGCTGAGCCAACGACGCTCCTATAAACATCCATTACTCGAGAATAAAATGTTCGTATTCATCACACATACACTCACCCTCCGCGGGACTCGAACACACGACCATTAGCTTCGCAGACAGAGTTTCTATCCACTACACTAATCGTTCGTCAATCTCATTATAAATCTCAATTTCATTATCTTATTATTGTAACAATACCCTAATACCTTTTTTCGTGATTACATACAATATGACTTTTATCCCAAATGGGGTGGTCAAAGATATCTCAAAACATTAACTTTTTGGTGTTCCAAACATTTTAATGCTTGAAACAACATCCACGGTTTTTTTTAATAAGACCGCTTTATTTTTAAGATTATATTAAATTATATTAGTAAATTTATTAACATTTGTACAATATGTATTAACAATAATTATACAATTTATTATTAAAAAAAAATCACAAATAAAAAACTAGCCCCAACTCTCTGGTTGGTGGAATGGTACCCAGAATGCTGGCCGCGTTGCCTCGCTGTATAGCAAGGCTGATTCTTTGACCAAAGTGTTGGCCAGCCCTCCGATCGTGGGATGCATCAACCAGAAGCTCAGATAACTCCCTAAAACGAGTGTGAGCACCCGGTCCCCACGGCCCAAGCGTTTCTACACCAAACGGCGCAAATAGGTGATCTTTACGGTTTACCTTTTGAAATATACAGAAATGCACACGTGATAGGGCGTTGACCACGTTTGTCACCTAGCGTTTAATTACCTACTTGATAGGATTGTACTCAACCGGAAGATCGATTTTCTACAACACTAACGCATTTATAGTATTACATCATTATAAAAATATTCATGTCAAAGGCACCCAAGCAAATTACATCCTTTTTCTAAAGAGAAAAAGAAATCTCACTTCACACGCGTTCCTATGTCCGGTTCGTATCCGATGATTTTCCTTTAAAGTACATTACCAAGCGTGCTCATTCATAACATAAAATGAAATTCTACAAAATCAAACCTTATTATAAAGCAGGACGGTTATAAAAACGTATCGTCGCGTTTTATAAGTGTACATGAAAGTGACAAGGGCATAAGTTTCGTAAGAAAACTTTCAACTCATTTTAAAACTTATGACACTTGAGTAAGGAGTATATTTATATGCCAAACCACACGTGGTCGAGACTCAATATTGTACAACAAAGTTACCTTTCACCTTCACAAAGATAAAACCGCTTAAAATCAACCTTATCGTATAGCTTTAAGATCGTCTGGAACTTCGAGTGCGGTTATCGATATGACGGTGTGAATTGTCAGTAGAGTGTGGGAGTGAAGAGGGGGGTTACATAAAATACGTGAGATACAGAAAGTCGGTGCCTTAGGCGACAACGGCGAAAGCAACGATGACTAATGTATGGATCACTCCCAAATGTCGGGGTTCATGGTATGGCCGTAAATTTTCAATTTTTTAATATAATTTGATACTATATACATTGTACGTTATCATCACTGCGCTCATTTTACCTTTTTAGGTCGTTTCATAATCGTTCGGAAAGTATTATTTTAGCAAGTGGCAAGTCTCTTTCACTTTGACTAACTGCTACCTTCTTATCCATTTCTGTCATCATGCCCCATTCCCCTTGAAGGTTAAAAAAACTAGTGAAAATACGGGTAGTTTTAATAAGCAAACATACTACAGAAGGGCCTATATTCCAAATAAGCTGCTTATTTGCCCGAAACGAAATATTGCTTTAAAAAATTACCAAGTTCGTATATTCCAACAGTGTATTTTCACAAGCTGTTAATGTGACATTTCATGTCATCCTCTTTACCGAAAAAAGCCGAATTCAGGCGTCGTTCTTTGTACGATCTCAAAAGAAAGATGAGAATTTTACAGGCCATATTTATCAGAACGTGCCTGCCACCAACCTGCCATCTGACTGATAGCAATTTCATGCCGGACCTGTTAGGCCACCGACTTGGCTTAACGATCGCCTTCAAATTGCCGGGAATAATGTTTAATATGAAGAACGGATATACTAATATAAAAATTCCACTAGTGCTAATCAATTCAACAAAATGTGTCTCAAACATGAAAAAGTTTCGCTAAATCATTACTATTTAATTGAAAATTTAGACTCTCTGGATTTGAAAACTAAGATTTTAGACTGAATAAATATTTTACCAAATCAAAGTCTAAGTCAAAGTAAAAAATGTTTTATTTTGTAGGTACACAGAGTACACTTAAAATAGTCAATATTAAATTTTTTATGCTATTGCTTGTTCAAAATGCAATTATCCCCTGAGAAGATCAAGAAAGAAACTCGAAGGGTTGATCTTTTAAAATCAGGCTTTGATTTTACACAAAGGTTAAATTTGTTAAAATACCCTGGCATGAGAACGATCTGATTATGTCCAGGGATGATTATCATCTCAATAGTCTGATATTTTATAATATGCTTTGATAATGCGTTTTACATAAAGTGCTTTGTAAATCAATCTCAAATCAATATTTTTGTGTATAATATAATATATAATATTGTTCTGAAGAACTGTTCGAGCTAATACCCGCTGCTCAATTTAACCGATACACTTCTCGTCGAAAATTAAATTTCCATCCACATCACCTGGATGAGTGGAAGTCTACCACTGTACGTTTCTCAAGAAACTTCTTACCACGTACGACCACCCTGTGGAACGGACTTCCGGCAGCGGTATTCCCGAACGAGTACGACATTGGAACCTTCAAGAAACGAGCCTACACCTTCCTCAAAGGCCGGCAACGCATCTGTGACCCTTTTGGTGTTGCGGGTGTCCATGGGCGGCGGTGATTGCTTTCCATCAGGTGACCCATATGCTCGTTTGCCGCCCCCTCATATAAAAAAAATAATATGTTTTAACCCTGCTTACTAATGAAATAAACAATTTTGAACTACAAATTCTCATAGCCATAAGTTTTCTGATAGTGGTCACTGGCAGTTAGCAATTAATGTTTATTATAATTGCTAACAACGAATACGGTTAATAGAGGCAGCGGGTTTGATTACCAGCGGAGTATATTTTTAGTGCTCTGTTTGGTTGGTGGTAGAGCACCACCACATCTTATTAAGTATACTGCCAATCAGCACGGTTGATGATGTACCTGTTTGAGCTAAGACAGTAAGTCCTCCAAAGGATTTGAGAGTTCCAGCGAGCCCACTTCTACCTTCAACCTCATCTTTATTTAGCATCAAGTGTCATTAACATCAGGTGCTAATCCGTAGATAAAAAAACACTAACTGATATAAAATACTAATAATAATCAAGATAAGAAACAATAATAGTGATTCTGTAACAAAATGCTGATGCACATAATACAAACAAATTATCCACGCCATACATTACACCACATAATGAAACAAAACGTGAAAATACAAAACACATTGCTATTGTAAACTTGAGAATATATTACGTCATCCCAACAAAACTTTTACTCAAGCCGGACGTATAAGAAAAAAACGCACTTTCACTCCAGTGAATAACTCCAGGTGAAGCTGTCTTAACACACTTAGTTGTCGGACATGAAAATGAAGCTACATCTGATAGTATTATAGATCAAAATGGAATAGGCGCTGGTGAAAGTTAAGGTAACACAGACGGAGAGTAAACAGACAGGTTGTAAGACAATGAAGAGGTCAGAGGCTCAGGAAGATGTGCTGTAAGTATAGAATTACGTTGAGATAAGATAGGTAGTATTTAAACCTTATGTACCGTATAAAACAATTTCTCTCTTTACGATAATTATAATGATAGGTAAACTACTTATATAATATAATGTTACAAGAATTATAAGAATTTGCTATCATGTATGGTTAAGTACATTTTTCTAATAGCATTTTATATAAATGATATTTATGAGTTTATTTGATTAACCAGAGTAGTCATTCAAATTTTAGACAATGTGATTTACGAAATAAAAATATAAATTTAATGAAAACAAGTAAATGGATGTATGTGCAAATTTAAAAAACTTAGTACTAAATACGATAGATTTAGTCTATATACTACGTAAAAAGTATAATAAACAGACCGAGTACACACAGCTGTACAGTAAACATAACATTTTCATTCAACTAGCGTGTTAATTCTGAAAGAAGTTTTACTTATAGTGTCTAAATGACTTCAACTGTCACCAGGCTTTGTGTCGACCTTCCTAATATTCGATAATTGAACTACCAAGGTAACTCTCTATCATCAAACTTAGATAATGGAGCCACCTAGGGAGTATCTTCTATACAATAAAGGAATCACGCAAGTTGATCAGATCATCTCGGAATAATCATATATCATTGGGTTGGATGTATAATTTGGTTGATAAGTGTATCAGTCCAAGCTCAAGGGATTTTGCTTTATCGGACCCTTATTTTTTTTAAAGCAAGTATCAATTACTCATCCTATGTAGTTCGTTTGATTGTACAAGTATTAAAATTACTGTTAAGAACGTCACGAATATGCAGTTTTGAATCCTACTATACATATTTATATACATGTTACACGATAGCTTGACAATGTCCTCCCTCTTATACAAGTCGGTTAAAAAGTCCATTACCATACGAACACATTATGCTTTCGTGATTATGCAAAATGTTTGGAACTAGAAGTTAAATTAATTATTTTAAAATCACTTAACCAAGGAAAACACGAACACAACAACATTTATTCCGATGAATGGATGATAATAATACAATTAACGAAATTCCAAACAGTTCTGAAACACATTCAAAATAAAGAAGACAAAAAAAAGTACCTATACGACGACCAACTTCAAAAATTACCTCAATTACCTAACATTATGTAACTGAATATACGAATTGCAGATCACTCACACAGATATCTTGCAAATTATCTACCTACATCGAATTTTCACCCTATTGTCGGGCCGGACGTGAGAAGAGCCCGTGACGCCGCTTCACTGTTCTTGCCAAAACAATGGCAAAGTTCACCGAGACATAACAAGGAAAGTCTATAAAACAGACTACGACCTGTTACGGTTGTGTTACACGTAACATTTTGTTCATTGCTAACGGTGGTGCTCCAATTGAAATGTAGATTTCATTAAGTGCTCCAGTGACTTCTGTTCCAATATTCTCTTCTCTGATTTCCAATATGTCTTCTCCGTTACCTTTGAAGTTCGTTCTGCTATCAACTCTATTTGTAGTGGATGTGATACCAATACAATTGCAACAAGGTGAAGAGCTGAAAGAGAATAACATTGAGGAATCAGAATTGAACCAATGTCTCAATGTGCAAAGAGGTGTAGGTGTCGGTGTGTGTTTTGGAAAAGAGTTGTTGAGTACATTAAACAATTACGATGAATCAGAATCATTTAGTTTGGCTACAGGCGTGTCATTCGTCAGAGATGAGAAAACGCCAAGGGATATCGGCAATTTCCTGGATAAGGATCCTATGGATTTCCGGTAATCTATAATTTCCAATATTGTAGTATTAGTTTTATGAATTGGTTTTTAAATATAATTAAAATCAATGTGCAATTTGTTAATCCTGTTGGAACTACTCACTTTTCTGGGAAACAAGTGTCATACGATTGAGCCACGCTTGAGCAACAAATCAAGGTTCAATCTTTTGCTTTATTTATAATAATATTAGTTTAAATTTCGATTGGATGTAATTTTTTTTTAGTTTCAATATTCCATTTATTTATTTTATACAGGACATAAATTAGGTCACAAATTTTACTAAACTATAACTTCAATTTAATTTTAGAGAAGAAAAACTGCATGTCTCTCATAAAATTCGAATAAGAGATGAAAATCGGAGTCACGATATTTATTAAAGTGATCTGATCTTTAATGTTGACTTTATCGATTCACCATCAGCCACAGGACTTCCATTGCTGAATATAGACTTCCTCAATCGGTTATCGTCTAATCGATTCGTACCATAAAAATCGAGGAAAGCATTTACTTCTATGTAAGATACATCATCATCATCATATCAGTCGAAAGACTTCCACTGCTGGACAAAAGCTTAAATCGGAGATTCAAATAATGTCAATTATTGAATGTCAATAGTAATATGGCTAAACTTAGACGGAGAATCAGGCATACCACTCGTCTAAAGGGGTTTAAGAATTTATCTGTCAGTATGTCCAAGCTACTACCTTACCTCTTCGGAAAGGGAAATCATCTGTGGGAAAAGAAGCAGCGCAAGAAACCGGCATTTTAATCGATTCTGTTCCCGACACAGCCAAGCTACTTTACAAAATTCCATAGATGCGATTTTTCTTATCATTAAAATAAAATTGTGCTTCCTGTCAATTACATTTGCTATTATCAATTATTTGAGATGTATTTTGCTATATTCAATCTTAACAAATAAAGTCCCTTCATGTGCAAGGGGTGAGCCCATTACCGTTTTTAACGTGCAAATCTATCGATGAATTTTGGTGGAAAGTTCCTTAGTCGTTTTTTAAGACACTCACAAATATTTTATGACATGAGAAATAGATATTAGGTTATTAGATAGTAATAACGTAATAGTACTTAATAATGACTTTATACTTCAAATGTGTTTTACTTTATTAAATGTTATTATAAGCATTTGAGCACTTTATTGCAATAAAGAAAACAAGAAAAAACAGGACACTTTTACAATATTTTATGTAATCTTTAGATAAAAGTTTACTTTACGTACACGCAAATGCCATTAAAATTTATTTTCGAAGTCAACGTCAAAAATGCCTTATTTTGTAGGTACACAGAGTACACTTAAAATAGTCAGATTTTAATTGTTTTAGCTATTGCTTGTTCGCTGCAATTTCGCCTGAGAAGTACAAGCAAAAAACTTAGGGGGTTGCTCTTTTTAAAAACAGCTTTTTATATTACAAAAAAGCACAATAATATTTCATTATTAATTGTGAAATAACCTGGTTATGCGAACGAGCTTCAACACAACAACAACAACTTTGACATAGTTATACTCGTATATGCCTACCTACCTGCTTTCTTCGCCAAATTTTCTAAATTTACGTTTTTTAGGGCACTTATGGAGGACGCTAGTAACCTAATCTCCAAACGTTCTCTACATTGGGACATGAGTGGCATCTATCCAGGTTTGGTGATGAGAGTTGGACCAACGTTGGCTAACGGTGTGTTGGAATTTGTGATGGACCCCAGGATCAAAGATCGAACGTATCATCAGCAGCCGCATGGAGAAATGTCTACTGGTAATGTTATTTAACTTTATTAACAATTTGCTATTAAAATCACTAACATCTGCAAGCTGTTAGCGTTATTGAAATCTTATAAAAATTTTAAACCATGGCAGCCAATATTAGTTACAGCGCCAGCTATGAGGTATCGTATGAACTACGTCATCCGCCGTCGATCAATGCGATCAAGGTTAACTCTCACATTGAACTTGACATTGTAACGCCATCTAGCAGTAATGTATTGAACTCTTTCTGATGCGAGCAAGCCTAGCTTTGGATCGTTTCGTAGATCAACCTATTGTTGGTATTGTATCGTGTACGATTATTTTAAAATAATTTATGAGTTTTGGGAATGGACTTAAAAATTTTGGAAGTTAGTTACGCTTTCGAATTTGAAAACTTGGCACCTAGCGTTCTTATTAGTATCGAAAATCTTTTCTTATCGTGTCCAAGATAAAAATACGTACATATTCATAGTTAATTTATACTAACAGTATTACATTAGCTTTTAGGAATTTCCCCTGTTTAATAGGTAAGTACTTTGGTAGTTCCACTGTTTATGGTTTCCAAAAAAAGCAAAATCCAAACATACCGTATTCAAGTAAATAGAATATACCTAATAACAATAACTTACGCATACCCTAAATTCAAATGTACTTATATAAAGTTACGACCTTTATCCCAAATAGGGTGGTCAAAGATATCTCAAACTAACTTTTGAGTGTTCCAATACGTAATGCTTGAAACAACATCCACGGTTCACCTTTAAAACCTGTAGATGTATTTTTGTGGAATCTCCCATAGTCAATTTTACCGCGCCCATGGGAAGAGACAGGTTGGTTTTATTCTATTACGTGCCGATATATACATCACCTTAGTTACAACGGAAGTGTGCTTGCTTGTTTGTTTGCCTTCAACGTTGTCGTTACGGAGCAATAGAAAGACATAAGGATAGGTGAAGAGTTAGAAACGGACATAGGCTACGATGCCAGTAACATTACCAATGCATGCTGGAAATGTTACAACCGTCGTGCCAGCGACTATACAATTGGTAGGTAATAGGCGAATGCCTAAATTTTATTGTGTATTGTAAAATGAAAGTATTTATCTTTTGTTAAAAAAAAATTAGCTTTCTGATTTTGCATTCTAGTGCACAAAAAAGTTCTGGGCTGTCGCGCTTTCTGCAACTATAGCTTTGTGTAAAAGAAAAAAGCGTCGACTTTTGGCGTACCGTGTCTCAGTCGATTTATATCCGTTTACAAAATTTCCAAATAAAATATCCCGTTTCTTTTTCATTCGGGAAACCTGCGGCATCACTTTTTTTTTATTTATTTAACAAATATAACCTGAGAAGACGCATGTTGTAACAACCCACTTATCCGTTTCAATACACACGACAACGTTCTGTCACATAGGTGAGCGGTCGAAAAAATTAATTTTTATATTATTTCCAAAATAAAATATCCCGTTTCTATTTTCACATTTTTAGAGAACTCCTCCGGTATTTCAGATAATTTTGTAAATCCGTTTTCATCGACTCATAGGCCCGTATTAAAGAATGTTACTCAAGCAGAGATCTTCGCTTGAGGACAATTAAAAATGCACAACGGGTTGGTACTTGAACTCTATCACACCTGATGTTAAGTGAAGATGAGGTCGAAGGTGGAAGCGTACTGACCCGGAAACCCCAACACATTTGGGGGACTGGCTATCTTACTCTGACAACCGGAACACAACAATGCTATTAACATTGCTGCTTGGCGGCAGATTTAGATAAGATGGTGGTAGCTAGCCAGGCGGACATTTAAAATGCCCTACCACCAACCAAACCGAGTGCTTAAACATGTACCCCGCTGGGGATCGAACCCGCAACCTCCGAATAGTAAACCCAATCTTGTTTACATTGAGCCACGGAGGTGGTTATGTATGTAACTTGCATAACGACATCTCTTTCTAACTATGCTTGAGAAACATCCTGAAATACGGGCCTCAGAACTCGAAAAGACCTGCATTTTGACAACCCATTCATGCCTTTCCTCTCAATACTCATGACGTTTTGTCAATGTTTCGCTATTTCCTAAAGCTAGCCATACATAAGGGATCTAAAAAGTATTTCTAATGTTAAATATCTATTTCCGTGACTACTTTCCATCTGAAATAAAACTCATATGGTGCAATAATTTGACCTTCGCATCTAGTTGCCTCGTGGTGCAGTTGCTTTCGCTATTCGTTTTCGATTATTAAAGTTAAGCAATTTCTGATGGGGTCACTTCAAGGATCGGTAACTTCTAGTAGCATTGTAATGCGAGTGTTTCCGTGTTTCGAAGGACACATTACATTGTTGAATCCTGGTTATGTTGTCTGACTTACTGGACCCGCGTGATGAATAACTTCCTGTACTCCCTCATGTAAGCGAAGGAAGAATCCCAAGCAGTGGGGACAATCTAAACAAAAAAAAATCACAGTTTCACCAAGAAAATAATATGGGGAGTTGCCTGACTCGCAGTCACTGAGTTGAATTCTTATTCAAAATTTGATTTGTTTAAGTAGAAAAGGGTTCTTATTAGTTGTTATAATTAGATATAATAATACATACATAACATACATAATGTCACGCCTGTTTCCCGTAGGGGTAGGCAGTGATCACAGACTTCCACTTGCTACGACCCTGACTCACCTTTTTTACTTCATTCACTCTCATAAGGTTGTTCATACATGCTTTAGTTTAGGGTACTCTTGACTTGGCCTTTCTTTAAGACGTCCCCGATTTGATCATGATACGTTCGCCGTGGTCTTCCCCTACCAACACTACCATCCACATTCGCTTCATATATCTCTTTCGTAAGTCTTCTTTCATTAATCCTCTCCACATGTCCAAACCATCTCAGCATACTTTTTTTAATCTTTGTCACTACAAATATAACAATAGTATTCATCTACCATATATAAGAGCATATAACTATTTGTAACTTTAGTATAATTTTTTTGTATAGTAACCTGTTGTGTCAAGTGTGGCATGATACTATATCATCACTAATTAGTGGAAACTGTTGGCTTATGTGTTGTATTATGTTACAAACATATTGTATCAATATTAACGTTTGTTTCCTAGAAATAAATAAAATAAATAAATAATCTTGATATTTCAGGACGTTTGCTAGCACGAAATCTACTCGTCCCATTCCTTCTTGGCTTCAAATTCCAACTATCCACATTACTACCTATAATACTGGGCCTAGTACTATTAGCTAGTAAAAAGGCCTTCTTCCTAGCCAAAATAGCACTGATAGCTGCCACATTATTCGGTGGTGGCTCAAACTTTGGCGGTCATGGGAACTTCGGAGATTTTAGCGGTTCTGCCTTGTCTCCATACACGTCTTACGATACTCCCAGTCATCACCATGGACATCATGGATCTTCAGGTGAGAAAATTTTATGATTGATTTATTACCTTTGATTTAAATAATCCATTACGTTCTCTGGGTCATTAAAGTCGACTAAGGGATTCGTTATAGCAAACTTACTTATTAATTAGTCGTATTCGCTATTCGTTTTCGATAAAGTTAAGCAATCTCTGGCGCGATCACTTCTAGATCTAGTGGTCTTATAATAGCAGTGTTTCTGTGCTTCGGGGGGCACGTTTAAATAGCCGGTCCAGTTCAATTGAAAGCAGTCGTTAAGTCAAATCTACATGGGCAGCCCTCATGGTGGATTATGGTCCATATCCTGTCCTGGTGAGAGAAGGCTGTACTTCAATAGTAGGGCCGTGTAAAGTTAATAATGATGATTGGATATATGTACTATGTCACCTAGTAATATACAACTGGACCAGAAGAACTATTCAATTGTTAGATTAAAAATCAAAGCATCGGATACCTTCTTGATTATGTATTCAGACATTTTTAATTTCCAGGATATTATCACCGACATCCCCATCATGCGGAATACTATTATAGAGAAAAATCATCAGATTCGTCAACGGCCACACCAATAACCCCTGATGAACTGAGAGATAGACTAGAAAGATTGTTTATAACTAAAAAAGATAATATGCCAATAGATGAACCTAGAGAAGACATTAAAATTAGAAATGCAAGAAATTTTGCATGGACACCCATCAATACTGGCTAAAAAATAGACATTAAAATCTGACAACATATTAAAAAAATATTCAAGGAATTAAGAATTTGTAATGCGCAAGACTGTCCATCTTAATTATGTTCTAGGCCTCCACACTGCCATGTGAGATAATAATTATGAATGTGACAGTCCAATGGTAAGCGATCTCATTGATTTTACAGTGACAAACGAAATTATTCACAGGTTTTATTTTACCACGTTAACGTATACAACATTGCAACAGTAACATTGTGTCTAGTTCAAACAGTGTCTGGTTCATTGTTCGTTAAAGTGCATTATTAACTCTTTTTGCATACCATTCCTCAACCTCAATGAATGAAAATTTTACTAAGAGTTTCTATTATCTTATGCTTACTTAAAAACTTGTTTTCTTATGTTATCTTTTATATTTAACGGATAATTTATATTAACTTCTCAAACATTTACTTATCTGTAAGTTTATTTATTATTATTATTATTAAATTCTTTATTGCACACAAAAATAAAATACAAAGAACATTTAACATAGACGATGAAGTGTACAAAGGCGTTTATGTTTATGTTGCATATTATTTAATTCAATATAAAAAAATCTTGTTAAAATCCGTGACATTTCTTAAATATTTAGTACATTAGAAAAAATTTCATTAATTTCTCTCCTCTAGTCATAATCTTTTAAATATTTCTTGTTTCCTTTCTATGTATAACTGTAGTCATATTTATAATTCTGTGTACGTTAGTAATATTGTTTGTTATTCTTCATTCCATATTGCTTAGATATTTTTCGTGTACTATCAATTAGATATATATTATATTTGCTTTTATGTGCTAGTTACATCGGATAGACCATTATGTGTTAGTCAATATTTTTCATTTTGTTATCTAATAATGTTTTGTTAATAAAACTATTTTCAAAGACTAATTTTTCTTCACACATCGAATCAATAACTCTTTCCTCAGTTCCCAATTCCCCGTTCCAGTTGCCCTGTTCTCTCGATATTTTCTCATGTGCTGCTTGTCTACATCCTGTATTGTCTATGCTCTATGCGATTACACGGTCTACATACTCCGTAACAACAGTTAGTGCAGTATTGCACTGCACTGCTATAGGATGTGTTTCCGATTTCCATGTGGTGAAAGCGAAATAATTTTAATTAATCTTTTATTGCTTATTAAGTATCTCTGAACGTAGTAGCAAATAATGGACTCAATGAAGCTATTTTACTGATACTTGTTTAATCTGAAATAGTCTTTTTCACGTTTGGTTTAGCAGATGACGATGCCTACGAAAGGTTACGGGTTCGAATCCCACTACGGCTAATGTTTACTCCCGACTCATGGATGTTTATATAAATATTATGAATGTTTATCTACATTTTACATAATAATTACCAACTATAAAAATACACCCGTATTGCAAAGGGCAAACCTCCTTTACTCGTAGCTTGTATATTTACCCTGAGGTATACCTGGATGAGATCGCTGTTAACTGATAACACCGCCTTTTGTGCTATTAATGATACATGCTGTAATAATTTATGTAGTTTTTGTTAATTATGCAATAAAGAGTGTTTGATTGGTTTGATTGATTGGTTTATCCGTTAATAATATATTTAGTACAGGCTTTAACACATTTAACAGATAACTGGTATACCTAAAGGGTTCTAAATTCTTCTACTTAGCGAGTTTGCCATCGTCGATGGTAAACACATTAAATTCTTGAGGACCAAAATGCGGCCACGCGTACAGCATTAAATCAAATTATTTAGATAATTACACATTAATTTAAAACTGAATGAATACTGACGTATGACCAAATAATACTATACATATAGATATGTAAGTATATTCATAGAAATGTTAAGACCACGACAACAAATTATGCAAACTTTGACTGCCCTCATCATTACTAAAAAAATTGTGACTAACCGAATATTCGCATGGACAACCGCCTCCGTGGCTCAATGTAAACAACATTGGGTTTACGATTCGGAGGTCGCGGGTTCGATCCCCAGCGGGGTACATGTTTCAGTACTCGGTTTGTTCAGTGGTAGGGCATTTTAAATGTCCGCCTGGCTAGCTACCACCATCTTATCTAAATCTGCCGCCAAGCAGCAATGTTAATAGCATTGTTGCGTTCCGGTTGTCAGAGATAAGATTGCCAGTCCCCCAAATGTGTTGGGGTTTCCGGGTCAGTACGCTTCCACCTTCGACCTCATCTTCACTTAACATCAGGTGTGACTGAGGTCAAGTACCAATCCGTTGTGCATAAAATGCTTCTTCATCTTTCATCATACGGACTGGTCAGGAATGAAATCTAACATATTTAGGAACTTCAAATCTATGGTAAATATCACTGGGATCTTCTCCACTCCTGCTCACTTTCCACCAGCTCTGATTGTGGTCAAACGCGTCTTCGTCCATTATAAAAAAGTCGAGTTTCTAATGTTCCTATATAGTTAATTGGGAAGCAAATTAACCACAATTTGGCATATTTAGGTCACTAGTGACAGCTGTAATTGTTAGGTTACCGGTGCAAGCATGAATTACTTTTGCTTTTCGTCTTCACATTCATTGTATTTAAATGAATTTACTTGTGTTGTGGGAGCCCCTTGTCGTTTCATAGTGAACTGGGTGAATGTGTCACTTTATTGTGATGGTGTATCTGAATTTAAGATGCCATAGAAGAATTTGGAATCCTTATAATTTCGCAATGTTCGCCCATTTGTCTAAATTTTGACGTTAATAAATTTTCTAAAAAGTAACCTGATGATGATTATTATTTATTTTTACGTTCATGGAATTTTGAAAAGTGATTTACCCGAGCTGCAATGCGTATCCTCAAAACTTTTTTTTTATGTAAAACGGGTTAGCCCTTGACCTTAATCACACCTCCGAAATGTATAAACCGATTTTAATGAAACTTATGTATTTTAGATCTATGTATCCTACATAGACGTGCTTTGTGCTTACAAAGTTTCAATAGAATCGGTTTATTAATTTCGAAAAATTTAGACTTGAATGTTTCTGTGGAATACCGTGCTAAATATACTCATAGTACTATATGGTTCATGCCACAGCATTATGCTGAGCTGGAACCTATATCAGCTTGCATTATTATGTTTTAGTATTATTATCTCGAAATTATCATGTACATGCCCATTGTAAGCTGAATAAATGTTTTTTTTTCTTTCTTTTTCTTTCGAAATAGACCCTCTTAAATAAAGTATCGAAAGCACCAACCCAGACTATAGTCCAAGAGAGTTTAACAGAAACCACCAAGGTATTTAATTTTATAAACCACCACTATGTCCGACGTTAAACTTTCATCTTTTTTCAACGAATACCAATGCACATTATAGTGTGTTACCATTCCATCGCGTGATCTCTCTCCGTGGTCTGCTTCTCTGATTTTGCGTGCCAATTAGAAGATAGTTTTTATTTGGACACATGGAAGTTGTCATCGACTTTTACAATGACAAAAATTTATCAGAGCTCTTATAACCTCTTGGTTAAATATCGAATAGAACTCGGATAGTGATATTCGAAATTTGAATGGCAAGTTTGACGTTTTTCACTGAAATAAATATTATGAGGGCTTATTCCGTCCAGTGGCGCCCTCATTGGATAAATTAGGATTTCTTTTTAAAAACAGAATAAGTGAAGAAAATCGCTCTGACCAATCTAATTAAGAATTATACCTACATTGCTTTAATTACGGTAATTTTTGTGAATTTCAAATTATTGATAAAACAACTTCGGCTTTTGAAAAAACACGATTATTTTTCCAGTTTATTGATTTACATCGATTTATTCGAGACTCCACACAAGCTTTTCATTTAGTTATCTAGCAGTTTAACTGATATGTCATATGTATATCTATTAATGTAAAACGGGTAATAAATAGTATGTAAGCATACGAAATTTGAGATTTGTAGCAGTTACAGCCTGTGAGTTAAACAGCTGTACAGACGAACAGCAAACAGACAAAGTTGACCATGGCGAAACTGTAACACAAAATGAGTTATTTGTTTTTTAAAAATACATAATGATATGTTGTGGGATGCTCTCCTGTCAAGCTTAAAAATGTCTTTGCCAGTAAGAACACTCTTTCTTACCTTATAAGGAGATATGATAGGTAGCAAGCATTAGAGGCACTATATTATTAATTAAATGATTATTCAATAGCTTATATAATTATAAGATTTCTTATAATTAATTAAAAACATATTATAATAAAATTCTTTATTTTTTATTTTTTTAAACGGTTCACAAAACTGGATACAATTCAAAATATTTTCAGTCTTACCCAACATTACGACATAATTAACTGAATATATCCTACTGGATGTGAACACAGCATGCACACAGGTAAACCTGTTTCAATACTTAAGAATAAAATAGACTATTAACTAACTAAATCACTAAGACAATACAAAAAGACCTATTTATAATTGTAGTACCAAAAGAGAGGATGATTAATCCTTACTACATATACAACCATAGGTAACTTTCTTAGTGGAGGCGATTGTTCCTGAAAATATATCAATCTGATTTCTTGTGCTACATACTATTCGACACAAAGGGCTGTGTTGACCGATGTTGGTTCTGTAGGAGGGGTGACACAGTACTTTACGATTAGATAGACGACTTTCAAATAGATTACAGTCAGAAAATGACAAGGGTGAGCTTATAGTCTAGTGAATAAGCATATCTTGAAAGCAACAGTGGAAGGTGGTGAGTCAGAACTCATGACTGATATTGTCAGCTACAATGTAATATATCTGTCAAAATCTTGAAAACGAATAGAATTTATAGTAATTAGAAACTACCTAATATACTTATGACATGCTAATCATTTAAGAGGGTTTATCCCACACGGCTTTCCATACAATAAAGTCTAAATTTATCGATATGAACCGATTCTAATGAAACCTTATGCGTATATACATAGATATAAAAAGTCGGTAGAAAATATTTTCAAAATATCGAATTTAAAAGAATATTATGCATTTTTTCTGTTACTACGGAAAACTTCAAATCGGTCTAATTTAATAGGTTTACTCTGTTTCGAAAATATTCCCTACTAACTTTTTAAATAATGTACGTGCTTTATGCGTATAGAGTTTCATTAGAATCGGTGTATACATTTCGAAAAATTTGGACTTGAAAGTTTCTATGGAATACCGTCAGAATAACCGAAAGGTGCTACACATGCTGTGTATTTACATTCATATCCATTAACACCTCATTCTGTAAAAATTTACATTAATATATGCTTCACTCCACGCGTATTTAGTCAAACGGTATAGTTTAATTAGTTATTGTATTAAGTGTTTAAATAACAATGGAAAATAACGCATTTTTGCGATGCATTAGCTACACGCAAGATTCCGTACAATTCTAAGTGAACATTACAATACATGTACAATTTGCTAAAGCGAGATACAACAACGCGTGCGTATCGGTTATGGGTAATTTCTTACCCTGATAAGTTCATATTTGACTATAGGTACATTAAGAGGGTTATGCGTATTCATTCTGAAATGACTTTGAATAGAGAATGTCCGAGTTTGGGTTTGGTTTTGTATAAAATTCAAAAATTGAAATTCGAAATTAGAAATTGTTTGATCAAATAAAGGGTTTTCACCTAATGTTACCTACTTATAAGAATACCCCTAAAAAAAGACGACGAAACAATAGAAAGCCCCAAGAAATCCTGTGTAAAATAAATATAGTCTTTTATTAGAATTAATTGGTACACAAACAAGGGTCTTATAATAAATTATTTGGGTCCAAAAACCTGTTATTACTGGAAATGGTTACATTTTTAACATAAGTAGATTTATTACGCCCAGAAGCGTTCCTCATTTGATAAATTAAAATTTCTTTAAAAATACTATTATAAATAATAGCTAATTTACGATTCAGGATATTTTCCAGAGTTCATAATTATAAAAAAGTAGCCGTTTTTATCAATAATTTTTAATAAATTCTCGAAAAAAAAAATATATTAGGTATCATTAACACGTTAACTGCCGCGACGCAGACATAAAGGCATAAAAGCTTTTCGAGTGCAGGTCTATTATTTAAAATGAATTATTATTAATTAATTTAGTATTTAAAAAGAAATCTTAATTTATCTATTATGGACCACACTAGACGGATTACGTCGAGTTGGTGTTCATGCACAAGGCTTATTCTTTATTATGCTTATTCTCAGAGGAGAATAAGCATATTATAGGGTTGTTCTCTTTGATGTTAAAATTTTTGATTCCACGAAACTACTAGGAAAACTTTAACTAGATTGTGTTATGTTACCAAGCGGTTCATATCAATGCTTGCTTACATTGAGTACACAGTCCACAGACTCCTAATAATAAGCCAGGGGTAAGCAAGAATAATACAGAACAAAGCAATAATTTAAAGCAATATAAAACTATGAATCAAGGACGACCGGTTGATGTAGCAGCAAAAACCAACGGTTGCGGATTCGAATCCCGCTAGGGGTAAATATTTGTGTGATGAATATGAATATGATGTTTATATAAATATGTATGTAATGTTTATCTGTTATCTAGTATCCATAGCAATTTGCTTAGATTGAGACTAGATGATTCGTGTAAGTATACGAAACATTTATTTTAATTATTTCCTATTTGAGAGATCCTCCTTTGCGAAAGATTCACCAGACGATGATGATATACAAATGCCCAGAGAAAATCATGTCGCAACCAATATGGAACCTAACTTACTGCTACAAGCTGCGACATCCACGACAACATCGGGCAGGTACCTGTCTACCCTGAATCGCTTCCCTTATTTGCGGAAGATGGTAGAGTACATAAGTGACATAAGTCTGAAAGCAAACGCTGCCGTGAAGGTAGAAGCACTGGAGTCGCGGTATGATGGCATGATCAAGGCATTTATGACGCGAGTTCCGCCCGGTTGCCTGCCCAACGGAACACTTCTGGGGAAGGGTGTAGTGCACCTGCCGTTTCGAGGCTGAATGCAAGACACCAACATTAGCAAAAGTGCTTACATTAAGGATTTTATGTATTGTAATATGTTATGGGGTATAATGCGAGTAAATCAACTATTTAAAATTAAAAATTAAACTAAATTGGTAACTGTCGGTTCCATTATATCTGAGACAAGGGAATGGACGTTGACAAATGAGATGTTAAGCGTTTATCCAATTAATTATCATAAATTATGATTATCATGAATTAAAGATGATGTTCATGTCCGTTTACACAAAGTCACTAAGTCATCGGTTTTATAATAACGTCACTAGATATTCAAAATTTGTTTACAAAAGTTAAAACTACCTTTATTTTTAAATAAAAGCTATTTACGAATGGTTGTTATAAAATATCTGACTACTCAGATGCTACGCAAGCAGAGACATGAACCTTTCGGCAATATTCAATCTAATACTTTTCCTTATTTTGTTCAGTGACAAATGATAACCCAGAATCTACTTAAAATGAGCAACCCCTGAGTTTCCTGCTAATTCTTCTGATGGAAGTTAGCCTTTCAAAAGAGTAATAACTTTGGTATTAAGTTGAAAATGCGACGTTTATTTTTTTACTTTGACTTTGTCTTTATCTTATTTCTTTAATAATGGAGTGAAACTGTAGATTTTATTTACCTATGTGTAATATATACTTACTGAAAAGAATAATGTGATATTAGGTATGTATAACAAAACAAACTCGAAACGTTCAAATGATTGACTTTGTTTTTAAACATTAAATGGTTACCATTTGAAACTTGAAATATTACTTCATCATAATATATTTTATTATTATTTTGAAAGCCTTTATTTAATAAACCTTCAAATAATATTTTGTTATAAACTGGCTTTTTGTGAAATAAAACGATGTCGCAGTTGATAAAATTTTATGTTTTCTTTTTCCAATTCCCATTGTTCTCATTTCTAGAATATCTTTCATCATCATTATTATATACTAATATAATTATACTATTACATAACAAATTATGCTTTAATAACAGTGTTTCAGTACAAATTATTGTTTCGATTAATAAATATTTATATAAAAGGTACTCGCGTAACCACCTTGTCGGTAAACGACAACATATAAAAAGATTACGAATATACGAAGGGAAAATTGTAATATAATTATCTACTTAAACTAAACAGCACCATAAATAAATAAATTAATAATGCATTAATTAAACTTAAGCTATTGACTTAACTATTTTTACAAAATTGGACATTCGAGCGTTAAACAGAAATGCACAGTACCCGTCGACTAACCTAATTTATTCCTAAATATATCATATATCAAAATCAAATAATAATCATATTTCATAATAGTTGAATATTCATGTCAATTAACATTATTATTTGGTGCAGTCGATTAAACAAGTCTAATTCTAATTAATGTATTATACAAATACATACATAATTATGTAAAATCCGTTAGCATATTTACATATTATTATATTATATAAATATATAGTATAAACATTTTATGATTAGCTTTAAATATTTGGAATAAGCAATGTTTAATCAAATTATTATGTTCTATATAAATAATTGTTTCAAATTACACTAGTATTGACGTCGGAATAAATAAGTTGCAATAAATAATTTGTTTCCTATTTGCTATAGCAAAGGGGCCAAAACATCTTTGTTTTGGAGTGCATAAAATGCCGAGTTGTCGTTGTAATTTCATAAGGAGTCGTGTAACCTATTGCCCTCTACTGCTTCTGAGCATAGGCCCTGTATGCCCTATCCTGAGCGGCAGCCTCATCTTCGACGCTTCTTCTGTAATGACCACCAGGCCCGGTCGTGTCAAAGTCATTACCATAATGGGAGGATGAGTACGTGTGACTCTGCGACACTTGAGGATGCTTCACGATCTCATAGGTAGTTTTCTCATGAGCTTCACCACCAGACACCAGCTTCTTCAATCCGATGATAGCGGACAATAGTAGAGCGATCTTACCGATGAGAAGAGCCTTGCCAGCAATCAGAGCGATAGCTTGGAATGCGATTGCGAGGAATCCCCCTTTGAGAAGAACACCAGCGATTATTGGACCAATCATTTTCTTTAACTTACCCCTGGCTTCGTTCAGGGATCTGCCAACGTCGGCTCCGACACTCGTTGGGGAAATCACTACACGATGAGTCTGCATCACCTGTGACGTTGCAGCGCTTAGAAGTTTGTCTACTTGATCTGATGGCAGGGAATTCAAATCTCCAACCGGCAACGAAGACGGGAACGCTCTTCCTGTGTCCTCTCTCCGAACTAGTGATATGCCGTCGACAATTGGCAACGACTCCATCCTAGCGGCCCTGTCAGCCAACTTAGCCGCTTGGATTTTGAAACACTTGACGATCTCCTGTGATTTTTCGCAACTGTCGTACATCCTTCCCAAGAGCTTCAGGCTAGCTCCGAAGGTGTCAGCCGATGCGGCTGCGATGATGACGCACAAGCACAACAGGACCCTTCCGCGGCACTCCATCTTGATAAAAAACCGCGGCTGCCCTAACCCTGGACTCAGTGTCCAGTCTGCGCGGTTGCGTCTGTTGCAATGTGAAGAAAATACATGAGCACTGGCATTTATCCGTTTTCACCGGGAACCGCATTTATCTATAAATCTTTTAGAGCGTGCAATCGTTGCATAGTATCGTAGTGCACTGAGGCGTGCACGTATATGGTTGGTGGTGCTTGTGTGAGTGCGTTAAGGGTGTGTGGCCAGCTCTCGTGGTTTGCGTGGTCAATGTCAAGGTTACTACGCCGGTTCGGGCATTGTTTGAAGCGTCCGGTTGTACAATAGCGCAGTGTGAGTTATTCGGCCATTGTTAAAGTCAAATGTACTTCTTATGTCTGAAGTGTTGCAAAATGTAGCGTGGGAAAATATACATAACAAAAAGTCAAACCTGACTTCCGTAGACCAGGCAGAAACCACAGACAACCATTTGCTACGATCCTGACACACCTCTTTTGCTTCACTTACTGCCGTAAAGTTACGCTAAATACACGCTTGGTCTTTCTTTTAGACGTTCCCGATTTGAACATGGTATGTTCGCATTGGGTTTCTTCATCCAACACTTCAATCCACATTCGTTACGAATATGCCTTTCGTTAGTTTTCTTTCACTGATCTTCTCCACATGCCCAAACCATCTGAGAATTCCTTTTTCAATCTTTTCACACTTGCATTTTCTTTCACGCCGCTTAACGTTACATTATGCCTTATTGTATATTTCATAGGGGACCCACACTTGTGATTTGAATAAATACAATATTGCAAAGTGCATTCAAATCGATAACATAATGAAAATAATATACTACGCGCCCGAATTTTTACATTTATTATTTTACAATACATCATTATTTTACAATAGAGGGCATACTTAATAAAATAAATAAAAAAAGAGAGAAAAAGAACGACCCTGAAACATAATGTTCACGGCTAGAACACATGCTCCAGTTGACTGATTATAAGCAGGGTGCCCAGAAGGCTGGCGGCATTGCCACATTGTATGACTATGGATTAGCCCAGGTAGCTACCAGCTCTGTGGTCACCCGATACTTCGACCAGATGGGAATATGAAATATTATTTTACAACGATTTTTAAAACTGTTTTAAAATATTCTGCTCCCTATTCTAAGTGGTCCTGGTTGTTTTTTTTCCAAATATCATACCGATTATTTACTCAACTGAAAACCAAACGACTAGCTGTCTGAAATATGTAGACTTTGAAACGGTTGAATAAATTTTAATTTTAACGGCCATGGAGACCATAGAGTTCTGGACCAATAATCTTTTTGTTATATCTTGATAGATCAGAACAGATAAACAGCCTCTAAGTCTTAGGTCAAGAGTTTGTTCTTTACGAACTCCTTGACTAAACAAGCGCCGCAAGCTTGTCTTATCACTGAGATAAAATTGCAATAGCATTCACAAGTTCCCACATTTCTTTTTTAATTCCCGATGCAAAACGTCGGCTCTGGTGTATAAGAATAAGAACAATAAGAATAATGTTTATTCAGAAAATGTTACATAGTTGAAACTAAATATGTTAGGCTGTACTTAGTACCACTAATACAAAAGCCATAGCTGCCGTACTAGGTTTATGCAACCTGTATTTCAGCATACAATGCCCTTCCCCTGGAGATTAAACGGGATTAGGCTAGCGCACATAAAGATCATTAACAAATCAAAGTTTCTTTAACAAATGTATCCCGTATTTGTTGTGCAATAAAGTATACTTGATGATTGAAGAATGTGTGCAGTCTTAGACCGTATCTTAGTAATATAGTTCGATTTGATTGCGGTTTTTATACAGGGTGTAACGGTTAAGTGTAGTCATATTTTAAGGGCTTGTTCTACCCATCAATACGAACAACTTTTACTATGGGGGCAACTTCGAAATCGCGAAAAAAAAATCAGCTGTTTCATACATTGCATCGGGAGGTTATTGAAATTTTCTATGGAACAGCTCATTTTTTTTTCGCGATTTCGAAGTTGCCCCCATAGTAAAAGTTGTTCGTATTGATGGGTAGAACAAGCCCTTAAAATATGACTACACTTAACCGTTACACGGTGTATATTAAAGACTGAACGAGGGGATAAGTTTGACAAAAATCTGTTAATCTGGTATCGTGTATTTGGATATCATAGTCTTACAGGAATTTTCGTAATTATGAATTTATACTTTATTTTTTTATTTTATTTTTTATTTATGTTTGACTGGAATCGCGTTTGACCACAATCTCATCTGATGGAAAGTGACGATGTGGTCGAAGATGAAGCACGCGATCCCAGTAAATGCCTATTCACTCTGCTCTTGCAGATTCCAAGGTTGTAGGATTCAGGAAAGACTGACGCCGGAAGGGAGTTCCATGCCTTGACAAGATGGAAGGGTGACGATGGAATAAGATTATGTAATTCCAACGCACACTCCCCGAAATGCGACAGGCGACTTTGCGACGGTGTTCAAGGCTATGCAATTTAGCAGTCATCGAATTATCACCTATGAGTGTCAACGTCGTTCCTATTCCAATCGAAATAGTACCTACATTTTATTTATTGATTAGTTTTATTTATTGCGAATTGTTTTTCAAATTGCTAACTGCGAATGTGGCGACTGTCCGCAATGTATGAAACTGTCAATTGCCTACAACATGTACGGGATGCGTAATCTGTTCTCAATTATACTTCGATCAGTAATTGAGTGCAAGTTAATAATAATATTCCCTACATCGGTCTTACACTACAATATTCCTATTAAGTTATCACGAAAGTACCAAGTAATTTCAGTCTTTGAATACCAAAAATAACAACAATTAAAATTTAGCAAATATTTACAGTTTCAATCTGTGTGACTGCTTTGTATTTGAACTCACAGTGAGAATAATTTAGAAAAGATTTTTTAGGTAAAAAGCATTCTGATTTTTATAACACAAATCACCAACCTAGTTTGAAGACATATAATATCGTTAAGATTATCTGATTTTTTTTTATAATGACTGGATACGCGTGTCACCACAATCTCACCTGATGCCGACCGACGATTTGGTTGAAGCAGCATTATACGGTCTGTCTTAGAATCAATAGCAGTAAATGCATATTCACTCTACTCTATTCAAAGATTGTTGGATTTTGGAAATTGCCTTGGCTTATGATTCGGATATTATTTAAATTTGTTAAAGTAGTAATAACAATTTGAGAGCAATTAAATTCACTCGCACAATCACACATAAGTATTGAAAATTTACTAAATACCTGACACGAGACACGAGAGGGTATCATATATGTATGATGATACCTTCTCGTATCTAGCTTTTTATGGTTTATCACTTGCAGTTGTTTTTAAGTTGATTTTAGATATATATTTTTGTTTTTGTTTACTTTTAGTTAATGTTTAAATTTATTCATAGAGTAATAGTAATTAATTCCTTGGTTAAATCTGCTGAGTCCCTACCATTTCATCACAGTTTGACCTAATTTATTATCAATTAATTACTTGTTAAATTAACTTTGTGGTGAATAAATACCTTTTATTTATTATTTATCGCATATGAATGAAAAGTCAAACAGGTTAGTGAGAATTTTCGTTATGTCTATGATATACAAATATACAAATGGAAAACATTTCTGTGTTAGTAGTAGTCCAAAGATAGAATGGTGATGGACGAATAAGATTGTGCAATTCCAACGGCACACTCACTGATATGCATCCAGCAAGACAAGTGCTTACGACGGTGTTTCAAGGTCCCAGGTTCACAAATCCAATAAGTAGCGACTACAATCCTTCTGATTATTACGATTAACACTTCTCGCTCACCCGGCTTCTGAAAAATTAGTTAAATAAATATTCGATAATGAACCATCGATCAAACGACAAACGATGAACTGATCAATGAGATGATTATTGATTTATTTATAAACCATCCACCAAACGACGTTAGATTAAATAATCTATCTGCGTAATGATTTTCGATAAAATAATGCATCGATTATTATCGAAACCGAGACTCGATTAAAAATGTTTCGATATGGTGAAACCAATTAAATCTTCTTCCTAAATACTAAGATACTAAATCCCAAACCTCCTTTGTAATTAAAGATAAGGACATTAACAGAATCAATATACAGGGTGTAACGGTTAAGTGTAGTCATATTTTAAGGGCTTGTTCTACCCATCAATACGAACAACTCTTACTATGGGGGCAACTTCGAAATCGCGAAAAAAAAATCAGCTGTTTCATACATTGCATCGGGAGGTTATTGAAATTTTCTATGGAACAGCTCATTTTTTTTTTCGCGATTTCGAAGTTGCCCCCATAGTAAAAGTTGTTCGTATTGATGCGTAGAACAAGCCCTTAAAATATGACTACACTTAACCGTTACACGGTGTAGAATATAACAGGACAAAACTCCATTTAAAAAAGTGCAATAACGCAAATAATGTCAATTGAGAACTTATTTCTAAAAACTGTCCAATCAATCAAATGTAACGAAATATCTACGGATTACAGAATATTCGTCTCTTGGAAGCGGAAAGCGGAAATCAGCCGCTCTGTGGCATGTGACGAATAAGTTACAAATAATTACCTGCAGTTGCATCAAGTGAAGAATCATTTGTTGAAGAATCAGGTATAGGTAACATTAAAAATTGTGTTATTGAGGTTATTAATCCGAAATACATTACATATGCCTGTCACAAGTTGTAGGATAATAAAACAATATTGAAAATTTAATTTATTTCAACACACCAAGTGTATTAAAAGCTAAATATTTTGGAACGACTGTACCGATGTCCGTCAAACATCTAAGAACCATCTCGCAAAGATGAACTTTTGAGAAAACCCCTCTTTCAAAGCTTCAAACTCTTCCATCAATCAATCAAATACGCTTTATTGTTTAAATAAGGAAGGTACATTTAAATATCTTATAGAAACTACAAATTAGGCGGCCTTATCGCTAACAGCGATCTCTTCCAAGCAAACCTATCATCACTCTTCTTCTTTTATGCGTTTCGTATACGCATAAGTTAAGGATTCTGTAGTATGCACTAACCGCGTACCTTCGACTTTCAACCGAAAAGCTTTGAAGAACTGTTCTTTCATCAACCGTAAAAATAAATTTGTAATTGTAAAAAATAAACTTCTTTTTGTGGTCGGTAAACTCAAAATAGCAGTGCGTTGAAAATAGTAAATCTCCAAAACTTTTAAGATATCTATTTCAAATGAATTTATGTTGAAAGTGTCCATTAGCTTGGTTTTTTTGATGAAGTAGGTGAAAGCTAGGGATCTAAGGGCACAATAGTGTCCATCTGGTGTGCCTTCTGCAAACTAAACTAGTAGGTAAGAAGGTTAATCCTCAAATAAGTTTGGAGTTGAAGGTCAGCGTAATTCTACCTCATCTTCGCTCAATACCAGGTGTAACTCACGTCAAACGCTAACCCGATGTGAATAAAGACTTACATAAATTACTATTCTGTGACTTATTGCACTTTACAACGGCCGCATAATCTTCGTTAGTTCAGTTACATAATAATGTATTCGTGTTTGCGTGCCACCTATTATATAATTAATATTGATCTGTATCAGTCACCGTAAACTAGTTATTAATTAGTAATAGATCAATCGAGAAATTGGATCGAATGTTTTCAAGAAATTGTGATTTGAATTTTCTATGACTAATTATTAAGACAGGCAAGCACCCACACACACTTAGTACCGATATTACTATACTAGGTAATATTTTATTGAAAAAAGCTATCTATTAACAAATGGGGAGCAATAATCGTATGTGGGCCACTTTATAGAAATAGTCCTTTAAACTGGGGTGAATAAAGTTTACTTATTATTTTAAATATATGTCTTTTGTTTTATGATCTGCAGTACAGGTGTTTAAAGTTTACTAAAAGTGTATTTAATTCATCTAGGTGAATTATCTCAGCTGAAATAAGTTTACGAAGCCAGATTTTTACTTATTTTTATAATATATTAGGTCCTTACCTATGAAATTGGCGTTTTGTTTGAAGAATTTCATTAAGACTGTTTTCTTTATACAAACATTTTTGATTTTTTTTTTGGGAACGACAAATCCAAATTTAGCTAAACTTTGTGTGTATTATCGGATAACATTAAGATAAGTATAGGCAGCGTTAATTTTTAAAGTAACCGCTTATAAAAGTTTCAGTTTTTCTAAGAAATGATTATGGGAAGTACATGAAAAGAGCTCTGTTATTTTTTTTTTTATGATGTGATTTAGCCCGGAAATTAAAAAATATTTCATGTGAAACCTTGAAATAATATTCCATTTTCCAAATAAAAAACAAATTTGGATATAGCTTTGAAAATCGCAGGAATTAACGAAGAAAAAAAAACTCCAATTTCATAGGTAAAGACGCAATATTTATTTATACCTCATGTTGCGACGAGTGTTATTCAGATCGTTTATGCTTTTAAAGGTGTAATTTAACCTAAAAGTAATTTTAAGTTATTGTCAAATGTATAAATTACTACAATTGTATAAATTTATACAATTGTGTATAGTAATTATACTTAAAGAATTATAAAACATAGTACCGATATTGTTAAATATTTTTAACCCCCCAACGAAAAAGACGGGAATGAATGTTTGACGTAGTTATGTGTGTGTGTCCAGTTTTAGTCTGGATGTATCCAGTAATGCGTGGTCAGATTTGAGTACTGATTTTTTTAATATTAAAGTCCCGAACCCGCATTAGGCCAGCGTGGTGGATTATGGCCATTACTCCCTCATTTACGAGGGAAGGCCTATATCCCTGCAGTGGGATGTTTACGGGCTGTTGCTGAAACTGTATGTTAGACTCTAGAAATCTATATGGAAGCCTATGTTCAGCAGTGGAGGTCCAGTGACTGAGAATATTATCCATTCTTCGCTCCCTTTCTTTCGCACTTCACTGAGTCATTGACCTTACAGCAGCATCTAGTGATATGGGTCAGTGAACTCTAAACATATAATACTTTTTTTCCAATCATGTAATAAAAAGACATGATTATTATGATGACGAGTACGTATTGCGATATCTGTTTAATATCCGTCTTCAATAGCACTGTTTTTGTTACGATTGAGTTCACGTTTGGCCTCAATAGCGTCTGATGTTAAGTGAAACAGGGGTAAAATGTGGAAGGTAATCTAAAATTGTCGTTGTAACACAATAATATACGACGACCTGTTTGGTGTAGTGGTAAGAACTGACTGCTACACCTAAAGGTCACGGGTTCGAATCCCGCTACGAGCATATGTTTGTACGATGAATACGAACATATGGATGTTTTTCATTTATATATGTATTTACTTACAAAAAAAAATGTATTTGTGTAGTTTATCAACCACAAGTTGCTTACGGTGGACCTAGATGGCGCTGTGTGTTTGTGCAAAGATATTTATTTATTAATATACTCATCTGCATTGACATTTCCTCCGCCGCCTCCGGGGCTCAATGTAAACAACAATGTATTTGAAAGAGTAATTTGAATATAACCTAGGGTATACGCAATAGGAACCTATAATAAATGAGTAATTTATCATTTCTAATGTTTTTTTTTATGCATAACGGGTTAGCACTTGACCTCAATCACACCGGATGTTAAGTGAAGATGAGGTCGAAGGTGGAAGCGTACTGACCCGGAAACCCCAACACATTTGGGGGACTGGCTATCTTATCTGTGACAACCGGAACACAACAATGCTATTAACATTGCTGCTTGGCGGCAGATTTAGATAAGATGGTGGTAGCTAGCCAGGCGGGCATTTAAAATGCCCTACCACCAACCAAACCGAGTACTTAAACATGTACCCCGCTGGGGATCGAACCCGCGACCTCCGAATCGTATACCCAATATTGTTTACATTGAGCCATGGAGGCGGTCTCTGCCTACACCTACGGAACACATGCGCGAGTTTATGTATGTATGGTATATAAGAGGAACTACAACATGAAAAATATAAAGACATTGTGAAAGTCTACAGGAAGACTGAAACGACTGAATTGGGCGCAACCATCAAAGGGAATTGGATGGATTAGTCGTGAACTGATAATCCGTTGACAGACGTTCCATCTTCAGTAGTTAATCTTATTCAAACAACCGGAACATAACAATAATATCAACATTGTTGCTTGGCGACAGATTTAGATAGGAAGGTTGTTGCTAGACTTGGGGAAATATAAAATTGCCAAACTACTAAATACTAACTGCGCTGGCAATAGAGCGAGTTAAACCGAGACCTAATCTGTTTTGTAAACTTAGTGTTTAAATCTTGTTTACACGAAGGAGATTGGGCCCGCGTAGTGGATTACATCCCATGCCCTCTCCCAGGGGGAGTTGCTATGGTATATCAAATTACACTACTCCGAAACACGTTTGACCAAAGAACGGTTTATCGAATTCCGAGTACATTGCGGAGTTTGTTCATCATTAAAAATTTTAATTAAAACCAAATCCGCAATGTATTCGGTATCCGATCAACCGTTCTTCGGGCAAACGTGTTTCGGGGTAGTGTAATACGGTATAACATACGTAGGTCCTCCCAGTGAGAGGATTTTTTTTTCTTTCTTTTATATATAATAATAATTATTGATGTATAATAAGTAACTATTTAAAAACCGAAAAACCCGACAGCATATTTTGAATTTTGTTGACGGCCATGTTGGATTTTTATTATTTGTGTTTGTGTTGATTTAGTGTAATTAGATAGGCAAGCAATGTGAAAGAAGACGTAGTGACAATAAAATATATTCCATAAAATGCACCCTTTGACACTCCGGGTACCAAGACAAATCTAACGACACCGTGCACTTCGAAATCGGTGAAGCCGTTTAGGGTACAGGATGCGCCAAAGGAACGATAATGCATACTTCCTTGGGCAGTCGAGTGAAAATAGGCCCGTCCATAGAAAAATAAATCAAATGAAGTAATGTCCGACAAATTGGTTTGAGGACGAAAATTAGAACTGGGGCATATTGTCAGTTAACTAGTGCAAATAACAAGGCATACGGCTCATATACACGTAGACTGACAACTGAAGTGGATAGCGGTTCTTTTATACCAATGATTGTATCGGACAATGAAAGTGTGTACAGACACAGGGTAAATTAGTTATTGACGACCTGTTTGGTGTAGTGGTTAGCAACTCTGGCCACTATACCAAAAGGTTGCGGGTTCGAATCCCGCTAGGGGCATATGTTTGTGTAATGAATACGGACATTTGTACCCGAGTTATGGATGCTTTCATTTATAATAAGTATTTATTTACAAAAAAAATATTATTTTATGTAGTATATCAACCATCTGGTATCCACAACACAAGCCTATAGTTGCTTACTGTGAAACTAGATGGCGCTGTGTGTATGTCCAAAGATATCTATTTACTTATTTATTTATCCTTTCCACGTGTTCAAACCATCTCAGCATACTTTTTTAACTGACGACCCAAGAAAGGAAGGTAATTTTTGGCGAGTCTATGTATACAGGGTGAATTTGAATTACTGTAAATACAAAATCTTCTTTCACACAGCTTAACTCTCTAATTACACTATTCCTGGTTCTATCTTTCAAAGTCACCCCACCTCCATATAATAAATACTAATAGGATAAAACGATAGCTAATAAAAATCCACAAGCCAACTTCACCAGTGGCTGTACTCTTTTAATGCATGAAAGCGAGTAATTGCAGCTGCAATTAATAATTAATAATTTTAACGCCATTGCAATAATATTGAACAACTCGTTTACTAATAATTAATAAGATGTTTTAAAACTGCTATCGGTTCCAAAGCAAAAATTATGATATTTTATAACAACTGCTAGTGAAAATAAATTTCAAATATTGTATTGGTATTCAAAGAAAGTATTGGTGATAATATACGACGAGACCCAATGTGGACACGCTTTTACCTAGAAACCTCACAGGCACATACAATCAGATTCGTAAGTGCATACCCAGTCTCAAATCAAACGATTTAGATTTTAACAGACACTTTCGTACTTAAGGCAATCACTAATCTTTTATGTACGTTTGACTGCACAAGGAATGAAGATATTAATCACAAATAACATCACACAACTAATAATATAAAAGCGAAAGTTTGTGTGTGAGTGTGTGTGAGTGTGTGTGTATGTATGTATGTTACCTCTTCACGCCTAAACGGCTGGACATATTTGGTTAAAATTTGGTTGGTAGATAGATTAGGGCCTGGATTAACATATAGGCTACTTTTTATCCCGAAAAAGTGACTGGTTCCGGTAGGACAGGTCTACAACTAACATTATAGTTTATGTTTGTGTGTGTGATTTTATTATATAATTTCAGAGACATTCTTAACAATCGTTTGAGCTGAGACTGGGTATGCACTTTTGAACCCTAGTGTACGTATATGTCTATATGGTTCCTTGAGGAAAGTTGTTCGTAATCAGGAGTGGAGTCAGCAGTAAACAGGAATTGCACAAATTCAAATTCACCCTATAGATTGTTAGCAAATTGATTAATAAATAAGGCATAAATTATTGAAATGCATCACTTACATATTGTTTATAAGTTTATATTAAAAATAAATATTAAATTACCTACCTACCTACAAAAATTGTTAAAAGGGTATTTTGACGGGTCCCTGCGAAATCAGCCATATTGAGTTTGCCGGCTGTGACGGTTAGACATAGTATTACGTTGTCTGATGAAAATTTAATCTGAGGAATAAAGAAGTGACTATTATAGCCGTTTGTATCAATTCAGAAATCAATGTCAGAAAGATTCCAAAAATTAATGTTTGGGTGATTCAAACATTAAAAGTTTAAAGCTTGAATCAACATCCACGGTTCACCTTACGAAAACGTGCCAATCTCTAGATATTTTGTGGTAGAAAGTCCTTTAGGTCATCTTTATGATACCCACGGGAAGAGACGGATTGGTTCTATACTACAGAGCACTAAAATTATACGTTAAATATTTATAATCCGTGATATTTACCCCTAGCGAAATTCGAACGGACAACGGTTCATATCAATAACGGGTCACTGCACACTACCCTAAGCGTCCGTCCGTCAGCGATCATTCAATCACTTGTAAGGTTAGGTCGAGACTGTAGTGAGAAGTGAAGGAAGTGCAAATGATACTTTCATATCATAACTATAGTGAACTGAATATAAGAAGAAACTTTGCATAATCAAAAGGTCGCAAATGAGTATCAAATACTTTTGCTTCGAAAACAAAAAAGAACTATCAGTGCACATGTAATACGATTTTTTTATGCACAACGAGTTAGCACGTGATCTCACTTACTACTACTAGACGGGGTACTAAACATGTACTCCGCTGGAGATAGAACCCGCGACCTGTTTACATTGAGCCACGGAGGTGATATGTTTGATCCATCATATTCCTATATCATCATATCCACAAACTTATTAAGAAAGCATATTATAAAATATCAGATTATTTAGATGATAAACAATCATGGACATAACCAGCCCGTTCGCATAACCAGGCTATTTCACAATTAATAATGAAATATTATAATATAAAATAATAATTTTGTAATATAAAAACCTTTTTCTAAAAGAGCGACCTCTCGAGTTTCTTGCTTGTTCTTCTCAGGGGAAAATTGCCTTTTGAACAAGTAGTAGCTTTAAAAATGTAAAATCTGACTATTTTAAGTGTACCCTGTGTACCTACAAAATAAAGCATTTTTTGATTTTGATTTTGATCATCAATTTAGAGAGACCATCGTTTGTGGTCGAAATTTTTCAAATGGTTTATGATAGGGACAATCAAATGCTATGTTTTCAAATTAAAATAAAATTATTTCTATTTTTATTATAAGTATTAATTAATTAGAATGTTCAACTTGCAGTTTGAACTGGTCACTTTGTAACTCCAATAGCAGACATGGTGATGATGATGATGAATAGTCTGGAAAGTTTTGTTCACCTTGAGATACTTGAGTATAACACAATGCCTCAATCTTTTTTGGAAGAATTTGAGACATGAACAACTTAGCTGTAGAACCTATTTTCTGTATAGATGTGAAGAGAGGTGTGGTGAGGATGCGGGGCGTGGTCCATAACAAACTCTTTTAATTGTGTTGCCATAGAAAAAGAGTTGTAAAGACGCGAAAGGCTTATTTCTCGCGAGACGGTGTCCATTATACAATTTAGCTAAGTAATTTAAGGGCCATTGTATATACTTTTAATCCCCGATAAATGAAGGATTAGGTTGGTGGTAGGGCATTTTAAATGACCGCCTGGCTAGCTACCACCATCTTATCTAAATCTGACGCCAAGCAGCAATGTTAATAGCATTGTTGTGTTCCGGTTGTCAGAGATAAAATAGCCAGTCCCCCAAATGTGTTGGAGTTTCCGGGTCAGTACGCTTCCACCTTTGACCTCATCTTCACTTAACATCAGGTGTGATTAAGGTCAAGTACCAACCCGTTGTGCATAAAAAAAATGCTGTGTGTTTGACAGCATTATGTATAGGTCTTCGCCAACATGGCCAAGAAACTGTCCCCTCCTTTAGTTTGAAATATACTGAAATACGTCCGGATAAAGACTACACACACATACATACATATCAAACAATGCCGTCAAATACATAACACCGATCGTTTATAAATCGCAATCCTTGAGTTTCTTGCTGTGATGAGCAGTAATTTCAGTAATTTTGATATTAGTTAAAAATGTATCTAAACTTATCAAATTTCAAATTTATACATACAAACATAACGTAACGACGTCCCAGATAGGGTGGTCAGAGATATCCCAAACAATAGTCTTTGGGTGTTCCAAATGTTTAAATTTAATTATCGAAACAACATCTATTCACCTTATGAAATATACAGAAATGCACAGGGAACAGGGGGTGTGAGTCCATTGCGTGCAAAACTATAGATGTTTTTTTGGTGGAAAGTCCCTTAGTCGCCTTTTACGATACCCACGGGATGAGACGGATTGGTTCTAATCTATTTGAGTGCCGAAATTACAAATTCTATGAAATAAATCTTTATGATTTGACTATTGACCATTTAGTCATCTTCACTTCAATACTCGCATCGCTTGCGAACGTGGTATGGCTCAACAGTTGATACGTCGACTATACCTCGCTCCCGTTTCAAGAACAATACAAGTTGACGAACACACAATACTATGAAATATCGACATATATCTGTCACTCATCCTACGATCATTACCGTAGGTCATAAAGGTGTGGGAGAAAGTCAAATTTGATTATCTGTGGACCGTTAACTTCCCATGACTAAAGGTGATGGTGCGCAAGCGCATGCGTTTGGTGAAAACGTGACGATTTTATTTAAACGATTGTCAAAGGCGAAATTAGATTACCTATCGCTTGGAATTTCAGTTCAGGCGAGTATAAAAGTGCCGCAGCGAAAACAAACAGGATTTTAATAGATCCTGTTAGTATGTATACTTACTAATTTTTAAAAGGTTCCAGATATATATATATTTATAAGGCGCAAGTTCGGCCGCACTACGCCGCCGCGTATTGTTCTCATCTATGGGCTGGGCACCTCAGTACCAGCTTCTTCCTTTTGACCGCGTTCAACGTCGCGCAGTCCGAATTGTCGGCCAAGAGAGTCTCACTGACCGACTGGATCCCCTGGCGTTGCGAAGAGACGTCGCGTCCCTCTGCATTCTCTATTGCATATTTCATGGGGAGTGTTCTGAAGAACTGTTCGAGCTAATACCCGCTGCTCAATTTAACCGATACACTTCTCGCCGAAAATTAAATTTCCATCCACATCACCAGGATGAGTGGAAGTCTACCACTGTACGTTTCTCAAGAAACTTCTTACCACGGACTTCCATCAGGTGACCCGCATGCTCGTTTGCCGCCCTCTCATATAAAAAAAAAACATTCAACATTTGCCTTTCAAATAATTCAAACTACCACAGTCATAGTCTAGGTAAGAAAATTACAACACTATGTAATATAGAGATTTTGTTATGTGGTGAGCGTAATGTGTCAACAAAAAATCGTCCTAGCGGCTGAATGATGAGATGTGTGGTTGTGGAGTTTCTTGTCGCTTCTCCTCCCTAACCATAACACCTTGTGAAGCAATGTAGTTTAAAAAAAAATAACATGTTGACTTTCAATAAGTGATATATTTTGTATCCTACATTGAATAAAATATTTTTGTTTTGATTTGATTTGAAAATATTTGAATTTTTCTAGAAAAAAAACTTTTCATCAAATAAAATCCCCACAGCATAATTTGTATTTTACGGGCGCCAATTAACGTATTTATTTATTTAGGTGATTTTTTTATTTATTTATTTATTTATAGTTTATTGTACACTAATCATAAAAACAGTACAGCAATAAAGAGGATGTACAAAGGTGCAAGCTTATCTCTAAAAAGAGATTTCTTCCAGCATTTATTTATTTTATTAAAATTAGTTTACCGTGCACGCTACCTACATGTCATGTGCATAGTGCTTCTTAACCCAAAGGTTGCCTAGAAGAGATCGCTTTTAGTGATAAGGCCGCCAAATTGTACTATCCCCTTTTTCTTATTTTTTTTGTATGCTTCTTATTGTTGTACAATAAAGAATATTTTGTTTGTTTGTTTGTTTGATGTTGGATAAAATATATCTTATGACACTCTAGCCCTCGCAGCATGACATTGTCGCGTGCGACATAATAGTGAGAGTGGGATAGTTGTATATTTCGTCCAAGCTAATGAAGAGGACAAATTATCTCGCGCGACAAAAACGTTTATCGCGCCCACAGATTACCCCCAATCTGTGTGATCGCGCCTATCATGTTACTAGTGCAAGGATCAAGACGAATCTAAAGACACCATGCACTTCGAAATCGGTTAAGCCGTTTTGGCTACAAGGGGTAACATAGAAATCCACATAGATATACTCGACAAATAGATAGATAAGCACCTATTTGCATCTATCTACATACACATAACAAATTTTACATATGAAAGATCCAATTAATAAGTTTTGTTTTACTGTTATTTTATTTTAAGGCTTTTTGCATGATGTGTTCACCTATTAAAAGGTTGTAGATTTAAATTTAATACCAGCTACATTAATTGTTAAATGGTCTATGTACTAGTGTAACAACTGTTGGTGATCCCAAATAAATAAATAAATTTAAAAAATAATACGTAAGTACAGGAACATCAAATATTGGGTCTTTACCTATGAAATTGGAGTTTTTTTCTTCGTTAATCATGTGTACCAATTCCTGCGATTTTCAAAGCTATATCCAAATTTGTTTTTTATTTGGAAAATGGAATATTATTTCAAGGTTTCACGTGAAATATTTTTTAATTTCTGGGCTAAACCACATAATAAAAAAAATTTGAACAGAGCTCTTTTCAGGTGCTTCCCATAATCATTTCTTAGATTCGCTGAAACTTTTATAAAGCGGTTACTTTTAAAAATTAACGCTGCCTATATTTAACTTAATGTTATCCGATAATACACACAAAGTTTAGCTAAATTTGGATTTGCCGTTCCCAAAAAAATATCAAAAATGTTTGTATGGAGAAAACAGTCTTAATGATAATCTTCATACAAAACGCCAATAGGTAAGGATCTAATATTATGTGTGTGCCGCAGTAAAGTGTCCATCTATGGAACTTGCTAACTATGCACACAAAAGACGATCTTAGATCGCTCTCGTACCTACTTATTTTTTACTTTCGGTGTTTAATTATTCGATATGGTTTGACATAAGTAAGAGTCTTGCCCATCACTAATAAATTCATCATTCAGAGACAATTTCAATATGGCGTTTGTTTACATAGCAAGTTCCATAGAATGTTAGTTTATACATAAAGGCTACAGATCAATGTGTGGAAATCCCATTACACATTTTCCTCGGGCAGTCGGGTAAATCAGCCACTACATAGTTCACTATATTTTTACTGAAAAGTACGAGCGTTAGATATACGAATCTCTCAATCGTTTCACACGAACACATAAAGAACATAAAACTACCGAGCTGAGAACCTTTTCTTTTGTTCATGCACAACGAGTTCGTACTACTTCAATCACACCTGATGTTGAGTGAAGATGAGGTCGAAGGACAGGTTCTTAGCCATGTTGGCGAAGACCTATACATAATGCTGTCAAATACACAGCATCTCAGCATTTTTTTTTATGCACCACGGGTTGGTACCTGGCCTTAATCACACCTGATGTTAAGTGAAGATGAGGTCAAAGGTGGAAGCGTACTGACCCAGAAACGCCAACACATTTGGGGGACTGGCTATCTTATCTCTGACAACCAGAACACAACCATGCTATTAACATTGCTGCTTGGCGGCAGATTTCGATAAGATGGTGGTACTATCCAGGCGGAAATTTAAAATGCCCTACCGTCACCCAAACCGAGTACTTCAACATGTACTTCGCTGGAGATCGAACCCACGACCTCTGAATCTTAATCTGAATCTTCGGACAGTCGGGTAAATCAGCCACTACAAAGTTAACTATATTTTTACTGAAACGTACGAGTGTTAGATATACGAATCTCTCAATCGTTTCACACGAACACATAAAGAGCATAAAACTGTCGAGCTGAGAACCTCCTCCTTTTCGGTCGGTTAAAAACCCGATTGAACTTATCTAGACGCTTCTTTATCTTATGTAAATTTGCAGTCTCTATCGCTAATTTCCTATCAATTACGATTTCTCAAGAAAGACAATGTACCTAATTATCAATGCTAGACATAGATCAATGATACTAACCTAATTACAAGGTAATCATAGAATTGCAATGATCAAGTTATTAACATATTCACACAGATTTCTCAGAATTATCATAGTTTCTAAATTACAATTAGAACTAGACCACTTTTTTAAATTATTGCATTGTGAATACGAAGAGAAACAGCCTTGATAACAACAACCTTACTAATGAAAAAAAAAATATTTTGGGTGACTATAACGACGTTTCCGTTCGGAGGACTCGTTGAACGGTCGGTCGCGGTTGTAAGTAAATTGAAAACATAAAGACAAGGACCAGCAGATTATGGGCCAGACCAGTCCTCCGGTGAGAGGAGGCTGTGACCTCCACACATCCTACTGCAACTCCTGTAAACCAGGATTAACAGTAGTACTCTCCACGGCGCCTAATAAAAGTTGAAGATAAGTCTCAATGTCAGACTAAAGAAAAAGGTGAAAAGAAATATTCCAATTATAAAAGTTTACGAATAGACCAACAACGGTTCCCACCTCGGAAAAATTGGAGTGATAAACCTGTAGTGAAAGAGACACCTTATTATTTGGAGGTTACCACGGACTGCGCCAGATTGCAGTGAGTATTGATTACCGGGTAGCTGGAAGGCTTCTTTTTCAATTTAAGAGCTATGCTCTTGTCGGCGGAGTAATGACCACGTCTCTCTACTTTCCGCCCTCGTTTTAACCTCTTGGTACGACACGACATTCACCTTTTCTTTCATTTGCCTGTTAGCCACAGTTGAGAACCGAAGAGGAAAGACGATAGGTCACTTGATACGACACGATATTTTTTTGAAGAACATAATTGAGGGAAATATTGAAGGAAAGTGCTGGAAGGCTAACGAGTATAAAATCGCCAATAATACGAGTGGCGAAAGCGCTTGCTGTTTCCCGGTAGAGTAGAATAAGGCCAACCCTCTCATTAGGGGATCGTGAGCATAGTAGTACAGGGTGAATTTTAATTAATGTAATTCCCGTTTACTTGTGACCCCACGAACAACTTTCATCAAGAAACCACAGTCGAATTCGATCAAAAAAATTTCGATAATCCATACAAAGTAAACCATTTGACCGAATTCGGTAATGGTTCCTAGTGGAAAGTTGTTCGTAATCAGGAGTGGAGTCGCCAGTTGAAAATTGTTGGACTTCCAAATTGGTAGTTTCAGAATTGTTTACTTTATATGGGTAATCGAAGAGTTTTTGATCGAATTCGACTACGATTCCATGGGGAAATTTGTTCGTAATCAAGAGTGGCGTCATCAGTTAATGGGAATTACACGAATTCAAATACACCCTGTATATGTCTGTCTATGTCTATATGTCTATGTCTATACTATGTCAATAGCTTTAAGTTAAATAGGAACTAAGGCAATAAATAATTTTTATTATTATTATTATTATATGTTATAGATTAGGGTAGGGTCATTGGTGTCTACACCTCGAGGTAGTTCTCAATCTGCAATAGCCAGCCCGCCTGCCCATTATGGCAATTAAGACAAGTCCTTCCATGGAATTATTTATATCTCCCAGTGGACTGCTATAGCATAACGTAAAGAAAAAGAATTCTATTAATATATTATCTTACACTACTAGCTTTACCCTTCGGATGTTGTGACAGTTTAGGACTAAGTCCCTCAGTGGGGGCCTGAGGATATTGATATGTGATTTGAGGATTAGTAGATGGTTTAGATTTGCAAAACAACTCTTAAGTTGCAAACAGAAGATAGAAATTTAAACATCCAGGGCCTGCAGTCTCGATATAGGTATAAAGATAGTGTTTATAATTACATCCGTTTTCATTGGAAGCGAATCCTATATCATAAGAAAACCTATATTTTGATATTAAAGACTGTAATTTTCTCTAAAACTCGCCTTAATATAACATTGTTAGGATTTAACGACCGAAATCGCTATCAATATCGAGACTGCAGGCCCGGCCCGCATTCATATGCGTTCAACATTCGTTATTTTAAATTTCGAAGTGCTCTTGTTCTAGGAACATTCCAAGTTTGATACTTTTATAATATATAAATAATAATAATAATTCGGGAACTGGAGAGCTATTTCCAGTCAGTACACATTGATTTTAAAAATGGAATTAATAAAACTCTCGAAAATAAATATGTAATATCTCATTATTATTTGAATTTGGAACTATATAAATAATGGTGTATGACAATTTTGAATGTATAAGAAACGGTAAATTTCGTGTTTTTTGCTTTTGGTGATATTATGTACGGAACCTACTCGACTTAGACTGTTTTTTAATAACTAAAACATCTTCAAATAGTCAAAAACATACCTACTTATTGAAAGCAAATTTCACCACGGCAATAACTGTACATAGCTACTTCTAAGACAACGGATGACCCTAAAACACGTTTTTTTCTCTCGATGAAGACTACAATAGATGCGATATATCTTTTAATGACACTTGACGACAATGTTTGCGAAGAACTTATAATGAAAGTTCTTTAATGATATGTGCTTTTGTCTGAGAGGCAACTGATATTTTAGGGGTCTACAATATACAAAATTAGATGATAATAAATTAATAAATAAATATCCTTGGGCATACACACAACGCCATCTAGTTCCACATTAAGCAACTATAGGCGTGTGTTGTGGATACCAGATGGTTGATATACTACATAAATACTATTTTTTTGTAAATAAATAAATATATAAATGAAAAACATCCATAACTCGGGAACACGTCTATATTCATCATACAAACATATGCCCCTAGCGGGATTTGAACCCGCAACCTTTTGGTATAGCAGTCAGAGTTTACAACCACTGTACCAATAGACAAATAACTTCATTAAACGACAAGAGAGTCGGTGGCTCAGCGGTTAACTGACAGATAAATACACAGACAATAAAGAGATCCTATAATTGCACGGTTCTTATCATAAGCATGTTAAAATTATGTGCAGATGAGGAGCGAACCAGCTATCTCCATCTCAGTAATTGCTGCTAACAAAAGTCCAATGAAATGGCTAATATTTTTGCATAATCTCTACTCTCTTAAATATGAGCGAAAGTTCAACCAACATAACGACAAGAAACCAACATAACGTCAAGAAACCAACACATTTACGCGGTAAATTTGTATCATTATGTAGAATTAATGACACAATTACATTTGTACGTTTAAACTTGTCTTTTTTTTTTATACCTATGAGAGGGCGGCAAACGAGCATGCGGGTCACCTGATGGAAAGCAATCACCGCCGCCCATGGACACCCGCAACACCAAAAGGGTCACAGATGCGTTGCCGGCCTTTGAGGAAGGTGTAGGCTGGTTTCTTGAAGGTTCCAATGTCGAAGTCCGTTCCACAGGGTGGTCGTACGTGGTAAGAAGTTTCTTAAGAAACGTACAGTGGTAGACTTCCACTCATCCAGGTTATGTGTATGGAAATTTAATTTTCGGCGAGAAGTGTATCGGTTAAATTGAGCAGCGGGTATTAGCTCGAACAGTTCTTCAGAACACTCCCCATGAAATATGCGATAGAGAATGCAGAGGGACGCGACGTCTCTTCGCAACGCCAGTGGATCCAGTCGGTCAGTGAGACCGACTTTTTTGGCCGACAATTCGGACTGCGCGACGTTGAACTCGGTCAAAAGGAAGAAGCTGGTACTGAGGTGTCCCAGCCCATAGGTGAGAACAATACTCCACGTGCGGCCGAACTTGTGCCTTATAAAGTTGGAGGCGGTGAGCCGACGTGAAGTAACTAGCCGCTCTACTGAGGACACCTAACTTTTTGGAGGCCAACTTGGCCTTATCCTCCAGATGACCGCGGAATTGAATGTTACTTGAGATGTTAACTCCGAGAATCCCAATACTCAGCCTAACGTCAAGGGGAGTACTCTTGTTGAAGTATCAATTTTAATTTGTGTGTTTGCTGGTTACAAGTTGGAGAATACATCTGTTCCAGTGGGTATCTGTGTCAACCGTCCAAGAGGCTGACAGCTGCGATTGACCTTGGTTATTGTTGTTCCTGTCTGATTGCGTACGAACGAAAGAGAAACAGCGTACTAGCGCCCCGTGTGACTCAAAAGTTAATGTTTATAATCTGTTCACATTCTGTTCTTTACGGACTACCCTGGAAATGTGGAAGTTTCGAAATGTTTGATAGAATTATAATAATCGGTTCCTCTATCGGTGAATTAAGAAGTAAAAATGTATCGATTTTAATACAAGCCTGTAAAATTATACATCGGAACACTTACGTCCTCATTTCAGCAGTGGCAATGTACCGATACAAGCTTCCTCACAATATAACCTTTCATATCACCTCATTGGCCGTCCTTGATGCTAAAATACATACAGTAGAATTCAGCTATTTAAATAATGTCAAAAAATGTGCTCAAATACTACCAAATCCTGAACAAAAAGAAAAAATGTGTGCAACTCAAATTAGGTTATTTTGTGATATAAATTCTTAGCAGCGGACGGACAGACAGACGCACATGGCGAGACTGTGAGAGTTCCTTGGCGACTACGGAATCCTAAAAAGAGATAGACGTCCAATTTTAAAGGTATTTTTCTATAAATTTACATAAGTTGCCAGAATTTCTCGACCGGTCACTTATTGACAGGCCACCCAGTATTTGTGTCTACGAGTAATACCTACAAGAGCTCAAATTATCCTATCATTTCTCCCTAACAAATCGTCAAGTTGCACTAGCCTCACGCATACCTTTGAAATTATGACCTGCGGGTTGCGTGACCTAAAAGGTCGCCAGTACTCTCGGCAACAAAAGTTATTTACCAAGTAGTAGGCCTCTTTCACTTTGTCATATAAAAAGAACTGTGTGAAATGGGTTATTACGAGATATAGTTGATTATTTAGGCGAAAAGGAGACCTGGTGTTATCTGGACTTCACGTCGAGTAAACTACGTTTATGTTATTTGTATTTTTAACCTATTTAAAAATAGAGGATGTCCACAATCCTAATACACTAATATAAAACTAATACAGTTTGTTTTGTATTTTTGTTTGGGGTGATAGAACAGTAGGCGAAATCAATCATAAGGCAATGGAATCTTCATTCATTCCCTACTGCACTGAAAATATTAACAAAAGACGGAAAGATATAGTTTGCCCAAGAACAAGTACAACATGTGTTCCTAGGTCTTTTTCTCAGTTGGCCGCGAACGAATACCGCGGGGTACCCGTGGACACGCCGCTATGGTTCGTAGTGGCGGGACCACCAAGGGGTTTTAGTTGGTAGGTCGGCTCTTCAAGCCGTGTCCCGTGGAGGGCGAGAATGCATGAGCATTTCGCCTTATTAAAGAAAGGTCCTTTTCTCTGTAACCGATTAAATATATATTATAGAATTTATTGAAATAATAATCAGGTTGTTAGTTATTAAATAGCATCATTTATATATAATTTTATTAGTGTATACATAAGTTATTTACGTGAAACTGTAGATCTATATTATTTATTGCTGTTAGTGGTTATTTTTTAGTTTAAAATATTATGCTCTCTTTCGCCTGAAACACAGAAATACCTAGTTCAAGCACCAGTGTTTACATGCCTATGTAAATTATTCTTTGTGATTTAAATTTTATTACTTAAGTATTTCAATAAAAGGTTATTATTATTCATTAGTTGTAGTCTCATAAGTTGTGGTAATTTACTTGACGCCAGTTACTTGCTTAGTAGATTGTCATACCTTGCAACAGCAGAAATCGTGTAGATTTAAATCCTATTGAACAGTTACCCAGATAGTCTAGAAAGGAATAGTATTGAAACGGAACTTTCATCGCTGATTGTACTTTAACTCTTCACTACCTACTTATCCTGCAACTTTCTATTTTCAAAAACTTTACCCCTTAGTTCTCTTGAAATTGTCAGTTGTATTGACTTCTTTGTAGTGGAAATTTGATCAAGGCAAATTTTGACTACATACATAATAGGCCAAGTTAAGAGTACCCTAAGCCGACGAGCATGTATGAACAACTTTATGTGAGTGAATGAAGCGAAAGAGGTGTACCAGGATCGTCGATCGAAGTCTGCGGTCTCAGTCTACCCCTTCGGGAAACAGGTGTACTACGCAATAGCGAAAGATGATAGCTCGAATGACAACAGCGCGAAGACGATATTGCGAAAGTACCATTGCTCGAAAGTTTAATTGCGCGATGGTTCATTTCCGCGAAAACTTAATTTCGCGACACACAAAAGCGTGAACGTTCATTTGCGCGATTATGTATCTTCTCCTATGACTATGAATGAGTAATCATATTAAGCTGTAGCGAGCGAGCGAGCGATTGACATATTTTAATAAAACAAAATATGTACCCATTGTATTTGTCTATCGCGCAATTAAGTTTTCGCGCAAATGATCATTCGCGCTTTGATGAACCATCGCGCAATTAAACTTTCGAGCAATGGTACTTTCGCAATGTCGTCTTCGCGCTGTTGTCATTCGAGCTATCGTCTTTCGCCATTGCGTAGTATACCCTCGGGAAACAGGCGTGATTTTATATATATGTGCATATTTAAAGAGTGCAACAAGAGTCTGTCAGACATGATGATAATTCTTCTAACACAAAAGATGACATTGTAGTTTTTCCATTGGGTACTTTATTCGCATCATTGTGACGTCATCACTCACATTCGTGGACACGTCTAAACACAACGGCGCACAACCGAGGTGTCCTAAATTTATTATTTAATCAATCAATCAATCAAATACGCTTTATTGTTCAAATAAGGAAGGTACATTTAAATATCTTATAGAAACTACAAATTAGGCGGCCTTATCGCTAACAGCGATCTCTTCCACGCAAATCTATCATCACGGAATTCAATAAAAGTAATTAAGTGTGTTAGCACAAATAATTTCCTAATTGTTAAGTACATCTGAAAGTTCTGCATATTGAATTCATAAAGTATTATCTTATAGGTATGCAAAACATTAATAAGTACCTACTATATGTGATGAGAAAAATATTAACTAAATAATCTGAACAAATAAAATAAATCCATACAATTTATACCAATACATACATTATTATTATTTGTGATGAAGATTAAAGTATAGAAACTGTTCACAAATGAAATGACAACCGTTACCCCATTGTGAATATGGTGTCTACAAGCCTTTATAGACGCATCATTTTTGTGTACGCGGCCTTTATTCTGTGTACAATTCATTGAATTCATCAATACGCAGAAATTATATACAAATATTTAACGAATTACCAATAACACTTATGTAAATGTAATCGGTGGCGAATGAGAATTCATTGGTGGAGTAATATATTAACTTTGGCATTGACTTAAGAAAACTTAATGTAGGAGGTACGTATGCATTTGTTAAGGAAAAGTAGTGTAATATACCAATATTCACAATTAATAATGAAATATTATAATATAAAATAATAATTTTGTAATATAAAAATCTTTTTTTAAAAGAGCGACCTCTCGAGTTTCTTGTTCGTTCTTCTCAGGGGAAAATTGCTTTTTGAACAAGCAGTAGCTTTAAAAATGTAAAATCTGACTATTTTAAGAGTGTACCCTGTGTACCTACAAAATAAAGCATTTTTTGATTTTGATTGATCATAGCTGTGGGTTGTAATAAGACCGCCTAATTGTGTTCTATTGTTGTCATCAAAAATTATTGTAAATTATTTTGCGCAATAGCGAGTATTTGTATTGTATTCTTTTGTAAATACAAGATATAAAAATAAACTGTTCATAGCAGGGGTTTATACAAATTCACTAAGTCATTCAAGGGAATACGCTTTTATATAATAATAACCTTCGGCCTCATCTTCACTTAACATCAGGTGTGATTGAGGTCAAGTGCTAACCCGTTGTGGATAAAAAAAGGTTCCAGTAGACATTCAAAATTTGCCTGTGAATAAATTTAAAACTACATTAAACGGAAGCTATGTGCCAAAGGCTATTATAAAATTTCTGTCTAGATAATAAGAATGCGTGGACATGACCTGCTCGGCGAAATACAGTCTATTATTTTCTTTTTTTTTCTTTGCGAATCATAAATTGGAAAAATACTGGCAATGCGGCCAGCCTTCTGGGTGCCTTTCCACCAACCAGAGACTTGGGGCTAGTTTTTTATTTGTGATATTTTTTTTTTTTTTATATTATAATAAGTTGTTTATAGTACATACATATAATGTAAAAATACTTATTTCATAACAATAAAAACCAAAAAACCCGACAACATATTTTGTATTTTGCGGACGCCATGTTGGATTTTTTACCATAGAATGTATCCTAAACCCGCCAGGTATCAAGACGAATCTAACGACACCATTCACTTCGAAATCTGTAAAGCTGGTTTGGCTACAGAATGCGCCAAAGGAACGGACATACATACTTACATACATACACTCCAAAAACATGACCCTCCTTTCTTGGGCAGTCGGGTAAAAAGAGCAAGCCCTGAGTTTCTTGCTCGTTCTTCTTTGGGGAGTCTGACTTGTGAATGAGCGAAAATTGCAACTTACGGAATAAATTTTTTGAATGAAGACTTAACTAATTTATAAGGACACCTGTAGGATCTGGGTACAACACAATTCAATATGTTCAAAATCAATTACACTGTATGTATTGTATACGAACATTATGACAAATTAGCAAACTTCAGAACATGTGTTTCTAAAGACATGTCATAGTTTTCGAACCCAGTACTAACCATCAATTAAGATTTCGACATTTGATTTAATTTTATAGTAGATATGTAATTTACCTAATGCACCTTAGATTACGCGTATGTAATGTAGGATTAACATTAAAATTAGTATGTTAAAGGAGATTAACACTTAATGTAATATTTTAAGAGTACATGAGCTATTTATGTAATTTGTGTAAGCAACTGTTTGTCTCTCAAATAATTAAATTAAAAAAAATACAATTTAGAAATTTAATTAAAATATGTCAATATTATTACCAATTAAAATAATGTGGGTGTTTAAGTTAAATGTCAAATAATATGTTAAATACTATTATTTAACATATTATTTGACATTCATTTCATTCCCATATAAAAGAAAAAGAAATCAAAATGATGTGTGTTTAAATTAGTTATTTAAATAAAATCATAATGTAGTTGAATCACTTTTTTTGTTTTTAAATTTCGTCAACGGAATAGCAACTCAATAACTGAAATTTTTCGACTTTAACCTAAAAATGTCAAATAGGTTTTGTATCAATTAAGCGGTTTTCATTTCGTTCTTGTACCGACGACTCCGTCCCATCATGCAAACTTCAAAAGATGCCGACTTGCTCAGTGTCTGTCTGGATTAAACCCTTCGGACCGCGTCATTACTAACGGAATCATATTAGAAGCTAGTATTAAGTATAACTGACAAATAATAGACGCTAGGTAACAATTAGCATTGTGAATCCATAATGTCGTACGCGCAATACATGAAGCTAAGAAATTGTAGATGCGACTTCTTTCAAGTATGTAAACTGTTTTGTTTATTATATCCTTTATACACCATCTGTATCTAAAATTGGAAGTTCCCTTAGGTATTAATAACATTTAAATTTGGAACGCCAAAGTGTCAACAATAACTTCTATCAAAAGTAGTTTCCAAAAAAAGCTAGGCTGTTAAAGGCATAACTTCCTTGGTCCAAAGAGTTTTTAACTATAAAATTTGACACATCAAAGAGACTTTACTTCTATGAAAAATATTTAACAAAAAGTTTTATTATTATTATTAATTTTTTTATTGCACACAAAAATAAAATACGATGATGAAGTGGACAAAGGCGGTCTTATCGCTGATAGCGATTTCTTCCAGACAACCACAGTTAAAGAAGCTCTTTAATAAGTAGTTAGATAGTGCAAAGTAAAAGGCTATTATTAGCTATTGACTTTCCTTTGCCCACGGCACTAAACATATAAAGAATGAATCGCTGATTTTCGATCCGTGATTTTTACCGGGAAATTTATAATTTCTTTATTATTTAACCTCTCAGTAGATGTATAAAGTAGAGTATGCTCCTTGGGGTTATAAGTGTATTAGCCTTAGGCAGACTTGAATCCTTCATTTCGCTCGGAATTCAAAATACTGCCCGTGACATTGCTTTATCCACTTGGTGCTTAATCTACTATTATTGCATGAGAACATTACATATTACAGAATAGAAACAATAATAAGTAAATAAATACACTCGAGGCGCAGTCGCAATCGTCGTGTTCGATAGCAAAGTTTAGCAATCAAAATCAAAATCAAAAAATGCTTTATTTTGTAGGTACACAGGGTACACTTAAAATAGTCAGATTTTACATTTTTAAGCTACTGCTTGTTCAAAAGGCAATTTTCCCCTGAGAAGAACAAGCAAGAAACTCGAGAGGTCGTTCTTTTAAAAAAAGGTTTTCATATTACAAAATTATTATTTTATATTATAATATTTCATTATTAATTGTGAAATAGCCTGGTTATGCGAACGGGCTAGTTATGTCCATTATTGTTTATCATCTAAATAATCTGATATTTTATAATATGCTTTCTTAATAAGTTTCTGTCAGACGCGGCCAGTCCTTAGATGGGTGATTAGTGGCATTTTAATACCAGTGTTTCCATGCTTCGGAGGTTACGTTAAATAATCGGTTGCAATTGTTTTCAACTGAAGACAGTCGTTAAGCCAAAAACACTATCAGGTGGCCACTGGTCTGACACATATCCACCAATCCGCACTGGGCCTGCGTGGTGGCTTATGGCTATGCCCTAACAGAGGAACACGTGTAAGGCTGTTGATGAAATTAATAAATAAGAGATGACTTCCATCCACCCCAAGTTTAAGTAGGTGTATTTGTCTATCTGTGTAGGTATTTATTTAAGTAATTTATTTATTTTATTGAAATTGTAGTTTATCGCACACGCTACCTACCTATCATGTGCGTTATGCTTCCTAACCCAAAGGTTGCCTGGAAGTGATAAGGCCGCCAAACTGTACTATCCCCGTTTTCTTATTTATCGTTGTTATGCTTCTTATTGTTGTACAATAAAGAATATTTTGTTGTTTTTGTTGGATATAGATTGTTGGACTTCCATACAAAAGGTTCAGAATTGTATGGATAATTGAACATTTTTTGATCGAATTCGTCCATCATTATGGTTCCTTGGGCAAAATTGTTCGTAATAAAAAGTGGCGTCACCAGTAATGGGAATTACACGAATTCAAAAAATTTACACTTTCATGAGAGTGATAACGACAATAGTATTTGCTTCAATTCGCAAATAATAAAAAGAGTCTCACAAACGCTCTACAACGACACCATTGTAGATATTATTATATACCGACACTTACCAAATGGTTAACTCTTTAAATTACACCAAAGGGCAAATGTGCACATTGGCAAGTCTCATTCACTAGCATTAACACCGATTCGGTCTACGTCATCCAAAAATCTGCCGTATCCAACCCTAATGTACGACTCCCATCCTCGCGTTCGCGACCTACCCACACATAAATAACAATTTTCCATATCGTTACACACTCACACGGCTACTGGCTGAATAGGGAAGGTGCATACTCTACAGTGAGCGGCACTCCGCCATAGTAAACAACGGGCTGGTAGTACGCCGCCGCGGGCAATGCCTTAGTGTAGCACTGGCATTACTAACGATAGCATACCCCCGATCTCTTAGGCACAATTCTTTTTATAGCTACAACATAGCCTATAAATACGCGGCGCTTGGGTCTTCGCTAACAGTCTTTTTTGTCATCTCATCCGCGTTGCATCTGTCAAAGTTCAAAATGTTTACTAGAGTGGTGGTTTTCACGGTCGCAGTGGCGTTTGCGCATGCAGCGGTAGCTAGGGAAGATACTGGTGTGAAATACTTGATGAGGATATATGAAGACTGTCAGAGAGCTGATGGGGTGCTACCCTGTTTGAAGAAGAAGGCGATCTTGTTCTTTGATAGAGCTGCGAGGATGGAGACGATACCTTTAGTAGAAGGTATCGAGGTCGTTAAGACATCTGGACCAGATGTAACTCCTGTCAGTGAGAATGACATAGAAGCTACTCTTCCAAGGAACCTTGAGGACAAGGATGAGGCATTGACTGATATGCTATGGGATAGGATTGCTTCCTTTGCCAATGCGAGGACTATTCAGCTGTCGCTTCCGAAGATGTCTGGACAGGAATTGAACAAGGGTGTTGAGGAAGGTAATGAATTTTGAGATTTATATATTTTTATACTATTCTTCTCATATCTATATGTCAAGGTCAATGGTATCTGGCCTTATAATGAAATATTAAGCTTCATTATTCATTATCATATAAACAAATATATTATTATTTTTAAGACTTAATGCAACTATTTATGGTCTTACATTCGACGAATAGTTCTAATCTAGTTCACTGAACTTTTATATCAACATTATACACTATTAAGACTGTCATTGATATGTATAACATACGTATGTATGGATTATGTAGGGCGCATCCTTACATGTATTTTTTAGTTATCATTATTAATTCACAAAATTATATATTTCACGGACCTTGGAAAGGTAAGCTTTAACTTTTCCATCAACTATATGTGGGTTTCTTGCGCTGCTTCTTTTCCCACAGGTGATCCCTTTCCGAAGCAATAGTAATTTGGATATACCGACTGACAGATAAATGCAATAAACCTTTTTTATTTCCAGTAAATTTAAATTGACATTCAACAAAAATATAATGTATCTTACGTTGAAATAAATGCTTGAAGTTTGAAGTTATGTCTATGTTATAACTATGTCTGCAATGTGCATTACAGATATAGTTAGATCCATCCAGGCCTAAATCTATCCAGGGCTACTAATTTTCAAAATATACGTTGGGAGTTCACGAGATAATTGCTAGTGATTTTGCATATCGCTTAATATGATAGCAATATCGAGATAAGATTCTTATTCTTATCTCATCCTTATTCATTACCTAAAAAATGTTATTATATAGACTATTTATTTACGACTTCTCATACATTACTTCGATCTGATATAAAGCCTTTTTTGGGTAATAAACCTATACGGATGAAAATCGATTGAAAATTAGTGTCATTTTGCAACTGAACTGAAGGAATATCAAAAATTTGAGATGTTGATGACATGTTTTATCCCTAAACAGAGATATCAGTATTATAATCTTTCTGCAAAAAGAGATAAATTACGAGGTATGCGATTCGTGCCTTATCAATTCCAACGTATGATAATGATAAAAACATAACCCTTCTACGTAGTCGAGTAATAAATAAGGCTTTGGTAAGGACCTATGTCCACCTGTAGACAGTTTGAAAATGACGATGAAAACATCAAAATAACTTTGACCCTTGACTTGAACCGACATGTTGCTTCGTGCGCTTACGTTCCTAAGCATCCATTCATTGCCATAACCAAATGTTATTACAGCTCGGTAATAAGCATCTCATTACACTTAACCACGTATCATTATTTGGGCACTAGCTTATTTTTAATAATCAAAAATCTACCATAGCACAGGTCAGTAAAGGCTTTGATATGAAAACTAAGTTTATCGAAGAAAACCAACAAAAAATAGACTATACTAATACTACAGATGGCTCCTAGAGCAGAAATGCATTTCATACCATACCATAGTCTACTTAATAACCGAGTTATTACCATGGTCAGTCACAGGTTCAATTAGGTACCCATGTAGATGAGGTACGATATATACCTATTAAAGGAAAAATATTATTAATTTCATTATTTTTTTTTAACACTAAAAACTTCTACTTGTAAGGTTTTAAACTTTAATATTTATTTACACTTGTTTGCAGATAAAATATAGGGTCTCAATGTTCATAAAAATTAAGTTAAAACGTATTTTTCAGAGCTGAAACTGTGCAGAGAGTTAGTGTGTTTCTTAGTGAGAAACAGAATCTGATGTTAATGTTTCAGCGTAAAATCAAGTCTCCATATTGAAAATAGAAACGTGTTCATTTGTAAATGATACAATCTATCCAAATTTGGCCTCATCTCGCTGATTTGATGGAGGTCAAACGCTAGCATGTTGCAAAAAAAATATTTGAAAAAATAAAGGATTGCATAGATTATCTTATGGTCAATAAGCTAAGTATGTGGTTAGTTTTATTGTGGGATAATAAAACAACTAAATTAGATCTGAATTAACATTTATATTGGAAATTTCAAATGGCGAAATCAATCACAAACCTACATATTTACTATACCTAATATCATCCAATTACTTTGAGAGTATGATCGTAAAGTGCGAAAGCAAACTTACTACAGTTATTTGATGATAGTTTAAAGAAGTAGTGCAATAACGTCGATATGTCGATAAAAAACGACTTCCAGTCCCTATGAAAATTTTCTATTTTTTTAAGCAAAGTAGTCGATAAAATCAATAACGTTTTAATGCTAAAATTATCACTAAAGCACATTCTCGATGAGACAGAGCGAATCTGTATAAGGTCCTTACAAAGGCCATCCAAAAAACATAATACATACCGACATACATAACTTATTGACCTGTACCTGTGCTAATTGCTATAGTAATACTTACATATTAATGCTACATAAATTGCATTGTATCTGACATTAACTAATTAAAAGGTATTCACATAAACCGACAAACAGTGACTCTTAAATATAATTTGGATAGATAAATGAACACTAACTATAACTGTATTTAATTATAGAATAATTATTAAAGATCACGAAGTAATACATATGTTAACTATTAGCCAATTTTTTATCTATTACACTCACTTTCACGATAATTACCCTACGATATTTAAATTTATTCATCCAATCATTTCGGACCCTTCTAAAATAACGTTACTCTATCGTGACTAAGTTATTATTTCCATTGTAAACTTTTCTACCTAATTCATAAAGGTAATTGTTTGATACAAAAGGAAAAGCTGGTTTAATACCATTTTCATTTTTGCTAGACAATCTTAAATCTAGCCTGTTCAAATAATAGCTGATCATAAGTCAATGCTTAGAGAAACCTCAAGCGATACCGCTATAAAACTTCGTATCATATTAACAACGGTCATTGGCAATTTTCTTTGTCCGTCAGTGCACTATGAGTGTAATAACAAATTGACCATTTTCCATGGTTGACAGTAAAACGATAACACCGAATGCACCAAAGATTTCTACTAACATAAAATTTTTCTAATAAACATCATGTCATGATCTAAGTACCATTAGTTATACTGAGCGGTTATTAATATCATTTGGGTAAATGACTAGGCAATTGCAAAATCTTAAATAGAAACTTTAATATTTAAAGGCGAAAGTAGAAATAAGATTATTATTCAATTAGATGCTACGCTATGGAGAAGTATGTCTTATTATAAATTATTTGCAATTCATTTTAAGAGAGGAGTAACCAGAACTTGTGATAATAACAAACATCACGAGTTTTATCCTAATAGAGGTGGTCAGAGATATCCCAAACATAAGAGTTTGGGTGTTCCAAACATTCAATGTTCATGCACATGTGACAAGGGATGAGCCCATCGTGCATCGCCCATTGAAATGTGCAAGTCTGTGAAATGTTTTTTAGTGTAAAGACCCTTAGACGCCGATATGGCCCGGTCCAATTTCTCTGCCAGTCAGTATGTCCAGATTACCAGTCGCTTCGGAATAGGACAACATCTGGTGCAAGATACCCATATCATAAGTCAAAATACTGCCGGACATAAGCTTCTTCCATAGCGCGACGTGTACCGTTTCTCTTGGTAGTTTTGCCCCGACCGCTACCCTGGGTTGGTGATCGCAGATTTTGGAAACTTGCTGTTCATCACTGGTCACTGCTGATCATGTACCCCTTAGTCGTATCTCCGATATCAAAGAAAAGACAGGCTGTCCCACTTCTTTTTAAATGTCAGGATTATCATCAAATTATTTGGGGTAATAGCACGACAATTGAGAATGTATTTGAAATTAATTCTCAAATGAAGTATGCTTTTGAAGTACTTTTCGAATTTCCTCGTATACCACAAAAACAACTCCCCCTTCTTTATATGATTAGATTGCGCAGTTTTCGGCTTCCGTTGGATTTTAGTTAAAAACCAACGTCGTTAAAATATGAGTATCTAGTGAATATTGAATTGTAATATCTTTACTTTTCTCACAATGTTAAGATTTTAAACATCTAAGATAAACAAGAAACAAGAAAGAAATACAACATGACACTAAGAAAAATTCCCATGAATTAAAAAACAAAAAACTTTCATTGAACAATTAAAAACATTGATTAGTAAATCACGCGGAAATTTGGAGAAAGTATAACTATTACGAGAAGTTGTAAAAATTGCATCAAGCGATCACGGAATCGTGTGAAATCGCAACAATGACGACTTCGACAATTAAAAAGCAATTTTTGGGTAATTCTTTAGAGAAAAACTCACTTTTACTTAGGTGGCTATGTTTATTACATCAATGGGCAAAATTATGTGAAAATAGTGAATGTAACCAATATATAATTCTAATACAAATGATAGATAATGTGTGACAATTGTGACAAAAAATTTGTGACAAATGAGAAAGAATAAAACGCGTGCATAAAGAGATATTCTAAAAATTTCCTAAAATATTTCTATACGTTCAGTAGCATAACTTACATAAATGATATCTTCATGGTACAGTCTCAATTGCTTTATATACATGTGGCAAAGTTATACTGAGAGTCGGGTGGCCAATGCCACTAGCCTGACACTATTTCACCAATCCGCACTGACCCTGCATTGTAGATTATGGCCTATATGCTCTCCTAATAATCAGGATACACCTAATAGTAGAATCAATAAATCAAAGTCATCGTTCAAGGTCGCTCAACTGTAGTCTCTAGAGGAAAAATTTAGGTATCGCAAAAGGCGGCTTAGACTTTTATAAGGACGGACCCCAACAAATTTCTACGCCAGAGTAGAGTCAATTGATGGGAGGTAGCATTGTTAATTCGAACTTCCAATAATATGCCTTCATACTCGCCCACTTTGGATGGCCATTAGGAAAAAAATTTCAATGAAATTCGATGCTTATGGTGCTTGAGCAACTGCAACTGGAGGCTTAAATACTACAGTCAGTTATCAAAGGCTGTAAATAGGAGGTAATTAAGCTCAATTGAATCCAAATTTGGTTTCAAATCGATCACTATTTTAAATCTGTCATAAATCGATTTTTTGTATCATTTCTAATCTATGTTTAATATAACTTATGTTGTACTGAAAGTGATTGAAATAAGACAAAAGCAAAGGAAAGTCTAACCGATAGACGATCTTTCAACTATTACACAAAATTACTAAAGAAATTGTTACTCATTACTGACAATGACAAAAAATTATTAGAAACTCCATAAAGATACAGCCAGCGGGGAGCTGACCACAGACATTTCGAGATTAAAAATGAAAATATGAATTCTATTGCTGCTCGTTTCTCATATACCACGGCAGCTCTCTTAGTTGATTCAACTTCCGAACACGCAGGTGAGAGTTGTTTCTAAAAAGCCCATGGGGTTAAAACATAATTAATCCATATTAGTTAGATTATATCTATATTCAAGCTAGTAATATATAGCTGGTAGGGCCTCTTTCTTGGGAAGGATAAGAGAGATCTATCCTGTAATGTTCTGTTCCAATATAAAGAATAACATATTATAGTTCATCGTTACAACCAACTATGTATCTAAAAGGCTGCAAAAATGTTTGAACTATCAACCATAACTCTGGAACCTTAGCCTCAAGTATTATTAAAATAATTTTCAGTAATTGGTGTCCTTATATAGTTGAACATTACCTACCATGTAGCAAAAGGCATATATAGAATACTAGCTTTCCTCCCGCGACTTCGTCCGCGTGGAAGATTTTATCAAAATACAAACAACAAACTTTCATCCCCTATTTTATCCCCTTGGGGGTAGAATTTATCAAAACTCCTTTCTTAGCGGATGCCTACGTCATAACATCTACCTCCATGCCAAATTTCAGCCCGATCCGTCTAGTGGTTTGGGCTGGGCGTTGATAGATCACTATGTCAGTCACCTTTGAGTTATATGTATTTAGAAGACAGCGATTTGAATTTCGAATTCAAAACTTGGGTGTTTACATTATAATAAAATAGATGGAATATTGCTATGCATTAAGCAAATTAGCGGTATAGTTTTTATTTTACAGAATCAGTCTATGTTTGAAATAGTAGATACTTGTAGAGTGTGAGTAAAATATGCGACTATAAAAATACAACAATCAATGGCCTGTTTACAACTTTTTTACAGAAATCTTATGTCAAATATCTATACGGATTATATATGTTCTGAGCCTTGGATACAAAAAGACAATGTTATTGATGTTGCCATTGTGGAAATTCTTCTGCAAATTTCAAAAGTACTCCGAAATGTTCATAGAAAGGGAATAACTTGGCATCGGGTTAAAAGACTATTTGAATTCATTTCAACGTCGAATTTTAGTAATCTCGACTCTGCAAATTTTATATATTGTATGAATTCAAATATTTTAATCGTTTAGTTATACATTATGAATGCGATGTTGAATCAATCATAGTTGATTGGGGTTAACTAAACGAGGCATGGGTCAATGAAATTGTTTTTGTAATTTATCTCAAAAACAAGGTAAGAAGGTAACTTCTCAATTTACCTTCCTAAATTCAGCTGCAAGCTGGTGTATGTCAGTGTGTCATCTATCAAAAATTCTACTATAATTTGTAATGAACAAAAAAGGGAAGTAGATACTTAAATTCCAATTTCCAAGATGGCATCTGAATTTCAGTTTTTTATTATTTTGTGCCATCTAACTATATTGTAACTATATTGTAATGCATGTGAATACAAACGATGAAATAATTACATAACAAGCCATCTTGTTCATTTCATTTTCGAGTTTCAGTAATAATTACATAATTATTTAGATAATTAGTAACAAGTAGCATTACTTTACTATTAATATAATTACATTTCCTGGCAGTTATTGGCTGACGCCTAGGTTGTTATTCTGTAACACGCACATTTCTACTGTCACATAGCTACGTAATGTACAATTTGCGTTTAGCTAATTGTGGAGAGAAACGCTAAATTCATTCAGGCGTTAAATAAAAATTGGTCATTTTATTATCATCATAATTGGTCATCTTCATCATAGTTATTATCAGTAGTGATGGCAAGTAAGTAATCTTCGACCGATGAAATGTGTTCAGGTTCAAATTATAGAGTTTTGCTTTATATAACTACAATAGTTTTATTAGCTGAGTTCGAGGTATGACAAATGAAGTTGTGTTTGACATGTGCTGTGTAAATAACCATTTACGTCTTATTCAGAACTCATTTCGTAAGCATCATCAAATATTAATAATTTATTTACAATACAATTTTATCATCTACAGTATGCCAGAAGCTAACATAAAGCCTACCGCATTTTCCAGGTCGTGGTAAGATGAAGAAGATGATGGGAATGATGATGATGGGTGCCGCAATGAAGATGGCTGCTATGATCCCCCTCGCAATAGCTGGTCTCTTCGTGCTCGCTGGAAAGGCTCTAATAACAGCTAAGGTATGAATTTTTATCATTACCCTCACTAATCGTTATTACCCGAACATAAAAATCATCGCCGGAACCAATTCCTTGCGCATCTCCATCAAAATTGTATAGTTATTTTATATTTTACGGTATTTATGGTAATATTATAAATAATTCAATACACACGGCATCAACGATAAAAATAAACTTTTTAAGTTTACTTTCTTTGCACACATTGACAGTTATAGCGCAGAAGCGCCATTGAAAAGAATTAATTGTTGGAAGATTTTTATCTTATCTTGCAATCGAAAAACGATTGAGAACAAAAGTGAGTTATAGTTGACTTTTGGCATGAATTTATCAGTATAACAGCTTTCACGAGAACGCCTATGAATGAGTTCCCAAGACAAAGAAAACCAAAATCATGCAAAAAGTTGAACATTAGAATATTGCGATCATATCTGCAAATTAAAAAACAAAAGCATAAGAAATGTGAGAGAATAGTTTATAATTAGAAAAAAAAATTAAATACATCTAATTTTATAGATGTACTTTCCCGTAACCTTTGGCTATTGTCTAGAGTGAACAGAGTCGTGGGAATGACTTTATTATTGTGACATGTGACCGTCACACATCTTGGTATTGTGAGAATGCACTATTTTGATTTGTGTCAAGATTAGTGGAGCGCTCTACATTTCCGTTAACGCGTGCAGTGAATTTTTAAAACAAGAACCGCGATACAATTCCAAAACTCTGAAAATCTTCAGGTTTTCCATTTACCCAGCTTTGTGACTACTTCCTACATTAAACTAACTAACTACTACTAACCGTTTTAGGATAATCCTTGATACCAGCTCTAGAAAGTCCAAGCCCATAGATAGCCGTATTGGCCTAGTTATAAATTCTTCAAACCTCTAGTGAAACAGTCCATCATATCACATTTAACAATACATTTCTTACTCCAAGAAATGCTAAAGCAAACGTTCATATTGTATTGTATAGAGGTGTGATCGCGAATTCTGTCATTGTATACTTTAACAGCATCTTATTTATCTTAGATCGTTTAAAATACTATTCTCACAAGTATAATATCACTTTCTAGTAAAACATCCGCTACTGTCAAAATAATCTTAACATTTGACTACTCTTGAAATTCTAAATAAGCACTTGACCTTTATCTTTAAGATGGCATGTAAGTATGTCCCAAAGTAGCTTTCTATTCAATGATTACATATCTAAATACATAATAAATAAGTAAATAATGTTAGAAATCTACAAAAGTGTGTAGTCTATTTGTTCTCCTCTTTTGGATCGTTGTTTGTTCAAGAACGTCGTCAAATAATAATAATATCCTGGTGATGTGAGCAATAACTATAACATACATTATCTGAATTTACAAGTACGCGTAGTTTAGGGTCCAGCAAGTGTATTCGTCTATAACACTATTTATATGTGTTGTTGTATATTTCCCTATGTCAAAAACAATCTTTTTATCGCAAGTAATATTAGAAGAATTTTTCAGTCATAGTCAATGGCCAAATCTATCATTCATCATCTCAATCATCCATCCCACTGCAGGGATATAGGTCTTATATCGTATAATGAGGGAGTTGGACCATAGTCCGCCACGCTGGCCCAATGCGGGTTGGAGACTTCATATGCCTTAGAATTTTTATTTCTCAGGCATGCAGGTTTCCTCACGATGTTTTCCTTCGCCGTTTAAAAGCCGTCGTATACATGCCAATAAGTAATTAAATTAAAAACTCATTGGTACATGGACCTTTGACATTGTGTTACTTTGTAAAATAAAGCGTTTACAAACAAACAAACAAACCTGGGAGACCGCGTCTTAACCGCTGAGCCATCGCCATCGCGATCACGCCATCTATAATTAATTATCACTCTTTAATTACAAATCAAGAGGTAACGTTTCTAATTTAGTTCCGTTCAACAATCTCGAAGGTATTTTACTCGCGCAAAACTGAAATGTTTCTCTCACTGAGATAAATGCTGGCAAAAATGCGAGGCATGCCAGAGGGGAACAGTGACATAGTTGTGAAATGATACCCTGCCACGAGATTGTTATTAGGCACTACATTTATAAACTGTGGTTACTGCGACGGTAAGGTGTGTAGGGATTGCAAATAAATTAAAATTAAATCTACTAAGTGAATTTACGTTAAGGGAATTTACACCAAAAAAACATCTATAGATTTGCATGTTTTAACGGCGATAGGCGATAGGCGTTTGCATTTCTGTATATTTCTAACGCTGAACCGTGGATGTTGTTTCAAACATTGAACTATTAATGTTTGTAACACCTAAACGCTTATATTTCGGATATTTTTGACCACCCCATTTGGGATAAAGTTCATGTATGTATATAAAACGGACGTCTCTGGTTGGGTTCTCAGCCAGGTTCATAATATAGACATTTTTTTAAATGTTTGTCAAGCCATCTATCTCCATCTTATATAAGTCTACCACCAGGCGGCATTATTGATAATATTGTTGTGTTCCGGCTGTTTAAAGTAAGATAATCAGTCTAGGTTATAGGTGAACGTGTTTCCACCTTCGGGCTCATCATCCTTGCCATAAAGAGGTCATTAGAAAAGTAATTTGCTTATCCCAACACCTCACAAAGAAACATCCTTAAAGTCAATGTCTTTTGGAAAAACATAACAAATATCATGAAAGATATTGCACCAGCTTAGATAAAAGTATCATATGACATAATGAGGGCCGATTGATCTCGTAGTAACCATGCCATCCAAATCAACGATTGTGGGTTCAAATTCCGCTAGGGTTAAATGTAAGAATACGAACATGTATTCCCGAGTCATGGATGTTCATACCGCATGAAATAGGTAATCCAGAAGCTGACACAGTTCCCAATTCTATCAAAAAATATAACATATTTTTTTTTTGTAAAATTATGTCCAAAATTTGCAAGTGTCAACGTTACGAAAAATGCTTAGTCTCGCCTGTCCAGCTGATTGACAGCTCACCTGGTAGCCTACGGTCGCCAACAGTGGAATTTATGAAGTTACCTACTTTCGCGGTGATTATCTACATCATATTTTACGATAAATATATTTTGTTAGTGCGGATATTTTTAATTCCGATAATTTGACTGGTTCCCTTTCTATCTTCACATTGCGGTATAAGCATTTATGTATGTTTATCTCATATTTAGTATCCAAGCAATACCTTTATTGCTTCGTTTGGCAATAAATGAGTTCGTGCAAGTGTCTGAAATAAGTATTTATTTATTTCTAAATCATTGAGTTTGACATGTCGATGTTCGCTTAGCATTACCATTGAATTCTTCTTTGGATCATTAACATTAGCCGGTTTCGATTTTAAAATCATATCAATACACTATAATAATACACTGAGCTGGACTATAATCTCTTCTAAGGTACGTTTAAATTGCTTTGGGATAATTTGTCATATGGCCGCGCTTTACCTCACATAAGTCTTTCTATTTCTTAGAAATACCTATTGACTCCACTTTATCGATTACTTATTTAATCATTTTACTGAAATCGTATTATTTCTTGGCATTCTAGTCGTATTTTGATGAACTAACCGGTTTTAATTCTATCATGTCGTTTACTTTCTTCAAATCATCCACTTATTTACTATTGATCTTCGGAAAGTTATTAACTTAAATTGAATTTTGTGAAGTGCTTATTCCTGCTTGTGCTCGTTAATCACCATGAGATAGAAATTATTATTTATGTTTGTGAATCTAATGTACATTTATTTTGCTATCTCTACCTTTCTAGTGCTATCCCATTATTATATAGCAACAACACCGTTCCCTTTTATTTGTGGAACACTAAAGTCACGATATTAACCCGCACTACGTACTCGAACACTTTAATTTTATTTAAATGGATAAATGAGTGCCCAGCGGTGGGACAAGCTATTTCAAACAACAGAAACGTTGGGAAAAGAAAACAGTTTCCCTTTCCACCTCGTTATTTGGTAGTCTCTGTGGAGTCAGCGTTAAATGATAGCATATATCCGATTTCATGTGATTTTGAATCCAATGACGAAGTATCTGCATTTCTGGAAGGAAATGGTTAATAGACAAAAAATCCTATTTTGTAGGTACACAAGATTTTTATACATGATTGTAAGTGCAAGGGGTTATGTTTCTCTTTTTTTATGCACAACGGGTTAGTACTTGACCTCAATCACACCTGATGTTAAGTGAAGATGAGGTCGAAGGTGAAAGCGTACTGACCCGGAAACCCCAACATATTTGGGGGACTGGCTATCTTATCTCTGACAGCCGGACCACAACAATACTATTGACTTTGTTGCTTGGCGGCAGATTTAGATAAGATGGCGGTAGCAAGCCAGGCGGACATTTAAAATGCCCTACCACCAACCTGCAGCTGACTGTACATTTAAAATAGTCACATTTTCCATTTTTAAAGCTTGTTCAAAAGGCAATTTTCCCTTGAGATGAACAAGCAAGAAACTCGAAGGGTTGCTCTGTAAAAAAACTGTTTTTTTTTATATTACATAGGGCACAATATATTTAATTAAATAATGTAAAATATTGTAAAATAGCCAGGCGAACGACCTGGTTATGTCCATGGATGATTATCATCTAATTAGTCTGATATTTTATAATATCTTTTTTATTTCAAAGGAGGATTTTATATATCAACCTTAATGAAAAACCGTAAACATTTCAATTATTGACTTTGCGCGACTTATGTGACTTTCAATTTTATCTTTATTTGTTGTATTGACATCATGTTCATCAATATGTTTCTTAAATGATGCAATATTTTTTTTGACATATACATTTGATTTAAAAAGCTTTTAAACTTGGTAAGAATATAACGTCGTATTATTTCTTGATCTTTTGTCGTACTAAGATGAACCAATCGGTCTTTAAATCATATAAAAAGATCATATCATTATGTCACTTTGGCACTAGACGCCATTAATGTTAATGTAAATTTAACTGCGTGTAAAAGAGACAAATTGTTTTGTTAGAAAACGCTTGAATGTGTTTTCTTCATTGTATATAAAGAAAATATATTCATTTTACATAGGTATTTGAATTTTTATTCGTCAGGCATGCAAGTTTCCTTACGATGTTTTCCTCACCGCTTAAGAGCAGTCAGATAAATGCACATAAGTAATTAAATTAGTTTTTTAAACTCATCGATACATGGCCTGTCTGAGAATCGAACCAGTACATCCCAAATTGGAAGACCGCGTCTTAACCGCTGAGCCACCGACGATATTACATTAATATAATTATTTCTTTTTACACCTGTATCTTACCCGTTTATAGATGAATTAAGTAATATTAACTTACTAGCTTAATGTCAAGAGAGAAAATAAAACTATTTTTAATATCCCAAAAATGTGCTATATTACCCCATAAGACCACTGAGCGCGTCAAATTGCTTTTTTGCTTATGCAGAATACCATGGCGTAAATTGTCTTAATCTGTTTCACTTTGTTGTGGGTACGCTCTTTTCCACAAAGGTGAAGGTGAAATCGGAATTGCTATTCAAATGGCCGTCCTTTTGTCAATCTTACCTAATAATGTTTAAAATTCATTCCATAGAATATTTGGGACAATTTTTTTGGAAAGATCCTTTCTAATTTTATAAGCGTCAAGTGAGTAGAACTGATTTTCAGACACCCGAGATGTAATTCCGTACGTAATTTCGAAAGTCATTTGATCGATTTTCATTTCAACAATCACCATTGATCGATCTATTGAACGACGCCTTTTTTCAACGAAGCATATTAACCCACCCGATGTAACCATTCATCGAATTACCGACAAAACATATGAACGAAGTATTGCTTAGTCGATGTATACCATTTCAAAGAAAATTAAGTGAATTGGGAGATAACGTATAAAACATGCTATACACATCGTGGGATGTTTAGGTCACTAGTATTGTCTAATAGTTTAATTAAAGTGGACTAAATATGTTTTGAGGCTGAAATGAGCTTCGTTAGTAAGTTTTTTGATGAATGATGAAAACCTCGGGCAATTAAAGCTTTGTTGAAATAAAGCATTGTTCACTGGAGCGCTCGAAGGTGTTCATTGAAATGAAAATCCATCAAACGACCTTCGAAATTACGTAGGGATATGCAATAATTTACAGAAAATATTTTACACGAAATCTCACATCTCTATTGCTGTCGATACGGACCAACTAAACTAAACTAAAACCAGTTTTAAAGTAGTACTGTCTCTTTCTCCCTGGAACAGTACGATGCGACGGCACCACTCCAAAACTGGTTTTAGTTTAGTTTAGTTGGTCTACATCCGAATCTGAAACCATTATTAAATAAAACTTTTGTAGTTTTGGTGCGTAGTGGCATTCTCAGCCGACGGCTTGTAAATAAAAAAAGGAGTAGGTATCTCGAGAGTGTGCAAATTACCCTTTATAGACTGTGACTACGAGAATTACAGATTCACGGTCGCATTTATGAACAATCACTTTATTCGATATCCCGATGTGTAGGTCTGCCAATTTGTCTTCAAATCCGAAAAATCGTATATTTGACAGTTTTGTATTGGTTAATGATAGTGATTGGCTAGTAAGTTACGCTCCGTTTTATCTTTAAAGGCTACTGTTTCTTAATATTTAATCAGATTTTGTACGTATATCGGATAATATTTGACTTTTTTATGAAATTGACAACACAACATGCAACCAATAGAAAGCAAATTTGCTGAAAGTTCGAAAATGGTACCTACCCCAGAAATTTCCATGCTAACAAATATTTGTCATGTCCTGTCTCATAAAAAATCTGTTTGGAAAATGACTAGATTTTTTTTGTGACTACGACTGCTACTATTAGGGCGGGCGAGCGCTGGTAACTCGCTCTGTCTGTTATCCCTTGGATACAAGGACCGCGCGAATTTCGCGTCTATTTCAAACGGTATCCTTCCGTTTGACTAAATATTTTTTGTCAAATGTTATTTCCCAAAAAACTTATCGCACTAGTTTCATCTTTAGCAAATTTATATTTCGCATTTTAATCACTTGGTCAAATATTAATTTGGCAACTTTTTACTTTCTCAAGTTTTATTAAGTCAAATATACATTAAGCAAATGCTTTATTTTGTAAAAAATTATATTCCAAAAATAAGTTCGTTCAAATTTTCATTTTAATATGGGTGATAAATTGTAAAAATATGAAAAGTCAGATATTAATCATCATTACTATAATTATTACCTATTAAATTGTCACTTCACACAATCAGAATAAATAATTAAGTACAATAGTTAAGTACAATGTTACGTAGGCTAGATTAGAACTGCTTGGTAAAATGAAATATTGCCATGTAATTATATGTTAAACAATAAATTGCCGAAAATAGTATTGCTAACTGTAAAATTGCGAAAAGTTGTTTTGCCAAATGAAAATTTAGGGAACATACTTTGGCATGTGATACTTTGGGAAACGTTTTTTGCCCAAAAATTAGTAATCCATTTCAAACGTTCCTATTTTGATACTTGGTCTCTCTCTCACAAAGTATCTCTTGCGGATGTCCTCTTTCACAAAATGTTATTTCCATTTCAAATCAATTTGAAAACGACATCCAAGATGACACTGTTCATCCGAGAAAAACTCTAATACCACGATAGCAAGTGTTAATGCGAATTCCATGCGATCTCTGAATACTGCGTTATACAAACATACAAACCCATTAAAATCACAGTGTATTTGAACCGGTAATACCACTCTATTTCTAACCAATACAGACGTTTCACAATGTATACCCCGTTCACCAGATGGCTTGTATTTTATGAATATAAACTAGTCGCATTACTGATTATCTTTTAATATACTATGACTAGGCATATGGTGTTCCCAATGATAATGGCATTGGTTCATGAACTGGTTTACATAACACAATCATGTGAACTTAATCGCAGGTGAGAGAAGAACAGCTTTTTCTTAAACAAGGGTATTATTAATGTTTTATTACTTGTACTTATTATCTTATGATCTTACCACAAATAAACACCTGAAGTATCTTAAGATATACACTGTTACTCAGGTAAGGATAACGTATTTTAAAGTTCCTAATTTTTTACATATAGATAGAAAGTACATTGATAGAACATACATAGATTTCTAACAAATTGGTAATTTGATTTAGGTATAGTCATTTAGGTATACCTAGTGTAAGTATTTAGTTATAAAATGTACACTATTAAATTAAAATTGCAACGGTTTATTTCATTGAGTCTTGGAAGACTAAGATCATAATTTTTTCCAAAAAAAAATAATGCGAACCTACTTTATATTTTCTAAATATAATTTCTTGGGTAATAAAAATTAATTGCAATCGGAGATTTTTTTAAATATTTACTAGTTCCTGATTTGTTAGAAAATATATTTATTCCATCACTGATAGCTACTCTGTCCACGTGATACATTATGAAGATTATCGGAAGTAAAGATTGTCCTTATATGGGTGACATTTTCATATGAATGTTTTCGTGCTTGAAGAGTGTGACCTATATACAGCTGATGCGGCTTAAAAACCTATGCTGTCAAGTGGTACTTAATCTGACTGAAATCCACCAATCCGAACTGAGCCTTCGTGGTAGGTCATTGCCAGTATCCTTTCTAGTGAGAAGAGGCTGTTAGGACATAAGGCTATTGATATAACTTCTTCTTCTTCAATTTAAGAGCTATGCTCTTGTCGGTGGAGTAACGACCATGTCTCTCTACTTTCCGCCCTCGTTTTAACCTCTTGGTACGACACGACATAACTTATGTAGTGTAAAAAAATTATAGAAATTCTACACAAAATGACATAAACCAAAGGAGCAGCGTAAAGCTGACCTCGACGCTAAACGCGACGAGCTGAAAACCCGTCCACCCGCTGTAGTATATTGATAACCTCGCCTTATTTCGGTGTTTAACCGTAGCGTAATGGTTTACTGCAACATAAACGCATATCGCTTAGTCAACGCCGATACAAATATTATATATAGGCTTGTTACTGATTAAACGGCCTTGTTCGTGCAACATCACAATAGATAACGAGTCTTATTTACGGAACCCTCCGTCCTTCAACTAACCACCATCTAAAATACCACATAGCGACCAACCACATTATCACATGGCGACCCTGCATGCCAGCTGAAAACCCATCCACCGTGCCATTCATTATCACTACGTGGAAGGTGTGCTTACGTGACCACATTTTGCACGGGAGTGTACCACAAGGATCGGCTATGTTAGCCACCTTCAAACACCAGCGCCAAACCGATTAGGAGTCGAAGTGGTCTTCAGGGCCGAAATCGGCCGGAAGTATCATATCGATTTTTACGTGATCAGCAATTTTGGGTAGCGACCCCCTGGTCCTTCAGTCATTCCTGCTCTCACGCGGAGCTCACCTACTTGTCACAACTGTATTGTTTTGTCAATTAACGGTAGTCAAAAGTACCAACCCGTTATGCATAAAAAAAAAAAAAAAAAAACTCAGTAAATTAAGTATTTGGACTTTCTTTTTTATGTCTCTCTAATCAAGAACCTCAACAGATTGGACTCTAATAATGTAGATAGATAGATAAGCATTTATTTGCATCCATGTACACCCACATAACAAATTTACATATGAAAAATACAACTAAAACAATAAAACACAAGTACAGAAACAACAAATATCATGTGTGTGCCGCAGTATACAAAAAGGCTCAGTGTATGGATTTGCCCGAGGCGGGCAAAACATTGGTATTCAGCTGAAACCTGAGGGTTGGTCGTGGGACAAATGGAATTTTGAAATGTGTTTGGTGTTATCAAATTAAATCTAACGTTATTGGTAAATGAATATTGTGTAAGATTATTCTGTATGTAGCATATATTGGAAAGGCAGTAGTGTTAAAAACTCTGTATCTTAAAAAGTATATTCGATGCGCGTGCGTGATCCGATACACACAAGATTTTACTATTACTTACGAATTGGCAAAGCCTTTGATGCGTTTTATGGTACCTCTTTATTCAATTAATAGCTATTCTATTAAATGGAAGTATGCCAAGTCAGTGATATGATTGTAAGACATTGTGTTTCTCATCCGAATTTGACAGAGATATGTCTTATAGTCATGCAGTCGTGTCTCGTGGACATTTATTTATTCAACTACAAAAAGTATTTCTTTGTATTGATTTAATATTTCTTTAAGAATAATTGTTTGAGATGGTGAAGAATGGAGATGGTAAGACGTTAAAGATTTTAACGAATACTTATCATTGTATAGACTTAAACACACGAAGCAATTGCCTTCGTTTTCGCGAAGTTCAGAAACTTCAGACACACTCAATCCTTAGAAGGGTGACCACTAGTGGCATTTTCATATCGTATTTCCGTGTCGGTTGTTTTCAATTGAAAGAAATCGCTAATATTAAAAAATAGGGGGTTAACCAAATCGCCGTTAAATAAATAAATAATATTTCGGACCCTTACACCAATCCAGTCCCAAACTAAGTAAAGTACTCTGGATACTAGATAACTGATAAACATACATAAATATTTGTATAAACTGACTCGGGAATAAGATGATCGTGTTCATGTCACAAACATTTACTCTTCCCGGGATTCGAACCCGCAACCGTTGGTTTCGCTGACAGGGTCATTATCCACTGCACCAATCGGTCGTCAAACTGTTGTCATTGAAATGTGCTAGTCTGTAGATGTTTTTGGTGTTGTCCCATAGTCGCCTTTAACGACATCTACGGGAGTAGACGGGTTCGTTCAATAATAAATTTCTATTATTCTTGATGCTTTTGTTAGATTTTCATGTTTGAGGACTTCGTTCCATAAAAATATTTTAGACATGATCAAAAATCTATCTTTTGTTTCACTCAACAAATCTTGGTCTTTTAGATTCATAAAGTCAAAGTCAAAGTCAAAAATGCTTTATTTTGTAGGTACACAGAGTACACTTAAAATAATCAATTTTACATTTTCTAAGCTACTGCTTGTTCAAAGTGCAATTTCCCCTGAGAAAAACAAACAAGAAACTGGAAGGGTTGCTCTTTTAAAATCAGACTTTGATTTTACATAAAGGTTTTAATATTATAAAAAGGTTTTTTTATTTCATTATTAATTGTGAAATAGCCTGGCATGCGAACGATCTCAATATATTCAGGGATGATTATCATCTAAATAGTCTGATATTTCACATTTCTACTTTGAAATCGCAATTACCCTCGCCTCCTATCGTGAGAAATAAATAGCTCAAAACGTGATAAAATAAATGCTATCACAATAATTTAGTAACATGCCCGTAAGCCCTGCGGCCCTAATGTGGGTCGAAATGATTGCTAACATTGTTCTACAAGTCGGTGGCAGCTTTCTAGATTGATCTAAACTTACTTAAATAGTGAAAGGGTCTGCTTGATACTGCACGTTAATAAGTTTGACTAACAACTTAAGTTTAAATTAAAAAAAAAACCGTAAGCATATTCTGTATTTAGCGACCGCCATTTTGAATTTTTTGCCAAATAATTGACCAGTAGTTCAGTAAGCATACACTTTTAAATCGTAATGTATTTATAAATATAAATAACGAATGTATTTATATGGGTGATTTATTTATTTTATTAAAATTAGTTTACCGCTCACGCTACCTACAGGTTGCCTGGAAATGATCGTTTTTAATGATAAGGCCGCCAAATTGTACTATCCCTTTTTTTTATTTATCGTTGTGTTATGATTCTTATTGTTGTACAATAAAGAATATTTTGTTTGTTTGTTTGTAAATCACATGGATAGGGTTCCTGTCGATGATAGAATTTTGCTTGCTTTAGATATAATATAGGTATTTAGTAATAAATCATAGACTACTACTATTATTACTACTAAAATTACCACTGAAATTGGTAAAACATTACGTCAGAGAATAAACTTAGGGCTCCTGTAAACATTTTCAAAAAAAACGATAAATAACTTCTTTATATTTATGGAAAACTTCACCCAGGACAAATATCACGACTCAATAAAATATTTTTAGAAAATGTAAAGTGGCATTTGGTAAATTTTTTTGAAAATTGTTTTAGGAGATCTTATCATCTTCTACAAAAAATTTAAGTTCACAGTCTAACTTTTTTACTAGACTACAGCTAAAAATTGGCAAGGTAACCGACTTCAGTAAGGTTCTCTATCGCCGGAGGGCATCATCAGATCATAACCAAATTTTTATAGGAGAGGATGGTGACAAACTCTATCAAACAAAAAACAATTATCAAAATCAGTTAACAATTGACAAAAATATGGGTATATGGAATGATGATGGAAGATACATATTAAAAAAACATACATACGACATAGTACCTTCTCTTTTTGGGAGTCGGTTAAAAATGTATTCTATGGCACTGGGGATCAAGACAGATTGAACGGTAAATAAATAAATAAATATTTCGGACACTTACACCAATCAGCTAGTCCCAAACTAAGCAAAGCTTGTACTATGGATACTAGATAACGAACAAACATACATAAATATTTATATAAACATCCATGACTCAGGAATAAATGTTTTTATTCATTACACAAACATTTACCCGTCGCGGGATTCGAACCCGCAACCGTTGGTTTCGCTGACACACCAACCGGTCATCTTCACTTCAATTACACTTCTTGTTGGGTGGGGAGGAGGGAATTAACGATACCTTTCATTTCAAAATCCGTTAAGGCGTTTAGCCTAACATAGAAATCCACATACATACATACTTATATACATACTTATACACACTCGAAACCACATTAATACCCTCCTTCCTGGGGCAGTCAGTCAAAAACGGTAATTAGAAAAGAACAACTTCCAAAGTTGCTCTTGTCTGATTCAAATTCATCAATCCGTTGTAGAACGGATGGTAGAAGATGAGGCTGTGACCCACCAGTGGGGATTGTAACCTCCAAAACTTGTAACCTCCTCCTTTCTTGAGAACTCGACCTGAGCTCTAGGTTCAATCTGTACTCTTTATATGTCTGTGCTTAAGTCCAATAAGGCGTCCTCCTATGCAAAATCATCATCAGTCCGTAAACATATATACCTTCGGGATATAGACCTTCCCAAATATTGAGGGAGCATGGGCCATAGTCCGCCACGCTGGCCCTATATGAGTCAGGAACTCAGATGCCTTCGATTTTTATTTCTCAGGCATGTAGGTTTCCTCACGATGTTTTCCTTCGCCGTTTAAGAGCAGTCGGATAAATGCAAATAAGTTATTAAATTACATTTAAAAACTCATTGGTGCATGGCCTGCCTGGGGATCGAACGTGGACCTGCCAAATTGGGAGACTGAGCCACCGATGCTGAGGCAAAGTAAACCTCATCAAATTCCTTTCATCTCCAACTATATTGCATGCATGTCACGCCCTTCTGTACTAGACACTAACGAAATTCAGATTTCTAGAAAGTGCATGATGATAGTAAGAAATGAGCATAGGTCACGAAGTACTAAGGTCACAGTTCAGCCGCGAAAGTGAAACGGATGTGGAAAGGGTCTCAGCGATGAGGAGATGACACAGTTCAAATATTGAAACAGTAAAACAACTTCCATATTGATATAAGAATAAAATAAATGTCAACAAAGCGTACACTTGACAAGATTTAAATAATTTTGAGGGAATATGATTGTACATATGAAATGATTTAGAAAATTATGTAGGTAACTTATTATATAGTAAGGTGTAAAAGTGTATTGTTTTTCTTAGGAATATGGAAAAATACAAGATATTTAGGTACATGCGTTTATTGAGAGAACGGTACAAGAATTCAAATCCTATAATAAGTAAGATGTCTTACATAGACTGCCTTTCCGTCAGCAGCTTCGCCTGGTCAAATAACTTTATCGCAGAAATTTAGTTATCCCGCGGGAACTACTCACTTTATCGGGATAAAAAATAGCCTATGTCTTAATTCAGGTTATATTCTACCTATATATAAAATTTCATCCAAATCCGTTCATCCGTTTCGCCGTGATTGAGCAAGAGACAAACATACAAACAAATAAACAAACAAACAAACACCCAAACTTTCGCATTTATAATATTAGTTAGATTCACAATAATAACACAAAAAAAAAAAAAAAATTTAATGAAAAATTCAATCATGCAATTCGACAAGTCTTTATAGAGAACTCCACTGAGACCTGTATATTATCTGCCGAGGTTGCAGCGGTGGGGTTGTTATGTAATTTCATCGATATCGTCGTTGATTACGTTCTCACATGTGATTGGTTAGCTGATAGCTCGCTCGGCAGTTTGACGTTTCCTGATTGGACATCGTTATCGATGAAGTACGGAATTCCGCACTCTGATCCCGCTTTGATACATGCAGATGGATAGTTCAAGTTTATTCACGCAAGTTGCATCCTATAACTCCTACGAAATAACTAAATGTTATTTCGTAGGATAAAAATTATTACTTGACAAGGTCACATTTTTTATCTTATTAATAAAGTTTTTGACATTATTGCTCATTCACAAAGCTGATTCCCCAGAGAAGAACGAGCAATAAACTCAATGGTTGCTCTTTTAAATAAGTCTGGGTTACAATTATATTGTATTGTATATTTAGACTGAATATCGCCGAGCGGTCTATGTCCATGCTTGCTTATCATCCAGATAGTCAGAAATTTTATAGTAGCCTTTGGTAAATAATTTCTGTTTTATGATGGTTTTGAATTTATTTAAAGGTAAATTTTGAATGTCCACTGGAACCTTATTATAAAAGCCATCCAAGCCATAGTATCAGTTGAATGAAGTTGATTTACCGGATAAGTACGTCAACTCTGTGATTAGCTATGTCACCCAATTACACATAATATAGGGGCCATTATACAAGTACAAACCGATACTTTGCCTAATGGTCGGTCGTTCGCGGCAATATGAGTAGGTATTCGTGTATTTTGTGGGTACGTGACAATTAGAAGTTCATTATTTGAACTTTCCCTAAAATGAGACAAATTGGTGAGGGCAAGAGTCAGTAGTAAGATTAGATGGAAAGCGGGATGTCCAACAGTGAACTATTAGACACCATTTTCTCCTACAAAATGGAGGTTGCGGGTTCGTTCCAGCGCGGTAATATCAATATTCTATTTAGGTTATTAGATAAAATCAGAGCCTGTTAATTTTATTGGCTCTTCTACTCACTTTTACCTGCATTCCTCCTCATTAACAGGGGTATATACAATTTTTTTTGCACAATCTGGACCTCAGTCACCCGTGATTTAAGTGAAAATATAAAATGGATGATCCAGAACAGTGAAGTTATCTGAAGGATTTCGACTTTTAAAAACTACGCCCAATCTCCGGTTCTCCATAATTACAAGCCCGCCGTTGTAATCAATCTATGTACCTATGTAATTCATGTATTTTCTTTATGTACAATAAACCGTTTACAAACAAACAATAGGATTTACAGCCTACTAGCTTTCCGCCCGCCGCTTCGCCTGCGTGGAATAGCTTTTATGCGGATATGTTGAATTTGTTTCCCGCGGAAACTACTCACTTTATCGGTATAAAAAGTATCCTATGTCTTAATCCAGGGTATATTCTTCCTATATACCAAATTTCATCCAAATCCGTTTAGCCGTTTCGCCGTGATTGAGCAACAAACAAACTAACATCCAAACTTTCCAATTTATAATATTAGTTAGATGACACTCGGAACTTGAACAAATGTAACGCGACCACGATTAGGCTGTAGGTGGTAACATACCTACATACAAAGACGGTGAACACATTACTGCTCTTTTGGCTTAGCCGTGGTCGGGCAAAAAGGTGGTAATTGGTTTGACTTGCTTTGTTACTCCGCCCGATGTTGCTTAGCATCGTCTATACGAAACTAATAACGATTTCAACAAACCTTTCCTACACTATTGTTTGATGTATATGACTATAGTTTGACGACCTGTTTGGTGTTATGGTTAGAAACTCTGCTACTATACCAAATGGTCGCGGGTTCGAATCCCGCTAGGGGCATATGTTTGAATGATGAATACAGATATGTTTTCCCGAGTTATGGATCTTTTTCATTTATACATGTATTGATTTACAAAAAAAAATGTATTTGTGTAGTTTGTCAACCATCTTGTATCCTTATGGATATGAGAGTAAGCATCTAGGCTTGTGTTATCACAAGCCTAGATGCTTACTGTGGATCTAGAAGGCGCTGCGTGTTTGTGCAAAGACATTTATTATTAATTATTATTACTATTATCATCATGTTACGTCTTGACGTCAATCACACCTGATACTACTGTACTGACCCGGAAACACCCACACATTTGGGGGACTGGCTATTAACAACAATGCTATTAACATTGCTGCTTGGCGGCAGATTTAGATAAGATGGTGGTAGCTAGCCAGGTGGACATTTAAAATGCCCTACCACCAACCTGTACCTGCACTTAAGCATGTACCCCGCTGGGGATCGAACCCGCGACCTCCGAATTGTAAACCCAATGTTGTTTACATTGAGCCACGGAGGCGGTTACCTACCTATCTACTGCCATTAACGCACTTAAGTACAAGTATTTATTATAATTATAAATTATATTTGCATAACAAAACATTAACTTATCGTTGGTAGGGCCATTAACAATTGACAATGCACTGGTAGATGTTAAACTGTGATTATAAAGTAGGTACTTATTTATAATTTGAAAGTGGGAGTGTAATGTGCTTGGGAGATTTTTAAGCCATGACCGATGGTATTCTGCTTATGTACATCAATAACTTTGTATTACAAAAACAACTTTAATACATCACCAAATTTACATTATAATATCAACTTTACATTAAATTGACAACTTTACATCAACAATGTTGCGTTACATAAACCTATGACGTTTCACTACATATTCGGTGTAGCGGTTAGAAACCTTGACTAATATACTAAAAGGTTGCGGGTTCGTATCCTGCTAGAGGCATATATTTGTATATGCCTCTAGCGTGTACGGACACGTGTACCCGAATCATGGATGTTTTCATTTATATAGTTTTCATTCATATACGAGGGAAGGCCTATATCCCTGCAGTGGGATATTTACGGGCTGTTGATGATGATGATGTATGTTTTAAAAATGCATTGTTTAGTATATCAACCATCTGGCATATGAATGTCAGATGTATTATGAAATACAAGTAGTTGCTTAGTCCAAAATTAGGTAGCATTGTGAGTATGCCCAAGGGTATTTATTTATTTTTAAACAATTTCACATTATATCAACAATTTTGCCTTGGATGAACAAGTTTACATTACATCAACGACCCTATATTACGTCAGCAACTTATATTAATTAAAACTTTACATTTCAACGACGACCTGATAAAGGTCGCGGAAAGTCGCTGAATGCAGGGCTCTTCCAACCGGTCACTCTAAAAATCAGGAGCTGAAAGTTCAGCAGTCGATGGCCTGTGGCTGATGTGATATTCATAAACAATCGATAACTCCCACTTTGTATAAAACACTGCTCCAAAAAACAATGCCTATTGTAACCTCAATTCACGAATAAAATTTATACGCACAAGACATTCAGCATGTACTCTAATATCACAAGAATACGGGTTAATTTACATCGATTTACCAGCACCTGATTGGAATTTCATAAGTTTTGTAACACACCATTGACCTTCGATGGACCATTTCGCGCCATTCGCTTCGCATACGTTAAAGAAATAGGGTTGCTAGCAACAGACAAGTTTCTCCCCAAACTTATGGGTAATTTAATTTGCCAACATACCGTTTAATACTTATTTAAAATTAGGTACATGTATACATTTTATATACATATTTTGTGCCAGAATACGCAAATGCTTCTTTAAGAGCTACTTAAATATGATGCTGTCTGTCACTGAAGCTTCTGATGCGAGACCCTCATAGAGAGATAACTTCCAGTCAATCATACAGATAGCTAAAGAAAAGTAGATTGAAGGTATACAGTTAACTAATAAGTAATCCCAACATATAGTAGGTAAATAAATAATACAAAATAAGTACCTTATGCATATGTTTAATGTAATTCTATTAATATTTAATAGATAAGCACTAAGTAAATTCTTTATTTTCTTGTTCACTTCAAAACATTCTCTATTATGCTCGTTTAAATTTCCTACTCCATGACTCAGGTCTCCCTGTTTCTTCTCTGGTATGTATGCTAGTTTCTTCATAATGTTTTACTTCAGCAAATACCGTTCATAAAATATTAACAATATTATTATTATTATTATTCCCACTGCAGTACCATTTCTAAATAAATGTTTTCCGTGAATTATTCACGGAATAATATACATAACATATAATACTGATATATAATTCAGTGGTACAACCCTGGCTCGAAGTCACACCTCACGCTTCCGTGCTTTGAAATTAAGCCAATTTATAATGGGGTTACTGAACTTGTACAGTCTGCCACAAAGTAAACTTTATTGTCTTGAAAAGAGACTTCAACAATATAATTGAAAATGCAAACTTTTGACTGGATGATATACATTAATCGTGCGAATAAGATCTTAATATGACACACTACAATATTGTCCAAAAAAATTGAGTCACTTTTACCCGTGAATCGGGGTAAATTCAATTGTTTATAACCTGTCCCCACTGCGCGACCAACTGGCAGTCGTCTCTCAACATCGCGGCACACAACCGTGTTCACTTCATTTCGTCAGTTAACACACTAGAAGCAAAATTACCCTCACATCTACAAGAAATTTACTGTCGTTCTAAGTAAATCTCGTGCGGCTCATTAATCTATTTGAGCCGCACTAGATTTCCTTGTACTGACTGTAATTCCCCCATCTAGTGAAGATACCTACCAATTGGTATGATTAATTTTGAAATTATCATAAAATTAACTAAATTCTTCAATATTGCTCGTTATATTAATCGTAACATCAAATAACTTTCTTTTATTTTCAATTTTATCTACATAAAAAGTACTAATATCAGAAGGGAATTGCAAATACTTAACTATTAAAGTATACCTACCTAATGAATAAGCTTGTTCATAAGTATACACATAATGAACTGATATGAATAATGATCTTATATAAGATATTTGTCTTCATATTTTCTGTTTGAAATTCAAAGGCATTCTTAAAAATCTGAATCGTTCAAGCTGGTACTGTATATACACTTATGATCCCAATGATACGTCTAACATAATAAACAGTCCAATGACACTAACTTTAGGCTATCTTCGGGCAAACGGTACATCAATTTACTGCCACCAAAACCTTAACGCCGCGTAGTAAGCAAGCATTACTTACGTAGACTTATCCCAACTAATATTATAAATGCGAAATTGTGTGTGTATGTCTGTAGGTTTGTTACCTCTTCACGCCTATACGGCTGGACGGATTTGGATGAAATTTGGTGGGTAGACAGATTGAGACCTGGAATAATTATATAGGTAAATTTTTTTGTTGAACCGATTTTGATAAAACCTTCCACGCGGACGAAGTCGCGGGCGGAAAGCTAGTATAATATATTATTCTGTATGGACCGGGTCGTTCAAACAAACAAAATGGCACCACCTCATTGGTGTTGGAAGTTGGAGCCAATGGGAATTCAATCACACACCGACTTCGTTCGCGAACGTTGTATCAAATGCTGATTAATATTGTAAAAAAATATAATTCACCACATAAAAACTACCGATAAACATGAGAGTATCTTTTGAGTATAACGAACATAATGTATTACTTTTTTAATCAATATTGTAATTTTTTCTTGCATTTCTATGTCAACAATTATAGGTTGTGAGTACAGATTAAAAAGAATTGGTTATTTTGGCCATTTATTGAGATGACGCTGTTTTATCCACTAAGAATTGTGTTCAATTGTTATCATCAAAAAATATTGTAAATTATTTTGCGCAATAAGGAGTATTTGTATTGTATTGTATTGTATTGTATTGTATTGTATTGTATTGTAACAATTAGCGCGAAAAAGATGTGTTGGCCTACTGTTCCTACAATCGACTGAACATGCATTCATAACAAGTTAATTTTGAGTATTAGTGTCATTATTATTCTAGTTTCACTAACAAGCGCTCTCTAAAAATGTCAAATGTCGTTTAAAACTACAAAATTAACATTTTAACTTTAATTAGTAACGATTAAAGTGTGCGTGTGTGTGTGTTTCACATAGCTACATACGTCCACGTTGAACTTTCATAACAGTTAATTAAACTCTCACAATTTCTCACTCAAGTATTCCTTTTTATTATTATTGTTAAGTTTCTTACTAAATTTACACTGTCTGTTTTATTTAGTAAAGTAATATAACATAGCTATGGAAGAGTGAGATCTTCTGATACAGGTATTGCTATACTTACAAGAAGACCTTAACAACTCATGTATTAAAACTAATATTTTACTGATAATAAATAATTTTGAATTTTGAAAAATTAACGAGACGTCTTGGCGCCTTGCCAGATAAAACCACAAACCTACAATACTTTAAACAGACTGAGGTACATTTCCATGCAAAAGAATAAGTTACATTTAGGGTTTGACGTACGAGGAAGCATTTAGAAATAGACCATTATCTGGTTTATCAAATTACGAATTTGCTTATTTAACAAGCAATATTTATATTTAATAATCTAATGTAACTAATATTATACAAACATTTATTCCCGAGTCATGGATGTTTATATAAATATATATGTAAGTTTATCCGTTATCTAGTATCCATAGTACAAGTTTTGCTTAGTTAGGGACTAGATGATTGGTGTAAGTGTCCCAAATATTTATTTATTATTATAATTGTGAAAGTTTGGATGTTTGTTTGTTGATCAATGTGAATCAGATGAACGGATTCGGATGAAATTTGGTATATTGGTACATCATACCCTGGATTAAAACAATAGGATACTTTTTATTCCGATAAAGTGAATAATTCCTGCGGGAAAATTAAATTTCCGCTATAAAGCTATTCAACGCAGGCGAAGCCGCGGGCGGAAAGTTAGTAGAAAATATATTTAAAATAAAAAAACCCCGATGTTCTAAATATAATAACATGCACAGCAATTGTATTAAACCATACATGTTCGAAACGTCTGAATCAATTTTCATAAAATGTGGCAGGCCTTTTGATATAGTAAGTAGTCTGTTAACCACTAAACAAAACAGGTCGTGAAATATATACTCGTGTTAAGCTATTATACATGTGTGTGTATCCATATAATAGATTTATCAGTTATTAATTAAAGCAGTCATTATTTAGCAGCTATCGGGGTTTTATTTACTTTCGTTCACACGTATGTCGTTAGGTGCTGCATAAGGAAAATGGAATGGTATGTGTATATCGACTACTGCGGTGAGGTTAGGCCACTGCTGTGCGTTTATAGGGTTGCCATAAACGGGTGGACTAAAGATAATTAATAAAATAAATGAATAAAGTAAGTAAAACCCCGATGGCTGCTACATAATGACTGTTTTAATTAATAACTCATAAATCTATTATATGGATACACACATGTTCAATATCTTAACACAAGTTATGTCATGTCGACCTATTTGGTGTAGTGGTTAGAAACTCTGACCACTATACCAAAAGGTCGCGGGTTCGAATCCCGCAAGAAGCAAATGTTTTTATGATGAATACGGACACGTGTACCCGAGTTAGGGATGTTTTCATTTATAATAAGTATTTATTTACAAAAAAAAAATATTTATGTAGTATATCAGCCATCTGGTGTACACAACACAAGCCTATAGTTGCTTAAACTGGCACTAGATGGCGCTGTGTGTCCAAGGATATTAATTTATTTATTTACAAGTATGTACCGGATGAGTTTTATCATTGTAAGGAGAAAATAGGGCATATTTGGTAAGTGAAATAGAAGTTATTGGCATTGGTAGGTCAATTGTTTTTTTTTTCAAATCCATCATCGACGCTCTCATCCCGGAGATTGATATGTGACTGGCGGGATTCTTAGGGTTCCTATCACGCGAAAATTATTAGGAACCCATATTTTGTCCAAGTTTTTTTTTATTTTATAATTTAGTGTAGTAATTATGTGGATTAGGCTATTCGATTACCGTTTTGAAAATGAAAAAAAAAAAAAACTATCTATGCCAATACCTTCTGTTTCACTTACTTTGGACTTTTGACGACCGGTTGGTGTAGTGTATAGTGACCCTGTCAGCGAAACCAACGGTTGGGGGTTCGAATCCCGCGAGGGGTAAATGTTTGTGTGATGAATACGAACATTTATTCCCGAGTCTTGGATGTTTATATAAATATTTATGTATATTTATCCGTTATCTAGTATCCATAGCACAAGCTTTGCTTAGTTTGGGACTAGATGATTGGTGTAAGTGTCCGAAATATTTATTATTTATTTATATTATTTATATGAAATTGGCTTGGCTTGACTTAATATGCCCCATTTTTTTCTTTGCGGTGAAATAACTCATCCGGTATAAGTCTGTATAGACACTACATACATTTTTGTAGTATCAGCAAAGCGCCGCGATTTACCTATTTTATATAATTAATCATTTCTATCGTTTAGTATTCATTAACACTTGAATCACGGCGGACACATAACTCATAGCCAATCATTTAACGTAGCAATAAATCCTACCGAACAATATAGTTTCTTTTATTTATTATCATATTAAAATGGTGTACAGCAGTAGCAGATAGTACATCTTTATGGTCCTTCGAGCCAGCTCGCTCATACTACAAAAATGTACGGCTGTACCGTACAGTCTTTAACTTGCGAGAGCAATAGCAGGGGAAATGCGTAAACGATCCTGTGTCAAAGTGACTTTGGGTTGTTTTAAAGAGACAGAAAAGTTGCGTAAGAACAAAATAATATGATTTAAAAAGAAATAATGTAGAAGGTATACGGACACTTTTGGTCATTATACTGTATTACATTAAGCTTTAAATGCGATCTGGCGGACAGTTGATAGGTGGTATAAATATTTACCTAAGAGATGCAAAATCATAATATTTCCAAATTCTTTATCAAATCAAATCAAAATACACCGTTATTGTACAATATCAATATAAATAACAAATAAAAATACATACCATAGAACATACTATACATCCAGTTCATCGTTTCCAAACAAAACGCTATTGCCTTGTTGAACCAGCTAAACCAATTTGGAAATGGTATTTCATTTTGAGTAACTGGGTTACAGAGATATAGTCATTTATTTGATATACTTCTGTCTCGTTTACAGATTGCACTCCTTCTCGCCGGCATCATTGCGCTGAAGAAGCTCATGTCGCAGAAGAGCAGCGGCGGCCACGAAAGCCACGGGTGGTCGTCAGGCGGTGGTGGCGGCGGCAGTGGAGGCTGGGACCGCAGATCGTACAACGACGTCTCTGACCTAGCATACTCTGCGTACAAAAAAGATTAGATCGCTTATTTTGTGGCCACACACTTGCGCAGCCGTATGTTTATATGCCTATATTCCTAAGACTTCCAGCTATGTGAACTTGCATGTTTTCTTTACGCGTAGGTAAATTGGTAGACATCGTTGAATTGCTGTGGTATTTTCTTACAAAGGGCTTATCTATCGAACACACCACGCATAGACACCTAATGGTTTATTTATTCTGTCGACTAGCTCAGGCATGAGGGAGGCGGGATACTGCATTCCGATTTACCCTATCAAGGTCATTATTTACGTGACCTTGATAACTAATCAACGTTCAATAAGCTGACAGGTTTAGCCAATGACTGATTAGAATTTTGGGCATCTGTTCTATTTTTGGTGTGACGATAAATCTCGCCTGTTATTAGGAGTCCATGGTCGGTTTTATCCAACCTCAAGTATTGTCAGTTTGTTCATTTCGCGTAGGTCGGATTTTGAAAGGGCTACTATTTCTAAATTTAATACAGAGTAATATTTCATTCAACGTGTAACCGAAAGGGTATATCAAGCCGAAAGGGTCAGATACAGTATCTTATTCAGAGGATCTGTGCGTGACTTCAGACCAAACGCGATTACTTTGATAAATAAAAATTATGATTTTAGATTTTAGGCATAGGCTAGCGCTATTGCCCCGCTGAATGTAAAAGCTCAGCTGCTGAGCAAAGTAGGCGCCAGCTCTCAGATCTCCGGAGGCGTGGAACAGTCTAAATAAATAAGTCTTCAATTGTAAATCGATTTCGATGATTTTTTTTTGAAAGGGTACACCGTCAGGTTGCTCCTATAAAACTTGGTGAAGATCTGATGATGAGCGCCGGATATGGCGAACGCAACCTTAGAGGAGTCGGTTGTTTTGTCAAAACCCTACAGATTCCGTAAAGTCCCAAATGGATAAAGTAGTTTTTTCATGTTCTCTTTTTGGAAAATTCAAAGGAAAAATTACCTATTACTGACACATAAAAGGTTGTCGCAAGTGTGTCCTAAGAACGTCATGAATTCGTGATGAATTCGAATTGATCACGGGATGAATTCGATTCTCGATTATCTCAGCTTTAAGATAAGGCTTATTTTGATCATCTCTGTGTGATGCAGATGTCATTCTCTAGTTTACATCGACGAGACATTTGTTTCACCTTTTTTTTTAATAATTTTCTTTTTATTTCGTTGTTCTATGTTGTAGCTCAGTATTGTTTAGTTTAATATTTGTTAGTAAAATATTTCTTAGTTAATTTACCCACCTTTTTGGAACAACTGTCTCGTTTATTAATTTAATGTTAAATGTGCTATTTTAATTTAAATTATTTATTTAAATTCTAACTAATGGAAATAATGGAGGAAGAATTTTTACGATAATTTATTTTTAATTGTCCTAAAAGGGCAATGGGGAGTACTTTTTATAAAAAGGTCTTATTTATTCTAGACATAGGGAACGAACTTTTAGAATAATTATTTATTGGACAATTATTTTTGTGCCTAAATACTCATTTACATTTAACAACTTAAGCCAACATAGATATTTATTTTTTCGGGATACAGATACTACGACTTTGCCCGCGGGTATAGATTAATTTTGTTCCTTTAATATTTTTTTTATTTATTTTTTTGTTTGTTTGTTTGTAAACGCTTTATTGTACTTCATAATAGATAAATTAAATGTAACTTAAAATTAAGTACAAAGGCGAACTTATCCCATAAAGAATTTTTGTTCTTTTATTATTTAAACTTTTTTTTAAACATCTAAAGGCATTATCGTATGCATTAAAATTAATATTTTCTCATAGATTAAAGCTATTGACAAAATCTTTAATAAATCGATAGAAAATTTAATAATTTATTGTACTGTCTATTCGCATTTCTTTGTAATGTTAAATAAAGTAAAAATTAAATTTATGTATTGTATTTATTAGGAATGTGAATACAAAATGGCTGTTGGTATTTCATAAGGACAACAAGATTGCTTGCTTCACTTCGATCCTACATATTTTTAGACCTTCCTCTTGTTACCTGAACAGCGATATACCGAAACTAGACGTATAGAGTAATCCAATCATAGAGGTGGTAATAGTATTCACTAAAATTTTGTAGAATATTTTTAGAATATAAAGAAACAAAAATATACTTAGGTGTGATAAACGTACTACACGGTGTGGAAAGATTAGTCGGGCCCTGGAGGGAAACTACCTTAAATCCTTAAGCTGGCTCATTTTACTTATAGGAATCCTTGAATGCAGTTTTGTTTCTTTTTAAAAATAAAGGAATGTCTTCTTCAAGTAAAATGAGCCAGCTTAAAGATTTAAGGTAGTTTCCCTCCAGGGCCCGACTTATCTTTCTACCCTGTATACATTTTTTATGCACATCGGGTTAGCAATTGCCCTCAATCACACCTGATGTTAAGTGAAGATGAGGCCGAAGGTAGTAGCGTACTGACCCGGAAACCCCATGTTATATGGGGGACTGGCTATCTTATCTCTGACAATCAGAACACAACAATGCTATTAACATAGCTGTTTAATATGCCCTACCACTAACCAAACCGAGTACTAAATATATACCCCGCTGGGGATCGAACCCACGACCTCCGAATCGTAAACCCAATGTTATGTAGTGTAGTGGTTAGAAACTCTGCCTCCGAATTCGATTCGGGTTCGAATCCCGCTAGGGGCATATATTTGTATGATGAATACGGACATGTGTACCCGAGTTATGGATGTTTTCATTTATAGTATTTATTTTCAAAAAAAATATGCATTTATGAAGTATATCAACCATCTGGTATCCACAACACAAGCCTATAGTTGCTTAAAGTGGAACTAGATAGTGTTGTGTGTATGTCCAAGGATATTTATTTATTATTATTATTTAATGTTGTTCACATTGAGCCACGGAGGCGGTTAATACATTAAATAAACAAATCACTTCATATCGTAATCATATGTGACCTGTGATATTACGATGAGTAACGTTTATGAGTACTACATTACCATTAACAAAAAGTCCAAAAGTTTTATTGACCATTGGATTTATATTTGACTATAATTTTCCATGTTTTGGGGGCCAATTGCCATAACCGCCACGCTTGGCAGGTGGGTTGGCGATCGCAGTCGGTCGGTAGCGCAGAGCAGCCACCCCTCTGTGGTCGGTAGTCTTATTACAGGACGGAGCATGGGCAGGCCCAGGTGGACCGAGACGATTTGGCAAAGATCGTGCGGGAAGCCGCAGGACGCGAGCAGCGCGCAAGTCCGATTGCTGTAGAGATCTTTGGGGGAGGCCTTTGTCCAACAGTGAACGTCTTTCGGCTGATATGATGATGATATTTGTCCATAACATAGATTATATCACTTTATTACACTGTAAAGACTTTATTACATTACGGAGGATACAGGATCCTTGTTGTTACCAAAAGTGTTGAATAGAATCAATACTTATCTTTTCGTGGGTACAAGGCGACTAAAGAATCATGGATAAAGGTAAACTATAGTAAGCAGTTTATATATAAAAATTTTTTTTTGACGGGGGGAAAACGAATTTACGCCTTCTACCCGCCGCTGACCCTCGTTCCAGACGGGAGCGGTCCTACCCACTAAAAACCCCCCGGCGTTCCTTCGCGCGCACCGAAACGGCGTGGCCACGAGGGAGGAATCTTCTGATCCAGCCACCTCAAAAAGGCGCGTGGGAACACCACGCGCGCCTTCTCGCGAGGCTTGAGTTTATATATAAACGGACATAGCCCGGCGTAAGTTGAAGTGAAGTGAAGATACACACACAACTCTATTATAAGTTGTAATAGTTGTACTTAATTTTTGTTTTTTAGTTTTTATTTTAATTACTGTGAAATAAGGCTACATTTCGTAAGAATAACACCAAGCGGAGGGCGGAGTGTGAGTTTTGTTTCGACTTAACTTTACTACCGCGTTCACGTTTACGTGACGATTTGTATGAAGAAATGTGCAGCGCCTCTAGCGGATAGTTTGCAAAACGATTTTTTTCATTGATACTTTTTGCGTAAACGCGAACGCAATGGTAAAATTAAAAACGAACCAAACCTCGCACTTCGCACACAAAATGATTGTTGCATCTAATATTTTTGTATGTGTTTCGTAAATGCAAATAAACGCTTTATCTATCTATCTATCTAAGTGGCAGTAGGAAGGGCATATAGCTCGAAGACTGGTGGCCGGTGGGGCATTGAAGTTCTCGAGTGGAGACCACGTACCGGCAAGCGCAGCGTAAGACGTCTACTCACAAGGTCGCTCTGGAAATCTATGTTCAACAAGGAACATCCTGTGGCTGATATGATGATGATACAAACTGTAACAATTGGGTTTACGATTCGGAGGTCGCGGGTTCGATTCCCAGGGGGTAAATATTTAATTAGTCGGTATGGTTGGTGGTAGGGCATTTTAAATGTCCGCCTGGCTAGCTACCAGCATCTTATCTAAATCTGCCGCCAAGCAGCAATGTTAATAGCGTTGTTGTGTTCCGGTTATCAGAGATAAGATAGAAAGTTCTCCAAATGTGTGGGGGTTTTCGGGTCAGTACGTTTCCACCTTCGACCTCATCTTCAATTAACATCAGGTGTGATTGAGGTCAAGTACCAAACCGTTGTGCATAAAGAAAAAAAAATGAATTAAAAATAAGTTCTGCATTAAAAATACTTTGAATAACAAACAAGCTATAATACTCCATCATATTATCACATTATTATTCTAGTACAAAGACGAGTAACATACAGTCCATCTAGGAGTTCCAGTGGCAATCTTCTGGCTTCATCTTCAGACCCTCTCACGTGTAATGGAAAGTGCTCATGGCAACGAAACAAATTAACCCAAATTCGACTATTTTGCCATTTGTCATCAAGGAGTTCCAATACCTATATAACAACTCCATCATCACATCAGCTCGATAGTACCGTAATGTGCCAAAATTCAGCTTAGATACCAGCAAGAGGTTGAAAGATGCTGTAGCGTGTGGTTTACTCCCTCATTTGGTCCAAATGTTTAACTGTTGTACTTTTTTCATACAGACTCCAAAAAGTAAGCCTTACTATACCCAGTATTTAGTAATAATTGGAAAGTCTGTAGTCAATTTTGGAGGCGAGGCTTCGCCCAAGCAGAAAAAAGAGACACCCAAACCCGAAATGATCTCTAATTCTCTGTAATACATAGAAAATACACTAATAAAAGTACTACATAATTATCTATTTTGGGGGTTTCGCGCTAGTGGCCAGGCCATTGGTTTGTGAGCAGTTGATTTCTATTCGCAAGTTTAAGTGTGGTTTCGATGCTGCGCCGATCATTTATTTATGTAAAAGCAGTCATGTGTTTCTTATAATCTAATCGAATAACCCCGGCGATTTTTCGGTTGGTTGGTCGGCTAGTAAAAGACGGCAATAGACCGATTACCACCCGACAAACCATTAACTAATACGTAAAAAATTGGTCGGCTAATACTAAAAATTCATATTACTAACTTACTAACCAGGCTGGTTGATGGTTAAGAAAAGAAATTACTAACCGTCCAACCAGGTGGACAGAGTGGTTGGTCGGCTAGTAATAGCGGACCGTCCGGCTGGCGCGGCCAAAGTTCTGGTCAAACGTCCGATTCCGCGCGGTCACACGTTTGTGCTGCGCACACGGTACCTTTATTAATAAAAACCATAATATCTGAACTACTACAGCTATAGTGACAATAATTTAACATTCAGAATCGATGCAGAAATAGCACAGTAAAGATTAGTAAATGTTGATGTGTAGTTTCCTATAGACAATAATTATACAATTTATTGTTAAAAAAAATCACAAATAAAAAACCAGCCCCAAGTCTCTGGTTGGTGGAATGGTACCCAGAAGGCTGGCCGCGTTGCCTCGCTGTATAGCAAGGCTGATTCTTTCTTTCTAATTTCCTATAGTGGCATTTTAATACGAGTGTTTTCGTGTTTCGGAGAGCACGTTATATAGTCGGTTCCGGTTGTTTTCAATTGAAGGCAGTCGTTAAGCCAAGTCGGTGGCCTTTAGGGTCGGCTTAGAAACACTAACTGTCAAGTGGCCACTAGTCTGAGATAAATTAACCAATCCGCTCTGGACCCGCGTGGTGATTATGGCCCATATACACTCCTCCCAGTGAGAAGAGGCTGTGCCCTCACAGTGGAGAAGCATTGATGATGAACTTCATATAATCTACCTATCAGTGATGGAATAGGGCCGAAGATAAAAGCGCCCTCACCGAAAACCTCGAACTTATGGCTTCTCAACTTATAGTATCTGAGTCGAATCTGATGGGAGGAAATGGCATGATGCCACCACTGCGCGTGCGACTAGGACTGCGCTCAGCACACGTTGGAGGACTGCCCATAGGGCATGGCAGTCGGACCATAGAGACAAGATCTGTTTCCGCCAGCATTAATCTCTCTCTCTAAACATGCCTCTGTAGGGATATAGGCCTTCCCTCATATAATGAGGGAGTATGGGCCAAAGTCCACCACCCTGGCCCAATGCGGGTTGGGGACGTCACATGCCTTAGGATTATTATTTCTCAGGCATGCAGGTTTCCTCACGATGTTTTCCGTCACGTTAAGAGCAGTCGGATAAATGCACATAAATAATTAATTAAATTTCAAAACTCATTGGTACATGGCCTTCCTCGGGATCGAACCCTGACCTCCCAAATTGGGAGATCGCGTAATAACCGCTGTGCCATCGACGCTCCGACGCCGAAAAAAGGTTCAATCATTTACTACCTGAATGACAAACACGTTTGGTGTACTTCGACCAGCTCCCCAAAGTTATAAAATTGTAATAGTTATATAATTTTTATTTTATAATTACACCAATGATCCTGTGGTTTTCTTGCGCCGCTTCTTTTATCACAGTTGATTTCCCTCTCCGAAGGTTGAACTTCAGTCAAGCTCCAGAAGGAGGCCGCAGAGTGGGATCAGAAAATTAAAATACCTATTCCTTTTCTCTGACTACAATAAAATTGATTGGTGCAAATGTCCGAAATATTTATTTATTAAAAAAAAAATAAGCTCATTGATACTTTACAAAGCAACTTTAGGGTTAGGTAATACATGAACACATTCAGCAAGCCTTTCTGGCACAAATGTTATCTCACTGAATAATTATTGTAACAAAAATTTATATCATTTTAAGAATAAATTAGTTACCAAAGATTCACATAATTAAAAGTAGATGGAAGGTTTGCTGAACAGTGAGTGACAAGGTGTTATTTGCCTATTAGGTTGTAATTAGTTGCTACATATTATAATATTGTATTATATTTGGCTTCATGGATTCAGGCATTTAATATTTCATCTTTTGGCATTCGTCTTGGAGCAGGTAAATGATGATGTACTTATTTCTAAACAGCGCCATCTATGTGGATCTATTAGAACTCAAATAAACGTAACGTTTTCTATTGTTAAGCGTAACTCACGTAACGATACTTGGATGAACTACACACAATGGCACGGCGCTGTGCTGCAACTCCGATATCTAAGTTAATAAAAAGACGGGCCAAGTGCGTGTCGAATACGCATATTTTTAGGGTCACATGCCAAGTAGGTATTGCTAGATCAATTTAATTCTTGTCAATCAATCAATCAATTAAAAACCTTAACTCTGCCTTTCCAGGTGTATTACAATTACTAAATCTAAGTTATATTTTTATCGTCCTTAATAATTTATCCCGAGTTATGATGTTTTATTTCAATATTTATGTATTATCTGTTGGGAATGTGTAGATTTGGAAATCTGTAAAATTAAGAGTCTGTAGAATTGGGAATTTGTAGAGACAGGAATCTGTAAAGGAAATCTGTAGGATTGGGAGAAAACCTCCCATAACTACCTAAGCTTTGCTTAATAATTGTCAGACAATGAGTCAGACTTCAAACTTATATTGAGAACAAACCCTTTTTTAAGACGGTTAAAAGTAACTACAAATAATTTAATTAACCCAATGTTCTTTACGTGCAGGAAGGATATAATGTCTGATAGTGCTGTAAGAAACTTGGCAATGCGCTACCGTGCACAAATCTGTCTGACATTGTATCGCTTCATCAAATACTCATGATAAATAGCAACTGACAAATTCGCAATTAGCTAAAACCGTGTGCACCAATTGAAAAAGATGCTTTATAAAGTTTTTTTCATCAATTGCGTGTAATTTTGCGCATGCTTTACATTTCACCGACACAAGGTAAATGACTTTACATGATGATATTTACTAGTATTCGTTACGTGGATCAATTGGTTAGTTAATCGTATAATTGTCTCCTAAAAAATGGATTTTACGATCGTTATGTTGTAGCTGAGGCGATGGCGAGCAAAAGCGGAAAGAAATACAAAAACTAAACGAATCAAGTAGGAGCCAGGTATAGGGACAGGTATCATGGGGGTCAATTGCACTAAGTTTGAACGATAATACTAAAACTAAACCCTTACATAATTTTAGTCCACCGTCAGCCTTCCGTCTACGGACCACTAGGCGTGGCCCGTATTCCACCCGAATATGGGTCTTTACCTATGAAATTGGAGTTTTCTTTCTTCGTTAATCATATGTACCAATTCCTGCGATTTACAAAGCTATATCCAAATTGGTTTTTTATTTGGAAAATAGAATATTATTTCAAGGTTTCACATGAAATATTTTTTAATTTCTCGGCTAAATCACATAATAAAAAAAATTTGAACAGAGCTCTTTTCGCGTGCTTCCCCCATAATCATTTCTTAGATTCGCTGAAACTTTTATAAAGCGGTTACTTTTAAATTAACGCTGCCTATACTTAACTTAATGTTATCCGATAATACACACAAAGTTTAGCTAAATTTGGATTTGCCGTTCTCAAAAAAAATCAAAAATGTTTGTAGGTATGGAGAAAACAGTCGTAATGAAATTCTTCACACAAAACGCCAATTTCATAGGTAAGGACCTAATATTTACTCTGCCGACTGTACGTGTTAAAGTAATTAGAACCCATTAAACTATTCATTTATCATACCGTGCCGATATAAGTAATTTATTTCCGCGGACATTGCGACGACGCACGGTTGCATGTTGTTTACGCGCGAATACATCTGCGCCTGCGCTCACGATCGCTTCTACGTTGCGCAGTATAAGTATAACACAATGGAGACATTCGTATAAATGCTAATTAAACAAACAACTGCCAAACGCCAAATAACATTGTTTTTTCGGTTGTCGGAGATAAGGATAAAGATTAAGGGGCAAATACGCTTTTAAATAAGGTTCCATTGGACATTTAAAATTTAAATAAATTAAAAACCATCATAAAATAGACATTATTTACCAAAGGCTATTATAAAATTTCTTACTATCTCGATGATAAGCAAGCATGGACATAGACCACACGGCGATATTCAGTCTAATTATACAATATAATATAATTGTAACCCAAATGTATTTAAGAGAGCAACCCTTGAGTTTCTTGCTCGTTCTTCTCTGGGGAATCTGCTTTGCGAATGAGCAATAATGTCAATAATTTTAATATTAAGATAAAAAATGTGATGTTTTCAAGTGATAATTTTTATCCTACGAAATAAATATTTTTTGACTTTGACTTTGACTATCTGTCAGACCCCCAAATAAAATGATCGGATTTCCGGGTCACGTTTCCACCTTCGGCCTCATCTTCACTTTGAAGTCAAGTCCTTAACCGTTGTGCATAAAAAAAAAGAAAATGGAATTGTCGCGCTATCCTACAACGGTTTTAACGTCCGAACGAAAAAAATTAGGATCAAATTTGAAAAATGAATTCGCGCTTATTTTTTCTGAACGATTAAATCTTTGACTAAAAAAAACAAGGCGTTTAGAGATTACCACGAGAATTAAAAAATACAAGACTAATTTCTATTAAAATGATTAGCGCGATACGAAACGTGCTTAACGTAAAGTTTTTGGTTATGATTTAGTTTTGGCGCGATTTGGACTTCCAACAGGTTGCTCTAGTGATTACCAGTGATATATTTATCTCTCTATCTCTCTCTATGTTCAGCAATGGACATCTTGTGACTGATATAATGATGACAATGATAACACAAAGCAACATAAATAAAGATAAAGATTATTTTAAATAAAGATAAAAAAAATGAAACATAAATACAAAAATAAAAATAATAAGCCCCGAAGAAGTAAACATATAATATTATCCAGGTAAACAAAGTAACTGTGTTAAAAGTTAAATATCTACGGAATATCTGAGCCGATTTTCATCGAACATGGATGAAGAATAAAAGGTTTATTTATTCTGTATTTAAAAAGGAATCTTAATTTATCCAATAAGGTCGCCACTGGACAGAATAAACCCTCTTAACAGCCAGACACTAGGTAAATTTAAATAAAAACTTGTAAAAAGAATACATCTTCATCAAAATTAACAATAACATTGATAAATTACATGTATAATTTAATAAATAATCTACTTATAGTCCAGTAAGGATACACTTAAAGGCCGCGATTTTTTGAACATGGATAGAGTACCTGTCAGTGACAGAATAAAAATGTTTTCTAAGAAATCGTTAGCTTACTTTAGATATAGTATAGGTATTTAGTAATAAAACATAGACTATTAGGTCAAAATTACCACTGTGAATTTCATTGGCTCAGAGAATATACTTCGAACTTATGTCATTATTTAAAAAAAAATGATCAATAACTGATGATTTATGAAAAATTTCTCGTAGGGCAAATATTACGATACAATAAACTATTTTTAGAAAAAATAAAGTAGCTATTGATTAATTTTTCAGAAAATTGTTTTAGGCGATCTTAGCATCTTCTACAACGCAATGAAGTTCACAGTGGTAACTATAATTTAATATTGTAAGTTTTATAACTAATACCTATAATATACCTAAAGCAAGTTAATTGTTAGAAATCATTTTAATTTTATTACTCTATCGTTACCCCCAAATTGCTTATTTTTACTGGAGTATTTTACCACCGATGTTTAACATTGTCAAGGAGCCAGTTAAATCAATTGTAAAATTAATTAATTACGAAATAAAATATTACCAATGACAAAAAATAGAACACTCACGCAAGTGCACGACTAGTAAATAATAGAAACGAACTTTACTGTGTGTCTATCTGTGCGTACAGCGATATATTTTAATTAAAAGTGAAGTGTCATTCTCTTTCCGTTTAATTTCACTGCTTCCTATTATGCGGGCAACCCAATTAAAAAGATTGTAAAAAAAATAAAAAAGAGAAATATTATGAATGATTATTACTCTCTTTGGAGTCCAGGCGTCTAGTTGCAGATGCTGTATTTCTGTACAATATCTTACACAACTTCATTGACTGCCCCCAGCTTTTGGAGCGCTTGCATGGGATTGCTAGTACCTAATAGAATATCGGCACGACGTCAACCCAAAATGTTTAGTGTGCCTTCTGGTCACACGAACTATAACACAAAATTCTGTTTTGCTACGGTGCATGCAAGAATACAATAAATATTTCTTGGAAGTTGATATTTTTAACGTTAAATTCACTAAATTTAAGAATTCAGTAGGTGAGGCTTTAATTGGGGTGCGATGTCAGGCAACCTCCCCGTGTGCCTGATGGCTACTGGTCCCCCTGGATACGTCTGGGGGGAAGAGTAGTCGTTGGGCCGGTGCACCCTGGGCATCGGTCAATAACTTCCCACTGTAAGGGTTCTTATTGGCCGATGGCGAGTAGCCTGACATGGGGGGGCTCCTCTGCGTGTCCCTCTGATTAGCAGAGGGCACAGCGGATGGAGCAGATAGACGCTCCTCTCTTAGTGGGGGAGTAAGGGCGGGCTCGGTGTGCACTCGCACTGCCACCGAGCAGGCGGGGGGGGAATTTCCTACCCCTTGCCACCGCCGGGCTCGTAATCCTGGACTGCAGTGTCGTGGTCATGTCTCGCGGCTGCGGACTGGGACCGAGGGTCTTGGCTTAACCGCCCGGACCATGAGGAAGGAAAACCTCTATAAAAACCAACCCAAATTTTGGCGCTGGGGCACGCGGCGCCGAATGCCCTCGTCGTCCTACCGCCGAAGATCCTTCGGAGGTGGAACGGCGGGGGAAGGTGGAGGGTATACTCCACCACTAGCGGCCACCCTGGGGTACCGCCCGACCCCCCAGGCGTAATAGGGTTTCCCGGGTGCAGAGGGCACCGCCCGGGACGACCATCCTTTCCCTCTTACTCGTGGGATCAAAATATGAGCTTAATAAGAACCCCCCCCAAACAAAAAACATCACCATCCAACAACAATAAGACCTACATGAACAAAGGCCGAACCCCGCCCACCAGGGTGTTCGTAAATACGCAGAGGGAGGTAGAGGAGCCGGGCAGGGTAGGAGGGAATAATTGCCTCCTCGAGCCCTCCCACGAGATCCCGACAGCACCGAAGGGCGTCAAGCCGATCGTGCTGTCGGACTCCGAAGTATCGTCGCCAGCCCTACTGCTGTCGTCACCGGCCCCGGGGATACCGCCCCGGAGTCGAGGACGACAGCAAGTTCTCATGATGCCGGCGACGAGAATGATTGACGAAGCAGCAGGGAGTGAGGAGTGTTTCTCCCCACGGAGGGTCCTATCTGGAGACCTTCCGATGGACCTCCTCACTCCGGAACCAAGGTCGGAGGCGGCGCCGGATTTCCGGCACGCAAAGGATCAGGCCCGCAAAAGACTGCGGGCGTCGGCGTCCCAGTCGGACGAGTTGACAAGCGGCGACTCGCCCGACTCTAGACCCTTGGTGAGGCCCAGAACATCGGGGCCCGCCAAGCGCGGTAAAAGGGGGCGTCCGCCCACCACGGGGCGGTATGTGGGACTGGCTAAGGCCAAGGCGGAGCTCCTGGAGCTGAGACGCCAGGAGCTTCCACTGCAGGCAGAGGAGGAGGCGGCGGAGATGGTCCGCGAGACGAGCTGTAGGAGAGCGGCTCGTCTTGCGGACGCATCCCCGATGCTGAGTGGCGTCGAGGCGGAGGGTGCCGGCACTGTCGAGGACCTGAATAAGCAGGTGCTCGACAGTGTTGGAACCATCATACACGTCGCCACAAAGTCCGGCAGCCTGAAGGGTACTTTTATAAAAGCCCTGAAGGCTGCCGCCGCCTCCATCACAGAGGCGACGGAAGAGCTGAGGCAGCGGACTACCTCAGACGAGACCGCGAGGCTGACCCGCGAAAATGCTCGCCTAAAGGCCGAGATGGCCGAGCTCCGTAAGGAGATGGGCGAGCTCCGGGTCAGCCTCGAGCGGTCCACGGTGCAGATGCGGTCCTCTCCTCCAGGGAAGGACCAGGACCTCGAGCGCACCATCATGGAGCGAGTCGGCACCATGATGGGGGCGAGGCTCGAGGCCCTGGAGGAGAGGCTGCTGCCCGCGAGGCGGGAGAGGCCGCCATTAGCGGCGGATAAGAGGGCGGCAAATTCATCGATGCCGTCCTCGTCAGGTGCGGTAACCGCCGCTGCGCCCACCATCAGGCGCACACCACCACCGCCGCCTATAACGGGTGCCTTACCCCCGGCAGCGACCATCCCGCCGGGGAAAAAGGCAACTAAAAAGACGAAGGGTCCGGCGAAGAAAGGGGTTGCCGGACCCTCAAAGCCGACCCCTCGGGAGTCTCGACCACTGCCACCCGCGCCCACGTCTATGGACGAGAGCTGGGTGGCAGTGGTGAAGAAAAAGCGGAAGCCCCGAGCGCAAATCTCGGGAGCTAATACGACGACGGCGGCTGCCAGACCTCCCGCCCCCCCCTCAAAAACACCGAGGGGAAAAAAGAAAAAGGGGGGTCCGACACCTAAGAAGGGGGCTGGACTCCGAGCCCCCCGTTCCGCGGCCATTGTCCTAACCCTCCAACCGGAGGCACGGGACAAGGGCGTAACCTACGGGTCGGTGATGACCAAGGCCAGGTCCAAAATCGAGTTGGACGGCCTCGGTATCACCGGCTTGAGGTCTCGTACGGCGCGGACGGGGGCCCTTATTTTGGAGGTCCCTGGAGCCACCAGCGGCCCAAAGGCAGACTCCCTCGCCACAAGGCTGAGGGAGGTCCTCGGCGAGGCCGATGTCCGGGTTACCAGGCCCACGAAGTGCGCAGATCTGCGCATTTCGGGCCTGGATGACTCGGTCACGTCCGAGGACGTCGCCGCTGCGGTGGCCAAGTCGGGGGGATGTGCGGTCGAGGCGGTCAAAGCCGGCCAAATCGTCCGCACAGCCTTCGCCCAAGGGACCTCCTGGGTCCAGTGCCCAGTGGCAGCCGCCAAGAGGGTGGCCAGGGGGCGCCTGTTGGTCGGCTGGGTCTCCGCCCAGGTTAAACTGATGGAGACCCGGCCGACGAGGTGCTACCGCTGCCTCATGCTCGGTCACGTGAGGCAGGGGTGCACCTCTGCGATTGACCGCAGCGGCGAATGCTTCCGCTGCGGTCAAACAGGCCACCTGGCCAAGGAGTGCTCGGCCGCTCCTCGCTGCTCACTATGCGTGGCAGCGGGGAAGCCCGCCGAGCACCGGGCGGGGAGCAGGGCCTGCACGGGGGCGATAGCCCCCAAACGTGCAGGCTCTAAGGCGGCCGGACGGACCCCGGCCGCCGTTGCTCCCACTAAGGACCTGGTAAATGCGGCCAAGTGATGGCCATTCACCGGGTCCTACAGGCGAATATCAACCACTGCGCCGGTGCGCAGGACCTCCTCCTGCAATCCATGGCGCAGTGGTCGATAGACGTTGCAGTGGTCGCTGAGCCGTACTACGTCCCCCCCAGTGATAATTGGGCAGAGGACGTGGACGGTTTGGTGGCCATAATAACTAAAAGAGGGGCAGAGGGCATACTGCCCCCTCCCACCTTGTCGAGGGGTCGAGGCTTTGTGGCGGTCCGCTGGGGAGAGATATGCCTTATTGGGGTGTATTTCTCCCCCAACAGGACTCTCGCCGAGTTCGAAGCGTTCCTGGACCAGATAGGGGCCCTCATTGGGCAGACCCTACCGTGTCCGGCGCTCGTCGTGGGTGACCTCAATGCCAAATCGGTGGCTTGGGGTTGTCCCGCGACGAACACTCGGGGAGATCTCCTTGCGGAGTGGGCGGCGGCTGCCGGCCTCTGGGTTCTGAACCAGGGGTCGGCCAACACCTGCGTGCGCTGGCAGGGGGGGTCCATCGTGGACGTTTCGTTCACGACCCCCGCCGTCGCACGGCGTGTCCGTGATTGGAGGGTGCTGGAGGATGTGGAGACGTTGTCGGACCACTTGTACATCCGGTTCGACGTCTCCACATCCACAGAACGCGCGGACACGCGACGTCGCCCCAACAGCCGAGGCTCGGCCCGATGGGCCTTGTCAAGCCTAAATCGCGAAGCGGTGGAGATTGCTTCCATTGTCCAGGCCTGGGTAACACCTTCCAGGCCTGTGGAGGTCGAGGTCGAGAGTGAGTGGTTCCGGGATGCGCTGTCGCAGATCTGCGACGCCAGCATGTCCCGGGCCAAACTTCGACCTCCGAAGCGTCAGGTGTACTGGTGGTCTCAAGGGATCGGAGAAATCCGATCCCGGTGTGTGGCGGCGAGACGCCAGTACACCCGGGCCCGCCGAAGGCGGGTCCGCGACGCCGACTTGGAAGCCCAGCTGTACGGTGCCTATCGAGAGGTTAAGAAGGCCCTACAGCTCTCCATCGCCGACGCGAAGGCTAGTGCCAGAGCGGAGCTCCTCGAGACTCTGAACCGTGATCCATGGGGGAGGCCGTATAAGATGGTCAGGGGCAAACTTCGCCCCTGGTCGCCCCCCCTGACGGCGAGTCTCGAGCCTCGACTGCTGGAGGAGGTTGTTTCGTCGCTGTTTCCGATCGGGGCGGAACACCTCCCTCCAGCGATGGCGCCCCCACGACGTCACGCCGACGTCGTGGATGCGAGCGCAGAAGTCGAGATCCCTCCGGTAACGGAAGGAGAGCTAGGCGCGGCCGTGTTAAGGATGAAATCCAAAAACACGGCACCGGGACCCGACGGAGTCCCGGGACGCGTCCTGGCTCTGGCACTGGAGGCCCTCGGGGGGAGATTCCGCGGTCTACTGGACGCCTGTCTACAGTCCGGCCGTTTTCCGGTTATCTGGAAAACCGGCCGGCTCGTCCTGATAAGGAAGGACGGGCGTCCCGCGGAATCCCCCTCAGCCTACCGTCCGATCGTGCTACTGGACGAGGTCGACAAGCTCTTCGAGCGCATTATATGCTGTCGCCTCGTCAAGCACCTCCGAGACGTGGGCCCCGACTTGTCCGAACGTCAGTTCGGATTCCGAGAGGGAAGGTCGACCGTGGATGCGGTCGGCCGTATCAAAGCCCTCTCGGAAGAGGCGGCCGCCCAGGGCGGGGTGTTACTGGCGGTGTCGCTCGACATCGCAAACGCCTTCAACACCCTTCCCTGGGCCTGCATCATGGAGGCACTCCGCTATCACAATGTGCCTCCATACCTGCGCCTCATAGTCGGGGCCTACCTCTCGCAGAGATACGTAGAGTATCCGGTCCGGGATGGTACGCTGGCAAGGTGGGAAACGTCGTGCGGTGTTCCACAGGGTTCGGTCCTGGGCCCTCTCCTGTGGAACGTCGGGTACGACTGGGTGCTGCGGGGCGAGCTCCTTCCCGGAGCAGAGGTCACCTGTTATGCAGACGACACGCTGGTGACCTCCCGGGGAAGCTCTTACCGAGACGCGGCACGCCTCGCCACTGTGTCAGTAGCACAGGTGGTGAGGCGCATAAGGATGCTCGGCCTGGAGGTGGCCCTCCACAAGTCCGAGGCGCTGTGCTTCCACCGCACCCGGAAGGGGCCACCTCCCGGCACGAGCATCCAAGTCGGTGGCACTCGGATCGAGGTCAAGCCCGAGATGAGGTATCTCGGACTCGTCCTCGACCCGCGCTGGAGTTTCCGCAGACACTTCGCCCGCCTGGCCCCCCGATTGATCGCGGCATCAGCTGCCCTAAGGCGGCTGATGCCAAACATCGGGGGGCCCAAGTCGGCAAGCCGCCGCCTGTATATGGGGGTGGTGCGATCGATGGCCCTTTACGGGGCCCCGATCTGGGCGGAGACCCTGACGGCCCGTAATATCGCCCTCTTGAGAAAACCTCAGAGGGTGATGGCCGTCAGCGTCATACGCGGTTATCGCACCATCTCATGCGAGGCGGCGTGCGTATTGGCGGGCACACCTCCCTGGGACCTGGAGGCGGAGGCCCAGGCGTCACTGTACAAGTGGCGCAGGGACCTCCTCCTCCGGGACGAGCATCCTGCTCCCAGGGAGGTGGAAGTGCGGAAACTCCTGGCTCGACAGTCCGTGTTGGGGTTCTGGGGGGTAAGGCTGGCCTCGCCAGGGGCCGGCCACCGGACTGTCGAGGCGCTCCGCCCAGTAATAAGGGACTGGACGGAGCGCATGTGGGGCTCGCTTACCTTCCGGGCGGTGCAGGTTCTCTCGGGGCATGGCTGCTTCGGGAGATACCTGCACCGGATCGCCGGACGGGAAGCGACCGACGAGTGCCATCACTGTGGCTGCCACGAGGACACGGCGCAGCACACCCTTGAGGAATGCCCAGCCTGGGCAGGGGAGCGCCGCGACCTCGTCGCAGCGGTAGGGGACGATCTCTCCTTGCCGGCCATAGTCAAGGCTATGGTCGGCGACGAGAGGTCGTGGAAAGCGGTCCTCTCCTTCTGCGAGAGCGTGATCTCGCAGAAGGAGGCGGCGGAGAGAGAGAGGGAGGCCGATCCCTCCTCTCATCCCATCCGCCGCAGACGCACTGGGACCCGGAGAAGGGCGTATGCCCACCTTCTCCCCCCTACCTAGCGAGGCTGGGTGGTGACTCGGGGGAGTCACCACCCACACGCAAGCCTCGCGAGAAGGCGCGCGTGGTGTTCCCACGCGCCTTCTTGAGGTGGCTGGACCAGGAGATTCCTCCCTGCTCCAGCCTATAGGAGGGCCCGCCGCCGCCGCTGCCCTGGCGGCGGGCGCCGCGCTGGCGTGGCTGCGGACGATTACCGAGGGGTACCCGTGGCCACGCCGATTCGGTGCGCGCGGAGGAACACCGGGGGGTTTTTAGTGGGTAGGACCGCTCCCGTCTGGAGCGGTGAGTCCCACATATCCTCGCCGCTGACCCCCGTCAGCGGCGGGTCGAACGCGTAAATGTGTTTTCCCCCCGACAAAAAAAAAAAAAAAAAAAAAAAAAAGGTGAGGCTTTAAAGAAGTTGGACCTTGCGCGTCCAAATACATGAGTTTTCGTTTCAAAATTGTTTCGATTCAAAGATATTTGTTTATACACTCCATTCTACACTCTCTCACTCACACATACACACAAATAATGTAAAGGCATTTTTAGCTTATTTACTATTAAAGTTAGCTGAGTACCGGTTAATGTTTAAATTGTAAATTAGAAATCACTATAAATTTGGCTTTAAAAATTTCAAGAAATGTTTAATAAATGTAATTATATGCTATGTGATTTCGATGTAAGTAAATTAAAAAAAAATCAATCAAAATGTAGCCTACAAAGCCTGACAGTTTCACTTTAAATTCACTTTAAAAAAAATTGATGAGGTTATTATTTTTCAACTAAGTGACAGGAGGATCACAATGTCATGTTGTCCTTTTTGTATGCTAGTAATCAAAAAAGGATAGACTAGCCTATACTTAGTTTTAAGCATACTGTGGCCTATTAGACCAATGTTTGACACTTTGGTCACTAGCTCATCCCTGGTGATGTTTTTAGATATTCCAAGGGCAGATTAATCTCAATGAGCTAAGGTAGATCCGAGCTTAGGTATTCATTTATGAGGAACTATATTATAATAAGAGGTCAAGGTTACTATGATACTGCTCATATTTTACTTCAAGTAAAGAAGTTCGTCTCACAGAATAAGTTCCTCGTATTCACTCTCGACTTTGTTGTTATATCTTCATAACAATTTCATTGAACCAATTATGGTAAGGTAAGTAAGAGTATTTAAGAAATTTCTTTTCATATCAATGCAGCAAGAAATCATGTTCTTAAATAGATCATAAATCTTTACGCGCTGTAGTAACGTACAATTGTTAATACTTAGCGAGATAAATATAATGATATCACTTGTAATAAAACAATTATACTCATACTGTAGATAAATAAATACGCTCTATTATTATTTGCATTTTGTTACGCTTAAGGTGATTTTATCTGTAATTAAATAGTTCAGTTTTAAGGTAGAGATGAAGTGAAGTAAGAAAAATGTTATGTATATGTTATGTTATGTATATATTTCTCAGTAGGTATATGTAATATATTTAGTGTAAGTTTATTATTTGGGTATCTTTTCTTTATTATTCGTTGTAGGATTTTTTCTTTTTCACACAATTTGCTGCTAAACCCCAAAATTACTCAGTTTCCTAATTCAATGCTCAGCCAACCTGAGCATTCTCTTAAAGAGAAATTGTTGGAATTTGAACTCGTGTAAGTCCCAATAACTGGTGAATCCACTCCTGATTATGATCAACTTTCCCCAAGGAACTATAGTCGCGTTCCATCAAAAAATTTACGATTATCCATACAAAGTAAATCATTCCGAAACCACTTTTAATGTGGAAGTCCAACAATTTTCTGCTGAATTCAGCTATGACCGATCGGTGCCAAAAAAACTTTTATACCGACAACACTCGCGGACACCGATCGGTGCCAACGGACACCCGACTTTCAACTCTCAATTGTAATGATTATAGAGTTCCAATTCCTTTGGACTGTGTTTGAACTTGTTCTCTATTAAATTCCGCATCCAATAATGTGCGCCATGTCATGTTAGCTATGATATTTAGTCTGTATTTGCGAAAATATTTTTTTTCTCTTTGGGTGGGAGTGTAGGCATAGAATTCCAACTACTGTTTTTTATTAGAACAGGCTTAGGAACCTGCCATAGAGCTTCCAATTCTCATAACAATTTATTGAATTACCCGTTTTTTAAAGAAAAACATTAAATAAATCTGTACTTTCCGTAAAAATACCAATTATATCGTGGATATAGGTATACCTACATATTACAACTCGTAACATTTTTCTGATTTTTTGTATTATAGCTGTAGTAGTTCATTCATTATATCCATAGATAATATATTCCCGTAGCTATTGCTTTTCACAGATTACAAATACACCCAGTAGAAGAGTATCTATAAACGTTTTTAACACCGCAGGTATTTTCGAAAATTTGACAGGCGCGCCGAGATACTTGACCCGCGGAAAAGAAAAAAGGAAAGAGAGGACAGAGAGGTTTAGATGTGAATTTCCATATTAAAGGTGGTTTCAGAATGGCTTACTTTGTATGGGTAATCGAAAATTTTTTGATCGAATCCGACTATGGTTCCTTGGGGAAAGTTGATCGTCATCAGGAGTAGAGTCACCAGTTTTTTTTTTTTTTTTTTTTTTATCCACAACGGGTTAGCACTTGATGTTAAGTGAAGATGAAGCCGAAGGTGGTAGCGTACTGACCCGGAAACCCCATCTTATTTGGGGGGCTGGCTATCTTATCTCTGACAACCGGAACACAACAATGCTATTAACATTGCTGTTTTGGCGGCAGATTTAGATAAGATGGTGGTAGCTAGCCAGGCGGACATTTAATATGCCCTACCACCAACCAACCTGTTAATGGAAATTACACGAATTCGAATTCACCCTGTATATATATTAATAGTTATCCGCCTTTTATCCGACTACTCGTGAACGGTGAAGGAAAACATCGTGCGGAAACTTGCATGCCTGAGAAATAAAAATTCGAAGACATGTGAAGTCCCCAACCCGCATTGGGCAGCGTGGCGGACTATGGCCCCATACTCCCTCAATATGAGGGAAGGTCTATATCCTTGCAGTGGGATGTTCACGGATTGATGATGATATTATTATTACTTTATTAACTAAAAATAATTTTCAAATTTCGTGTACACTATTTTCTGCCCAATGTAATAAAAATTATATATCTCTAAGGTTTGCTGGTAGAAAGCTCCCATAGGGAGTTAAGCTCGGTTTTTCGCACTTTAAATACAAGGCATATTTCTGTAACAGTTTTGTATACAATAAAGATATTTTAACAATAAAAAGTGTCCCTGTTTGATGAAAATAAATGACTTTTAATAGTTTTTTATAACATAATATACATGAATCATAAATAATTGTATGTATGACAATTTATTTTGAAATTTTTCTTTGGCATACGACTATTTTAACGTGGTGTAAGATTGCCACATTTTTGCACCTGGCAGCCCCGTACTAATCATCACTGTTTTGCATCAATAGAAACATTCATGTATTTACGACGCAACGTTTAACGCCTATCACGCGCGAGGTATTTGACACCGCGTCAATGTTTTAACCCCTAGTTAAAGATTTTCTCTCTCTCTTTTCGACATTTGCCATAAAAAACTGTGTTGATTGCAGCGTTAGCGAGACGATAACTCTCTTGTTTACCTCGATCTTTTCTATATTCGATAAGTCGATCCTGGCTGGTATTTTAAAAGTTATGGACTCTACTATTTTGCGTATTACACTAATGCTAACAAATCCTAGGGGAAACCCTTAATTAGATAAATGTATGCATTAGAGGATACGTGGGCCTCACTTGTCTCTGCCTACCCTTACGGGTAACAGGCGTGACATTATGTGTGTATGGATGTATGTGGGCCTCACTCAAACGGCATTCAACCGCAAGCAAAAAGAGTTTTACAACCGACGCCTCTAAGGATGCCTATAGAGGGACGAACTTCGGGCGTTGTATGGTCCTCCATGATTTAGATAATTTACTATCATCGCAGATGAGAAGAGACACAAGAAACATGTAAAATGTTTAATTTTTAAAACTTACGGTTTACGAGGTGGGCCGACCTTTTGGTAAAGATCGCGGGAAGCCGCTGGATGTGGGCAGCACAGCACCGATCTTTGGGGGAGGACTTTGTCCAGCAGTGGACGTCTTTCAGCTGATATGATGATGATGACAGCTCTTAAAAATCTATGGCCCCCTATTGTGCTACAATGTACCGTCTACCGTACGTCAGGCATAACAGTCTCAAGTTATTTTTATAAATCGCCATAATAGAGCGAGCTCTTTTACAATTAAACAATTACTGAGCCTAAGTGGTCGATTTTCTCTTACTTGATATCTGCACACTATGGTATGGTAAATTGACCACCACTACTGTCACCTACTCGACTGCGTTTCGTAATGAACTACAGCTCATCTTTTAAGGCCTGCGTCTTGAGATGGTGACGGCAAATGTGAAACTTATCTCTCAAAATTGTTCCCAAATTAAGATATCTAACAAACAACGCATTGATCAAGTTCATGACAGATACAAATTTCACTTTTTCATTACAATCTTTATCCCAATTCATAATGTCACTCAAAAAAGCCAAGATGCGTTCCACACAGCTATCACGGACATGAAAATGATATCAAATAATGACGAAATGGTAACTACACGTCAAATTACCTTACTAAGTATCATAGAAAATGGCAATATTGAATGAGTGTAGCGAACTAGTGATGGGTATGTCAACCTTCGCAGTCAGAATATCGATACCCAGGTAAATTTGACGTCTCGTGGGAAGAGTGGTAGACACGCTCTTGGTTCGGGTCCGTTTTAAGGCCCCTGTTGTGGAACCTCGCATACGATACGGTCCTTCGCATCAGTCTCCCCTCCGGCCTGTCTGTCGTCTGCTACGCAGACGAACCAAAGCTCGAAGACGGAACCGTCTTCCGGTGGCAACCACCCAGCTCGCGACTCCGGGTAGGTGACGCTGAAGTCCAGGTGGGGCGGTGCATCAAGTACCTGAGCCTCACCCTGGACAGCCCATGGGGCTTCGAAGAGCACTTAAAGCGCCTGGTCCCCCGAGTGCGAAAGGTAGCGGGCGCGTTGCACCACCTGCTACCTAATCTTGGAAGACCACGGGAGGAAGTTCACCGCGTATACAGTGACGTTGTGCGATCCATAGGCCTCTACGGGGCCCCCGTCTGGTCGAACGACCTGGCGCGGTCTTCCCGCTGCATATCGCTCCCCGGGAGCCTGCAGCGGCTGATGGCCATTCGGATCGTACGAGGCTACTGGACGATTTCGTTCGAGGCGGCGACGGTCCTAGCGGAGCCTCCACCCTTCGACATGGACGCGGCGGTCTACGACCGCATCCGCTTTGTCGAAAGGGATGCCGAGGGGATCGCGTCTGACCGTGCGATCGAAATGCTATGGCAGACCGTATACCGGCGGGCGCTGACGCTCTGGCGGGAGCGCCTTGTGATACAAGGCTGCGCCGTTCTGCCGAACTTCGAAGCATGGATAGGGGGGGAAAGGCTAGTCACCTACAGGTTGACTCAGATACTCACCGGGCACGGGTGCTTCGGTGAGTATCTGAGTCGAATCGGACGGGAAGAGACGGCACGATGCCACCTCTGCGCGTGCAACCAAGACTCCGCCCAGCACACGCTGGAGGACTGCCCGGCGTGGCACTCCCTACTGCCGAAGAAGGTCGCCGCGGGGTTTTAGTGAGTATCCCTACTGATAGGGAGGAGAGTCCCACATAACCGTCTCGCCGTCCCCCAGGAGAGCGGTAAGGGTAATTATCCCCGCGTCAAAAAAATGGAAAATTTGACGTCAAGTAACGTAGCTCTGCTCAATAACCACGTCAAATAGTATTTATTAAAAAATATATAAATACATCCATAACATGACATCGCAATTATGGTGATATTACTAATAACATCATTTATTAATAATAGTGTTACTACTTATTTAATAATATATAACGATATAACGTGTTAGCACTTGACCTCAATCACACTTGATGTTAAGTGAAGATAAGGCCGAAGGTGGTAGCGTATTGACCCGGAAACCGGAAGAAGAAATTATAATAAGTGCTTTTAAGATATTGCCGTTATATGCGAGTAGCATATCTTGCCACCGGATTTTATTTTTAGGCGTTAAAGGCTGAAACCCAGTAGCGCTCTTCAGAAGACCTGCCATCAACCGACTCCATTAGCTCAGATAACCACAGCATTTGATTTATATTTCTAAATATTTATACTTAATGTATAATGTAATATCGTCGTGTAATGTAATAATGGAACAATGAAGAATTGCTCATTAACATTAATATCTCATCATCATCCTTACACGTCCCCACTGTTGGAGCACAGCCTCCTCTCACTGGCAGAAGGTATAGGCTACATTCATATCTAATTAAAACTAATAACTATTTTCACATGATATATTAAAAAATGAGCAAGTTCCATAATAAAATAGGTATAAATAGCATAGTTATGGGAAACTTTATTTATGCCGATAATTGTTTAATATATAATCGATTTAAGATTCAAAACACAAGCAGTCAGTAGAATAATATATCGATAGTTGCCACATTCCCAACACTATAACTATAGGATGAAGGAGACAGGAACTATTATCGGAAGAAGCGACGCGTAGACGCCTCAGTGGCGGCACGCATCGAGTTTTTATTTTGGTAACTTTTATATTTCGCCCATATCGGAATTGCAATTCAGCCGGGGAAGGTTCCGCAACGCCCGTCCGACCGTGAACCGTCGGGAAAAACGCAAGTTTATACTTACACATGTATAAATATAACGTCTTTCAACGATAGTGATTCAGTTTTGCGCGATCGCTTGCAACAAAATGATGCTTCCAACGGGCGGGGTTGCAGTCTAACAAAGGAAAGTGAAGTGAGGACACCCACTGTCCTGTTGTGCAATCTAGTTGACTGTTTAATAAGCTTTAATTAATTAAACAAAATGATGATCCAAACGAAGTTACGGTGTCAGTTGATGCTGGTGTTATGTGCAGCTGGACTATCAACAGCTGAGGACGATTACGAAAATAAATTAACAAAACTTTGGTCTTTATCGAGTGCTTCAAGTAGTGATGGATCAGCTGTGCTGAATGTGACCAGTGCATCTATACTAATACAACCGACGAGTTATAGCAGTGAGACGTACGTTCCCGAAAGAAGATCGCGGGATTCCAAGCTGCCTTACGGTTATAAGAAATATGCCTTCAAGCCTCGGGCAATACCACTGAGACGAAATGAGCAACAGTCTCAGGTCGAAAGGAATGTTTATTATTCACAGGATGATGTGAACAAGTACAAATCTGAGGTACTTTTCCCTGGTAATTATATGCCAATTGCCAAAGCGAAAAGTAATGAGAATCTCACGCAGGATTCTTCGTTCAACCCGATGGAGGGTGGCCCGTTCCATACCAAGACGATACCATTGATGCGGGAACCGGAGTTCCAGAAAAGGTCTTTGGATATGGAGGAAGATGATGATGAAGAACCGATTATTGAGAAGCCTGAAGGATTTTCGGAGGCTGTTGCTTCTAGGAGATCTATTTCTGGTGAGTACGAGTTGCTTCCTTCTATTCATGGCCATTGTCTCTAACTCACGACCTGAACTCCTGTCCTGGCACTGGATGTAGGCCGCTTCCAACCAGTCGCTCTGGAGACCTATAGGGGAGGTCTTTGTTCAGCCGTGGACGTACTGTGGCTGATATGAAGATGACACAGATTTTGGCGCAGTGACCGATGATAACAATTTCAATTTCAATTGAAAGGTATACGTCAAAGGTAATTGATTTTAAGGGAAGAATTTTCTAAACAAACCTAGCTTTTTTCTTTTACATTCTAACCTGGTGTTAAATTGAAGGTCATAATTTCTAACAATGGACCACATAATTATCATCTTCAACCTGTTGATTGTTAATAATCAACTGGCTGTAGGCCTCTTCTTCATCATGCTCTTTCGATCTGTTGTCTATATATTATAAGATAATATATATATAAGAAAACTTTATATGACCCATTCAAATTTCTACATTTTAATTTAATTAGGTCATTCATTGTATACAAACAAGAGTCGATTGAGTTGATTATACATCTATCAGACAATAAGGACCCAAAAGTATTACGCTTCGCCGACGCGCTACTACGCTACGCTAAATGAAATCCTTATTTAATAAACTTTTTATATAAGTAGTTTTGCTCGATCTGCATAATTAGATAATTTTGTACGATTCAAAAGCACAATTTTACAACGCTAATAATCCGATACATGTTTCTGAACCATAAATTGCATCACTATTGGTTCACCGAAGCATGTAGAGTTATATTAGAAGTTAGAAAGTTTTCTTCGAATTTGGAAAACGCCTTAATGACGGCTAGAGTATTTCCACTAGAATTACTTTCCGTTATCGTCCGCCCATCTGTCTCCACTCTCCTCAGACCCCTAAATTTGATCAATAACTTGTAATCTATTCTGTCTGTCGACTGTAAAATGTAAATATCTACTATAATAGAATCGCGTGGTTCAGTTGCCAATGATCGAACTTGGCCGTCACGCAACAGTGCTGTGTACTTTATTACACAGTACAGCAATGCAAACAGTAACATTTTTTAATTACATTTTACAATAATCACGATTCATAATAGCCAGTGGCGATTTACAGTTCATTGTCATGTCTTCCTTGAGCAGTAGCTGCATGATATGCAGTAATTTGTTAGCCGACAGCATGAATTAAGGAAGGTAATGTGCCGATTGGTGTCTGGTCTAATTATACCCTTTCATTAGTAACAATATTTCAATTGTATGGATCTGTAAGCTTACGGCGATGTAATGTCTTAATAAAAATATAAAAATTTGTTAATAAGATTTTATTCAATAATTTATGTAGATCCACACAACTTCTTAATGATACATCATCATCATTCCAATGAGTATCTTCAGTTTTATCCTCTAGTCCCATAATTCTGTAATTCAATCGGTATCGTCAACGTTGTTGACCAATAAGAAAACGTCAAATTAACGAGAGAGCGACGAGTCAACCAATCATACATAAGAACCGGCTACGTTCTTATGTATGATTGGTTGAACGATATCTAAACTTTAAATTACACAATACGACTCCTGCCAACCTGTAACTCCTGTAAGCCAGGATCAATGGTGGTAACCTAAATGGTGCTTACTTAAAGCAAACAGGGGTCTACATGGCTCTATTATTACATTCGACCCCAGACTAATTAAAGGAATAATTTAAAGATGAAAAGTAGATAAGAAAGAAACTCCCACCTCCCCACCCAACAAGAAGTGTAATTGAAGTGAAGATGACCGGTTCGAATCCAGCGAGGGGTGAATGTCTGTGTTATGAATACAAACATTTATTCCCGAGTCAAGGTTGTTTATATAAATATTTATGTATGTTTACCTGTTATCTAGTACAAACCTTGCTTAGACGGGTACTAGATGTCCTTTAAAAAAAATATCTTATACTAAACAGTCAAGAATCTAATCCTATATAGAAGGTAGTCACTAATTTGTGAATAAGTAAATTGAATGGAAAGTGTTTACACTTACAAGTGCCAGTAATTTTATGCTCAAGTTGATTTCGGCCTTCCAACGCAGATCGTCGCTTTATCTACATGGAGGATGTTCTACTCAAAAGCTCTCTTAGACCAGCGACATGACTTGACCTTTGCCCGTTTAGTCTGCTAACCTTCAGAGCTAGGTCGATGACCTTGACTCTCCAGCGTATCATCTCTTTCCGGATCCTGGAACTGAGCTCTCTAGCATGTTGAGCAAGTTTTTATGATTTTAGTAAATTATTTTAATGACTCCTTTTTCTCACTTCTAGTTTAATCTAGTTACTTAACGGAAAATTCTGGTAAAATCGTTCATCATCTGTTAAAGGTATCTGACGACTAATCGTCCTAAGTGTGGGATTAAAAACTGACATAAAAAATAATGTTTAGATGTCATTCAAACAAATATGGAGACTAATTGATAACACATTAAAAATTGTGCTTGAATACCAATATCGTATTCAAGCACAGCAAGCAAGGTCGCTCAGCGGTTAATGCACGGTCTCCCAATTTGGGAAGTCTGGGTTCCTTTCCCAGTCAGGCCATGTACCAATGAATTTTTAAATTTAATTCAATTACTTAAGTGCATTTATCCGACTGCTCTTGAACGGTGAAGGAAAACATCGTGAGGAAACCTGCATGCCGAGAAATAAAAATTGAAAGGCATGTGAAGTCCCCGACCCGCATTGGGGCAGCGTGGTGGACTATGGCCCATACTCCCTCATTATAAGAAGGAAAGCTTATATTTCTGCGTGTGATGTTTACGGGCTGATGATAATGACCAATATCCTCAATTGATTTGTTATCCCATCTGCATACGCCATTTGTGTTACGCCTTTTACCCAGTCGTAATCTGAAAGAAATCACAAAGTGTAGGTATCATGCTAAAATTATCTCCGTAAATTGAAATATGTCATGGTAGTGCATTAAAGAATGATGCAATATAAGGTATACACGATAATGTGATTAAAGCCAACTCCAAAATTTATATCAACGCTAATTTGGCTAATTGAAATCCATCCAGATAATTACGGTGATACCTACATACATAAAGACAGTCACAATATAATATTCTTTATTTGCTCACCAACCATGAAACTTAATACTGCTTTTAGGTTAAAGAAGTAATACAAAGAACAGGCAGAGTAACAAATTTACTTTGGGAATATTGGTAGACAAGCCTGATTTATCACTTTCGCATGTGCTAACTAAATAAATGTAAAAGTATTCAATTTATTTTCTATATTACTTTGTATGATGGCTAATCATATGTTTTATGTAAATTTTTAACCGACACCCAATCCCCAGACACTTTGAACAGATTATGAATATTTCGACAGGGAAGACCATTTAAAATATATGAAGTTCCCCACAACTACAATAAAATTGTCTCTGGAACTAGTGAGAGAAAAGGAAGCGTTAAAATAAACTTGCTCAACGAGAAAGAGCTCTGCTCAGAGTTACTCTGAGATACAGAATCTAAAACGAGGTGGTGCGCTAGAGAGAGAGTATGAACAGATAATATCTGTCACAGAATCGATAATAGTTAAGAGTCAGCGGGTTTACGAGTAAATATCACTAAGCAAACCTAGTGTGGAACGTCTAATTCAATAATAAACTAGTGTGTTTATCAGCCCGTCGTATCTGATTAAAACTTATTAAGAAGTTGTGTGTATCTACACAAATTATTACTTGTCAATTAACAAATCTTAATACTGTTAGGTTACAATGCATCCTCATAAACATATTAACATAGTCCCAAAGACATCATCATCATATCAGCCACAAGTCGTCCACTGATTAACATAGGACTCACCCATACAATTCCAGAGCGACCGGATAGAAGCGACCTGCATTCAGCGATCTTTATCAGGTTGTCTGTCCACATTGTGTGTGGACGTCATACGCTTCGTTTGCTTAAGGATATAACTGTTACTATTATTAATGGCTTTTTCGGTAACTGTAATATACTAAAAGGTTTAATAAGTTCCTATATTGAACTCAAGCCCCAACACACTACCTGCATCGCCATTGACAGGAGGATTGCACTAATCCCTTAGCGGGGCAAGTAGATTGATCGTAGCAGATTTTTGGGAGATTCACACCGGTTATTCATCATGAGTGAATCCCATAATCACCGTACATTTGCTCTTTGCGTTACACCTGGGTTTTCGTGAGTATTTATGAAACCAAGCCGTTACTTTCATTGTCATCATCAGTCATCACTGCTGGGCTTAAGCCTCTAGCCGCTTTGCGCAGATAATCGTTCCATTCAAACGGAGCGGCACTCACACTACGAGGCCAATGCCTCGCAATCTTCACTCCAGAACCCAGTTACTCTAGTGATTATCGGTTCTGCCACAGACATGAACAGCTCATTACCAGCCGTTGCATTACCGTATCTTAAACCATCTCCCCCATTTAATACTTATACCATACTATAATTTTCCACCCGCATTAAACTTTCAGCCATTTGACAACAAGGAATGCGTGCGTGTTATATGACCAGATAATAGTAAAACACTTTTCTTAATTATTGCGTAAAATGATTGCTCGTGTCACGTCACGCTGTGTTCATCACAAATTATCTCTATTTCACTTCTTAATTGAAGGTGATGTTAGATTATAGGGTTGACAGTGAAATCAGTGTTACTATTGATACTAATCTGAAGTTGTATATATACTTCTGAACCAACAACTTCGTTTTCATTTATTTTGGTTACTGTGCACAGTTCCGCCTGGATGGAATCACTTGAAGTTTCAATACCCTTGATGAAGCACATTTGTAGTATACCTCTGTGCCTAAACTCAAAAACATTTGTTCAGGCGTTTTTGAACCTATTCTGAATAACGTTCTGGCATTCAAACAAAAATTCTAAAAACAATAATTTAACATTTTACCTTGACATACACGATTCACATAAATAAGAAGGCTAACGAACTACCGTTCCACCTGATGAGAACTGGGATTCTGTTATAATATGATATTATCATCATCGATTACGTTCTGATATGATTGGTTGGCATGAGCAAGTGATTACACTTGCTCGGAAATTCTACGTTTTCATTCGTTAATGTTATTGATAATGAATGAATGAATACCAATGAAGTTACACCATCCATGAACATTTGTAATACCATATTCACCCGCCTCTTAAAGGACTCCATATCATAGCTTTAACAGAAAACATCGGAGGTTAGATCATTCTCGTACACATAAGCAAAGTTTGCAAAGGACTGTACCGATGGTACCATTTCGAAAAGCTCTTCAGAACATTCTCCTTTATATGTGAGCCAGAAGATACAGAAAGAGCCAATTTTCCGCTTTCTATTTAGAGTAATGTTATATGACGAAATATATAATTTTCATTAAGAAACTTTTGAAAAATTTTGTAAAACTAGATTACCATTTGACCAACAAACGAATCAAACCAGAGCCAATTAACAACATTGAATAAGCAACTTAGAACAATACCTTTCTTACAAGTATCTCAACTCAGTTATGGATGAAGAATCGTCACATTATCTTTGAACCATTTAATCGACCTGGATATCCAATCATCAAAATGTTTAATTGCTCATAAACTTAATACACTCTTAAATTTTCCAGATATGTTAGGAGTCGAAGAAGAAGATTATCCCAATGAAGAAGAAGAGGAAGAGGATGAATACGAACAGAAAGGTCATGGTACCCACGGGAATAAAGCGAAGAGGAAAGGAGTCAAGAAAGCCGGAAAGAAACTTACCAAATACATGCTACCTTTACTGATGGCCTACAAGTTGAAATATTTCGCATTAGTACCTCTACTGATCGGAGGTCTAGTGCTACTGGTTGGTGCTACAGGATTAGCTGGATTCTTCTTTGCCCTCTTCGCAGCAGTCATGGGCCTGCAAAAAGGAGGGTATTAAGAAATTAAAAAGTAGAAAATAAAGTCGACCAACTCGCAGTTGCCATCCAAAATTAAGTTAGCGATTTCTTTTGGAGCTCAAAATTAATTTTGCTCAATCTTTTAACCACCGATCTCTTTACGGGCAGAAGCTTCTAATTTTACTACACCAGTATTATTATTATTCTTTTATATAAATATCTCGTCTTCTGGTCTTATTTCAGACAAAGTTTCTATTATACTTTTTGTATATTGATGAATTTTGATCTGTTTCGATTCTTTTATTATTAAGTGCTCGCGCTTTTGTAAATATTCTCCAATTAATTTTAAATTATTTGTTAGAATAATTGTAACTGTAAGTTATTTATTGAATAATTTATATACATTATGATGATTAAAACGAATAGACCGAATGTAAAATAGAAATACGTAGTTACCATTGAATAACGTACACAAACAATATAATGTTTTATTAAGACCAATAAATCAAAATAATGCAATTACACATAAATGCTTTGATGGATTATGTCTTTCATTAAATACACGATTAGAGTTTTATTTTATACGTAAAACAGCCTACAGAATATTTGGATCGCTTTTTATGGGTTGCCCTAATCGCACGCTGCGCTGGGCAGGCAGATTGGTGCTCATAGATGTTTTTGTACTCTATAAGGTGAATTGCACTGCATCATTTCTGATATCATAACGAAAAGTGATGGGTAAATATGTAAATTATAATAAATTAGTTTATGAATTAATAAATAACAAATATCCATTTAACATTTGTAACACCAAAGAAGAGAAAGGAGAAGGAGGAAAGACCACGGAAAAGATGAATGGATTATGTGAAAGGTGATATGAACGAAAAGAGCGTGAATCATGAGGTAACGGCTGATAGAGAAGACTGGAAGGAAAATACGATGATCATGATTAGTAATAAGACTAATGATCAAACAAGGTCCAGTTCGCGCACCTAGCGGCAAAATTTTAAAGCTGAAAAGTTTCAGGGATGATCACTACCTTGAGGGATATAAATATATTAATGTAAGGTGATCCATTTTATTATTTAAAATTACAATAACAAAACAGTTTCCTAATTTCAAAGAAAGTGCAGTAGATAAGTCAGATTATGCATAGCAGTTTATTTGTTAAAGTCTCCACTATTGTCAAGGATATTAAAACTTAGGTCAAGTATTTTTTTTTTTTTGCACCACAGGTTGGTACTTGACCTCAATCACACCTGATGTTAAGTGAAGATGAGGTCGAAGGTGGAAGCGTACTGACCCGGAAACCCCAACACATTCGGGGGACTGGCTATCTTATCTCTGACAACCGGAACACTACAATCTTATTAACATTGCTGCTTGACGGTAGATTTAGATAAGAGGGTGGCAGCTAGCCAGGCGGACGTTTAAAATGCCCTACAACCAACCAAATCGAGTGCTTAAACATGTACCCCGCTGGGAATCGAATGCGCGACCTCCGAATCGTAAGCCCAATGTCGTTTACATTAAGACACGGAGGCGGTTTAAAGGTCATCGCGAAAATCATGTTTAACTATCAAAACTAACTGAGTATGTAAAATTACGCAGTTCTCCTCTTGCGGAGACGATTTTAACTGCAGCATCCGTTCATGTCTGTCATAAAATAAAAGTATTGTCATCAGATCTAAACGGGTCTGCAAAATTACAGCTTCTTAAGTAAACAGGACATGGTTCTGATTTGACTTCCAAATAAAAACTTGTAAATAATTAGCTGATACTTACTGGTAGGTAAATATTAACAAGATATTAGAATAATCAGAGACGGCCATAGTATCCATGTGGTTACTATGGAAATATACTACTCGTAAGCGCTTGCGCATAATCGTAGGGTTCTCCATTGTCCACGCTCTACTTGTGGCCGATTGATGTTTTCTAAATCGATCTTTGCGGTTATCAATTATACCTTTCGTCTTCATTCTTACTTAGACAATGATGATGATAAAATTGCAAATAGATTTTCAATTATTTTAATGTGTTCACGATAACAGAACATTTAGGCTTAGCTAATACGGCCGTATAATCTTGTTAGGAAGATTCGAAACCTTGGTCTCGAAAGCACAGTCATTACCCATTACATCAATCTTCTAAGTAAAATCCGATATCTTCGAAGTAAAAATTAATTTAATTCTAATAGTAATATGAAACTTATGCACAACGAAACTGTTGTTCTCGATTGGCGACCGCGCACCGGAAGAAGCAGCGTGTGCGGGCTCCCCACGAGGTAGACCTACGATTTGGCAAAGATCGCGGGAAGCCGCTGGAGGCGGGCTGCGCAGAACTGATCGTTGTGGAGATCTGATGATGATGGTGATGACATAATGTTGTATATTAAAATACTTATTTAATTAGATTATCACCTAGAATTCTCAAAACTTTCATAGTTTGGTTCTATAAAGAAATTGAATCCCGAGACCGTGCATAGTAAAATATACCGGAGTAAAATAAAAGAATATTAAATTAATTAATTAAGTGTTAAATGATTAATTAATATAACTGTTTGGTGTAGTGGGTAGAAACTCTGCTGCTATACCAAAAGGTCGCGGGTTCGAATCCCGCTAGGGGCATATGTTTGTATGATGAATACAGACTTGTGTTCCCGAGTTATGGATGTTTTTCATTTATATATGTATTTATTTACAAAAAAAATGTATTTGTGTAGTTTATCAACCATCTGGTATCTATAATACAAGCCTAGTTGCTTAGTGTGAAACTAGATGGCGTTGTGTGTATGTGCAAAGATATTTATTATTATTATTATAGTTTATATTAGTTTAAACTCTCCAAGGAGGTAAAATTTTGCACGGGCCTAAACCAAGTGTATAAATCTACAAATCTTAAATTAAAAATCTTAAATGTGTGACGATAAATGGATAAAATAAAGTTTTCTTATTCTTATTTGAATCGCTTTCTTTGAAAGGATTTGCCCTAATCGCGTCGCTGGGCAGGCTGGTTGGCGATAGCAGCGAGCTCCGGACCAATGATGCTTCTGTCCATAACTGGGCTGTAACAGCTTCAGGACTTGCGTAGTGGACGTAGTAAATGCAATAAAACGCGAGCTTAGAAATAAAATCTTGAAACAACGTATTAGGAAAATAATGTCAATATATGACAAACCCTATATATGTATCGTCCATGTACCTACTGATATTTAAAGTTATTCACCTTTTACTTTGCACTATCCAACTACTTATTAAAAAGCTTCTTTAACTGAGGTTGTCTGGAAGAAATCGCTATCAGCGATAAGACCGCCTTTGTACACTTCCTCATCTATGTAAAATGTTCTTGGTATTTTATTTTTGTGGCAATAAAGAATTTAATAATAATAATAATAATAAATCCCTTGGTAAAACAAAACCTATCAAAACTAAGATACTAACATAAATAATATCAATAATTATTTTAGTATTTCAATACTCAAAAAACCCAACAGCATTTTGTATTTTGCAGGCGCCATGTTGGATTTTTTTACCATAAAATGTATCCTATGACAATCTACAGATCAAAACGAATCGAATGACACCTTGCACTTCAAAATCGACCGAGCCATGTAGGCCACAGGGGGTAACATGGAAATTTACATACATACATACTCTCCAAAAACATTATAAATAAATAAGTTAATAAATAAATATCTTTGGACATACACACAATGCCATTTAGTTCCACATTCAGCAACTATTGGCTTCCCTCCTATTTGGGGCTATTTGGTAAAATGCTGTTGCACCAGCCAGATGCCAATACAATCTATGCTGTTATGCTCACTATTGTTGCTGGAGGGGATCCAGCCACATCCACGGGAAAGAGAACTAATCCTCACTAATAACACTACTGTGCGTCACGGCAGAGTAGAATAATAATTCTACTCTGCCGTGACGCACAGGACTATTGCAAATGTCATTAATAACCATACTTAACTGCTGCTTAATTTTCAGAAAAATCTTCGAAAACTTTTGAACCACAATTAGCTTTCTCTAGCACGTGAGTTTTAAGTGACTTATTCGTAATTAAGGTAGAAAATGTCCGCACATATGTCATTAAAAAGCAATGCTTGATAGGCCATAATGAACTCATTACCTCGGTATATAAGTCCGCACGACCTAACCATAACACCATAACACTATTGCCTCTATGTCGGTATGGAAATATGAAAAAATAATGTGACCTACTTCAAGTACAAGTGGAAAAATGTTACCTTACTCCCGCGGTTTAATGCTGGATAACACCAACAACTATGGCATAGTTAAGACCGAAGCGGTGTTCGGATTTGGCCCACCGAATCGTAGTAACTATGCCAATGACAGTTTCAACACTACAGAACCTCTAAATGGATGGAACCAATGGATAATATCATCGAACAACTTTGGAAGGAGATCTTTAGAAGGTCAGTAAATATTGCATTCTTAAGTAGTTGACGGTAATTCAGAGATCGAATGGACAACGACTATGTTTGCGCAAACTTAAAAGTAAATCGCAAAAGTACCTATACCGACCGTAAGGACTAAATAGTGTGGTCAATTTCTATACAAAGGTATTAAACACGTTAAAGCGCTTACTACACTTCCTATTTGTAGAAAATCTAAATGGGAACACTCTAATTACGAAAACGGAAGCTAGGAAGCTTTTATTATACCATTCTAAATGCAGAGACTAATTCGGCATACATTATTATTATTTATTATTATTTATTGCACATGAGTACACATAAAAGTCAAATACATACTACATACAGGATGTACAAAAGCACTAGCGTATCTCTAAAAAGAGAGCAATCTTCCAGCAAGACCCTGCAAATGTGAAGGAAAACAGGTTCGATAGGATAGACATACATACGTGCACTGAGAAAAAAAGTGTTAATAATCAACTTAAAATCAATAGACTATAATAATAATACTTCAAATATAATAAAAATAACATACATTGCTGGGAGCCTTGGTTCTGTTATTTCAAATACCCTTACTTCAACCAGCAATGTATGCCGAATTAGCCTCTGCTTTTAGGATGGTGTAATAAGTGCTTCTTAGCTTCCGATTTCTTACAAATAAGATAGTGTTGTAGTAATAAGCGCTGTAAACAGAGTGTAGCTGATCAAAATACCTACTTATCTGTAATGTATTTGACGAGTTAGACAAACACTGGTATTCTGGTGTATTGAAATTTATAAATACATGAATACAGGTAAAACACCTGGATTTTTTTTTTTTATATGAGAGGGCGGCAAACGAGCATGCGGGTCACCTGATGGAAAGTAATCACCGCCGCCCATGGGCACCCGCAACACCAAAAGGGTCACAGATGCGTTGCCGGCCTTTGAGGAAGGTGTCCACCACAGAATAAGTAGGGCAGCCTGAGCGATGAGGGATTCTCCAGCAGTGCTGGTACCCTCCTGGGGTACTAACTCTTTAAATACCGCTACCATTCTGGAGAGAGACTGGAAGGTGGGCCTCCGGCGCCCTCGCTCACCGGACGAAGCGCAGTGGCAAAATGCCACTACTCAGACGTCGGCCTTCTGCGAGAGGGTGGTACTTCCCCGGTCGAGCCGGCCCATTCATGCTGCAAGCTAATAGCTTACAGCGTGGCTCTACCACTACAAAATGATTTGGATGGATTTGATAATATGAGTACACGATCAATGCTCCATAGAAAATGTTATTCTACCGCACGTCAAAAGAAAAAAAGAACCTTATAGGATCACTTCGTTGTACGTCAGTCTGTCAAGATCCTTTTACTCAGGAACGCGGGGATGTATGTAGTTGAAATTAATATACTTAATTAAATTAATATATTAATATACCGAGGTCTACGTTCCGTTGGTGCTGAATGAAAATGAAGTTTGTTGGTTACCCTAAATAAAAAATACGGCCATTTATAATAATAAATATCTTTGCACATACACACAGCGCCATCTAGTTCCACACTAAGCAACTAGGCTTGTATTATAGATACCAGATGGTTGATAAATTACACAAATACTTTTTTTTTGTAAATAAATACACATTTTAACCGCCTCCGTGGCTCAATGTAAACAACATTGGGTTTACGTTTCGGAGGTCGCGGGTTCGATCCCCAGCGGGGTACATATTTAGTACTCGGTTTGGTTGGTGGTAGGGCATATTAAATGTCCGCCTGGTTAGCTACCACCATCTTAACTAAATCTGCCGCCAAACAGCAATGTTAATAGCATTGTTGTGTTCCGGTTCTCAGAGATAAGATAGCCAGTCCCCCAAATAAGATGGGGTTTCCGGGTCAGTATGCTACCACCTTCGGCCTCATCTTCACTTAACATCAGGTGTGATTGAGGTCAAGTACTAACCCGTTGTGGATATAAAAAAAATAAAAAAAAAATACACATATAAATGAAAAACATCCATAACTCGGGAACACATGTGTGTATTCATCCTACAAACATATGCCCCTAGCGGGATTCGAACCCGCGACCTTTTGGTATAGCAGCAGAATTTCTAACCACTACACCAAACAGGTCGTCGTTATGGCGCATATTTTTAACATTGCCAAATAAATCAAAACCGAATTAATATAGTGCTAACGTAGTACTTCATATTCACCAAAAATCATGACATCAATAAAAAAATGTGAATATCTGTAATTAATAGTTATATCTGTGACACACCACATCAACAGGCAATTCTTTGCTTCTTCTACTTTAGAGGAGTCTTTTGAGGAGATTAGGACTATATAGCAGATATGTGAGTGTCAAAATATCTAATGTAGCAAAGTTAGAATGAGTATCTAAATATTATATAAACAAATACAGGCCCAACCTAATTAATCGACAATATGAATCCTACTTGCTGTTCTCTATAGATCCTCCGTCCGTTCCATATCTATGAAACTATGAAACATAACCCTCTAATCAATTACTTTGAACAAGTGAAAGAAAATGTGAATGTCGTGTCATACTAAGAGGTTAAATCGAGGCAAAGCAGTAAGGCGTAGTCATTACTCCACCGACAAGAGCATAGCTCTAAAAATTGACGAAGAAGAGCCTTCTAATCAATCAAAATCGTGTGTTTTTTTTTTATTACAGACGAATCAGTATCTTCTAGATCATTAAAAAGCAAACCAAAGAAATCATTGAAATCATCATCAAAGCCTAAATCGAATCAGTCCAAAGAATCAATACATGCGAACAAAAAGAAAAAGCGTAAAAGTAAAGGTGTAAAGAAATGCATTTTTAAAATACTCAAAAAAGGAGAAGGAGGTAGCAGTGGGAAGAAGAGACGAAGAACTAAGTTCCCGAAGGTATCCAAGAAGTTAATGCTTCCAGTGATATTGGGGTTACTGGCGGCGAAGAGTATACTGATTCCTATTGCACTCAAGGCACTCGCTTTTCTGTCAGCTAAAGGTGAGATTTTTTTTTTCAGTTTTTCCATTTCAATTCTAATCTATCACCATGAACAGTTCTGATAGCTAATGCGATAGAATATCATCTAGACAGCTTAAATCCCAATGCTGGATTACAGCCTCAGTCACACGTCAGTAGGCCTGTAGCCTGTAGGCCCCTAGCTTAATGACTGCCTCAATTGGAAACTATAATATCCAATAAATTAAATTCTATCTAACCATGATATCCAAGGATATTTTCTAACAATTGTTTTGCTTTACTCATCGTCATCATATCCCACCACAAGACATCCACTGCTGAACATAGACCTCCACCAAAGATTTCCAAAGCGGCCGTTTGGAAGCGGCCTTCACCAGGTCGTCAGCTCATTTTCAGGACGTCAGGACTCTTTCGCTGCGCTTGCCGGTGCGTGGTCTCTACTCAAGAACTTGAATGCCTCACTGGTCTTCGCTTCTTTGACCTCTGTGTACTGTTCAGAGCCAATTCAACTTACTAATCGATCACTTTCGTTCTTCTACGGATTCCTTCACTTCTGTTTCTCCTAGCCATATTCATAGCTCATTACGAGACCTTGAGCTTTCCTTTATTACTTGTATTGAATGTTTATTTGAAATTCTTCTTCTTTTTTCATTGGTAATGCTAGGAGGGTCCCGAGAAAAATGACCGGGGTTCATATAATGGCGTGGGTATTGTTTGGAAGTGGCATGTGTCCAAACATAGGTATACTATTTATTAATTCGTATTTCTTAGCTTATTTGTAATTTATCTATTAACTAGTTTATATTATTTATCATCTACTAACAAATTAATCTTTATTAATTAGTAATCTTTATTATATATTAATTAGTTAAAGTCTTAGTTGTTTAAGTAAGCCGCGAAATTGGTAAAATATGTACGATTGTGATTTCCATTGTTCTTTTCCCATGGACTATGAATTGTCGAGTACAATGTTTGTGAAATCATACAATTTTGTGTACCCTGGGGTGCGCAAATACGAGTATCTAAATGGTTCTGGCAGAATGAACAGCGCTGCGGGTTTCTACCCACAGCACATGCTGAGTCTGGACCATTTAGTTGCCCATGATATGGGTTACGTCTCCTGATATTAGTTTTAACTGTATACCAACCCAGTATTCTATATTGTATATATTAATGTAGGTTAAGTGACTTGTGTCATGGTCGACGAATAAATGTATTCTATTCTAAATTAATCATTATCCACCAGGTCTGATGATGGCATTCTTCTCTACTGTAATGGCGTCAATCATAAGCTTGAAAGGAATGTTCGACCACTCCCATGGATATCAAAATCGAAAAGATGACAATGGGAAGACCCAGGTGGAAATCATACAAGTACCCACGAAGAGTGAAGACCACATTTATTATGATGATCATTATAGAAGAGGAGATCTCATACCAATTTTACCGATACCTGAAAAATAATTGGAGACGGTAGAAGTGTTAAGTGACGGTGAATACGAAACCAAATCATGTATAATGTTAATAATTTATTTCAGTTTACTTGTAAAACTCTTAGATTTAATTATACTTTTTATTATAAGTACAGTCGGCATCACATTAATATAAGGGCTTTACCAATACTCGACTCCTTACTAATTTTCATAACTTCAATCTTTATGACTTTAAATTGAAAATTAAGAAAACCTAAATGATTCACATCGAGATAAATAAGTGATTATTATTATCCAGATTAAAAAATCCTAAAATAAAACCCACAAATGACACTAAATACACCGAAATCATCGAAATATACCAAAAAACTGTTAAAAGGTAAATAGCTTAACCGATTTTCATCAAACATGGCAAAGAACCTGTCCCGCTTGTTTAGTCTAATAGTCCAGTCAAGATATGCATATTTAGGGGTGTATACATAGACTGAGTACCTATCAGTGATATTATAAAAATATTTTCTAACGGATCAGGAGATGGTATTTTAATAAAAAAAATCGCACTCTAATCAGTCCACGCATTACTGAGATACGTACGGACCAGCAGTCAGACCGCCTAACTCAATTAATTGCTTTGGAAATTGTTATCGTTTATGACGTCAATGCACCATCCATCCTTGTCATATCGTAACACAATAACAAGGACGGACAGTGCATTGCTATCGCGATAACTACAGCTTTGACTAGGCGGTAGAGCCCAAGCCAAATCTTGAAATCATTGTTGGGCCTTTAACAGCAGTGAAATTTTTGTTTCATTAAAGTTTGGTCAGATATTCGTTTCGTCAAGCTATTAGTACTTGACGAATAAACAATTTGAGATTGTATGTATGTGGTGTCATTCATCATTATCAAATTGATACCGACTGTACCTAATTGTTAATTTTTGTTGTAAACCAAAGACCGTAATGTAAATGTATATTTAAATGTAAATTGTAAATGAACAAGCATTTAACACAAATTCCTTAGTTTTCGTAAATGATTCCTAGTAATCATAGACAATAGTACGAACCGACTACATCAATGTTTAAAATACCGGTCAAGTGCGAGGTAGATGCGCTCACCGAGGGTTCCGTAAGCAAAGCGCCAAAGGATTCTACAATACGGATAGGTATACGGCTATATGAGAAAATACGGGTCATATCTACTTATAAAATATAGTTAAAATTTTAATTTCCTTATATTAAATTATACTACACTACACATAAAAAAATCGACTGACCAAATAAATCTCTATACAACTTCCTGCATGTCTGGGTTTAGAAACTAGTTAGTAACTCGAACAGTACTATACCGATTTTAATGAAATTTTTACTTTACTACAGCCAATTAAAATTATGTATACGACAAATTTTCATTACAACGTATATAATGGTGGTGAAGGAAAATTAAAAACATGCAGTGCCGCGTTTATTTTAATTGTATAAGCGTTCATACGACTCATTAAAATCGATATATTACTATTCGAGTTACTAACCAGTTTCTAAGACCAGACATGCAGAAAGTAGATAGATATGTGGTTGGTCGATTTTTAGGTTATTTAGTATGAAATGTGGTTCATTTCTGGGGTAGTATAACTAAATTTCATTGTAAGGATTTTTGCTGATTCCGCCTCCATCACACATAATGTTAAGTGAAGACGAGGCGGAAGGTAGAAGCATGCTCACCCCTCACCCGGACCCCTCATTTTGGGGACTGGTTATCTCATCTCAAACAGCCGACATACAACTTTGCTGCTTGGCGGTAGCCTTAACATGGAGGTAGCTGGCCAAGCGAACTTCAAAAATGCTCAATCGACAACCAAACCAAATGCTAAATTATCCCGCCAGGAATCAAACCCGCTACCTCCACCTTATAAAACTTGAGTCACGTTAGTGTTGTTACTTTGATCTAGGAGAATTTCAGTGGGCAAGCTGGTATTAACTGTACAGGCAGATGACCAAAATACCCCACCACAGCTGAGAGAAGACAAGGAAAGGAAGATCAATGTTACTGTCTGCTTAGAGTACATTTTAGCTCATTAAATATTTTAAAGTTTGCATTTAATTTCAAAACTAATCGCCACAACAACATAATCCAAAATATACTTGTAGAATTAATTTGTTCCGTCTTTATCCTTCTGTACCCTCTGAAGATCTAACCCGCGACTTTTGCATCTGGATGCCAATTAATTCGAGCTGAAGCTAATTGTCGCTGCAAGCTGCTGACCGGTCGCTCTGCAAATCTATGAGGGTGGTGTATATTACGCTGTGGACGTGCTATGGCTGACATGATGATGATCAGGCTAAATGAAAGAAAATGGACATTGTAACTGTTTATTGCATTCGTAAATTATAACACCACTTTTATTGTATCGTACATCGGTCTTCATAGAATTGTGCACTGAAAGGGTTATCCAACGCCATGGTACTCTCTGCTATCTTATCTCTCACTTTATCAGAGACCGTATATATTCCTCCCACTACTTTCCTCATCCCTCTCTCTATGACGATTTTGGGGTTGTGTTTATGGAAAAAGGCCTTTATTCTTCTATGCCTTAGCATCATCTTTCTCCTCATTGGGTGCGGTCTGCTGAATACAGATCGCTTCTTCTTGGGGAAGATTCTTCTCTTCTTCTTCCCCATTGTTGAAAATCTAGATGTAAGTAGGGTGTCTTACTGGTGTTGTTTCTATCCGTGCTTCTCCTCCGCAGTCATTTTAGATGTGTTCCAGATTTTTGCATTATAACAATAGGGGAATTTTATTTTTCACATACTGCTATTTTATTTCGCTGGGAGTTTTTGTGGTCGGTAATGTCAAAATGGGTGTCAGTTCACAATGTTCTGTTCAGGCATTTGTTTTGCTGCCAGTTGGATGGTTTGATTTTTTTTATATATTGAAGAAGATGTTTTGAGTTGAATAATATAGTCTTTTTGGTGGCGGGACGAAAAATAATGATCGTTTGTGGAACCCAATAAGAATATTGGTAGAATCCATGGAAACCTAAGTCACAGAAATAATATAGTACTAACGTACTTAAGCACTGACAATCGTTATAGAGGCTGAGCAATTGAAATGGCTCATTGTGGATATATTAGTGTTATAATGTCCATAAACGCCATCTCATTAGAGGGACTGGCTATTTCTGATAACCAGAACACAACAATGCTACTATCATTGCTACTTGGCGGCAGATTTAGATCAGATGACATTTAAAATGCCCTACCACCAACCAGAACCGTGTAGTAAACATGTACTCCATTGGGGATCGAACTCGCGACCTCCGATACGTAAACCCTATGTTGTTTATATTGAGCCACGGAGGCGGTTAAAAAGTATCTGTTTATCACAAGGTTATAAAGGCTTGATTTTATGTAATAGAAATTGTAAGCTGTGGCATAATATGTTCTCATCTACTCGCATTGGTTAAGTATTTAGATGCCAGGGTTTTGTATCTACCATATATCTCGTAAATAATGCTCTATTCTACTATTGACGACCTGTTTGGTGTAGTGGTTAAGAACTCTCAACGCTATACCAAAAGGTCGCGGGTTCGAATCCCGCCAGGGGCATATGTTTGTATGATGAATATAGACATGTGTTCTCGGGTTATGGATGTTTTTCATTTATATATGTTTTTATTTCCAAAAGAAGGCCTAGATGCTTACTGTGGACGTAGATGGCGCTGTGTGTGTGTAAAGATATGTATGTTGTATGTAACACAGGTAGTGACATTCTGAATGCGCGGTGCATCTTCCCCGGTGGCAGAGTCCTCACGATGAATTAGAATGTAGTATCAAGTATTTACCTTATAAGTACCAGTATAATCATAATGAATCTACACACAAAATCGTTGTCCATGTAATAAATAAAGCTAAACTTATTATTTAAGTTACGTAAGTGTGCCAACGCACTCGGAGCCGGTACTAAATTGTGTAATAATCTCCCATTGCTGCCATGTGTATAACTCTGGGGTATAGTATATTTTAACTTGAAGATAAAATGCTGGAAGCCTGCGTCAATTAATTTATTTATTTTATTTATTCAGGACAACTAACAGCTACACAATACAATTATGTTTTATAATCTTATATATAGACAATGGAGGTCATTGTGTAACCAACTCCGTTATCCATGACAATTTTATATATAACTGCAGAGACAGAAACGCAACTGTTTAGTACTCGGTTTTGTTGTTGGTAGGACATTTTAAATGTCCGCCTGGCTAGCTACCACAATCTTATCGAAGTCTACCGCCAAATAGCAATGTTAAAATATTGTTGTTTTCCGGTTGTCAGAGATAAGATAGCCAGTCCCCCAAATAAGATGAGGTTTTCCGGGTCAGTACACTACCACCTTCGGCCTCATCTGCACTTAACATCAGGTGTGATTTGGGTCAAGTGCTAACCCGTTGTGCAAAAAAAAAATACTTTCGCATTACAAATGCTAAATATTATGAACTGATATTAGTTAGATTTTAATCACTATCCAACAAAATCCTTCCTCAAAGGCCGGCAACGCATCTGTGACCCTTTTGGTGTTGCGGGTGTCCATGGGCGGCGGTGATTGCTTTCCATCAGGTGACCCGCATGCTCGTTTGCCCCCCTCTCATATAAAAAAAAAAAAAAAAATAACTTTGTCTGGAGTTTGGTGGTTTCATCTCCAACTATCGCATATACTGTACGATGTATAAATAGAAAGTAAGCGATCGGGTAAGTTCATTGTCATGTCCTTGAGCTCCTACAGCCGTTGAACCCTCAGGCTCTGGTGAAAGTTTCGGGAAATCGACCCTGACACGATTATGGCTCAAGTCGAGATTTTGGGAGATTTGGAGTGATAATTTGATAAGATATTGTTAGCATTGTATCTCATGGTAAAAATTATTTTATTGATGAAAATACGTCATTTACTTATAATTTTACATTGTATTCGGTTATTAACTAAAACAAATAATTGGATTAATTACAAAATTAAATAATTTGGTAAGTATATCAAATTCATCATACTAATAAATATATAGAAAAATGTCATAGTACCATCCACTAATTCTTTCTATCATCATGTTCAAAAATTTCCCAACCAAGCAGTACGCCATTTCATAAAGAAAACTTCTTAATTTATCTGTGAATATGTTTATAGATGAGTCTTTGACATTATTTTTAAAACTTTTAAACGCTTTTAAAACGCAGGTTGCCCTATCGAAAATAAATGGCCGAATACGTCTCGGGTCATGCGAATTTACACGGAGTTTCCATGATTTTTTTAGAACAACTCGTTCCTTATTTTTCGAAAATAAAAAAAAAACTCTACAATTGGTAAATTTAATCGATAATTTAATAAGATCGCTGTTAGCAATAAGGCCGCCTAATTTGTAGTTTCTATATTATATTTAAATGTACCTTCCTTATTTAAACAATAAAGCGTATTTGATTATTTGATTGATTTAAAACACTTTGTTTGGCTTCTTTTTTCAATTGTCCAGATGAGGATATTCCGCAGGATAATGGAATTGGAAAGATTCATTTATAAGTTTTTGACATACGAAGCTATGTCATCATTTTTACAATCAGAATTGTATAAAATAAGGGTAAGAAAATTAATAGCGATATAATTGTGAATTAAATTGAATTATCCTCTTAAAAATACTAAATTGGTGATTTACACAGGAATAGATCAAATCAATAATCAATATCCTACTAAAGTAATTGTTATTGACAAAATGATCGAAGCTAAAGATGTACATTATTCTATACAATACCAAGTTCATCTAGGAAATATGTAAAATATTTTATCTATCGTTAATTATTACATACTGTACCTAGGTAACGTATGAAATACCTAGGAATTGTATTGAACGCCATTATGTCCAGGTAAAATTTGAAATGATCCAAATAAAACATTTTTACCAGAGCAGCCAACAGCCAAGGCATGGAACTGCCTTCCAACGTCAGTCTTTCCTGAATCCTACAACCTTGGGATCTTCAAGAGCAGAGTGAATAGGCATTTACTGGGATCGCGTGCTTCATCTTCGACCACATAGTCACTTTCCATCAGGTGAGATTGTGGTCAAACGCGAATCCAGTCTATCATAAAAAAAAGCTGCAATCATACGAATTCATCAGAATCAATGAAGAACACTTCTGACAAGCGTCAGAACAATCAGACGCTCTTGGTTAGGAGTGTTAGGTCTTTTTTTTTGTTACATTTCAGAACAACTTTGCTTGATCATTAGGTATTCTACAAAATGCCTAGGTAAAATATAGAATAATTATACATTGCCTGAACGTTAAAGCCGTTCTATGGAATACCTACGTATATACTCGATGAGCTTTTTTAACGTAAGAAAAAAAAGTTAATTCTGTCATTTGACCGTCGCGTTTGTAGGCTACTCCACACAATTGCATCATTAAATTAAATAAATAAAGAAAACTTGGAGAAAATATGAGTTCCATATAAATTTCGCATGACAGGAACCCTAAGAATCCCGCCAGTCGCATTTATCAATCTCCGGAAGGCGCGTGCATTTTTGAAAAAAAAAATTAAACAACCTATAACTTCTATTTCACTTACCTAATATACCCTATTACTTTCCCTAAGGTAAAAAAACGCATCCACTATATAGGTTACCGATAACAAATACATTGTCAATTATTAAACGGCGCAATCAAACTCGCGAAAGTTCAATAAATTCGCATTTGTCACATAAAATATGTCACCGAATGTGCGCATACTGTGCCAATGCCAAACAATGCACGCTTGTGCAATAAGAATTTCACTCGCATAAGGAAAAAGTATGTTTTAGGGTTTGTAAACATCAATACAAAGTGATTTATGATGAAGAATTGACGCAAGCGATTTTATTGTCGCTTTGCGAATATCCGTCGGTAATTTTGTTTGTCTCAACATCCCAACTAATATTATAAATGCGAAAGTTTGTGTGTGTATGCATTTCCATCAAGCATGACTTAATTTTGCCGTTTTCTTCATTCAATTTCTAACTATATTCAGTTTGTCAGTTAAGTAAGTCTGTCAGTGGTATTGGTCAGCAGATAAACCCTCAGGGCTCGAATCCTAGTCGCGCTTGCGGCCAGTTTTCTTTTAAATCAACACTCCTTTGCGAGGATTTAGGGTCCTTATTAGTATTTGCGAGGGTTCACTCGCATCCAGGTCCTATAAATAATAAATAAATAAATATCCTTGAACATACAATTGCCTGAGTGACGACCGATTGGTGTAGTGGATAGTGACCCTATCAGCGAAACCAACGGCTGCGGGTTCGAATCCCGCGAGGGGTAGTAAATGTTTGTGTGATGAATACGAACATTTATTCCCGAGTCTTGGACGTTTATATAAATATGTTTGTATGTTTATCCGTTATTTAGTATCCATAGCACAAGCTTTGCTTCGTTTGGGACTGGATGATTGGTGTAAGTGTCCGAAATATTATTAAAAAAAAAATGCTATCTAGTTCCACATTAAGCAACTATAAGGCTTATGTTGTGGCAGATGGTCGATATACGACCTAAATACATTTCTTTTTGTAAATAAATAAAAATATCCATAACTCGGGAACACATGCCCCTATTCATCATACAAACATAGGTACCTATACCCCTAGCGGGATTCGAACCCGCGACCTTTTGGTATAGTGGTCAGAGTTTCTAACTACTTCACCAAACTGGTCGTCAACCTATGACCGAACCAATCAACGATCTAACTACTCAACCAAGGGGTTTATCAAAGAAATCACATTCCTAAACCTTCCTTATTTAAACAATAAAGCATTATTATTTTGATTGATTAATTGATTGATTCCTAAACCAAATCTACATAATGTTTGTTCTAACTTGCAATATTACAGCTGTTTAGCCGTAGATTTGGCAAACTTATATTTGCATCTGAAATATGACGATTCACAGTCATACAAATCTATTTACCTGTTATGGAAGTGCAAAATACGTTTGTTTTCAGTGTCAACATCCCGCCTCTTTGTTGTAAGACGCCTTTTGATAGAACAGCGTACGCGCTTCCAAATTGTATGAATGAGTGCTTACGCGAACGGCAACTATACCATTTTGATACTTTCTTAAAAATGTTTTGGTAAATACTAAAATATCTACTTAAGTACAATGAACTACAATGAGTAATTTAAATATAGATAGGTAAGTATATAATCTAATTATTTTTATTCATAAATATACCATTTGTGAAAAAAATTTCACGTTATATAATTTTGTATAAATTGTCTATAAATTTTACAAAATCGTAACTAGACCATATTCGAATCCGAATGTATATTCAAACATATTACAAATGACTGACCTATTCCGATATTTTTTTTAGGGTTAGCACTTGACCTCAATCACACCTGATGTTGAGTGAAGACGAGGCCGAAGGTGGAACCTGGAAACCGAAATATTTGGAGAACTGGCTATCTTATCTCTGACAACCGGAACACAACAATGCTATTAACATTGCTGTTTGGTGGCAGATTTAGATAAGATGGTGGTAGCTAGCCAGGCGGACATATAAAATGCCCTACTACCAACCGAATTTAATTCAAAATGCAGTTTTCGCTGAACGATGTTAGAAAATAATTGTATTTTTGAATTGAGTGTAAAGGTGCCTCTAATGTTGATATACATATATCATCACCATGGGTTCCATAATATTACAAACGTTATTGATTATAATAATTCCAGTTTTTTTTCTGTATACAATCGTTATTGCAATAATATTAGAGACTCACACAGTTTTTGTATTCATTTTTATTCGGAAAAATAAACCATTGACTTTAGATTCACCGCGGACGTCAAAATTGTTTATCATTACATACTGCCTTGCAAGTTGCTGCCACTATCTTATTAACAATGCTAAATTTAAAAATAAATCTAAAATTTTATCAAAGGTCCATTTTACACAAAAATTAAAGTTACATAGATATTCACAAAGTACTCAAATAGAATAGAACCAGCCCATCTCTTCCCGTGGGTATCGTAAAAGGCGACTAAGGGACGTCCACCAAATAACATCTGTAGGTTTGCACGTTTCAATGGCGATGGGCTCACCCCCGTCACGTGTGCATTTCCGTATATTTCATAAGGTGAACCATGGATATTGTTTCAAGCATTAAACTTTTAATGTTGGGAACACTCAAACACTATAGTTGGGATATATCCGACCACCCCATTTGGGATAAAGGTCGTGACTTTATATATGTGTGTATGTATATTCACAAACAAAGAATTAGTTCTCCAGTAACAAGCCCACAGCATGTTGTAATGATTTTTACCAACATAAAACAACACACTAGTAAATGTCTATTCAAACACTTGACTCCAAAATTAATCATTGCAATGATTAGTAAAACTCCGAAATAGTTCTCTCAGTCCGTGCCGCTTTAATTTCAGAGTTATTGAAAAGTAATTTTTATAGCAAGTATCAACTCAAGTGTGCCGATCATCACGGAACAAGGTCTGGTATGAGTTTGAGCCTATGCCTCAGTTACAAAACATTCGTCTTCCCTCGACCAATATATAAGAAAGTCTATCCCGGCGGCGCCTCACTTTGTCCACAAACTCCAAACCAAAAGGACCTTTAAAATTTCGAAACAATCCTGGGATTTTAATATTCAGGAATTCAAACTTTGTTATCTGTTTAATTAAAATTTGTATAAAAATGAGAGTGCTGTGTTTGGTGCTGGTCGTCGCTGTGGTGGGCTGCAGGGCAGCACCAGGACCTGCGACAGAGGACGATAGCAGAATTGAGCTGTTTTCTGGAGTAGCTATTGAAAGGTGAGGTTCAAATTGTTAATTTTTAGTATTTCATTACTCCAAAGGGTTTTATAGCATATCCTTTTTGTCCGTCTGCACTTTATGGCTTTCACGTAACAAGCTAAAATTAATATCAAGTGCAGTCAATATCCTTAAAGTTTTATAAGAATTTTAAGTCCCTGAACCAAAATTTTAAAAAGATTAAGGGCCTTTCAATGTTTATTTCATTCATCATCATCATCTCAGCCCGTAAACATCCCACTGCAGGGATATAGGCCTTCCCTCGTATAATGAGGGAGTATGGGCAATAGTCCACCACGCTGGCCCAATGCGAGTTGGGGACTTCACATGCCTTAGAATTTTATCAGGCATACAGGTTTCCTCACGATGTTTTCCTCCACCGTTTAAGAGCAGTCGGATAAATGCACATGAGTAATTGAATTAAATTTAAAACTCATTGGTACATGGCTTGCCTGGGGATCGAACCTAGACCTCCCAAATTGGGAGACTGTGTCTCGTCTACTGAGCCACCGACGCTTTTATTTATTACATTATCAAGAAACAAACTAAATTTTGTCGTTCCAAGTAATACTTCATATATCTAAATAACTATTTAGTTTGTCAATGATGACATTAGGTTACGAATCCCTTGGGATACTTCTACTTTCAACTGACAGTCTTTTTTAATTTTGACAAACGAGAGAACTGCTCAACCTGAAGCAAATGTTTCATGCCAGAAGCTTCCGAAAGATATCGTTACCAAATTGTGACCTATGTGTCACTGATGCGTTGTACACTTAAGACAGTAGTACCTCATATACCTCTAATTTTGCTCGTTCCTCCAGCGTCAGGGTAACATCTAGTGCTGGAAATTTCACACGGAAAATAAAAAGGGTGGGAGACGCTTATGTTCATTAAGGCTTTCGATAAGCTGTAGATAACAATGATCATGTAGACCTAAGATAGCCAATCCTTCAATAAGTTTAATATAATAAGCGATGACCGCTTGGTATAGGATTGTGAACCTATCAGAGAAATGAACGGTTACAGGTTCGAATCCCGCGAGGTGTAAAATTTTTTGTGATGAATACGAACATTTATTCCGAAGTCATGGATGTTTATATAAATATTTATGTAAGTTTATCCGTTATCTAGTGTCCATAACACAAGCTTTGTTTAGTTGGGGCTAGATAATTGGTGTATGTGTCCGAATTAAAAATATATACAGGGTGAATTTGAATTCATGTAATTTCCATTAACTGGTGACGCCACTCTTAGTTACGAACAATTTCCCAGAGAACCATAGTCGAAAGCGATCAAAAAAATTTTCGTTAAAAAATCGTTTACTTTGTATGGCTAATCGAAAATATTTTATCGCTTTCGACTATGGTTCCATGGGGAAAGTTGTTCGTAATCAAGAGTGGAGTCACCAGTAAACAGGAATTACACAAATTAAATTTCACCCTGTATATCTTCCCTGAATATTACGAGTGCTTAAGTTTTAGCGCGTGTGCAATTTTATTTATTATATGCAGTGTTATTTGTTGCTCTAAAACTTAATTTTATTTGTTTTAAAATGAAAGAAAAAAGAGATGCAAAAAGAGAAAAATATTAAAAGAAATGCAAAAGCGCGGATACAGACTACAACACATTTTCTCCATGTCTATGATAGGTAGAAAACATGTTCGAGATCCGTACCAAGTGTGTGTGCCCAAAAGACTGGCAGCGTTACCTCGTAGTATAGTATACACTGCCCCAGGAGTTCTCCAAAATATCATCGACCAAACGTTCTGTCGATATACCGTTCTGTCGACCTAGCATGCATCAACAGACGGTAGTGGAGTCAGCTGCTGCCGGAGATCTCCAGCAAGCGCAACCATAGATCTTAAAAATCGATTTCTGCAAAATATCATCGACCAAATGTTCTGTCGATATACCGCTCTGTCGACCTAGCATGCATCAACCAGACGGTAGTGGAGTCAGCTGCTGCCAGAGATCTCCAGCAAGCGCAACCATAGATCTTAAAAATCGTTTTTTTCCGGACACCACGGGCCTAAAGCCTTCACATCAAAGGACACAAACACGTAACCTGTAATCGAAGTTTCCATAATTTCAAACCTATACCCTTTCAAATCCGAACCTTACACACACCAAAACTAAACAAATACGGTTCAGTAAATTTACAGTTATGGCAAACCACTTCAAAAACAAACATCTTTTCAACTGTCAAATGTATGCTTTCGAAATGCCCCGAAGTGAAAATATAGAAACAATGCGTAACGTTACAACAATTTACTTAAACATGAGTAAGCTACGCTTGTTAAGTTAGGAGGGTAGATGTGTCATTGGAAGACATGTTTTAACTTAAAATGATGTCGAATATTTGAAGGGCTCCTCATAGCTTATATTAAAACTCTGTTTTTGACACAATAAATGATTTCTTTACATTTTACATTTACATATGCCTCGACCCGTCATGATTTTCGGCATCGCTTTGATTGGTATGGACCAATTAACAAGAATTTTCTTTGTACGGCGACTTTGGCATTAATTCCTCAGTCGGTAAAATAGTTTGATCATTATCATCATCACATCAGCCCACAGGATGTCAACTGCTAAACATTGGCCTCCCCCATAGAATTCCAGAGCGGCCCCATAGAATCAGTTCTTCGAGCTATATGCCCTGTCCACTGCCACTTCTACTTAGACACAATTTCCAAGCTTTCAAGCGTTTTTGTCACTCATATTACTGGCACTACTACTCGCGGTAGCATTCTGCTACCGTCCCGCTCACTGCATCTAGGCGCAGTCGATGGTGTATACATAGCAGGGGGCCGAGCTTCACTCGACCTCCTTCCCCATAGGGTTGGCATTACTGCCGTTTGCATTTCATTGGCTACACTCCCATTTGCCGAGGGGGGAAGTGGGAAACTTCTTTCTGGGAAAAAGTGATTTATAAAGATTACGCTAATAATGCAACGGTCGATAAATTTCCGTCAAAACATAGGGTTTACGAATCAGAAGTAGCTGGATTGATTCTCATGCGGGGAACATGTCTAGTATTGTCGGTTTGGTCCATAGTATTGTTGTGTTAAGGTTATTAGAGATTTTTTTTATGCACAAAGGGTTAGCACTTGACCTCAATCACAACTGATGTTAAGTGAAGATGAGGCCGAAGGTGGAAGCGTACTGACCCGGAAACCCCATCTTATTTAGGGGACTGGCTATCTTATCTCTGACAACCGGAACCCAACAATGCTATTTAACATTTCTGCTTGGTGGCAGATTTACCCAGCCAGGCGGGCATTTAAAATGCCCTATCAGCCACCGAACTGAGATCAAAATAGCCAGTCCTCCAAATCAGATGGGTAAAATATTCTTGTCTAAATGGTGATGAAGTTTACATAAAACCAGACTATTCGGACATTTTAAATTCTCTAAAAGAAGGTGGAGTGTTCTTTGGAGAACTTATTTTGATACAAGATCGTTACTCAATCACGGCGAAACGGATGAACGGATTTGGATGAAATTTGGTATATAAATCGAATATACCCTGAATTAAGACATAGAATATTTTTTATCTTAACAAAGTGGGTAGTTCCCGCAGGATAAACAAATTAAATATATCCGCGATAAAATTATTTCTCGCGGGCGAAGCCGCGAGCCGAAAGCTAGTATTATACAGGGTGAAAATTAATTTCTGTAATTCCGGTTTACTGGTAACTCCACTCCAGATTACAAACAACTATCCACTAGAAACCATAGCCGAATTCGAACAAAAAGTTTTCGATTACCTATACAATGTAAAACATTTTGAAACCACATTTAGTCTGGAAGTTTAATTTGAGGTCCAATAATTTTCGGCTACAATTATTTATTTTTTATTAATAAAAGAAATCTCACAGCATAACATTCGTATTGTTGACAATGATTTGTGAACATGTAAGCCAATTTCGAGATTCCACTTTTTGCCATGCATACTAAAAATGACTTTACAATGGTTTGCTTTGTATGGGGTAATCAAAAATTTTTGATCGAAGTCGACTATGGTTCCTTGGAGAAAGTTGTTCGTAATCAAGAGTGGCGTCACCATTTATTGGGAACTACACGAATTAAAATTCACCCTGTATATTCTTTAATAATAATAATAATAATAATAAATGTCTTTGCACAAACACACAGCGCCATCTAGGTCCACAGTAAGCATCTAGCCAGCAGCAGCTCTTTATGGTACGTGAACCTGTACTCAAACTAAATAATTCCATTTAATTACACCATATGCATACAAGCAACTTTCGCTACGCATTACTCATTCACTGCAAGAGTATGCATGATAAATGACATCAAATTCATTAAGCAGTAGTCTCGAAGAATATTTAAGACAGACAGTCTCCTTTCATCTTGGACACATCTTCCGTTAGCATCAGATGTAGCTAAGATCAAGGGATAAACCAATGTGATTAAATGTACCCTTTTGAGAATCTAACCTGACGTTTATCCCAAATGGAGTAATCAGATATATTCCAAATATAACCATTTGAATATTTCAAACATGATAAATTTAAATGCATGAAACTATACATGGGGCACACTAAAAGTTTTGTACTTCTAGCTAATCGGAATATTTGAATTTCTAATGTTATATTTTTTGAAACGACTTGCAACCTTCTTAGTAATAAAAAAAAAATTGGCGGGAAATCATTTGTCAATTGTTTTTTATCACACATCAAAGTTCTACGTACGCAACGAAAATGGAATTAAGTCGAAAAGATGTTAGAGCGATGATTTTTTATGATTTTAAAAGTTCTCTCACTCAGAAGAATACAGAAGTGGGCATTTGACATGTGAGCAAACAGGAGTTGCAATGTGCAAGTATATAAATGTTTTTGAAGTAAAGTCACTATTTGCCTTCTAAGATACTCACGAAAAGAGACAGAATTATTAAATTATTTTAACGTGCCGGTACTACATGACACGTTAAATAGTCGGTCCTGGTTGTTTCAATTGAAGGCAGTCGTTAAGCCAAGTTGGGGGGCTACTGGAGAGGCTTTGCAAGAGGGATTGCAGGTCACACCTTTTTTTGGTAATGTTGTTTTGACATGGTTTTTAAATTGTGTTTCATTTAGATTAATGGTACCTATAAGGTTATAAAAGCGTATGCAGTGTCCCATAAATGATGTATTAACTTTGCTCAGTCTGAACATAGGGGTGGCTAATTTGTCCTTATATCTCAAATTTCATTTATACTTGTCACTATTTTTTGACCCTGAGGCCGTAACTGAAAATAAGAACTGTGGTCCGAAATATCGTAGCTCCGATACTCTGTTGGTCAACACATTGCTTGTTCGATAAACCATACAGCGACAGAATACTTCTTCGACGAACGCCAGTGCGAATGGACTCCCCGGTATGTTCAACATGTTCAACCTAACATCGAAGGCTACCTTCTGAACCCAAAACAATGTCGGGTTGCTCCGACTCAACTTGTTCACTCACTATAAAGCTCTCTTTCGCACTAGCATTCGTCGAAGAAGCATTATGCCGCTATATGGTTACCAATAAGGAAGCAATTACTTATTTGGTAACATAATCGTCTCCAATCTGGTTCTAGGTACGTGTTCTACGGACTTGCATGCTAGTTTGTTGATTGTAACAAGCATATTGTCTTTTGTCACAGGGATCCTTCGGGAGATGACAAGCTGAACGTGAAGTTTGAACCGGGGGAGCTTCGAGATGCCGCAAGAACATTTGAAGAAGGTAAAATTCATATTAACATGTTTTTTTTTGTTTTGTCTATATTAGTAGTACATACATGCGTTACATGTAGCATGGTTTCTCTTGTACATAAATAAATGAGATGTATTACTCATCTCAGATAAAAGAATGATGATAGATTTATGTTAATATAATATGTTATCAACTGTTATTTATAATAACTCACCAATTATATTTTAATTCTGGCTACATATAATAATAGTAACATTTTAAAAACATAATAACGAAGAGAAAAATTAAAATAAATAAAAAAAATCTATATCAATTCTCAATTTAAACAAAATTAGAATTGGAAGACATCATTACACAATAATAAAATGGAACAAAAACAAACTTAGCTTAATATATTTTTTAACATTTTCTACATAATTACACATTTAAATTTTAGATCAATTAAGTACTTATTAAATAGGTCTATATTACAAATTAAATTAAAGTATTTAAAAATTTACTATAAAGGTAATACTTTCCGCAAGTCCCTCAGGGGGAGCATCCAGAACACTTAGCTTACCTTAACTAAACGCTCAGGTAAATGTATTTGTCCCGGTTGTTTTCAATTGTTAAACCAAGTCGATATGGCTTGAAAATACGGACAGTCAGACTAACACAAATATAACAATCTGGGCCCGCATGTTGGATTACGGTCCATACGGACGGTATGAGAGGGATTTATATCCTTACAACATTGATGTTACAACGTTTAACATCCAAGAGTGCCTACCCAGATTCAATATATTTCATTACAAAAATTACACTTCAAGCAGAACATATCTACTATACTAAGAATAGTACTCAATGCTTCCACGAATACAAATACGTTCGAATAAAATCTAAATACCTAGTGTAAATTAGAACTGGATAAAGCCCATTGCACTTGGCTCTGATCGTTGTTAATACTGCAAAAATTACCAACAATGCCTTATTTTTTTCTCTTAATGATTACTCCATATGCAGTGAGCGAGGTTCAACGCACTGTTACGTGAGTGAACGCAACGGCGTTCAAGGTTATCTCGGGTGGTTGCGACGCGGATACAGTCAGCAACACAAGTCAATGAACACTTAAGTTACTCTTGAATAAAAGATTATAAATGTGCTAAACATATTGAACTACCAAATTGGATGGTGATTCAAGGAAGCGTAACTTCTAATCCACGTAAGATGTCTGCTGCAGTACTGCTTACTTTAATATTATGTACGTTGAAAATTTCCTAACATGATAAAAGCTGTACCTACTCACGAAGGATGGAAAAAACGGCTTTTTTAAAAAATAAAATTACCTTATAGTAGAAACCAATAATTAAAGGTAAAATGAAAATGAAATCAAATCAAATGAAAAAAAAAATGTATAGCTAAAAATGTATAGTTTCCAAGGTTGTTCAAGAGTTTAAAATTTCTATCCCACAAAATATTTATTTTTGATTTGATTGTCAAATCTCAAACATTCTTCAAACATGAGTTTTTTTGATATACGATGTTTATCCTCAAGAGCCGCGTGGTGATTTCTATACCCTTTTTGATGGGAAAAGGTTCAGATACGTCGCCTTTTATTTACGACGCACCTACTTGTATAGAGTCGAATGTTGTTGCAACTAAAACTAACTCTGAAACTAGTTCAAATTTCATAGCGTTCCCATAACATAGTTCTTCCTTTAATTGCCATACGCTTTCCCGTTTATACTTAAGACGGTGAAATGCAAGTAAGACGCATGTGTGGAGGGTTTCGCATATAATATTACGATTTGGAGACATCAAAGTGAATTTAATATCGAATACTATTTTACTCGTGTGCTATGTCTGGCAGTGGATAGGTGACCACTACTGGCATTTAATAAGAGTGCTTCCGTATATATAGTCTGTCCCGGTTGTTTTCAATTGAAAGCAGTCGTTAAGCCAAGTCGGTGGCCTCTATAGTCCACCCCTATGGGCGGCTTAAAAACATTGACTATCAGGTAGCCACTACTCTGTCACAAATCCACCAAACCGCACTGGGTCCGCGTTATGGTTTATGGCACATACCCATAGTGAGAGGAGGCAGTGCCCCAACATTGAGGACGTGTAAGGCTGTTGATGATGACTATAAGTTCTGCAGCCACAAACTGCTACAGAAGTTCATGTTTCTATTATAACGTAATGAAAAGATACGGTCTAAAGCGAATTTTCATACTAAAAGTCCCACTCACTGACAGATCATCAAAACCTAGATGGTTCTTCCCGGTTACATACAATCTTGAAATTAGACAAGAAGAAAGGTGTTTCAGCACAAATGATATATCCGAAAATTATTAATTTCAGATCCCTCGTGGAATTAATAAGAGACGTACCTACTTATTTTATTTATTTATATTTTGTTACCTACTTATATTTTGACGACCTGTTTGGTGTAGTGGTTAAAAATTCTGACTGCTTTACCAAAAGGTCGCGGGTTCGAATCCCGCTAGGGCCATATGTTTGTATGATGAATACAGACGTGTGTTCCCGAGTTATGGATTTTCTTTTATTTATGTATTTATTTACGAAAAAAAAAATGTATTTGTGTAGTTTATCAACCCTTAATACAAGCCTAGTTGTTTAGTGTGGAACTAGATGGCGCTGTGTGTATATGCAAAGATATTTCTTATTATATTTGCGGTTAATTTGTGTTTGTTTTGTGTCTATAATGTGTGTCTATCTGAGGCGCCGTAACCCTTAAACGGGTGAACCGATTTGGATACATTTTTTTTATTTAAAAGCAGGTTTTCTAGCTGTGGTTGTTAGATATGTTTTATCTAAATTGGTTCCGCGGTTTTGTTTTAATCGCCTTTTTTCTCGGGGGTTTCCTAAATTTTTAATTTATAATTATATTTAGTTTTGTTAATTCTATGTCACTAACGACATATTTAAGTTTATGACTTCAAAGACTTAATATTCGACATTATTATTAATTTGGTTTGCTTCCGAGAAAAACGCCCTTTACTCACGGACAACCAAGTTACGTTACAAGGGTTTATTTTTTCTAAAATGTGGCACGGAACCCTACAATCACTGATCCCACGCTGTTTATAAAGTCCCACTTTCTCTTACAATTGGTCACTGTCCACGCATAGAGTTTAATGACCGGTTACGTCAGCTGATGCACGTAGAGCGGTCAAGGTGGTTCCGTTCGGTTATAATGCAGGGGCAGAAAACCAGTTGGATCACTGTTTTATTTGAGATGTTAATAGACGTTAAATATACCTATTTACTGTTTTATCAAGGGATTATAATCCGGAATGGTACAACGGCTAAAAATTGGCAAAACAACCAACTTCAGCAAGGTTCCGCTCTCTATCTTCGGAGTGCATCATCAGATCTTAACTAAATTTATATGGACCCATCCTTGTGAACCCTATCAAATATAATGATCAAAATCGATTAACAATTGACGATTTTGAATAATAAAGTAAAATAAATAAAATACAGACGAATGTCGTTATGTTCTATAACCTCCTCTTAAAAACTGGACCACGTTTTACTGAGATTCTGCCGGAGAAAGAGTGGACACAAAAGAAAAAACACAGACACATATACACATAACCTTAACATTTCGACGAAAATATAAGAGAATATAAATCACGACCTGTTTGGTGTAGTGGTTAGCAACTCTTACTACTATACCAAAAGGTTGCAGGTTCAAATCCCCTTAGAGGTATATGTTTGTGTGATGAACTAGATTGCTTACTGTTGAACTAGATGGCGCTGTGTATATGTGCAAATATTTTTTATTATTCTTTCAAGAAAGTGTTAAAAAAATTATAACTATTCTATTAGGTCCTTACATATGAAATTGGCGTTTTGTATGAAGAATTTCATTAAGACTGTTTTCTCCATACAAACATTTTTGTTTTTTTTTTTTGGAAACGGCAAATCCAAATTTAGCTAAACTTTGTGTGTATTATCGGATCACATTAAGTTAAATATAGGCAGCGTTAATTTTTAAAAGTAACCACTTTATAAAAGTATCAGCGAATCTAAGAAATCATTATGGGGAGTACATGAAAAGAGCTCTGTTCAAATTATTTTTATTATGTGATTTAGCCCCGAAATTAAAAAAATATTTCATGTGAAACCTTGAAATAATATTCCATTTTCCAAATAAAAAACAAATATGGATATAGCTTTGAAAATCGCAGGAATTGGTACATATGATTAACGAAGAAAAAAAACTCCAATTTCATAGGCAAATACCCAATATTTTCAAAATCCCAGAAGTGGTCATCCATCCAATGACGAATTGCAAATGGGAGTGCACCACGAGTGCAACATAACTTGTAGATACAACAAAATCTCTGACTATCTCTATTTCTTACAGCTAGAGGGAAAATCAAGAAATACACGCCTCTCTTAGCCGGCTTCGGTATAAAAGCGATAGCTGTGATCGCCTTGCTCTTCGGTGGTCTTACACTCCTGGTCACTAAGGCTCTGGTGGTCGCCAAGCTGGCGTTCCTGGCTGCTGCAGCCCTGGGCCTTCAGAAACTGTTAAGCAACGGTGGATTAAATAACATTAGCGGCAAGGTAATAAATCTTAGAAGCGTATGAATGAAGCGATCTATACAAGAAATAAAGATAAACTTAAAGTTCATGTAAGCCGACTCCACAAAATCAATAGTTCATTCAAAGGGGTAGGTATATTTTTATTCAATAAGGTTCTCGTTGATGTATTAAATATGTTACTTGAGCGATACAAATGCTTAGAACTAGCAGCTCGATTGTCAAGTTATTTCCTCGATTTATATTAATATAATTAAAAAGTATTCCCATCGAACACAGACAAAAAACATATAAGAAAAGAACAACTTTTGAATTACTCGGGCTTCTTCTCAAAGGAGGCATGTAGATTCCAAAGGCCTGGTAGCTTAAAAAAAAACTAATTATTTTCGAATGAAAATTTTACATATAACAATAAAACGTTATTGATTTATAAATGTGTTCACCCGCAGATATCCAGCTTCCAGGCTACACCTCAGCAATGGTCATCACCGACGGCAGCAGCGTCATCCTACCCTTACGCCAGATCATCAAATATCGCACAGGACGCCAACGACTTAGCTTACAAATCGCAGATACCCTCGTAGACTTATGTCAGCCTAGTACATTGATGAGGAAGAAGAAGAAAATAAACACAAATTATTGTAAAAAACACAAAAGAAAATCATAGAAACAATTGATGCAACGATGAACCGATTGAATGCGTGTTCTGGAACTAAAATCATATAGCATATTTAATTCACAATAGACGCCTCATCATCTTTATATCAGCCATAGGATATCCATTACTAAACATAATCTTCCGCCACATATTTCTAGGGTGACAGGTTGGATGCAACCTGCATCCAGCAATTTCTAGCAACTTATATCAGATCATCAGTACATTTTATGTTGGCCGGTGAGTGGGCTTCATCCTTAAACTTTTATATTACAGCCACTTCAACTTACTTATCCGCTGTCGGCGAATTTGGTTCTACAGACTCTTCATTCCTGATTCCATAGCTCGTTGTTTGAGCTTTCTTATGTGTCCCATAGAGACCTAGCTTAGTTGCCATAAGTCATCACTAGTATTAAAAAATTTGAACAGAGCTCTTTTCATGTGCTTCCCATAATCATTTCTTAGATTCGCTGAAAATTTTATAAAGCGGTTACTTTTAAAAATTAACGCTACCTATAATTAACTTAATGTTATCCGATAATACACACAAAGTTTAGCTAAATTTGGATTTGCCGTTCCCAAAAAAAAATCAAAAATGTTTGTACGGAGAAAACAGTCTTAATGAAATTCTTCATACAAAACGCCAATTTCATAGGTAAGGACCTAATATATACAACAAAATTAGACGTCATTATACCAGATAAAATAACATTGTCAGTGTTGTCAAGGAACTGCGAATATTTTTATAGAATTATCAGTTTAATTCATTTTATTATATTTAACAAAATAGCATAATTATCTAATTGATTCGCGGAAAGACTGCTACAAAATGGCGAAGTGCGCGTCGGCCTCGTGTAATTTTAATATTTGTAATAGGTACATAATCACGAAATCAGTTTCATATTTCGCTATTATCATTTGATTTGCATGTTAGCGCAATTTACAATCTTTGCTAACTTCACCTTCCTATTTTCGTTTGTCTCTGATATAGACACATAGTACAGAGTTAGCTCAGTAATATAGCTCCGTTAAGACCATGTGAATATGGAACCCTAATGAGGATAAGTGTAGTTCTAGCAAAGCCTTTAATTCTATGGAGTTGTATTTGAAAATGAACACTAAGTTGAACTCAGTCATGTTATCGTGGGTAAACGCATTTAACACACAAAAACCTGTATTGAAAAAAATCGCCAAGTTTTAATTATACGTTGAAAATTAAATGCTTTTCCAATGATCTTTATTAGAGATAAGATTTAAAATTATTTTATTTCATAATTACTTGGAAGTTTATTTTGACGATGCGTTTAAGCTTTATAAAGTTTTTTTTATATATTTTATAGATATGGTAGCTGAATATGGTGCATTTGTTATAAAGTGTAAAATTTAATATACAGGGGTAGCCGAAGAGAGCCTATGTAAAAGAAAATCTGGATGCCTGACGTCAATACAATACAAATACTCTTTATTGCGCCAAATAATTTTCAATATCTACTTGAATCGGGTTGATTCAAGTAGATATTGTAAATAAGGTTCAGCATTAACTTTAGTTTCGGAATTAAGTACTTGTCAAGTATTCTTTGGAAACTTCTCCCGGATCGCGGTGTTTAATTATTTTAGTAAAAATTATCTGTTATTTATTTTCTTTGATGTTTGCGGATAGGCATCCAGAATTTCTCTATTATCGTTGATCTTCGGGCCACCCTGTATAGAGTTATATAATTTATTTAGCATTATTTCTAGTACCTATAAAGTTTTTTAATAGTATACATAGGCCAATATTAACTGTACAAATAACAAATGGTTTGGATAGTACAGGGTAAAATATAATTGAAATTAAAAAATGTTGGTACTTATTAATAATTAAATTATGTATTTTCTGTTATAACTTTTAAATAACAAGAAAACTATTTTTTTCTTTTATTTTTAGTTTGTTATTAAATTATTCTTGAATAAATTAGTTGATTTTGTGTAACTTTTACGGGTTTATAGTGTCATATATTGTAAACCAAACTATTATTTCTAGTAATAAAGTATTATTAAATAATAATCACCCATAAGACTGTATCTTTAGTATTAAGTTTCATATGTATAATAAAAGTTTTAATTATATCCAGTATTTTTCAATAGTTCCTAAAACAAAAATATTTAACTGGTTTTGTTGGTTTAAGAGTGGATATATTTAGCTTATTGAAATATACGCTTATTAACTTACCTTAATATTGCTTATTTAATAGTCAGTACGCTTCCACCTTCGGCCTCATCTTCACTTAACATCAGGTCAGGTGTGATAGAGGTCAAGTGCTAACTAAGCACTAAGCTATTAATCAGCTCCTATCTAATGCGTCTTCAATATTCTATTTCACCCGGACGCTGCTGCAAACTTATGCAAAATACGTGACATTTGATAATTTAATTATGTGGGGATTAAAAAAGTTTACGATGAACTAAAAAAAAAACGTTGAGTTTTTTTGTTATAATCCTAAGAGTACTACAGATATAAAGTAAAAGTGAGGAAAAAATTAGAATTTTGTGGTTTTTTTACCAATTGCGTATTATGTTATATATCATGTTTTCTTAGATTAGTCGTACATCCATAATTAGGTCTCATTTTATTTTAGACAATACGTATTGCCTTTTTATGTATCACAGATAATTTAAAGAATGTCCTAAATAAGATTAGATGCATTTTTCAGATTGACGATTGATTGGTATAAATATGGGTCACTGCCACAGACTTACAATACTAGAAGCAGATCGCATAAGGATTAAAAAGAACGAAAATTTTCATACAATAGAATGAGCTACATTTATAGGCTTTGACGTCCTAGGAAACATCTAGAAGTTGGTTATATTGTTTGGTTTATTATCCCACCGAATCTAATATATCGTAAGTAATTGCGTACATACAATAGTACTTGCATACAAGATATATTTATATTGAAAAAGAGCATGCACTTAAAGCTATAAAGGCGACTTAAGCGTCGCCATTGTGTATGTATGATGTTTGTTCTGCTACTATTTCTTATAAGCCTGTGGTCGCTACCCACTACCAATCAACCAATTAACTGTTCCGGGTTCGAATCCCGCTATGAATAAATAATAGTGTAATAAATACTAAATAAAACTAAGGTTTTAGGGTGTTAAACACAGAACATATTAATAAAATAGTTTCTGAATAAAAGATAAAATGTTACCAAAAATTAAAATTAAAATAAATTGTGTAAATAAACGGAACCTTATATAGGTATGTGCTGAAATACAAACTGAAAGGCGCATGCCATTCCAACGATTTCTACGGAAACAGTTTCCTAAGCACGAATACGTTATATAAGAATACAGGTGAAAGAGGCAATTGCGCTGTTTGCAGACTAGTAGCGCCATCTCTTGGAAGCGTTACGAAAACTAATAACTACTGAGCGATTTTCTTACAATAATGTTACATTTTAATGGTTATTTATTCAAATATGTTAGTAACGTGAATGACTACTTGAAATAAAACCTTTAATATTCAAAAAGGTATAAAGAACCTCACTAATTTATGGAATTATTTTTCCTAGTAGTTATTTAGTGGAGCGTAGAACAATAAGAAAAAAAATCTTAGGGTTACCCCTTGACTGTAATAAGAGCTCACGTTAATTATAGGTACCACCCTCATTCTCAGTCTTAATAAAATCAGAGGTTTTCCAATCATGAACAAGCATACTACAAACTATACGATGCATAGTTCTATAGAGTACTTCGTAATCACATACAGTCCACTGAAGGCGTTAAATTAGAGCTCATTTCCAGAAAATATGAATAGTTTTCATGTAAATATTATAACTTTTAGAAAAATTACAGTATTTTTATATTCAATTCATGATATTAAACCTACATAGTCCATTGCTGAACATAGGCCTCTCCCAAAGCACACCTAAAGACCTTTATGTATCCAATCGCCTTCAGCCTCCATTATATGAAATGTCACGTTTTCTTAGCCTTAGAAGTTGATCTATAAAAAATTTGGATACATATCAATAGTTAAAGGGACCTGTTGGGGCACTGGCAATCAGGCTTTAGTTTTAAACTTGAATATTGCGATTATTTTCTGTCGATGTCATGGGGGTGGTGATGTTCTTTTCTCTCATTGAGCGGTACACTTTTCTATGTCGTTTTTATTATAATTAGCTTGCGATCTACCTATCATTTAATTTTTACAATCCACTTACCAGTGGATATTCAAACAAACATCTATGAAGCCATGTGTATGCCTCAGAGAGTACCTATAGTACATGTTTGCCAGATAATAAAAAAAAAGTTTGCTAGATGAGACCACTTTATTTCTATTTCTGTATAAATCTATAAGAAGATTTATACAGAATATATTTGTTTGCTCAAAGAAAAATAACAATGATCCTTAATAAATATATACTCAATATTTCGAACATTCTTTACCTTTAAGAGATTCTCCCTAGCAATTATAGGAACTTCTAAACAAATTAAATGCAGGTAATACGAAAGTTCCTACAAATTAGATACAACTTTCGCCAATAAAATCTCTTAAAATCCTGAAAAACATCGAACATGATATGTTTCCGTCAGCAAAACTGATTAGAAACTAAGTAATATCAACGTACAAACCGATTTTTATACTAGCTCTCAATAGAGAAACACGTAGAAAAAGACGACATACCATATTCACACAAGCTTAAAACGCGTGGGTACAGTAGTGTATGGATACGCCTTTCACTCACGCATACTATTAAAGAAATTAATGGAACAGTGAAATATATAGAGAGGACAATTTTATAAAACAAAATTAATTCCTCAAAAATAATGTGTCCTAATGATATCTCAAAAATATTTTAATGAAATCCTGCTAGTTAATTAAGTCCTTCAGCGCATTCTATGTTTTCCAAGCGTGCGGATATATTGGTCAAATCTTAGTCACAGAAGGGCTACATAAATAATTTTCATATGTATAACTACCTATGACGGAGATTTGTTAAAACGGTCTCTTGAGTAATTACGTTGCCTCCAAATATGTATCGCGGGTATCTGCATACATCAACAGACTTATATATCCACTGCTGGGGCACAGCATCCTCGCAGTAAGGAAAATACAGGTCTTAACCTACCCATTCAGAAATACTCATATGAAAATGCCATTAATGGTCTCACCTGACCGCGTGCTTCATTAAAATTATAATCGGTCAAATGATACTAAAGTAATAATCAGTCAAATATTGTGATAGAATATGACAAAATAACACCTGATTCGATTAGCTATATATCTATAATATGCTATATATTTTCATTGAATGACCTGTTTTCTTTTCTCTCCGCAGATCTATAAAAGTTGTCCATTTCGACTCCATTACTGTCTTTGTTCATGTCGTGAGGCCGGTTAACTTTCTCCGCAACCACATTGAGAAGTTTTCAATGTGTGGGTGCCACTTTCACTCGTCAACATTTTTGTCGTTTTGTTTTAAACATTTTCTCGTAACGCATAAAGAAATCCGTCGAACGATTTCAATGAATTACCAATTTGGTGGTAATGCATTAAGCAACTTTCCTGATTTTATTTATTTATTATTATAAATACAATATTTAGCTACCATAAGATCAGATAGGAGTTGTACTATATAATATAGAGGTGATGGAAAACTTGCAAGCTTAATTCGACCTGTCTTTCAATAATGACTTCTGATAGATATTTAATGAATTCCATTGCAAAAGATTATTCTTCATATTCGTTATGGAAATATTTAGACAGACATATATTTATTTGACATCATACAACAGCAACATCAATAAAATCAACATCTCGAATTTTTGGTATATTTTAATAAAAATACTCTGTAATTAATTCTTATGAAAGTCTATTTTACAATGTATCATTGATTCGTTTAAATGAGCTTGGTGCAAGTAGCTCAATTTTATCTCAAGTAAAGCAGTTTTCTGGAGCGTATTTTCAATCCTCATTTTTTTTATTCATGTCGGTAAACGGGTTACTACTTTTTATAATTGTACCAAAATAGTGCCTTATACGTCAAATGGTCTCTGATGAAAATGGCTGATAGACGATCAGGTAGACACTCTAAGTTTTTCATTAGTGTTCCGTCATAAAGCTTCTATTTTTCAAATGGGAATTCGTTAATATATTACTATACCCTTGTCACTTTTACGATAACTATTTTTTTTTTATTATTTATTAGGAGGTAACATACAACAGAAGTGACTTGGGAAAAACAATTTGACAACTTAATATGAAATCGGATTAAGTCATTTATAAATCTTTCAAATTGACGAGGGTAACAATTTTTTATTAAATAATGCGAAGAAAGTATAAGTAGAGTCATATTTATGAGAAGTCCTCTGAAGAAAGATTACTGTTTTCTCTAACACCCAATATTAACACGTATCGTTATCGCACGATAACGTTTCATGGATCAATATGCAATTTAAAGAATTCTCTTCACATAATTTTATAAAAGCAGGTCAGTCAACTCACATTTGGATTACTCAATCCGTTAGTATGTAGGTAGTTCTTCTTTCACTTTCCCTATCCTTAGATTCTTCAATTGCAGTATTTAATTATACTTACTACCTCCGAAGATTCATGTTCTTCGCAATATTCACAGAAGGTTAACATTTATTTGAAATAAATTCAAAGCTACTTACTCAATAATTGTTTATAAACGCTTTATTGTAATAATATAATAAATACTAAACAAATTTACTTAAAACTATGCACAAAGGCAGACTTATTCTTTAGCGAGATTTCTTCCAATAATTTTGTTAAGAAACAGAAAAATAGGCGTTCAAAGTTAGCTAACTTAGCTACGTACAGTAGGTAAACAAATAACAAGTGATTAGATACTCATATATATATGTACTGTATTTCATAATGTATATACATAATCAACTCTGACAAATTACTAATGGGTTTATAATTATTAGATAATAAAATTTTAGGTATTAAAAGTAACTACCAACAAATTGCAGTCCCGACACGATGGAATTCAGATTTAGTCAACATTTTGAACTGGGCTATCTATTCCTTTGGTAGATAATCAAAATTACGACTTACGATTAATTTCAAAATGGCAGCTTTACTCGCATTTGACCTTTAATAATATACGGGGTGTATACCTCATGTATTACATTACAAAGTAATATCATGCATGATATTCGTACATCCATACATTTGTCATCCTTTTCGAAAAGCCACCTGCCATCGGCAGCCATTAAAAAAACCTCTTTCACCGCATCGGAATTTGGGGTCTACTACGTCCGCTTACACGCCTTTCCCTCGCTTTCACACAGCGAGAGAGCAAACAGTGTCCCCAATGATTTCCAGTACGGCGAACACAACATCCTATATACCAGCACGACGCCCTTTAAAAACCAACTTAATGTTTGGAAGAATAAAGTTGGAAGTTATGTATTAAGTCGTTATATCAGCGGTAAGTAAGAACAGGTGCTCGGACGGTTTCCATTTTTTTGTATTTATTTCAGGTGTGTTCCGATATTATTAGATGCCCACCAAGAAAGAGTTAAGTACTTCCTAATAGAAGGTAGTCTATGTAAAAAATAGTTTATTTCCAAGCGAGTTCGTATTTAATATGCATATTATTTATGTGTATACAAGCGTTGAAATTTAATGTCTTTATATAAAATTTTGTATTTTTTAGTTGATGAAAAATCACCATAAATCTTACTTATCTGTCTATAAGTTTTTGATGATTGAAAAGTTATGTGGTTTTAATTTTCTACATGTGTTGCTCTGTGAAAGGTATAATGGTCAAAATAGACAGAGTAATGGAAGGAAAAGTGAAGTACTTACAATCATAACGGCTCACCTTTTTAGTATCATGTTCCAGTCTATAGTATGATATATCATTCTAGAAAGCGCATCTAGGTACAATATGAACTATTTAAACAGGCTTTATAGAGAAGGAATTCAATTCACACAAATCATTTTGAATAATTCTCCAATATCTTTACAAAATCAGAACATATTTTCCAACGGAGTTAGAACACCCCTGAAGGAAACTCAAAACTCAAATGCTCATAATATGGTGTACCTAGAGGACAAAATTACTGTGATAGTAAGTAATTGTTATGTCTAAAAGAGCAACCCTGGAGTTTCTTGCTCGTTCTTCTCTGGGGAGTCAACTTTGTGAATGAGGAGTAAATTTAAAATATAATGTAATATTAATATTAATAGTGACATTTTCAAGTGATAATTTTATGCTATGAAATAAAATATTTTGATTTGATTTGATTTGACTTGTTTTCTTAAACTGTTAATCACTTTATATGGGTCTAAGACTCAGGCTCATGTACAGTCATCTGCAGAGAAACCAGACCCCCTATTCACTTACTGACAGTAAGTACGGGGGTCTGGTTTCTCTGCAGCTGACTGTACATACATACATACGTAACCACTTTATTCCAAACGGGTGGTCAGGAATATTCCAATCATTAGAGTTTGGAACAATGATTAAAAGTTCCTGGTTCATATTTTGAAATTTACAGAAATGCATACGTGAGAGATGGCGAGCCCGTCCTCGTTGAAACGTGCAAATTTTCTAGATGATTTTTTTTATGAAAGTACTGTAGTCGACTTTATAACACTAACGGGAAGAAAAGGATTGATTCAATTCTATTTGCGTGCCGAAATCACACAGCACACTTCAAATCATAGAGTTTTTCTTAGAAAACATATTACACATACTTATGTACACATATCGTCGTACATACACATATATAAATGTGTTAATATACTTATGTTCATCCAATCAATTGTACCTATTAATCTATGCCTCACGGAAGCGAGTTGGACGGCGTATTTTAGCGTATTATTGTTGTTTTTTTGTCTTATTGTATCTATCCTATATTTACCTGTCTTACAATTTCTTATTAATTTTTCGATTTAAATTATTATGGACAAAATACACCTGTATTATTTTTTCAATTTTCTACTCTACGCAAAGGTTGTCTGCGAGTCTTAATAGTGCAAAGATCGCGTAATAGTACAGATCTATATAGTTTGTTTATCAAATGTAATCCATATTTCTTGTGAATTAAAGTATACTTGATTGATTGATATTAGCAAACTCATTACATACAGCGCTAAATATTGGGGCTGTTGGGGCCTAGTCTTCACATAGCATGCCTTTGATTGGCGGTGTTTTAAACCCCATAGGCCAATGACTTGGCTTAACGACAGCTATCAACTTGAAACAATCGAGATTGAGTGTTTAAGTGCTCTCTGAAACACAGAAATACTCGTATGGAAATACTACCAGTGGACACCCATCCAAGCTCTGATCATGGTAATGCGACAGTGCCAGTGCTTCATTTTGGTACGAGTAATAATTCATTGCATTCTATTAAAGTGACCAGTCAAATATATTTCGCAATTCGCTAGCCGGATGCTTGTTTTTTTTCGCTCGACGAAGGTGAAAGCAGTGGGCGATGTGGCCCACGCCGGGAGTCGAAAGTCGTGTGAAAGCGAACGCAGTTTCGACTCGGCGAATGTTGTGTCCGTATATGTATTTCAGCAATTTATGTTACGCAAATGCTTATTGCGAAATGATTTCGGCTCTTGATAAATTTACACCATGAGATGCTTATATTAAAAGGTTAAACATTTTTATATAACTTTAAGCTAGGTTGGACTAAAACTAGACGAATTTTGACGACCTGTTTGGTACCAAAAGGTCGCGGGTTCGAATACCGCTAGGGACATATGTTTGTGTGATGAATACAGACATGTGTTCCCGAGTTATGGTAGCATTTACATATATATTTAACTACCAAATAAAATATGTATTTGTGTAGTTTATCAACCATCTGATATCCATAATACAAGCCTAGTTGATTAGTGTGGAACTAGATGGCGCTATGTGTATGTGCAAAAATTTATTTGGGAGCTACAAGAACATTCCGACCAGCGATAATTTAGAAAATGATTAGAATCCCTCTACCACTGTTAGCCCTGGGCTGCATCGTCGTGGACTATGACCGGGAATTCTTCATTATATATGACCAGTAGTGAACGTCCACAAACTTATGATGAGGCTCCTTGTGATTTTTTTAAAGTATAGCATAAAACATATGAGTCAGTTCTCGCCTCGTGGATACGGAGTACTGCCGCTGATGGTACTTGTATGGTTATAAGGCCCGCATTCTTAAACCGTTCTCAAGATTCAAATAACCTTAAGTTGACATTTGAGCATCTGTTGCATATTATAACAATATCAAAAAAAAAGTATTGAGACTGAGACGCGATCTCAATCTCAAGATCGATTTATTAATAAGGCCTTAAGCATTATAAGATTAAAGGCAAGTGTCGGTAGTTTAGAAATGCGTTTACGAAATTCGTACAACTATTCCTGTTCAAGGGGAAAAAGTCGAGTTTTCTATTTAAAACAAAGTCTTATCTACCACATGTTAAAACTTCCAAACAATTCTTCCAATATGTAATACTTAACACAATTTACAACTGAACAAAAGAACTTTTATTCCAAACAATGACATCACTTTCATGACAGCATCCTTAGTAAGGTTATATCACTCCCCACGATCCAAGATGGCGGCCGTGAAAGTCGGACATCGGACATCGAACCCGGGCTGGCACACTTCGCTCTCTAACTGCCTACGCAGTGTTTTAATTGTAATGTACACTTGCTGCTTGGTTTCCGGCGAAGAAGGATATGACCAGCGCATATTTTTTCGTCTGTAACACCAGCAATATGACAAAATGCATAAACTTGTAATAAATTTTGGTGACACTACTTTATCTATATTCAACAAGTAATTTGCTCAATCTGCAACTATGCTGTTCTGAGAAATATTGATACTTTTCTAAAATATATCCACCTCATTAAGATGAACAATTTGTTGTATGAAATTAATTTAGAAGTAATATTTAGTTTTAATTGCATATACTTTGAGAAATGTGAATGTTCAAGAATACTTTTAATGTTTGAAACACCCAAACGCTTATATTTTGGGATATATCTGTCCACTCCTCTTCGGAAAATATAGTTTTTTCTTGATTCTACCTACAACCACATTATATGAACGTTGATTCTGAAAATAAATTGAAAAATAATTACTTCGAAAAATTTTCAGTTCATGTGACTCTATTATCAACCATTATATATTTTTATATATACAGGGTATAAGAATGTCCTAATTTTTATTATTTTTATTTTAAAAATTAGATACATCGAACATGAGATTGCGTCGGTCCAAAGTATGCCAAATAACATTTTGTTTATAAAAACAATAATAAAAAAAATCCTAAACTTTTCCGCGAGAAGTACTGAAATTGTAGGCTCTTCGATGTTTTTTTTATTATTATACTGCCTACATAATCTCGTGTTTAAGATCACCGGGACTAAGTTAGGATTGTATAAGTACCCTGCATGAATTTTATTGATAACCTGCACGAATAGATAGTTGCCCACTGTACCATTACACACGCATGACACTGGCATTCACAAACACACACACCCTCACGCACACACACGCACACGGCCTGATTTTCCATCCCGTTGGGCTTAATGTGCATGTATTTATGTATTTGGGATGATTACTGGAATGCGGGGCCTACTAGCCCGCATTGGTCTGATGTTTTCTTCGAGTTTCACACTAGCGTTCAATTACCGCAGGCGCTTGTGCTTGTCTGTATAAAATAAAATACATGGTTTACAAGAAAAACATGATTCTGGAAATGTTCAAGTGTTTGTACCACAATAATTATCTTTTTAATAATGTATTGTACAAGATGAAGCGGAGGCGTATTAGGTATTTAATTTAATATTAGGTATCTTGTGAGATAACCTTAATTGAACTGCCAAAGGATGGTGAAACAACCAATGTAAATAGGGTTCCCTTTTTTTATTTCCAGTGCGAATCAACAGATCTTCATGAAATTATCCCTTTAATAAATCCATATAGGTTCACTATAATATTGAAAACAATAAAATCGAGAATCAGTCGGTTTGATAAAAAGTTAGTTTTAAATTATGTACGTGCTAAGTAAAAAAGTTTTAATAAAGCTCTCAGTAAAAATACGATAATAAAAAATATGCTGGTGTGTTATGAAGATTTTCCTAAAATTTATAATTTATCAATAGTAAAAATCGTATTGGTTTATGGCAATTTTTAAATTCAAATATGCCAAAGCCAAAACGAAGGTGGGGTCAACGCGTCTGCATCTACATATGTTACCACCTGTAGGTGGTAGGCCTAAACGCCTCAGCCGATTTGGATAAATGAGATGTCGTTTGACTTATGCTAGTCCAGCAAGTGTTCGGTATAATGTAGTCATCAATTTTTAACCGCCTCCGTGGCTCAATGTAAACAACATTGGGTTTACGATTCGGAGGTCGCGGGTTCGATCCCCAGCGGGGTACATGTTTAAGTACTCAGTTTGGTTGGTGGTAGGGCATTTTAAATGTCCGCCTGGCTAGCTACCACCTCTTATCTAAATCTGCCGCCAAGCAGCAATGTTAATAGCATTGTCGTGTTCCGGTTGTCAGAGATAAGATACCAGTCCCCCAAATGTGTTGGGGTTTCCGGGTCAGTACGCTTCCATCTTCGACCTCATCTTCACTTAACATCAGGTGTGATTGAGGTCAAGTACCAACCCGTTATGCATAAAAAAAAAAAAAAAAAATCATGATAAATCTAAGATAGCGGACGCTAGCGGCCATTTTGTAACACTTGACAGCAAGTAAATCCATCACCCAATCGAGATGGGTGTCAAATAATGTATTAATCCTCAGCACAAAGATAGTTGAAGAATCGGAGAAAGACATAGACTATATTTACTGGAAAAACATAACAATAATATGAAGGAGCCAGTTGTATTTTTTCCGTCAATAATCTTGCGATCGTCATACGCTAGTGTGAAATTGCCTTTAAAGGCAATCATTGTACGAATATCAATTGTATACATATTGGGACGACTCATAAAAATGTCAATGTAATGTATACTGAGCGGGTCTGAATTGTCATTAATGCCGAATATGTCGTTGTAACAAGTATACAATAATTTTTTATACTTTTTATGAATATCCATTACGATATGGCTTCGGCGGGATTGAAGGGAATGGATCTCTTTTAATTTTTCTATGCTCATGTTTTTTTTTATATTTCTGACAGTTTTTTTTTCTGTTTTTAATTCTGGTAAATATTATACGGCATATTTATAGTTTGAATTAAAATTACATGAACCACGTGTGTGTATTGCCTTTTGTTTGAGTGTAATGGGTAAAATTAAGTAACAATTAGTATCAATAAACTACTATTTATGTATATCACTGTAAAGTATTGGTGTGAGGCAAATAAATAAATATTATATTGGTAATATTTAACAGATTATCTTAGATGTAAAAGGAAAATCGTTAGAAGGCTCTCAAGATACCATAAGTTTTACTTTGGTTTATCGAAAAAAGTTCTGTATTTTTTGAAAATTTTTAAAGTTCATTTCACTCTCTTGTAAAACTCAATATGACATCTTTCACATTCATACACTTACTCCCTTACTCTCAATATTCGCGACGTTGAAGTAATTGAAAAATCATTAGCAATGTTAATAATAATTGTTTTTAGACTGGTCCATGCCTCTGGAGATGTGAGAGCTGGTGCCTGCTATGCTCAGCAACTGAGCTTAAGCATTCAGCGGGGCAATAGCGCTAGCGTATTAGGTACTATTCTTATGTATCGTATTTTCTCTATAAGATATAGGTATTTTCAATTGTGTCATATAAATTTGTTGTTTTAATATTTCTTAGGTATGTTAAACTATGACCAATATTAGTAAATTGACATATCTGTAAAAATATTTTTAGTTAAAACTCTTGAAAATCACCATCACACAGGTTGCGAGCTCGTTGATGTCTTATATACGTAGCCATCGTAAGCGTCTCCATGACTTAAGTCTGACTTACATTTGTAAGTCACAAAAAATATCAATTTAGTACTATTTTATATTCTATGTATTTCATTCCATTTAAGTACTTTTATAGTTTACTAGCTTTCCGCCCCCGGCTTCGCCTGGGTGGAATAACTTTAACGCGGAAATATGTTTATCCCGCAAGTACTACTCACTTTATCGGGATAAAAAATATCATATATCTTAATCTAGGGTATATTCTACGTATATACCAAACTTCATCCGAATCATCCGTGATTGAGCGACAAACATACATCCAAACTGTCGCATTTATAATATTAGATTAGTTAGATATATTGTCCAAATTAAGATTTTAAGTTTATAAACAATGGTCGCACGTCACGTGAGCATTTATCAGCTAGTCAACTCAAAAAAGGGGGTCTGGTGGAAAACCAGCGCTGAGCAGCAGCCTGTCTCTGTCTGCATTATGCTGAACCAGATCATTGTCACAATTTTGTTGTAAGCCCCTAATATTAAGTAAGTATAAGTAAGCATATTCCATAAAGAATGTTGTGGCAATAAACGATTTCTTACTTTCAGCCTTCTTTGCTTTAACTCTGGGCATTTAAAAATGCTGTAATTAAATACACTATAAAATGCTGCTGGATCTTTTACGTCACATTGTGCTACAATCGCAATGGCCGCTAAAAGATATAAAATTAAGCAAATCTGTTAATAGACTTGTGATCCCATAGCAGGCCCAAAGGCGTGATCAAAAAGCTATATAAGTATATACTCGTACATTATATAAGTAGGTAACATATGCATGACACAGGTGTCCACTTTCATAACTTTCATTTTTCTCATATAGCGTCTACAATTGTATGTATTTATTCTTGGCCAGTCCAAAACAGTTAATGTTCATATCCACGCCACAGACATAAGGTTTAGTTTTGTTAAACAATGACTGTGGGAGTCGATGAATGGACCATTTCGTCCGTAATATTTTTCCTTATGCAATATTTGTAAAAGTTATTGAATGACCATTTAAGGTGATAGTGGAATGGCGGAGAGAAGCTTTATGAATGAAGTAGACAGTCAGCGTCAAATTTTTTATTCACAACTCATATTTACATTATGCCGACTTTATTTATTATTGGAGATTTTTTTCTTCGTTAATCATATGTACCAATTCCTGCGATTTTCAAAGCTATATCCAAATTTGTTATTTATTTGGAAAATGGAATATTATTTCAAGGTTTCACGCGAAATATTTTTTAATTTCTGGGCTAAATCACATAATAAAAAATTTTTTTTTTTTTCATGTGCTTCCCATAGACATTTCTTAGATTCGCTGAAACTTTTATAAAGCGGTAACTTTTAAAAATTAACGCTGCCTATACTTAACTTAATGTTATCCGATAATACACACAAAGTTTCGCTAAATTTGGATTTAACGTTCCCAAAAAAAAACAAAAATGTTTGTATGGAGCAAACAGTCTTAATGAAACTCTTCATACAAAACGCCAATTTCATAGGTAAGGACCTAATATTTTTGGGCCTTGACATGAATCACACTTGATGTGAAGAAGAAGCGTAATTGATTGCTGTTTGGAAGCAGATTTAGATAAATATCGCGGGTTCGATGCCCAGCCGGGTACATATTTAGTACCTAGCTTGAGTGGTGATATGGCATTGACGTCTGCCGTGAATCTAAGGTCAATGGTTTAATACAAAAAACTGTGTGACTCTCTAATATTATTGCAAGAACGATTGTATACAAACACACAGCTGACTCCTATACGATTGAAAAAAAAAGTTGAATGATTACAATCAATAATGTTTGTAACATTATGGAACCCATGATGATAATAATGTGTGGTAACATTAGAGCACCATTACACTCAATTCAAAAATACAATTAGTTTCTAACATCGTTCAGCGAAAACTGCATTTTGAATTAAATTCGGTTGGTGGTTTTGACCGACTTCAAAAAAACGAGGAGGTTCTGTATTCGGAGCGTATTTTTAAACCGCCTCCGTGGCTCAATGTAAACAACACTGAGTTTACGATTCGGAGGTCGCGGGTTCGATCCCCAGCGGGGTACATGTTTAATTACTCGGTTTGGTAGGTGGTAGGACATTTTAAATGTCCGCCTGGCTAGCTACCACCATCTTATCTAAATCTGCCGCCAAGCAGCAATGTTAATAGCATTATTGTGTTCCGGTTACCAGATTGTCATAACAGTCCCCCAATTAAGATAGGGTTTCCGGGTCTTCGGCCTCATTTTCACTTAACATCAGGTGTAATTGAGGTCTAGTGCTAACCCGTTGTGCATGAAACAACCTTATTTTATGTAGACTGAGTAGCAAAGACATGATAAGATCTTAAATTACCTTTTACCTAACAACACCAGGAAGAGGATGGGATGGATACGTATTCTTCAGGAACAACTCAAATTTCCAAAATGCCATTTTGAAAATGCCATTTCATACAAAATTGAGATCCTATTACATTCCCACCAAAACATACTACCTATATCCCAAAAACGTAGTCAACTTTACAAAATATAAAACTAAATCAAAAAGTCCAAGCACAAATATAAATAAAATCGACTCGAAACATCAAACTGATTGACAAAAAGTTTGAATACGCAGTGTTAGTACAACCTCTTTTGTTTGTTCTTTTTTCTTAAAACGACACTAGTAGCGCCGCCTATTGAAGTATATGAACAAATAACACAGCGCCATCTCCCGTGCACTGGCAATAACATTATCGATCTCTCCACAGCGCAACAAAAATAAAACTACGACGTTAATCACCATTCGCCGCTAGGGAGAGCTTTTTCTTTTTTCTTTGCAAAGAAAGAATAATGGTTTGCTGATCATTATCGCTGCCTACTTCTTTCACTTTAACAATACTAGTCCAGATATCTAAATAATAGGATTTCTTAATAAAAAATGTTTATTTACCCTATATATATATCCAAGAGTAAGAATAGTTATGGTAAATTTCTAGTATAAGCGGGTCTCTCGGCATTCACATCTCCGATAGCGTCGCGCGGCCAACTTACATTGGTCGTTCTGCTGTCAACTGTGCCGACGTAGGTAGATAGGACATATATCTGGGTACCGTTTATTGAGTATTTATCTCTCACAAGTCTGAAGCGAGTGATACAAAGTAATAGAACGCCAAATATTTCTAATTGAGTCAATGAGTTTCTGAGAAAAAGGGCTTTGAAAAGTTTGTATATTATTATTAGGAGCTGCTGGGCAAAATTACTCGAAAACTACAAAATATATAGGTACTACGCATTTTCGGACAGGGAAATAGTTTGTAGTTTATTGCATTAGAAAGAATATATTATGAAATTACCGGTCACGGATATTGTAACAAAAAATTTACTTTCGACTGGGAGAACCTGAATTTAAAATGTACAGTCGTGGATACGGGCACGTCAAAATAATTCAACCTGCCTCCTTCAGTAGGTGTCGTTAAAAATGACTAACCGATTTCACACCAAAAAACTTGTCGTCCGTTTCTATACAGTTATATTTGGAAAGCTGAATCGTGGATGTGTTTCAGGCATTAAACTTTAATGTTTGGGACACCCAAATGCTTATGACTGGGATATGCCCTTTTAGGATAACGGTCGTGACATCATGTATTTAAAAAAAAATCGAATCTGAAAAACCAGAAAACTGCGTGTCGGGCCCGGGCTGCGTTGCCCGTCACAAATTGCAAACTTAGAAGGGATGAGTCTCTTGTTGTTTGATAAATAATTTTCAACGAAAAGTAAATTTTTTCGACTATTACATATTAACTTGTAAGGTCTACTTAGCTGTGATACTATTCCTAACTTCATTATGTATATTGCATATTGCCGTGAATTCTTTCGCGTGTCCAAAAACAGCAGTAAAGCTGACACTTCTCCCCTGTGTGACTGTGACAAAATTTGCATTTTAAAGCTTAATTTTTTTTATGCACCACGGTTAGCACTTGACCTCAATCACACCTGATGTTAAGTGAAGATGAGGCTGAAGGTGGTAGCATACTGACCCGGAAACCCCGTCTTATTTGGGGGACTGGTTATCTTATCTCTGACAACCGGAACACAACAATTAACATTGATTTAGATAAGATGGTAGTAGCTAGCCAGGTGGACATTTAAAATGCCCTACCACCAACCAAACCGAGTACATAAACGTGTACCCCGCTGGGGATCGAACACGCGACCTCCGAATCGTAAACCCAATGTTGTTTACATTGAGCCACGGAGGCGGTTTTCAGAGTTTCAAATGTCGCAGATCGCATCAGTTAGCAATTAGAAAATTAATAATCATAAGTATGCGACGCATAAGTTCTTGCTCTGTTACACATAAAGCGGTCGATGTGGAGATATGATAAGTATAAATTAGGTAACCTAACTAATAAAAACGAAAGCAACTATGTATAAATCGTGCATGTTCTCATTTTATTTGTAAAAGTATAATTTGGGTCAAGTTCGAACATCGTAGGGTTTGTATGTACTTTGCGGTTTCCACGCTTATTTGAGTTTCCTACCAAATGTGGTTAAATTTAAATTATGAAAAAGAGATAAATGATAAGAATTCAACCAGATGTGGTAAAAGTAAAACATTTTTTTTTATTTTATTTCTTGGTACACAAAACAGATTACAATCGTACATGAGAAGAACTTAAAGTTAACTTAGATTCGAACTAGATTGGAATCCCAAGCATGTATACACAACATGATTAAACAAGAACAAGCTTAATTATTGTATTATATTTTTTTTTAACAATACCGACAGAATAAAACACTTTTAGCTTTGACGGATCATGTAGGGATATAGGCCTTCCCCCGTATATAAGCGGGTATGGGCCATAGTCCACCACGCTGGCCCAATGAGGGTTGGGGACTGCACATGCCTTTAATTTTTTATTTCTTAGGCATACAGGTCTGATGTTTTCCTTCATCGTTTTAAGAGCAGTCGGATAAATGCACATAAGTAATCAAATTAAATTTAAAAACTCATTGGTACATGACCAGACTGGGAATCGAACGCGAACCTCCCAAATTGGGAGACCGGTTCTTAACCGTTGAGCCACCGACGTTCTACTACATGCATAATGTTATAGATATTTGGCGAGTCAAACCTATCTGGTGATCGATAAGCCCCCGTAGCATGTAATCGTTTGCCGCGCGCGACGTAGGAGTGAGAGTGGGATAGTTGTATATTTCGTCTAAGTGAACGAGCAGGACAAATATTATCACGCGCGACATAATAAATGTTTATGGAGCTTATCATGCTGCTAGTCCTGGAAACCAATTTTGTTTGAATCAGAGAAAATTTGTCAAGATGTTTTGCTTCATAACTATAATTTGAAAATTTCGAAAACTAGCGAGGAAGCAAAAGACAGATTTAATTCAATTCAATTCAAACAGATTTAATATTAAATATAAAAAAATATATATCCAAATTTATATGTATATTTTTATGTGTATATAGGTTTATAAATGCTTTATGTTATGTATTTATATCGCAGTAGGTAGGTATATGTATTATGTTTAATGTAAGTTTAATTCGTTTTTCCTTCCGAGGGTTTGCTGGAAGAAATCTCTTACAGAGATAAGCTTGCCTTTTGTGTATTGTAATTTCTGTCCTATCTTTGTTCAATGTATGTTTGTATACTTATATATGCAATAAAGTGTTAAATAAATAAATAAATAAGTTTATTGTTTGGTTATCTTTTCTTTTTATTTGTTTTATTATTCGTTGTAGTATTTCTCATTTGCACACAATTTGTTGCTAAACCCCAAAGTTACTCCGTTTCCTACTTCAAAGCTCAGGTTGACTGGAAGAGATCTCTTAAAGAGATAAGTCCACCTTTGTATATGACCTATTGTTTATACTCTGTTATATGTAATTTTTTGGTGCAATAAAAATTTATAACAATCAATGATTTGACGAGCGTCTGGGAAATCTTTGGCAGGGATGGGCGTCCGTCTGAACCAAATTTACTAGGTATATCCCATTGACCGACAGGGAGTTGGTCCGAAGGGCATAACATTACAGAATTAGTTGGTCTGCTAGTTGATCTGTAGGTCATAAATGCAAGAACCTCTGTTAAAAGCTAAATATCATCGAAACGGCCTAACCGATTTTTAACAAACATAGCTAAGAATCCTCGTTTATTATTTAATATAAAAAATCACACTCAAATCTTACCACTAAGATACGTCTGGACAATGACGTTACGTGAGTTAAAAATATTCTTTTTAACAAATCACTACATTCAGGCAAATACGCGGGGAAATGCGTTGTGCATACCGCTCGCCTGGGGGACGGCGAGACGGTTATGTGGGACTCCCCTCCCTACCGGGTGGAATACCCACCAAAACTCCGCGGCGACCTTCCTCGGCAGTAGGGAGGACCTGGGAACCCATAAGCGGCTCCAGGTCCCCCCTCGACCTGCCCCCCCTCACTAGAGGAGGCCCGTTCCCGGAGGGCGGCTGGCGCGCCCTCCCGCCTAGGCAAACTAGATCCTACCATATTTATATCGCAATTTTTTTACATGTGCGGTCGATTACAGTTTGTATGAAAACTATACTATGGTTTAGCCCTAAATTCTCAATTGAAATGTCTAAAAGAAAGTGTATTTTTGCAACAGTCGTCAGTAAATATAATGAATACGTAGAAAGGGACAGTCTGTGTTACTTATCTATCACAAACTGGTGGTTAGTGGACGACGACAAATGAAATTCTTCCTCGTTTGCTGCATTCGCATTACTGCTCAGTGATTGGACCTTCTTTTTCGACTACCTATAGAGCAGATGAGGAAGATTATCAGAGATTTCGTTTCAAGTACCTTTTATTATGATTGCATTATCAGTAAAGTTGTGGACTGTTCCCTTGTTGAACAACTTGTAAAAAATTAAAGAGGTAAAGAGACACCTGAATTTATTTTATTTATCACTTTATATCTTACTATAATGTTCTTAGACACGTAGACGAAAATCGGTTCAGCCGTTTTGTTTTAAGCGCATGTTTTCTTGAGTTTTCTTTTACAATTTATAGTTGTATAGTAAGAAATTCAAGATGGCGCCCGCAAGGCGCATACAAAATATGCTGCCGCGTTTTTTTGGTATTTAAAAACTTAAATTGTTATTGGTTCAAAGAATAAAAAGTAGTGATTATCTACTTTTGTACATTCAGTAAAAGTAGATATCCGATGATGGATATAAAATATTTTTGTTCACTAGGTAGAATCACATGTTCTTACCGAGCTGAATACACCATTTCATTTGCCCAAAGCTTCGCGAAGCCTCGATGCGCGACAGGTGTCATTAGATACACACGACTGCTGCTTTCTGTGCGTAAACCAAATTTTACTACTAGGGTTGTGTAAAACGCGCATATTACGGAAAAATAACATAATTAAAATCAGGTAATACCAGTACCTCTCCCAAAGGGGTACATAGAAACAGCAATCGTTTGGATCATTATCAATATTTATTAACTTCACATTCTGGATGCAGATTCATATACCTTGAATACGGGTAATCTTGAATAGGCTTTCTATACCACGTCATTTAGATCTACCATATATATAATAGCGGCTAAGTATATCAAGGAAAGACTTATACTTTGAAGGTAACCAGAGTTACCGACGTTAGTTATACAAAAGTAACCCCGATGTAAAAATGGTGTTTTTGGAAGAAGTTTTCTTTATATGCGCTTTCGGATCTATAAAGCTCTACCGGTGATTGTACGTGATAGCCCAAATCTGAGGGCATTCTCTTATAAATTGAAATGGTCTCTTAATGAAAATCCTGTTTATAGTCTCAATGAGTACTTTGACTTATGTGATGAAAGGGAAGCTATGAATTTATTTAAACGAAAATTGTTGTATAGTTACCTTTCGCTGCCAATGAAATGAGTTTTGTGAATTTTATACTGATTTGCATACCTACTGTTATTGTTGATTTTTTACTGCAAATAAATGATTTCTATTCTAAAATTTAGACAATTGAAAAGCACGCTTCATTCTAACAGTAATCAAATCACCAAATGGTCTGACTAACACATTCTTTAACCCAGTGGCGTGTCCTCCATACAGGCAGAAAGGCAATGCCTACCCTAGCAAATTGTAAGCTTTCCTCGAAATGTATTTTGAATCATACTGATATGAACAGAAAATGTTCTAAACAGTTGCGGAGATTGCTAAAAGAGAAAGTTATTACTTTGTAATTGTATTTTTTCTAAATTAATAGCAAATTTTATTATTTTGCCTACCATGCGCCAAAACGCTGTAAACGCCAGTTTAACCATAGTCTCGAAATTTATTTACACTTTTAAACGTGTAAATATTTTTTTAAAGGTTTTTTCTTTAAGCAAGACGGGTTCGTACTTGACCCCCATCACACCTGATGTTAAGTGAAGATGAGGTCGAAGGTGGAAGCGTACTGACCCGGAAACCCCAACACATTTGGGGGACTGGCAATCTTATCTCTGACAACCGGAACACAACAATGCTATTAACATTAAGTGTATTTTATATCCTTACTCTTAGATAGTATGGTACCATAACCAAATTTTTATATCTCTATGCTAGCATCATCTCAGAAATAGATAAATAAGATAAAATAAAATTTATTACAGTATAAACTAATCTAAATACAAATCAAGCGTTTATATATTAGTTGACAACCCTAAACCAAACAGCTCAAATCCGACATAACAATTTTGACGTCAGCCTCTTTAATAATTACAGATGTCACTCTACGATAGCAACCGTTTTTAATACAACAGTAATTACTTTCACTCTTCAAATAATTGAGGGTTAGTTTAGTCTGTTTCCATATTCGTTACTATTAAAAATGTTGTACCTTTTCTCGCAACAAAATTGAATTGAAAAAGAAACTATTAATTTTTCATGGCTTTATTTATATAGTGGCACGACCTTGATCCCAAATTAGGTCAAAGTCAAAAATGCTTTATTTTGTAGGTAATGCTTAATTTTCCTCTAAGAAGAAGAAGCAAGAAGCTCGAGGGGTTGCTCTTTTTAAAACAGGTTTTTATATTACAAAAAGGCATTTCATTATTAATTGTGAAATAGCCGGGCATGCGAACGAGCTGGTTGTCCATGGATGTTTATCATCTAAATAGTCTGATATTTTATTATCTACTTTCTCAATAAGTTTCTGTTGTATAGTATCTTTATATTTATATGTGGTCAGAGATATCCCAAACATTAAGAGTTTAATGCTAGAAACAACACCCACAGTTCGCTTTACGATATGGACACGAGACCAGGATTTTATCGCCATTGAAACGTGCAAATCTATAGATGTTTTTTGGTTTAAAGTCCCTTGTCACCTTTTACGTCACCCATGGGAAGAAACGGATGGATTCACTTTTTTTATATGCCGGAACCGCAAAGTTCATATTCATATACCTCTACATAAAAATGGTCACAAAAACTGCATTCACAAGCGCACAAATTTTAATAAGCAAAATAATACAAATGAATAAAGTTAGTACCTAACTTCATCTTAAATTGGTAGGATTTATAATTCATTTACCTAATAATACACCTTCTTTGACCAAGAACCCAAAAAGAGGATTTATAAACACCAATAGGTCTTTGAACGCATTCGGAACTAAAGTAAGAGTATATACATTTTACATTATAGTACACAATGCTATTGCGTTTTAGTTTTTCTCATGTTTGACATAGACGTAACAATGGGTACTATTCTTAAGTGTGTAATGACATACCTATTGAAAATATCATGACGGGTTCTTTTGTTATATTTTATTTTGTTAATTTTGTGTTTCCACAATATTTTAACATAAGAATTATATTAAATAATTCTGTAATTCTACAAATTATGACATGTGTAATAATGTTATTGTTTTATGTTTGACAATTACTTTTATTTTAGACATAATTAATTTACGGAACTGTATGTATGATATGACATTGTAAAAGCGAACTAAATAAATATAATAGCGTTGGGTTGTATGGAAGAGATCGCTGTTAGTGATAAGACCGCCTAATTGTGTTCTATTGTTATCATCAAAAATAATTGTAAATTATTTTGCGCAATAGAGAGTTTTGTATTGTATTGTATTGTATAATCTATGATAAATATGTATCCCACCGGGATTCGAGCCCACGTGACTTCCATAATATAGATAGATAAATGTAACTCTAGTCACACATATAGAATAAGTTCCAACACAATTGAACAAAAAGATTTTACAACATACGAAAAAAAATAACATCAGGATACACAATAAAGTTGTTTAAATTGAGCAAGTTAGATTTTCTCCTAAAATGGGGTATTTACTTACGAAATTAATAAGGCAGAATTATCAAAAGAACCCATAGTATTTTTTACGGCCGATTAAGTGGCAACATTAAGTTTGAGTTACCGGTGTTGTAATGGGTCGTATGTACTTACTCGTTTATTTGCATATCGCTTCATACTTATAATAAATCCATTATTTCACCTTGTGATACCAGAAGTGCAACAACTTCAGTTGCGTTTTATATTCTAATCCATGAACACTTGGTTTATATAAAACCAGCAATGGATAATGTAAGTAACGATGTTATTGTAAGAGTAAAATATTGAGTAGATGCTGATTGAAAGACTTTCATTCATCTTTAAAGCCATTCATGCTACAACGAATTATCCTTTTACAATTATCATAGTAAGTTGAATCTACACATTTTTATGGTAGGTAGGCTCAGAGACTATAATTGTAAAAACTTTTAATGCACAGGCGCTGATTTTAGCCGTAGTATTATACTTAACAATGTCCTCCTGTATTTTTCAGTCATGACCCTCAAAATGCAACTTTATTTTTTGCACAACGGGTTGGAGCCTCATCTCATCACACTTGATGTTAAGTAAAAATTAAGCCGAAGATCATAAAAACACTTATAAATAAATATAATAATAAAAATAAATATATCCTTGGACATACACACAATGTCATCAGTTCCACATTAAGCAACTTGTGTATTGTGGATACCAGATGATTGATAATAATATCCTACATAAATTCCAAACAGCAATGTTAATAGCAGTGTTATGTTCCGGTTGTCAGAGATAAGATAGCCAGTCCCCCAAATGTGTTGGGGTTTCCGGGTCAGTACGCTTCCACCTTCGACCTCATCTCCACTTAACATCAGGTGTGATTGAGGTCAAGTACGAACCCGTCGTGCAAAATTTTTTTTTTTGTAAATACTTATTATAAATGGAAACATCCATAACTCGGGCACACATGTCCGTATTCATCATACAAACATATACCCCTAGCAGGATTCGAACCTACGACCTGTTGGTATAGTGGTCAGAGTTTCTAACCAATAAATCAAAATCAAAACCAAAAAATGCTTTATTTTGTAGGTACACAGGGTACACTTAAAATAGTCAGATTTTACATTTTTTAAGCTACTGCTTGTTCAAATCAAACAAGTCGTCAACATAAGAACAAATAATTCACATTATAAATGAATAATTCACTGGTAGTTACATACAACAAGTAAGATAGTTATCTTGGGGATGATGGCTGCACCCACTTTTCACCGAAATTGCTCTGACTCAGCATAATGCTACAGAGAAACACCCATACCACAGCACTGATAATTCTGTCAATACCATTTACAGAAAAACGTACCTACCCGCTATGAAAGCAGAGGAACCAATAAAAATATCACATCAGCCACAGGAAGCCCCATAGATTTCCAGAATGAGCGGTTGGAATCGGCCTGCATCCAGCGACTTCCCGCAACTTTCATCAGGTCATACGTCCTTGTGAGTGGACGTCCTAACGCAGCGCTTGCATGTGCGTGATGTCCACTCGAGATCTTCAATACCCCAACGGCTATCAGTAATATAAAATCCCTTTTTTTTTAAAGAGCAACCTCTCGAGTTTCTTGCTTGTTCTTCTCTGGGGAAAATTGCCTTTTGAACAAGCAGTAGCTTTAAAAATGTAAAACCTGACTATTTTAAGTGTACCCTGTGTACCTACGAAATAAAGCATTTTTGATTTTATTTGATTTGAGTTCTTCGAGCTGTCCCCTTCCCACAGCACTTCACTTACTAATCCGCTGGCCTGTTTCAAACTTTCATTCGTCTACAGATGTCTTTATCCACATTGCGCAGTTTCCCGAACCAATAGAATATAGGTTACAAATTTACCAGAAAAATTCACAAATTTGGACTGATGCCTCATCTATATAGCGATTGCCATAAGCTCTTGAATATTACAATATTGACCAGTAATTGGCTTCAGCATTATTAAAGCGGTTGTGCCGAGCGTGGCGATTAGGGCAAATTTTCCCATGGAAAGCTGTGCGAATCACCCCATTGAAGAGGTTTACATATTTATAAACAGACATCTTTTATTATTAAGAATCATGATGAAGGAATTGTCGTTGGATTTGAAGCTTAAAAGTTATTTCAATAAGGCAGTATTCAAAGCCAAACCAACATTTATATTACCTTGACAGGCTATAAAAGTACTGGACATAACCTCTACAATTGAGCGATTTTCAGCATTTTTTGGTTGGAAATGGCCAAGTCGTCAGTTCACCTTGTGGGTGTCTCATTCTGCGTATCGCTGGTGAAATATATAATGCAATGCAATACAATAGAATACAATACAAAGATACTTCATTGCATAACAGAAAAAAAATACAGTTACAGAAAGTGGTAAGAGTTTGGAAACCTTATCACTAAAAGCGCTATCTTTCACGCAACCTTTGGGTATAAGGACAGTACAATTGAAATAGGCAGGTTGATTAAATAGGGATGCAGATACAAACTACGTGAATAGATTTCATATACCTACATACACATACTGTTATGGTAACGAAATACATTCCGTTAGTCGTATTTTACAACACTTAGAATTAGGAACGGACTTATTCTACTCTGTTGAGAACCACATTGCCGAGCCAAACCAACAATTCTGTTTATTTTTGGACAGATTTCAAACACTTTCTTTTACTCCATTGCCGTATCATGTAATAAACAAAAATATAGTAACCGCAATTCAATGAAAATAAATTATTACGCCTATTTAAATAATATTATTTTAAATAATAACCATTGTAACCATCACAGACATGCGTAGAAATCACGAAATGACTATTTCCTTACATCTGCTCCAGACTAGCAACAAAATAGAGAAATACGTGACATGCTCTACGAGCAAATGTAGACTTACACACCTTCTTGTACAGATCAAACTCAATTAAGAACATTTACAATGCATATTAGATGTACCCGTTTACTAACGACCCTATGAAATGTCCGTTTTGTGCTCAACTTAACTATGCTCAGGTGTATCATATTGTTGTTGCCAAAGACATTCGATTTTAGATTCCACGTCGTGAGCAATACGAGTCATAAAAGTATAGTGACAAGTTTCATCAACCGCAAATAACAATTTGTCCAAAACCAAAATATGAGGTAGCCAAAGGTAATCATCGGACCACAGAACATAAAATATAAAAAGGAAGGTGGTTAAAATATGGAACACAGTATTAAAATTACTTGACATCTTGTGGACGTGTAAATTTAACATGTCGAAAATGTTCAAAATACTAGTTCTAACTTCAATATCTTACGTAATCGCGTTGCCAAATCCCGAAATACCACAGACAATTGAAAATGCTGCCCGTGTGATGAAAAAAGACTGTGCCAAAGGAGTTTTCAATCCCACTTGTCTTAAAATTGGGGTTATAAGTTTAATAGAAAAATTGAATGCGAAGAATGAGCTTCCATTGGTTCCTGGTGTATCTCTTGTTAAAGATGGTGACAGTGGACAAACTGAAGCTGTTGCTGCTGATCTAGTCAAATTTTCAGAACCAGATGAAAGACTAGACAAATATCTTCTATACTCCTTGGAAACCTTCTTGGATAGTCATTCAGTGAAACTAAGGTTGCTGGATGAGTCATCAGCAGCTGAAGCAAGGACTATGATCAGTGAAGGAAGAGCGAGAGGTCCTTTAGGAATGGGAAGTAAAAAAGGCGGTATGGGATTAATCATCGCGATGGCTATGATGATGAAGGGTAAGTTTTTTTTTTATTTAATTCTTGAACAAAATTATATCAATGAAAAACGAGGGGTTTTATATGTGTTTGACGGCGTTATGTATGTATGTGTATGTGTCCAGTCTTTGTCCGGATGTATCTCAGTAATGCGTAGTCCGACTTGAGTGCTGTTTCTTGTTCTATTAACTTAATTTTATTAACTAGGGTAAACTATTAAACTATGCGGCGGCGGATTAAACTAGGGTAAAGGTTCTTAGCTATGTTTGATAAAAATCGGTTAAGCCACTACGAAGATATTCAGTTTTTAATATAATTTGGTTGGTATATTTTTGGGTGAAATTTGTCCTTCGCTTTTTAAAATTTTCTTTTTATAGTTATTCTGCTTGCTGATAATAATCGATCATTTGAGCACCCTTTGATTATTTATGATATTGAGTGATTTCTGACTAAACAAATTTATAACCCGCCATCATGATCCAGTAGGATCATTCCTTAAGAGGGTTTATTCCGTGTCTTCATTAGATAAATTAAGATTACTTTTTAAATATAGAATAAATCAAAAAAATGACTCGAGAAGTTAAAAAGCTAATTTAATTAAATAAACAGATTTGAAGGGGCTTATTTTCCCGAATTCACAATTATAAATCAATAATTTTAAATACACGAAAATAGGCGTAATTAAAGGGATTTAGGTGTTATTTATAATTATCTTAAAGGCTTTTTGAGTGCAGGTCAGATCATTTTATTTTATTTTTGATTTATGCTATCGAGCTAATACCCGCTGCTCAATTTAACCGATACACTTCTCCACATCATTAAATTTCCATCCACATTACCTGGATGAGTGGAAGTCTACCACTGTACGTTTCTCAAGAAACTTCTTACCACGTACGACCACCCTGTGGAACGGACTTCCGGCAGCGGTATTCCCGAACGAGTACGACATTGGAACCTTCAAGAAACGAGCCTACACCTTCCTCAAAGGCCGGCAACGCAACTGTGACCCTTTTGGTGTTGCGGGTGTCCATGGGCGGCGGTGATTGCTTTCCATCAGGTGACCCGCATGCTCGTTTGCCGCCCTCTCATAAAAAATAAAAATAAAAAAAAATAAGCATTTTTTTTTATTTTCAATAAAGCTATTGAATATGAAATCTTAATTTATCTAACGATGGCGCCGCTGGACGGTTTATGTCCTCTTCAATTCTTTATTATTATTCAGATTACCACGCTCCGGGACACATTACGCCTCTAGACGTATTAATAATAAAACATCTATTGTGTCTGGTGATGTGTCTCGGAACGTGTTCAAGACAGACACCAATGAATATACGAAACTATCTAGATACGTAATTTAAATTCAAATAGAAGCTTTTCATAAGCTTTAAACATGAGCAACACATTAATTTAATCTGTTCATGAGACAAAACAAAAGCTAATTGCATGTGGTATTCCAAACTAATTAATATTATGAGCACACATACATTATGTATAATATTTACGATAACTTTCACTACGGATACTTAATTTATTCTATATTACATAGGGCTTGAAATAATTTACCTTGCATCTCTTGCATTTCCTTAGCTCAGCTCATTTTTGTTTAAACTCCGACCATCTCTTTTCCATTCTGATAAAAATTAAAAATCTTAATTCATTAACTCAGACCGTAAACATTCCACTGCAGTGATATAGGTCTTCCCTCGTATAATGAGGGAGTATAGTATGTATATATATATAGTTCTATACATAGTCCACACGCTGGCCCAATGCGGGTTGGAGACTTCTCATGCCTTAGAATTTTTAATTCTCAGGTATGCAGGTTTCCTCACGATGTTTAGCTTTACCGTTTAATAGCAGTCGGATAAATGCACATAAGTAATGAAATTAAAGTAAAATAAACACAGTTTTGGACAGCTTGTGGACACTATTCTACTCCTAGGTTGTATGTTGGGTAAAGGACTACAATGGGGTCCACATATTGAAAGATTGTCGACATCTCTCAATTCTGCAGTATTCGCTATTAAAAACGTTATTTAACCGATGTGCACACCGCGAGGCTGGTTTACTTCAGCATTTTTTATAGCATGATATGGTATCCTGTTATGGGGAAATGCCGCAGACATTAAATTGTATTTTTGTTCTGCAGAAGCAAGCGGTTCGTACGATCTAGTTAGGCTTCAGAATATCTCTGAGGAATAAATTTAAAGAATTCAATATGTTAACATTGGCATCGCAATATATTTACGAAAACTTAATGTTCGTTAGAAAGAATCTGCAATTGTTTAGGAAAAATTGTAAAATACATAATGTAAATACAAGAAATAAAAATAAATTTGCTGTGCATAGCAGTCGCTTACACAAAGACAATAAGTCATCCAGATATGTATAACCTAACCCTGTCGGAATTAATAAATATTAAAAAACCAATCTGGGACAAGTCCTTTCCCTTTAAATAAATTTAAAACCACAATTAAACGGAATCTATATGCCGAAGGCTATTATAAAATTTCTGACTATATGGATGATAAGAATGCATGAACTGCTCGGCGATATTCGTCTATTAATTTCTTTCTTTTTCATTGTCGAATCATAAATTGTAAAAATACTTATTTAAAAAGAGTAAGAGCATTTAGAGATGAGCTTACATTTATTTTCTAACTGTTATCTGTTTGTATTTCTTGTGCAATAAAGAATTAAGAACCCCTAAGTTTCTTGCTCGTTCTTCTCTGGGGAGTCTTAGACTTTAAAAGTAACACTTACCTACTTACATATAACACTTATGCCTGAACAAAGTATTCCTGTGCATAAATAAATATAACAAAAAGGTTAATGCCATCTGCTAAATACGCCTCGATTTTGGAATTTCTTTGAAGTCGTTTCAAAATAAAATGTACATACGTTCCAACATGTAAGCATCAAAATGTAATTCAATTTCACTTTTACTCTGAAGCGGCAAAAAGTCAAAATTTACTTTAATTGAGCGGACAACATGTAGATCAGAAAGCGCACGCGCTACGTGTATGATAAAAATCTTTTATTTATGAGTATGTGGTCATGAACCAATTCGAAATACATTAATCTTTATCACAATTATCTTGCCAACCGTTGCTTGTCGCTTCTAAGAGTTTATTATTCAGCTGTAATAGATTTCCACGCACTTCCCGGCTTATTAAACGACTCCAAACATAGAGGTATCAAAATTTTAAATACCGATATTTCCCATACATACATAACGTCACGACCTGTATCCCAAATGGGGTGGTCAGAGACATCCCAAACATTAGTGTTTACATATACACTACATTACACAATAGAAAAGAAAATACAATTACAGAGAGTCACGTAAGAGTACAACGTACAATTTGGCGACCTTACGCGGATTCGAACCCGCAACCTATAGACATATCGGTCTGGTTCTCTAACCACTGGACCAAACAGATCGTCAACATATACACAAATACATGATACAAATACATACACAAATACACAATACGGTTGTGATAACGTGTTAATTCTTAACACTTCACTGGATGTGTGGAGTCCAATATATTCAATTATAATATTGGCTCTTTACCTATGAAATTGGAGTTTTTTTTCTGCGTTAATCATATGTACCAATTCCTTCGATTTTCAAAGCTATATCCAAATTTGTTTTTTATTTGGAAAATGGAATAATATTTCAAGGTTTTCACATAAAATATTTTTTTAATTTCTGGGCTAGATCACATAATAAAAAAAAATTGAACAGAGCTCTTTTCATGTGCTTCCATAATCATTTCTTAGATTCGCTGAAACTTTTATAAAGCGGTCATATACTTAACTTAATGTTATCCGATAATACACACAAAGTTTAGCTAAATTTGGATTTGCCGTTCCCAAAAAAAAATCAAAAATGTTTATATGGAGAAAACAGTCTCAATGAAATTCTTAATACAAAACGCCAATTTCATAGGTAAGGACCTAAAATTTCAAAAGTTGAACCGTGAGGCCTAGAAAAACATACATGGTTCAAGTAAAGGAAAAAGTAAATTCCGTGTCGTATCAGGAAATTAAAGAAAAGGCGGAATGTAGAGAAGTGTGAAAGGTCTCCACCGACAAGAGCATAGCTCTTAAATAGAAGAGAGAGAACCGTGGATGTTGTCTGAAGCATTAAACTTTTAATGTTTGGAACACCCAAAGTGAATGTTTGGAATATATCTGACCACCCCATTTGGGATGAAAGTCGTAATGAAACTGTATGTTTGTGATTGAAGTCAAACGCTAACCTCTTGTAGCTAAAAATTCTATTCGATTCGATTAAAATTTCGACTATCATAACTGAACATATCACTGGCAGATGTAGAGTACCTGTTTGCTAAGTTTTACTAAAGTAATAAGCACTTAACTTAGAAATACAATAACTAAGTAATAAATACAGAAATATATAATCAGTATCATTTATGTATGTTTATCCGTAATCTACTGTCCAGTGTACAAGCTTTGCTTAGTTTGGGACAAGATTATTGTAGTTTATTATTGGACAAGGATTATTAGTGGAACTGTCCGAAATATGTATTCTTATTATTATCATATCATATTTTGTCCCCATAGTTGGGGCCTCTTCTCCTCTTTAAGAAAGCATTATAAAATATCAGACTATTTGGATACACCAACTCGCTAGCCAGACGATTTCACAATCTACATACATACATACATACATATTGTCACGCCTGTTTCCCGTAGGGGTAGGCAGAGACAACAGACTTCCACTTGCTACGATCCTGACATAATCTAATCTAATAATAGTGATATAAATTAAAATTATGTTAAATTGTGATAATAATAATAATAATAATAAACGGACTGACTTACGATTTTAAAATAAATAGGAATATCTGGGGGCACGGCAGTGCCCCCGCCAAGTCGAGCGCGAAGCAAACACTGCCGTACCATCCTTTACTGGAACCATTTCGCGGCATTTTCAGGCCCCTATTTTAGAACCTCTGGATAAGACTAGAACGCAGAAATTTTCGTCATCCAGTAAGCTATAATCACATACTTAAAATCCAAAATTTCAAGTCTGTAGGTCATTTAGTTCCGAAGTTAAGCGAAAGCAAAGTTTCGCATTTATGACACTCACTCACTCACTCACTCACTCATGATCATCAAAATAGAACTAGTATTTCCCATAAACTCAGAGAGCTGAAATTTGGTACAGAGTTATGGTTCAATGGCCACATAAAGGGAAAACTATAAAAACTAGGATAATCGAAGATCTGGAGTACCTGGTGACCCTGATTAGGAAACACAAGAGCCCAACCAAACTATTAGAGATCGACATATACCGCCTTTACAAAAAATATTCAACTTGGTGGGCCGCTTCATTTGATGTCAAAAATCGAAGGTCTGAAGTATCTGATGAAGAACCCTCAGCTGGTCTCAGCTGTATTAGAGATATGGTAGCGTCCCACTGCTGGGCGAATGCCTCCCCTTCTGCTTTTAATACGAATATAAATAAAATTAAAGGAAAACTCTGGATAAGACTAGACTGGCTTTTATACTTATACTTACTTATACTTATTACAAGTTTACAAGAAGAAATAGTCAAACGATTAATTTTATTCTACTCGAACATTACACAAATTAAATAAACAAACGAAAATTTGGTCAAAATATAATGCATTGGCTAAGAGTGGCGGTGATACCCGCACGCGTCGCTAGATGGCGTTGACTGTATTTTAAAACGCGCTTAAGTTTTGTTTTTCCGATAACCTTATATGGCAAAGGGACAACCGGCCGCGTTACAGTCGTTTACGACATTCTTCTATTGCGCTTGAAAATGTTTGCTAGGGATTAGGAGGGATTATTTGCATTTCGTTGATTTCGCTGATTATTTCGTGAGGTTTGCTAAGGTTAATTGGCAGGTTGTTATTATATTAATTCAAAGATTTAAATAGGTTAGGAATTATATGGTTAGTGACGGATTACTGATTATTACTTAATTATCAGAATTAAAAGAAGTTTCAATTGAATACTTTATTTAATTGTTAATTATTTAGTACCTACTTTTAGTTTTCTAGGTTTAATTTACAGTTAGGCAGTACTTCGAATCGCGTTCGTGTTTATAAGTACTTTTCTAGTATTCTAGTTTAGTTTATTTAGTTAGATATTACTTCGTTTCGTTTAAAAATATCATTAATTTAGCTGTATTTCAGTACTAGGTAGGTAGTACCTTTGGTAGAAAGTTCATTGATAATTAATTATATTGACACTTGTCTAATAATTAAGAGTTAACGTTTTGCTTATAGTTTGTATAGATTGAGTAGGCAGAGTAATATTTTCTTTAAGTTTTTATTATTAAGACAAAAGAAGTCTTAAAGATATAAGTAGGTTTTAGTCTAAATATTATCGGTATTTCTGATTTGTTGTCCATATACTAAAGGTCGTTGAGTTTAATTGTGTTTGATTTCGCAAGATAATAATTATCGTAAAAAATGTCGATAATATTAAAAGACGACGATGAACTTAGTGGCTACCAAGTAGTTGGTATGCTCAAAGACGGGTCTTGTCTCTTCCATTCAATATCTTTCTTGGTGTATGGTAGAACTGACTCAACTTTCAGTATCAAGTATATTTGTAGAAACGTGGGCATATATATAATATGCCCACGTTTCTACAAAAAGAAGTGAAATCCCACCAAAAACATTCTGTAAAAAACTAGCCAAGTCTCGATGGAGCTGCTTGATTATCTCTAAAAAGTAATGAAATCTATACAAAGTCGTGCCAAGTGTAAGGTTCCTTACTGCGATTTCTTTATTATTATAGTTAATGTTGTGTGACTTGGCCGTTGAAGGGTACACAGGGGTACAAAACCAGGTGCTCCATGACACCATTGCACCAATCTGTCGCCAGAACCGCTACGCATTGACGATGGAAAATTGCCACTTGGATAACGTTGATTCAACAACCAGTCAATTGTAGGCTTGATAAAGCCACTAACGTATAAAGAATGTTATGTAAACGCCACACAGATTATTCGCTAATAGTTTGCCGTTGAACATTCTTAATAACATTAATAGCGGTTCTGGCGACAGATTGGTGCAATGGTGTCATGGAGCACCTGGTTTTGTACCCCTGTGTACCCTTCAACGGCCAAGTCACACAACATTAACTATAATAATAAAGAAATCGCAGTAAGGAACCTTACACTTGGCACGACTTTGTATAGATTTCATTACTTTTTAGAGATAATCAAGCAGCTCCATCGAGACTTGGCTAGTTTTTTACAGAATGTTTTTGGTGGGATACCATTTACTTGGTTAATGCCCGTAAATGGTATGATAATACCAGCTCATGCTGAGAAAAAGAAATTGAAAATAGAAATAATAATAATAAATAATAAATATTCTTGACATACACACAGCGCCATCTAGTTCCACAGTAAGCAACTATAGGCTTGTGTTGTGGATACCAGAGATACATTTTTTTTTGTAAATAAATACTTATTATAAATGAAAGCATCCATAACTCGTGTACACATGTCCGTTTTCATCACACAAACATATGCCCCTAGCGGGATTTGAACCCGCAACCTTTTGGTATAGTGGTCAGAGTTGCTAACCACTACACCAAACAAGTCGTTAATGTGTGATGTACACATGCAATTATTGCACCAGGAACTACCTTATCCGCACACACCACACCATTTAGGTACAGCCTGGTCCAGTGCTCCATTATGGGACAGTTTGTATCCATCCTTCCCGCTATGAGGTGCCAAATAATTATTTAGTATCGTAATTACGTCGTTCTTCGTCCGTCACTCCACCTTCACATTGATGAGGTCTGGAATATAGAAAATGACAGTTGATTAGCAGCCAATTTGGAGAAAGTGATTATAGTTATATTAGAGATTATAAAATAAAAATAAATCAAAATATCGGACACTTACTCTGGCCTCAAACTAGGCAAAGCTTGTGTTACGGACATAAGTCGTATAGTGAATTCAGCCGTATTTATTTAGACGTAAACCTTAAAGTTAATCAAAATCTTTATGCGACTTACGTTCTTTTTGACCGACTTCAAAAAAACGAGGAGGTTCTGTATTCGGAGCGTATTTTTAAACCGCCTCCGTGGCTCAATGTAAACAACACTGAGTTTACGATTCGGAGGTCGCGGGTTCGATCCCCAGCGGGGTACATGTTTAATTACTCGGTTTGGTTGGTGGTAGGGCATTTTAAAATGTTCGCCTGGCTAGCTACCACCATCTTATCTAAATCTGCCGCCAAGCAGCAATGTTAATAGCATTGTTGTGGTCCGGTTGTCAGAGATAAGATAACCAGTCCCCCAAATGTGTTGGGGTTTCCGGGTTAGTACGCTTCCACCTTCGACCTCATCTTCACTTAACATCAGGTGTGATTGAGGTCAAGTACGAACCCGTCGTGCATAAAAAAAAAAATTTAATTGAGAACATAATGAAAAAAATAAAAATGAAAAATCATTTATTCAGTAGCTTGATATTCTGTTACAATGTATGACCGAGGGACTTCTTTTAATTATCCTGGCACAACCAGGAGACCCCGCTCTTTTATGACTAATTTGCGTAAATGAAACAAACGTACAATAAATTAAATTGTACATTCTATTCTTACCACTTTTCTGAAACTGTATTTTCTTGTCTGTTTTGCAATAAAGTGTATTTGTATTGTATTGTATTGTACAATAAATTAAGTAAACATGAGTAGTTCATTATACAATTAAAGTCGGTTAAAGAGTGTTTGTGTATATCTGTATGCGTTCAGCGTTCGTATTTTAGTGTGCATGAGTGTGTATGCTAGTGCGTGTGATTCCTGGGACTTTATATATAAAAAGCTTTTAGTAATATTAATTATATAATAATAAATTATATTCAATTACTTACATATTATTATATAAGTCCATATTTTTACGGATGTATAAATTGTGTACCGATTACACTACACCGAAAAACGTTTGACTGAAGAACGTTTAATCGAAAATCGAGTACATTGCGGAGTTTGTTCTACATTAAAAATTTTAATTAAAACAAACTCCGCAATGTACTCCGATTCGATTAATCGTTCCTCGGTCAGTTTTCCGGGGTAGTGTAATTCAGTATACCATTATAGGTACATCTCATTTTTACATTAAATATAGGTACATACAATTGGATAATATATTTTTAGACATCTATATCACGCATCAGCTTACAGCTGCAAGTGTACATTAATGCAGCATTGGCCTTGGGCAGTCCAATGTCCAATTTTTACTTTTTTCCTCGGTATGAAAAGGATGTATGTCGCATAAACATTTTTGATTAACTTACGAGAAATAAGTCGTTTAATTAACCGGAGGAAGTTAGTATTTGGAGTGTATGTATGTAGCTTTCTATGTTTCCTCGTGGAGCCTAAACGACATGACCGACTTTATAGTGCAAGGTGCCGTTCATCATCATCATAATCAGCCACAGGACGTCCACTGCTAAACTTCGGCCTCCCCCATAAAATTCCAGGGTGACCGTTTGGAAACGGCCTGCATCCAGCGACTTCCCGCAAGGTACCGTTAGATTTGTTTTGATCCTCAAAGTGTCATAGGATACATTTTATGGTAAATAATCCAACATGTCGTCGGTGCGGTCGTCGAGAGCGACGGTGGCTCAGCGGTTAAGACGCGGTCTTCCAATTTGGGAGGTCCGGGTTCGATTCCCAGGCAGGCCATGTATCAATGACTTTTTAAATTTAATCATCGTGAGGAAACTTTCATGCCTGAGAAATAAAATTCAAAGGCATGTGAAGTCCAACCCGCATTGGGCCAGCGTGGTGCACTATGGCCCATACTCCCTCATTATACGAGGGAAGGCCTATATCCCTGCAGTGGGAATGTTTACGGGCTGATGATGATGATGATAATGAATTCAACATGACGTCCTCATAATATGAAATATACTGTCGAGTTTTTCGGTTTTGAACCCCCATTCATAATCAAGTTTGATCAAAATCGGTTTAACTGTTTGGAAAATATTTGGTTCTTACCCGACTACGTCGATTCTAAAAGAAGGGGGCTACATACGGCAACAATATATATGGCGGACTGCCATAATCGGCAACGTCGCATAAGGGTTTTAAAACAAATTAAAATTTAAAACGTCTTAAATCGCCGGTAATTTTACCTTAATTTAAATTACCGTAAAATATCCGTTTTTTACCAACGTTTTTGATAAAATTACGTAACTTTGCATCACTAGTCTGTCACTAGTCTTGTCCTTGATAATTTAATTATGGGATACAATCAGTAATGAAATAATTTGTAGAAAACGGAAAGTCAACTACATCGCCGAGCGGATTATTAAGTGGAGACCACGCTCCTGCAACCGCAAGGTGGACGGACGACTTAATGAAAGTTGAGGTAAGTCGCTGGACACAGGCAGCTTCCAACCCTATGGAAATCTATCGAGGAGGACCATATTCAAAAGTTGACGTCTTGTGGCTGATATGATGATGAATAATTTCACCATGAAGCAGGAGCAAAGTAGATCGGAGTGGTGATTATCCATCATTGAAAGAAATGTTTCAAATTGAGTTCTTCACCGAGACTAACTTTTTTGGTTACGGATGGCGAACTTCCGACTGAAAGTGAAATTGAATCATAAATTGAGATTCAAAAGATGATAATCTCTAGGTAATGTAACAACACAGTGACTTTGCTAATTCCTAAATAATTTTGTGTACGAATTATCTGCTTAGAGTAAAATTTTCTTTAACATAAACCGAAAGCGCCCCGAGATGTTATATGTGCTGATCCCGTTTCTCTCGTTCCTGTGGGAATTTTACAAAACCTTTTCTTAGTGCGCTCTAAGTAAGCTAAGGAACATATTCATAAACATCGGTCTATAGGACTATGCGTACGACACCAATTTTTAAGTCCCAAATTAGACAAACTAGATGGCGAATAAATATACATAAATAGCTCGGGAACTTAATCACTCCATCTACACCTAACGGGTTTTGAATCCCCAACCATTGTTTCGGAGGCAGGATCTGTCTACTAGACTAGAATGAAATATGCAGATACTTTTACTACCTATACTTCGATGAAACGCTTGTACGATAATTCGACATGTATCAATACAAATGTATGAACTAATACCGAAAAAAGGTAAAAAAATATAGACATTTATATCAGTTCCCTCTACTTCGATGGCTGCTTGCGATAATGACCCAAAGCCTTACACTCTAAAGCTGCGCCATCAAAAATACGCCGTGTTCCAACACACACAAGGTACAAATCAGCGTCGATTATTAATGTCTTTTTGCAATCAGTCTTCTATGAAAATATAATGGATGCAAGAGCACTTCGTACTAATCATCCAACTATGTGAGACATATAAAAAGCTGAACGAAAGAATTGTCTTATCAAAGTGTAACCGCATTCGACGCAGTTCAGACGTGGTGGTTTTTTTTATTCCAAAATGTATCGGTTATCCGTTTTAGTTTTAGTGGTCAGTACCACTGCTTTGCCTAATCCAGAATCACTTGAAGTTGTCGAACCAACAGTGGGAACCGCTGCGAGAGCGATGGGCAAGGATTGTTCGAACGGAATCTTCAGTCCCACATGTCTGAAAATTGAAGCGATATCCGTTCTGGAAAAGTTAAACGCGAAGGAAGAACTTCACCTTCTCCCAGGAGTCAGTCTCGTTAAAGAACCGACTAAGGAAAATGGAAGCAAAGCTGAAGAGTTCGCTGCGGAGTTAGCAAGAGCTTTACCTTCCAAACCTGATGAGAGACTAGACAAGTACCTGCTGTATAGACTTGGAACCTACTTGGACACTCATTCAGTGAAGCTAAGGTTGCTGGATGAGAGTGCTACGGAGGAAGCCAGGGCGTTGATTGGTGAAGCAAGGGGGAAAGGAGGAGTCTTGGGAGGAGGGAAGAAAGGGGGAATGGGTGGACTGCTGGCTATGGGATTAATGATGAAAGGTACGTATTGAAGACAGCACCAAGTGATTGTTTTAACGCAAATCAACTTCCTTTTATTACTATATCTATCTTGATACAGTCGAACTCGAAACTCGTTAAGGACATTTTTAATTACCAAACGATCATAATAATTGCTGTCCATAATTATGTTGACAAAAGATTATTATTATTTATTTATTTTTCCTTATTATACATATACATCATATCATAGGTCATAGGCTAACCCCACAAAACCAAATTGATCGGTTTGTCTATGGGAGGTCAGGACTATAATTCACAGTACAAATGTCAATACAAAGTAGGTACGCCTTAGTAAAAAGAATACATGTTACAATTTATGTATTGATCAGCGTTCACTGAGCTAACTGACTGATTGACAGAATAGACGATTTTTACATAACCTACCCTTGTTTTTCTCGTTTCTGATTTCTGCTGTCAAATGGTTGTAAATGTATGGAACACGTTTACATAGCGTTCTGACTCCGAAATAGAAACCACGATAACTAATAATATGATCAAAATAACATGCTTAGTCACAGCGTAAAAGTCCAGCGAGCTTCCTCTCGATTATAATGTTCAACGACCTTATGATTTTAGTGCGACAAATAGCTTTCCGCCCGCGGCTTCGTCTGCGTTAGTATAAGTTTATAGCGGATATGTTTAATTTGTTTATTCCCCCGGAACTACTTCTTTTATCGGGATAAAAACTATCCTATGACTTAATCGAGGGTATATTCTACCTATATAACAAATTTCATCCCAATCCGTTCATCTGTTTCGCAAGCAAGAAACAAACATCCAAACTTTCGCATTAGTTATTAGTGAGATGTTATTATGCTCACGCATTTAGACACATTACAGAGACAGACTTATTACAAGTAAGATTATAACAATGGTGTTATTAATGTTCTATTATGATTAATAATCTGTAAATCCGTCGTTAGGGTAAAAATTGTAACAGCGTGGCTTGGTGTAAACAGCTTAAGATATACAGAACGGAGGCCGCGGGTTTGAATCGTCGGTATGGTTTTAAAGTTGACCAGGACAGGTGCCGCTGTGGCACTCTCTTTGGACACCATGCTAAGATCCTTGTTCAGGGATAATCCACGGAATAGAACTAGTAGACGGGATGTGAATGAATTTAAAATTGGCATAAATAGCTATTTAAAAACCCGATAGCATATTTTGTGTTTAGCTGATGTCATGTTTGATTTTTTGACCTTAAAAAAATAAATACAGCTGAACATAAAATCTCCTCCTTTTTTATTGAAGGCCTATGACATTCTAGAATGATCAAGGTGAATCGAACGATACCTGGCACTTTAAAGTTGGTCAAGCCGTAAAAGTTACAGACGATAAAGAAATCTACATATACATACGCTCGAAAAACAGTCGGATAATAATAATAATTAATTATAAATCAATGCTTAGAATAGGATTTTTTTGTAATTTGACAGACAAACAAATGACGGCAATCTTTCGTGATTTAAAATAAATGTGACGTAAACGAATCTAATATGCGCAAGGAGATGACTAAATACGAACTAGTTGCAATGGCGTCTCTTTGCACAGCGTGGCTTGGTGCACAGCGTGGCTTGGTGTAAACAGCTTAAGATATACAGAACGGAGGTCGCGGGTTTGAATCGTCGGTATGCTTTTAAAGATGAAAGGTCGTTAATACCCTTGTATTCCGGCCATTTGACATAACATAGCCAGCCCCCCAAAAGTTGGGGATACCGGGAAGCGCTCTTCCACTTTTGGCCTCATCATTAGCGCTAACCCATTCTGTAAAAAAGGATTCTAAACAAATGAAATGGATGTTCTAACCATGATACTCTCACTCAAGATTAGATTTGATGACGGACAACTTCTCGTGGACAATATTATGCTTTGCCCATCTTACATAACCCTGTGGAATCCACAAAGGGCAAAAAAAATGTAAAAATCATTTATTGTGTCAAACACAGAGTTACAATATAAATAATGAGGTAGCCCTGGTCCCCACACTAGGATTCCCTGTGTTGTGGGTAACCAGTCTCTTCCCCATCCAATTAACAAAGTATCACAAGTGTTGTATCATATGTCTTTGTATATTATATTTTTAGAGATCTTAAGATCTTAAGATAAGAAGAGATAAATTAATTTCTAGGATGCTTAAAAGGAGGTAAAACAAAAAAAATATAGTTGCTCACTGTGTATTTGCTTGTAAACTCATAAACATAACTTATATTATTTTTCAAGAAGTCCGACTTTTCTTTGACATCTTTTGGAAACTCATAGTGTCGTGTGGTTTCCGTCACGTAACTATAAAAGAATTTAAAAACCACAAAAGCCGACAGCATATTTCGTTTTTTGCGGACGCCATGTTGGATTTTATTACCATAACATGTATCTGACACTCCACGTATCAAGACGTTTTTAACGACATCATGCACTTCGACATCTGTCAAGCCGTTTAGGCTACAGGATGCACCAAAGGAACAGACATACATACATAATCAAAATCAAAATCAAAATCAAAAAATGCTTTATTTTGTACGTACACAGGGTACACTTAAAATAGTCAGATTTTACATTTTTAAAGCTACTGCTTGTTCAAAAGGCAATTTTCCCCTGAGAAGAACAAGCAAGAAACTCGAGAGGTCGCTCTTTTAAAAAAAGGTTGTTATATTACAAAATTATTATTTTATATTATAATATTTCATTATTAATTGTGAAATAGCCTGGTTATGCGAACGGGCTGGTTATGATTGTTTATCATCATACATAGGTATATACATGTATACATATGTATATACATGTATACATATGTACGTACATACTTACAAACATACATACACACGAAAAACGTTACCATCCTTTCTTTAGCAGCCGGGTAAAAATAATTTAATTAATTTATGATAGGTAATGAATGAGACTTTGAGGCCGATGCACATATTACATATCAAATGAATTGTTATGTTCTTCTAATTCCTTTGCGTATGCTATGTTATGCTATGATCCCATCTATATCCGTCATGGGATAACTGAAACCATCGTATAAAATAAGACGTTATGGTAGCACTTATTGAACTTAAAAGCTATACTACTGGCGACCTGTTTGGTGTAGTGGTCAGAAACTCTGACTGCTATACCAAAAGGTCGCGGGTTTGAATCCCGCTCGGGGCATATGTTTGTATAATGAATACAGACATTGTGTTCCCGAGTTATGGATGTTTTTCATTTATATATGTATTTATTTACAAAAAAAATGTATTCGTGTAGTTTATCAACCATTTGGCATCCATAATACAAGCCTAGTTGCTTAGTGTGGAACTAGATGGCGCTGTGTGTATGTGCAGAGATATTTATTTATTATTTATATGTGGCAGATAGGTTGACAATCGACTTATAAAATACCATAACCAAGCTTGGGCAACCAACTCACCAAACTGCCAAAAGTCCTAAAAAACTAATATCAAAATTAATATAAAAGTGAACTATATAGAAAAGGTTGGTTGGTGAAGCTGCACGCCACCAATAACACCCGTTGTGTTACGTCGGGGGTTAATCAGGACAAAATAACATAAGTAGTCCATCATACTATATTTCAATGAAATCAAAATTGGGTAACAAAATTTCTATCTTTCGCATTCAACTAGGTGGAAATCAGATGTGTTCCTTCTAAAAACGCTAATAGCCCATCGAGTTAAGTTTATTTTCTAAAATTTTTATTTCCTAACATATAAATCTAAAAAACAGTTAGGAAGCTTCAAAAAGGAGGAGGTTCTCAATTCGGCCGTTTGGCGATTGATTCACATGATTCTTTTTGTAAATGAAAGGGGATACCCTCAAGTTGGTCCCATTGTAATTTCAGCGCAATTGGATCAGTAGTTTTTTCGCAATCATGGTAAACAGCTTATGAAGTCCCCAAGCCGCATTTGGCCAGCGTGGTGGTTTAAGGCCGATTTTCCGGCGTGTACGTGGAAGGCCTATATCCCTGCACGGGGATGTTTATGAGCTGATGATGTTTAACAGCAGCAACAACAGCATTACATATTTAGACGATTGTGTAGATTTTGCACAAGGAAACTATTAATAGATACAGTTTGGGTTTGTATGAAAAAAGTGTAACAGTGATTATAATGTACATTGATTTACATTCAATTGGAGCGCCGAGTTCGAATGATATTTTTTCATATAATAGAAATAATAATAATTACAACAGGAGCACGGAATATAACTGATTGAGAGATACGAGCATTTCAATATTTTTTTTGTAGTGCCTGACTCTGTGTAGTCGTTTATATTTTGTTAAAAAAATTTAATAATCAACAAGTTGAATTATTAACCTGCTAAAGGCAGTTTATACAGAAATCTTGATGCGAGACAATGATATAATGTGAAAGATTTTTATGTAGTAACTTAGAAATGGAGAAAATGAAACGACTGTGAAGCTAAACCGCCAGGGATTTGTCTCTTTTAAACAATCAACAAAATGTAAAATAAATTTAAAGGTAAATAAAACGGCAGCTCATACAATACAATACAATACAATACAAATACACTTTATTGCACAACAGAAAGGAAAATATAGTTTCAGAAAACTGGTAATAATAGAATGGACAATTTGGCGACCTTATCACTAAAAGCGATCTCTTCCATGCAACCTTTGGGTATAAGAACAGTATATTTGAAATAGGTAGATTGTACGGTATTAAATAGGGATGTAGATACGTGAATAACTTTCATATATTTTTACGTACACATACATACATAGATCAATAGACAAATATACCTACTTAAAGATTAACATCTATAAAATCTATAAAATAGCAACAAAATACAAACATAAATATATAGGTGTACAAAATAAATATTTATATATAATATATATAATAACGACAACAGAATTGTGCTAAGGTATAGGTAAGGTGCCTCATACTGAGGCACTCTTGTGAGACAATGCTATAATGTATGTAGTATTTTAAGTATTTCATAAAGTTCATTTATCGAACCGCAAATCTTTTTTTTGGTAAAATATCTTGCAGATTTCTGTTAATTAAGAATAACCTTCCTTCCTCAAAGGCCGGCAACGCATCTGTGACCCTTTTGGTGTTGCGGGTGTCCATGGGCGGCGGTGATTGCTTTCCATCAGGTGACCCGCATGCTCGTTTGCCGCCCTCTCATATAAAAAAAAAAAACCACATTTATACCAACCTATGTTAAAATATGTCTATCTAATATCTATCAAGATATTTAAAATATATGTTATTATCGAGGTTCTCGTCGCTTTTTCGCCATAACATGTAACACTTACTTAACACTTTATTGTAGAGATTTAGTTTAACAAAAACCCGTTGACTTGTAAGTCACAATTTGTATCTTATCTTGAAGAATAAACTAAGAATTGGGAACCAATCACCGACAGCGTCGTAGCCGATTTATACGGCTTAAAATAAAACAAATAGTTTCAGAACGTGTAAACAAAGCTCGTTAATATGATAATATCTCATTTGATCGAATTTCCGACCAATATAAATATTTCAATAATTCTTTAAAACCTGATGGATATGTCTAAGCAACTTCTAAACTACGCCAAAGTTCCCAAGTCGATAGCTTATGTAGTTACTGAGATAAAACATGTATGGTAGTCATACGGACAGATAGACACTGGAATGAGACTATAGGTAGGAGTAAGTAGGTATACTAATAATGATTTCTATGTAGGAAACCTCACGTCAAAACTTCGACATTTTCCAACACATTTATTTATTTATTTCACGATTATAAATAAAAAAAGCCATGTCTCGCATCAAATTAATTATCTCGTAAAGACCGATTTCCATCAAATAAAAAGTAAATCCATCTCACACCACAAATCTTGGAGCCCCGACGAAAAAGGACAGGTGTTATGTGTCTACGCCGTTGTGTATTTGTGTGTGTGTGTGTGTATGTGTGTGTATGTGTGTGTATGTGTGTCCAGCCTTTATCCGGCTGTTCATCAGTACTGCGTGAACCGATTTCAGTGCGGTTATTTTATATAAAAGATTAAATGATGGGACAGGTTAATTAAAATTGTTTCAATGATTAGCTTTTAACACAGTTTTTTGGTGTATTTCGACTATAGTCTTTTTTATTTAAATTTTTATATTTTATTTTGGGATAACAACAGCTAACATTACATTTATTTACAATAAATAGTTACTTCTCATACAGCCAAAATAGTTTTCCAGTACTTAAATAATACCGACATTTTGTTGTTGAGAAAAAGATCGGAAATACAAAGCTATGTAGAAACTTGGCTGCAGTTATACAAATCAAGATGAGTATATGTAATAAGTAGGAAAAAAACATATAAATAAATGAGTATAAATAAATAAGTATAAATAAATATAAAAACAATACTTACAACTGATATTGAAGTATAAATATTACTTACATATTTAAATAACATAACATAAATAAAATATTTTGATATACATGTGATATATAGATAAATAAAATGTGATTTAGTTTAAAAGGTGTCATAGTAGTCCTTCTAACGATATCTATATTTTTTTTATATATATTTAAGATTAATTTCGGGGATAGCTTCTTCTTATAAGTTATATCTAAGCTATGTTTGAAAATTGGTTATTTATCATCGTCAACTTATTTATGAGTTCTCCGCCTTCCTCTTTCACGACGTTCAACTTCTCTTTTATACAGGGTGAATTTTAATTTAATTTATTTTAATTTTAGTTTTTTTTTTTTAATTCGTGTAATTCCCGTTTACTAGTGACGCCACTCTTGATTACGATCAACTTTCCCTAAGGAACTATTATCGAATACGTTCAAAAAATTTCGATTACCCATGTAAACCATTCTGAAATCACCTTCTTTCGTGAAAGTTGTACCTAATCAAGAGTGGCGTCAACTTACATGGGAATTACATGAATACAAATTTACCCTGTAAATGAGGGCCTATTATAAAAAAATGGATGAATTGTGTGATGAATGATATAAACGAAAAGGATGGGAATCACGAGGTAATGGCTGACAGATAATCGAATGAAAAGAAACACTGCATAAATTGGGGCCAAGACAAGAATCAGATAATAAACAATATTAATAAATGATTCTATTATTTTTATATATCCATAGATACCATATTTTTAGTTATATACATAAACTAATGACACAAATGCGAAAGTTTGGGTGTTTGAATGAATTGTGTGATGAATGATATAAACGAAAAGGATGTGAATCATGACAGAGAATCGAAGGAAAAGAAACACTGCATAAATTGCGATCAAGACAAGAATCGGGTAATAAACAATATTAATAAATGATTCTATTATTTTTATATATCCATAGATACTATATTTTTAATTATACACACAAACTAGTGACACAAATGCGAAAGTATGGATGTTTGTTTGTTTGTTGCTCAATAACGACGAAACGGTTGAATGGATTTGGATTTACTATTGTTTCTCGAAACATATCCTAGCATTAAATGAATCGGTATGAGAATACCTAGCTAAAAAAGGTTCAAATGGTCTGTATACGGGGAATCCTTTCCCTAAGTCTGACCTAGTGTGAGAGCGACGATATGTACATAGTATTAATTATGTTTGAATAAACAAAAACTTCGAAACAATGGTAATTAAGCCCTATAATACCTCTCTACCATCTTAATGAGGTACATTGGTAGATTTCAAATAAACAGAGCAAGAACTCCATGGGTTATCTCTTTAAGCCATCATTCACTAGAAAATGAAACTGTTGTAAATTAAAATCACTTGTGCAGTATGCCATTTAGCAAGACTGTAGGACGTACTTACACATGGCTCAAGTATTTTATAGTCAATAATGATTAGGACCCCGTTGAACTTGAAGTACATACTCACACTTGATTTGAAGGCCGTTTCAAACAACGACTAATCTTATCTTTGCAAATCAAAAGACTGATTTCCGTACTTAGTTGACCGTGTCCTACGTCCCGTCTGATAAACTAGCCTAAAATACTACTAATACTAATATTATAAATACATGCATCACCAATATGATATTAATAACCAACTCAACCCAGTACGCTTTTCAAACGAAATACATATTAGTACATATTATATAACAAGTAACCAATACTGCTACCATCCCACTAATTATTTTATTTACTTCCAAAGTTCTGTTTTAAGCTGAACGTCACTTTCCACTTGAGGCACTGGCAGAATTATCAGTGTTGTAAGCGCGTTCAGCGTTTGCAGCGTTAGCTGAGCCAGCAAGCCCTTTCACTGCTACAATTATATTGTGCATTATTCTAAGATTTCTTCCTGGATAATAATAATTATATTTATGGTTCTATACAATGCATTGTGGCACTGAATAAAAAGTTTCTATGTCTATGTCTAATCAAGAAATCCACTTTAATAAACGCGTCCCTATCCACCCATCCTACAAATGTTATACAGAGTGAATTGGAATTCGTTTAATTCCATTGACTAGTGACGCAATTGTTCAAGAACTTTCCTCAAGGAAATATAGTCGAATTTGATCAAAAAAAAAAATTTCGATTACCCATACAAAGTAAACCATTCTCGAACCACCTTCAGTATGGAAGTCCAACAATTTTCGTATGGTACCCCACTTCTGATTACGAACAACTTTCCACTAGGAACCATAGCCGAATTCAGCCAAAAATGATTGGACTCTCATACTAAAGGTGGTTACAGAATGGTTTACTTTGTATGGTTAATCGAAAATTTTATGATCGAATTCGGCTATGGTTGCTTGTGGAAAGTTGTTCGTAATCAGAAGCGGAGTCACCAGTAAACAAGAATTACACGAATTAAATTTCACCCTACAAGTATTTGTATGTACACTCGAGAAATGAAAAGGGTAACCATCTTATAGATCATGGTCCGTTACACTTGTCAATACTATAAGAACTGCTTGTCCGTCGATATTGACAAAATAATGAACTTTATTGTTTTTTTATTGACAACCTTCATAACACAAAAGTGTTTCAGCTGCTTTTGCAGTATTATTTTTGAAGTATTATTTATGGGACTTGTATATTTCGGTGGCACTATTCGCGCACAGTTTTTAGGAATACAAATTATAATCATAGGTAAAATAGTGAATACATTATGAAAATGAGGATTCCAGTAGCACGTGACGCCAGTACGCTCACATTGAATAACTCTTAAAGCACAGTGGCACAATTTTATTCCTTTGGACACCATTTGGCACTAATTGGCGGTTTTTTATGATGTAGCTGGCGGTTTGTGGTGTTCTGAAGAAAATTAAAAAGAAAACCTATGTTAGTCCCTAGGGATAAAACGAGAACTTTAGTTCGTCTATGCAATGCCATAATGAATTTTTAGGATTGTTTTGTTTTTGATGCGTAATTTCTGTGACAATTCGACAAACACATTTTTAAACCCTTACGAACTTACTTACTAATTGATAAGCCAAAAACACTCCGTGAAATGATGTCTAAATGTCACAATTAAAAGTCACATTTAAGTAGCTAACACAATTAATTTAATTAGCTAATAAGTTAATCATAATTTTTTTCTTTCTTAGATTTACTTTTATTTACCTACGTGTTTTTATATGCTAGATTCAAATACGTTACGTGCTAACAAGTCTTTTACGTCGATTTGTGTCTCAACCGCAATGGACGCACACATGTCAGTAAGCATGAAAGTAAAGCACAATTTGGACCTGAAGCTAGTTCAAAACTTCTAACCATCTTCGTCACTTAATGAAACAACACAGATACATAGTACTTAGTTTGAGTATTAAACCAAGTTTTCCGATTGTTTGATATAAGATAGCCAGAACCCCAAATATGTTGAGGTTTTTCGGTTCTGTTATTCAACAAAACAAGATATATTATACGACTCTTTAGGATCAAATTATTCGAGGTGCTGCATAAAATTAGTTCAACTGACCTGCAAATGTTTCAATATATGTTACAAAAATTAACAAAAACATTGCTTAAATTAAAAACTAGTTGATTGACTACTGAACTCAGATCACTTCCAAGGTATACTTTAAAGCGCCATAATATAAAATTTAAAAGACAAAAAGTTATACAATTGAACACCCAATTGATATTTACAAGTAGTCGTGTGGTTCTGGGCAAAGTGGAATAGGACCAACCAGTTCCATCTTACGACAAAAGGTAACTAAAGGATCACGGGCCCAAAGCAAAGCCCAATTAGGGCAGCAGCGTCATAGGCACAGAGCTCCAAAATATCAGCGATAGCCAACCCGCCTACCCAGTATAGTATTTAGTGCAAATCCTTCTCTTATATATTATCCAACGTTGAATTTCTAATAGGCTACTGATTTCTAAAATTTGTAGGTAATGACAATATTTTGCATTTAAATTGTAGCAATTGAGATTGAAAGTTTTATTCTATTCACTAAATCTTATTTTATTGTAAGAAAAAGAAAACGTTTTGTGTAAAATCGTAATATGTAAGTAATGAATGATGGAGTGGAGGTGAAACAGAGCATAGAAAAAATAATAGCGAAAATAGTCACAGAGACAATTTTATTGTGGACTAATAAATAGTAATTGATGGTTGGGGAGTTTGCTTTTCTACGCCAGTATGACTTGCTTATTTCTTTCTTTAAAATAATTGTTGTAGTTTGTCTTTCACATCTAAATGGGTTATAAACTAATTTGTTTTGTTAAATGAAAAGTGTTGGTATAATAATAACTTACCAGCTACACCCATAATCTTTAAATAGATCTCGAAAAGAAACGCTCATCGAAATATTGTATGAAAAAGATTGCTTTCCATCGATAACAGGATTTGAATATAATGTTTTTTGTTAAGTTTCTTGTTACTCGTTTTTTTTTACAAAGCCTAAAACGATTGTGCTCTAAAGGATGGAGTACTTCCTTTTGATCAATGTTATTCTGGTTTAACACATTGAATGCCGCGACAAAATAACTATTAAAAATCCATTGTTTGACGGTGTTGGAGTTCAAAGCCTTAAGATAATTTTGTGTCCATGAATCTATGTTATTACACAAATTAATTTAAGCAGTGAACTTTCATTAATTACCTTAAGTGAATTCTTGTGTAGTTTTCCTAGTCGTAGTTTCCTGCTACTCATATTTCCTCGTAGTACAGGGAATCCTAGTTCGAAGCAATGTTAGCCTGACACTATTTATAACTAAACTCATTAATATTACGTATAAATTCAAAATGTGTATAACATCTAACATTTTCATTTTCTTTACAGGTACTCTCATGTCAATCGGTCTTGGAGGCCTCGCGATGCTCGCTGGTAAGGCTCTCATGACAGCCATGATGTCTCTCCTCCTCTCCGCCATCATTGGCATCAAGTCCCTCTCCGGAGGTCAGAAGTCCACCACATATGAAATCGTCTCGAAGCCTATTTACAGTCACTCGCACAGCCATTCAACAGCTCATGAAGACGTTGGAGGCTATGGACATTCAGGTTACGGAAGGAACTTAAATGTTAGGAGACGTTAATCCATTAAATACTCTTAGTTCTGGTGGCCTTTCGGATTCGATTGAGAAAGTCATTCAAATAGTCTTCCATCTTCCTAATATTTACCAATAATTTATTGTATAGTTGTAAGAAAATGATAAGACGTACAAATTTCACATGATATTTCTAATTTATTAACTTCGTCTTAACATTACTATAAAAATGAACTATTCTTTTTTCTAAGTAAAATTCAGTTATCTTAACTGGAAAGAAACATGATACATTACTCTCATCTCATTTCAACACCAGTTCGTGTGTATTATTTAATGTGGAATTATTTGTATGTTCTGATGATTCCTTTACAATCTGCGCTTTGAATATCTAATTGCATTTCTTGCATTCTTCTTTCATTCTGTTATTTTAAATGATTCTCGACAGCTACAGTCAACATACACTTATAAACCAAGTTAGTTTAAAGTGTAGGTACTATTGAATTCTCATTGTTTTTAGATTTCTTTGCTGTTGTGTCTTTGATGAATTACTTTGCTTTATTTTAAATACTTACAAGTAACCAAAATGGTACCAACGAAATGCTCATACGTAATTAATTTATTGAAAATAATTTATTTCTAGAAATAAGTATAACACGTTTAGTCTTTCCATTTGATTTTATTGTGTCTTGTTTTGTTTTATCCTTATTTTTGTTTTAACCTGTTATTAATTTTATTTAACAAAATATATTTAGTTTATTAATTTTTCGTTATAATTGTTATTTGTTATTTTTTTGTTAGTTTTTTATTAATTTTATTATTTATCTTATATTACGCTTTATTCATCTGTAATATCTATTTGTTGTATCCTATGTTTATTAGAATGTATATTTTTGTTTAAATCTCATAGCTTCGTTCCTTTATTTATTATTCAATCAATCAATCTTAGCCCACATCCACCCACTGCTGGGTATAGGCTTCTTCTTCATTATGCCTCTTCTCTATATTTATATTTTCGTCCCTTTATTACGTGTTTATTACAACTATTATTACCAGGATATTACATTATGAACTATTTCTTTTGTTAACATTACTTATCAATATATAAATATTTAAGAAGATATTTATTCTATTTTTTGCTATATATTTCTATAATATGTGTAGCTTTGTTTTCTCTCATTCTGGAAATATATTATTGAAAAATTTAGTTTATTCCAGTATAATCAATTATTAACATTTACATTCTATTGCCATTTCTGATTAATACTTATTATTTTTATATGTATTTATTATTTATCATACATGTCATAATTTTAATTTTTTAATCGCGCTCACTCATATAAAAATAAAGTTGATAAATATTTTATGTATGCAGTATTACTCTGTTATATTTTATTAGTTTTAATAGTTTGTAGTATAGGTAGTATAAATAAATATTGTTCCTTTTTTAAATATGTTATCTGTATCTCGAACATTATGTTATTTAAAAGACTGTGAATAGATTTATGTAGTTTTATGTATAATGTACTCGTATAGGTAATATGTATAATATGTTATATTTTGTTAATTGAAATGTTTATAATATGTATGTTTTTTGTTTATTTTTTAATTCTGTTGTGTTGTGTTTATGTTGTTGTTATGTTCTGGCACTCGTAAATAAAATATTTAATATGATCAATATGTCTTTTAAGTTTCATTTTCAGTTTTCATTGACTTCTACTGCAAATTCCTTTCCTACAAATCCTATTTCCTACGACTTATCATCTTTGTCCGTCTAAGTTCATTTCTAAAGAGTAATTAAGTACACTTGAAGTATTATATAGTTAAATCTTTTGCTTGAGGGCCGACACAACAAACAACATGACTGATTACTTGGAAACACTTTTAAAATTCTTATGATATAGCGAAATCGTATGTTCCTGTGATTGCCGCAGAAAAGAGAGAAGTTGTCATTTAGAGAATTTAAAGTTATTACAAGTTGGCGTTTTAAGAGCGATTGACATTTGATTAGGTGGCGTTATTATAATATTTTATTTAATTATATGGATATATTATATTATAATTATAATATATCTAAATCTCTCAATAATCCATGGTACTAAAAGACTTCGAAAACACCTGCGTTATCAATAATACCATGCATGGACCCATAAAACAGAACTGATAATTGCCATACTAGAAATCGTACCTCAGAAAATATCAAAATCCTTTAAAACTAAAACTTTCGCTGACTCAGATAGAAAAGACAAAAAAATATGTAAAGCTAAGATTATTTCCTTCATAAATCTAATTAATATTATAAATGCAAGGGTTTGAATGTTTGTTTGTTTGTTGCTTTTAAAACTAGATTTCGCTGACTCAGATAGAAAAGACAAAAAAATATGTAAAGCTAAGATTATTTCCTTCATAAATCTAATTAATATTATAAATGTGAAAGTTTGGATGTTTGTTTGGTGCACAATCACGGCGAAACGGATGAACGGATTTGGATGAAATTTAATATATAGATAGAATATACCCTAGATTGAGACATAGGATATTTTTTAACTCGATAAAATGAGTAGTTCCCGAGGGATAAATAAATTTCCGCGATAAAGTTATTCCACGCAGGCGAAGCCGCGGTCGGAAAGCTAGTATGCTATAATTTATATAAACTTAGGTATAGGTATTTAATGAAATCAATAATTTAAGCCCTTTTATTTCCAGGGTATAGGACCTAACCGTCAGTAAGTAGTAAGTGTTGCCGTCAACACTTATTACGGTCTCTTCAACATCAGATCTTGATGAAATTCAAATGGAACCACGTGGAACAATGGTATTTTCTTTCCATTAAAATAGGAATCACGTAAATCGATAACGGAATCTCAGAGTAATCGATATTCATACATACAAAAAAAAATACATATCTACGCGATAAATTCAGCATCTTATTTTTTAAAAGGCGATATTACACATGAAGTTATTCCAAAATATTTAAACTGTGATAGATAACCCTAAATAAAATCGAAAGTCGACAAAAAGGCATTAAGAAATGCCAGTTCTAAATATTATCCAGTAAAAATAAAAGTGTTGCCACTTTCATTGTCTGATCGACCGCCGCGGTTTTGTTCCTCCTTTTTCAATATTAACAAGTGAGAGAAAGCCATGGTGGTGGTGTTTTTCTTCTTTTAGTCATTTGGAGCATGATATAATGACTGTTTAATATCTTGATGATTACAATGGTGAGAGGTTGACATGTAAGTCTGTATGATAAACTAAATCATGCACAGAATAAAGTTACATTACAGCACGAGAAGGTATACTTAATAATCTTCAAAGTTAGCCAGGCGCGACCATTTATATATATTTTTCTACACTTTGTCAGCCCGTATATCTTATGGTGATTATTAAAGAGCAAAATCATCACTATTAACTTTACATGTCCCCACTGTTGGTACACAGCCTCGTCTCTCTGGGAGGGGTATGAGCTATAATCCACCACGCGGTCCCAGTTGCTGGATTTTGTGTGTGGCTGGTGGCCATCTGACAGATCCCACCTCCGCTCTCCTCCCACTGTAACTCCTATAAGCCAGTATCAACAGTGGTACTCTGCACGGCGCCTACTGAAGGTAGACGGTGCCCTACGTAACTCTATTGCTACCTTGGACCCCAGACTAATTAAAGAAAGAATGAAAAAAATTAAAAGTAGGAAAGAAAGAAAGTCCCACCTCCCCCCCAGCAAATGATTAGATTAGATTAGATTTATTTAGTTCACTTTTACAATATTAAGTCACATATACAGTTCCGTAAATTTATGATTTTTGAAGTAAAAGTGATTGTCAAACATAAAACAATAACTATACACATACATTACATTACTAGATTATTTGTTAAGTCACAAAATGAACAAAATAAGATAGAAATTTAGCATCTACATATTATTATATGTAACTATGTCAAAATTAATTAATAAAGTATAAGTATGTAACCATTGTTACGTCAACGTCATACTATTTTTGAATAATGAAATAAAACAAAACTAAAATAAAATAAAAACAAAAAGTGAAATAAAATAAAATAAAATAATCATAATGAAATAAAACAAAACAAAATAAAATATAAATAAATAAAATGGGAGTGTAGCTAATGTGACGCAAAAAGCCAAAGCGGCTAACCCTATGGGGGGGAGAGTCGAGTGAAGCTCGAATCCCTAATTTAATACACCACGGACAGCGCCGGATCGCAGTGAGCGTTGATGGTGCGGTAGCCAAGAGGCTACCGTATAGGTAAAAGTGCCAATAGTAGGTATGGCAAAAGCGCTTGAACGCTCGGAAATTGTGGCGGTTTTGTACTAGGCCGGATATCCGAATTCAGATTGCCAAGCATGAGTTTGCGTTCCAGACTCCAATTACTGCATTCCCACAGAATGGGGTGAGCCGTCTGTTCACCCGAGCCGCAATCACATTCCGGTGATTCCACCAATGCCATTGAGTACAATTTGGTTGGCCATCTGACAGTCGATGTTTTTAGAAAGAAAGAAAGAAAGAAATCATTTATTTCGGATTTTGAGGTCCATACATTATAAAATAAAATACATACACATAAATATAAATATACAAAAGTGTTAGTACCAAACAACTGAATAACTATGTCAGTAAAATTTTTCAGTAAAATTTAAAATGCTCATTGGATGCCACATGCATCCACATCCAGTGAGCGAGAACAGGGCTGTCTATTCTCTCAGCTATCACCCTCAGGAGACTGTTGTTACCGCCCCGCACCCGCTCCCTCAGAGAGGCCACGCGCTTTCGCAGCACGGCATGAAAGCCGTCCGTGTTCCAAGCGGCGAACATTCCCGAGGCGCTGCAGCGCGAAGGCAGTCCCAACAATCCCCTGAGGGTGTTATTATACTGAACGCGCAGGGCACTGAAGGCTTTTTTGGTGTAATTGATCCAGAGGTTGCACGTGTATAAAGTTTGGCAGTAGGTTTTGAATAGTGTAATTTTCACTTCATAGGAACAACGTGCAAACCTCCGTGTTAGCATAATATTACCCCTTACAGCCAGCGCCCTGCGCTCCCTTTCAATATCATAATCGTCCTTAAGGGTATCTGTGACCCAGTTTTAAATCGCTCCAGTAGGCCACCGACTTGGCTTAGTAAAATATCTCTAGTAATCCCCCCTCCAAAAACTGAGAGCGCCAGACATTACTTGACTTAGCTAATCGAAATCGTACAGCGAATGTGACTGCGCCACAAGAGTATTTTCTAAGAGTATGTGTTTCGACAAAGCGTAATACAAGTGTTCATGGATGCGATGAACGGCGTAACTTACAAGTACTTATTTAAATAAATAATATATCTAAGTCAGCCGACAGACAGCAATATCGACAGCATTGTAATGTTCCGGTTGTCAGAGATAAGATAGCCAGTCGTTGAAATAAGATGGGCTTTCCGGGTCAATACGCTTAAAAGATGCATAAGGTATCGTAAGTGTTATAGAAAAGCTCAGTGATGCAGCGGCATTGGTCAATTGTCAATTGTTTCTCATGTATAAACATTTTTTATATAGCCATCTCCGTGGCTCAATGTGTACAACATAGGATTAACGAATCGGAGGTCACGGGATCGATCCCCAGCGGGATACATGTTTATTCGGTTTGATTGAGGGCATTTTAAAGGTTCTTATCTAATTCTGCCGCCAAACAGCAATATTAATAGCACTGCAGTATTCCGGATATCAGAGATAAGATAGCCAGTACCCAAATAAAATGAGCACGAATTTAAACGCCATGTTAAAGTAACTCTATACGTAGCAAGGGTTATTATAGGATATAGATCATTATTTTGGCGATAAGGCCGTCTTCTGTTTTTGAACTTTTTGTAGAGTTATGTGCTTTTGTTTTAAAATGTAATATAATTAAGTTGTAAAGAAGGAAACCTATTTAAATTATGTATTGTTACGGAGATTCCTGTCGCTTCTTCTCCCTAACCATAGCACCTTGTGAAGCGATGTAGTTTTAAAAACATGTCGACTTTAAATAACATATATTTTTGTATCCCACATTAAATAAAATATTTTTGTTTTTTTTTTATTGAATCACATAAAAGGTGAGATTTTCTCAAGAATAACAAGTATTGTTTTACTTTTCCATCGACATACCTATCTCAAAAAGTGCGAGGAAACAGTGACAAGTACAATAATACCTAACGGCGTTATTCAAGCGATAATTCTGTCCATTGTTTTGGTTTTTTGTTTACATTCAACAACCAAGATCAATGCCGATGGAAACTGTTTCCATTGCCGATGCAAAATGTTTTGCCGCAAGTGGTGTTCGCACATTTATTGGTTGTGGCAAAATTAGGCAAAAAAATGTTTAAGGGCACATCACCAGCTTTAGGCATTGTTATTACGTCAAAAGCGATCCCATTCTAATTAAAACGAAAAAAAAAAAAAAAGTATCTGACGTATTACAGAAAAAAAAATTTACAACCTATATTTATTTTTTATTTTGTTAATTTACATAGATTCAAATCAAATCAAATCAAAAAGAAGTATACAAGAATAACATTTGAAATCGTCATGACACACAGTTATGGCTCATTCACTAGGCAGTCTCCCCAGAGAAGAACGAGCAAGAAACTCAGGGGTGGCTCTTTTTAAATAAGTCAATACAAATACGATTTGAAATAATTGTTAAATTTATGATTCAACAGCATTATTCCAAATTCTTATAGAAAGAACTATGACCAAGCGCCTCCGTGGCTTAATGTAAACAACACTGGGTTTACGTTTTGGAGGTCGCTGATTCGATCCCCAGCAGGGTACATATTTAATAATCGGTTTGATTGGTGGTAGGGCATATTAAATGTCCGCCCGGGTATCTACCACCATCTTATCTACTTCTGCGGCCAAGCAACAATGTTAATAACATTGTTGTGTTCCGGTTGTCAGAGATAAAATGACCAGTCCCTCAAATGTGTTGGGGTTTCCGGGTCAGTACGCTTCCTTCGACATCATCTTCATTTAACATCAGGTGTGATTGAGGTCAAGTACGAACCCGTCGTGCATAAAAAAAACAGTTAAAATTAGAAACCGATTTCTATATATACTACCTTTCGCACAGATATTTTGCATATTTTGTCCACGAGCTTGCTCGTTTGTTTATTTGGCAAAAACTCACATTGAGAGCGACCAAGTACTTAATATAAAACATTAACGTATCGTCCGTAACAAGATATTGGAGACGTTGGTGAAAGTGTCGTTTATATTGAATATGCAGTTCTAAATGACATAACGATTTGAATTCGACTTACTTTTGATAACGTTAGATAATAATTTTAGATTATTTTTATCTAATTTATTTTAATATTATGTAGGTAGAACCAATCTAATTAGGTACATCTAAGAAATAGGATTGAATAAAGTAACCGCCGAATACACCGGATCCGTTTTACAGCCCTTAGGATCAAACGAAGTCCTATCATAGATAGATAGATAAGCATTTATTTGCATCCATGTACACACATATAACAAATTTTACATATGAAAAATACAACTAAAACAATAAAACACAAGTACAGAAACAACAAATATTATGTGTGTGCCGCAGTATACAAAAAGGTTGGATGGATACATATGTATGCATTTGCCCGATACACTGGTATTCTGCTGAAACCTGAGGGTTGGTCGTGAGACATGGAATTTTGAAATGTGTTTGGTGTTTATCCCTGAAGTACTAACCCGTTGTGCAAAAAAAATTGTAAGTTCCGCAATTACTGGCCAATTTGCTTCCTTGAATGTTACAACTATCGAGAAATTCTTTTGAGTTCCAAACTCACAACTCTCGCTTCAAATTGAAAGCTTAAAAAATTAAACAATTTTAGATCCACTTTTCTTATAGTACTCACACCGTGCATATCCAATAAATTATTTGAATGTGACCAATTTGACACCATAGAAAATTTGGGCTGTAACTTTTCCATTACCGTGAGCGAGCCAATGTTATTTGCCCGATCGAAAGTGACTTGATTTCGCTGCGAACAATAAGCACTCCCAAAGCAATAGTTCCATTTTGTTCTTTTTAACTTTTCTATCAGCATAGTGTACTTTTTATACTTAACAGAGCGCTATAAAATAAATTGTGATCGCTTAACCGCTATCAGTTCAATGCAGACGACCAACGAAATGACACTAGTGAACCATTAAATAACAAGGATTTGCAGTGTAGTGACAAAATGTTTAGAAAACATGTAGCGGTAGTTGCGTCATTAGTGTTACTGTGCTACGTGTTCCCATCAAACGGAGTGATTGATGGATCACAACCGAATACGATACCCGAAATCGAGAAAAACGTGACGAACAACGACAGGTCCGGAAGGTCTCTCCACAAAGAGTGCAATGGAAATCTAAGTGCAAAATGTCTGAAAATTCACGTGTTGTCCTTTTTGGAAGACTTGAGCTCTCGCGATGAACTTTCACTTCTACCTGGATTAAGTATAGTGAGAGAGAACCAAACGAATACCCCGAGTGCTGAGGAAATGGCTGCGGAATTATCAAGACAGTTCCCTGGAAAACCTGAAGAGAAGCTAAACAGATTCCTGCTCTACCGCTTGCAGGATTACTTGGATGGGCATTCGTTAAGATATAGGCTTCTTGATCCTCAAACTACGAAGGAGGCTATGGACATGGCTAAAGGAGATCGAGAGTCCGTAGGAAGGAAAGGAGGTGGTGGGGGTGGGGGTTTCGGAGGTGGTAAAGGAGGCGGTGGTGCTCTACTTGCAGCCGCTTTGATGATGAAGGGTAAGATATACTAATTTAGTCATGTTGATGAAAGATTTAAGAATATCTACATGAAACCATATGATTCAAAGTAGTGAGTGTATTTCAGATGTGACGAGAAATAAATTAACTAACTCTTTGCAACTAGTTTCTGATTTTTTATACATAAAATATTTGCAAATATAATAATATGTAATTGCAAATAAATAAAATAGATGATAATAATTCACAACGAGATTGTATTCTTCATATCCTTGTCACAAGTTATTTGTCATGTCTTCACATATAAAAAAGAAAGAATCAGTTGTAAATCACTCCAACATATAGATACTATTGATTATCGTCTTAACTATAATACTAATTAAATTACCATTATTTGTTTCAGGAACTTTAGCAGCGGCTGCTTTAGGGGCTTTAGCATTATTAGCAGGAAAAGCTTTAATGACTGCTCTTATGTCACTCCTACTTTCGGCACTGGTCGGTTTGAAAGGCAGCGGTGGTCACAAATCGACGACATACGAAATCATCACGAAGCCTGAAGTCTCCCATCATCACTCCCACAGTCATGAGGAGCATCATGAACATGAACACGGTCACCATGGTGGATACAGGAGAGCTTACGACACTAACAATAATTATAACAGTTACATGCCTTATGATACCACCACTAGTTAGAAATATTTATAGATATAGGTAATTTATTGTTGTTTTTAAGTTATTTATTTCGTCTTGGTTGTTGTTGTTTGTTGTTTATAGCAGTCAATGGTTGGTGTGTTAAAGTTGCCTTACAATTTTTAGTTTTTTATCCCTATTTTAAGGTTTTGTATATATTTAAGTTATTTCATGTTATTTATAGTATTATCCTTTATGTACGTAATATCAAATATAAGTATGTTAGTTTATTCATTTACTTAGTTTAGCGGTTATATTTTTTAGCTTATTTATTTCTTCTTTCCTCTAATTTATTAACACATTTAATATTTTGTTTATTATTTCTTTTTTGCTCATTTATATAAACATAGGTTTATTTATATGTTTAGCTTTATGCCTTTTCCGCACTATTTTTCTTTAAACGCTTTCATTAATTTGTGTCTTCCTATTTTTAACCTATATTAAAAGCGGTATGTATAACTGTGATATTCTATTTACAATGCCTATTATATTGTTTACTGGACCAAATATTATTTACTATACTACTATTAACTTATTATGTTTTAATAATAAAAAGTATACTATGATATAATTACAAAGATTGATTAATGGTTTTATTTATGAATTATATATTTATACAAGTAATATTAATGTACTCTACACAGAGAAAATGTGTTTTAAACAATTTTTGAGAATGAAACTTAATATTAAGCCCTGGATGTACCTAATAAAAGTCAAGGAGAATTGACTCCTGTTTACCAAGAACTTTCCCCAAGGAATCATAGTCAAATTCACTGAATTTTTTGGAAATTTATGAACTACCTGCTTTCCGCCCGCGGCTTCGCCTGCGTGGAATAACTTTATCGTGGAAATTTGTATTTTCCGCGGGAACTACTCACTTTATCGGGATAAAAAATATCCTATGTCTTAATCCAATCCAATCCGTTCATCCGTTTCGTCGTGATTGAGCAACAAACAAACAAACATTCAAACTTTCGCATTTATAATATTAGTTAGACTAACTTCGCCTGCGTGGATAACTTTGTCGCGGATATGTTTAATTTGTTTATCCCGCAAGTACTCACTTTATCCAATGTTTTAATTCAGGGCATGTTCTTATATATCAAATTTCATCTAAATACGAGTACGTTCATCCGCTTCGCCGTGATTGAACAACAAACAAACATCATAACTTTCGCATTTATTAATATTAGACACCGTTCTCATAGACAACTTAGGCCCGTATTAATAAACCGTTCTCAAGACTGACATGACCCAAAGTTGACGCTTGAGAATCTGTTGCATATTAAAACAGTATCAATGAAATTGTATTGAGACTGAGACGCGAGATTTAATAAATTTTCATACCTATTCTGTACCAACATCCGCAAGTTACACATAATAAAGAATCTCTTATCGTATTCAATGAAATATGTATCCTATTAAAGACAAATCAAAGAATCTATTAGTTGCGGTATCTTTTATAAAGAGAGACGATTCCATACGGGGTCCGCCCTGAAGCAACCACAACTATTTACCATAGCGATGAAATGACAGGTTTTCCCCAGTACACCATGGCATTTGACCTTAAATCCTATAAACAAGTAAATAAATACCAGTACCCTACTGCTCAGATTTTCATTTGAAACCTATTGTTCCTTTAACAACAATGAAGCTAAAGGAAATATTATCTAATTTCCTATTGGTGATCATAGCAGTAGATTCATTTGTTTTAAATGATAATAGTACAATAACCAACGATTTTGGGAGTGATGAGGTTTTACATATTACTAAAGTAAATGAGGAGAACGCTGCAAATGTTTTCAACGGTGTTTATACTGAATGCTTTTTATATTTATCGTATTCCTGTTTACAAAAGAAAACGTTGTTGTATCTAAAGGAGCTGAATAAGTTAAGTGAAGTTTCGGTTATCGGGGAATATGTGAAATTTGGTAAGATCCTTTATATTTTCATAACGACGATGACAGTGAACGAACTGACCCTCGGTGATAATAATATAATTTTTAAGGATATTAAACACATCTCAATCAATTACAGCAACTGCTTTTAACCTGTCACGTTATGCCTGGTGGTCTCAAACGTGATCATGTATTTTTCTTTTTAATTTTATTTTATTGATAATACAGAATCAACAGCATCATTATAAAAATATTACACAAAGTTTACAAGCAAAGTCATGCCAATTACAGATTCTCATTTTTCACTACAACTGTCTCAAAAAAATAATTAGGTGGAAAGTCAGTATTAAATAATAATCATTATACAATCTAGAGGTAAAAAATGAATAGTGAGACAAACTAAGTAATAATAAATAATTTTGTCAATAAGTAATATTACAAATAAAAAATTGGTCAAATAATTCAATCAATGTCAATGTATAAATATAAATCATTATACATAATATATATACTCAAGATGAATACAATTTGAAATTGGTCAAGGAGTAGAATGAAAGATATGTTAAAGAATACCCGATAGGGATATGAAATGAGCTGTAATTGATTGAGACGTGTTTAACTTTCCTTATCTCACATTATTGTTTTATGGATATTGGATTCTTATCCCAGGTACATCTGACAGATGTCTGTGATAAATATTTTTGTAATGATTTACGAAAAATTATAAGCAATTCTTGCCGCAATCATTTATAAATTTAACCATTTTGTTATAGTAAAAGTTAATGAAAGTGACAGTGAAGACATAAATTCAGCAGAACATTTTGCGAAGAACTCAGAAGAACTGTCATTTATGATCGATAACGCTGTGGACAAGTTCTTCAACAGTCACATTCTGAAGTTCAATGCTTTGGGAAAAGATATATCTATGACGCAAACAGGTAAATGTAATTTTAACTTAAATATAAACATGAGTTTATAAAACCTATAGTCCATTAACTCTGAGTAAACGAGTTGATACGCTCATGATGCATTACTGTTGGGGCACAGCTCCTCTCACTGGGAGAGGGTGGACCATAATCTACCACGCGGGCCAAGTGCGGATTGGTGAATTTGTATCAGACTAATGGCCACCTGACAAACGTCGCCCCTGTAGGCCTCCGACTTGGCTTAACGACTGCTTTCAATTGAAAACAACCGGGGGCTCTATTACATAATTTCACCGTTATCGTCATCGGTTATGCGTTATGACATTGTGATTAGTTGATTCATCGCTCGCTCGGCAATTTGACGGCTTCTCATTGGTCAATGTAATCGATGACTATACCGATGAAGTTACATAATCTAAAGGCGGGACCGACTACTTAACGTGCGCTCCGCCTCCGAAGCACGGGAACAGTCGTTTTAAAATGCCAATCATAAAAAATTATCGTAAAATAATATTAGAACATAGAATACATACATAACATGACCTTTATCCTAAATGGGTTGGTCAGAGACAACCTAAACTGTTTGGGTGTTCTAATCCTTAAAAGTTTAATGCTTAAACAAAATCAACGGTTCACCCTACGAAATATGTATATAGAAATGCACACGTGACAGGGAGTGAGCCCATCACCGTTGAAATGAGCATATCTAGAGATGTTTTTTGGTAGAAAGTCCCTTAGTCGCCTTTACCGACGCCCACGGGAAGAGACGGCTTGGTTCTATTCTTTTTGCGTTCCGAAACCACACAGCATTTTGATCTTACTTACTGTATTTAATTCGTACTTCCTTAATATCTAAATATCGTCGGCGACAAGACTCCGTTCCATGTTTTTAAGAGCTTTAAATGTCTACGGCAATTTATTTTTCCATTCTTACATTTTATTTTAATGGTAACAATGGCGTAACAGTGTTACTCACATGCAAAATTACGGTGTTACAGTTGAAGACTTTGTCGGTAGAAAGCGTAAAGGGGGCGGGGGCGGGGGAGGCGGCGGCGGCCACGGCCACGGCGGCGAAGACGGTGGCAAGAAGAAGATGATGATGATGGCCATGATGTGTATGAAGATGAAGCTAATGATGGTAATTAAAATCAGTGACGTCTTCCAAAAGTAATATAAAGAATCCGAGTCGTCAAGAGCGTGAACTATTCGCGGTGTCTGTATGGATTCATATATTAGGTCCTTACATAAGAAATTGGCGTTTTGTATGAAGAATTTCATTAAGACTGTTTTCTCAAAACTTTAGATGTTTTTTGGTGGAAAGTCCCTTAGTCGCCTTTTGCGACACCCACGGTTGAGTTGAGTTGGTTCTGTTTTTATTTTCACCATATTTATATACTTATAGTATTTATTTACCTATCTACTCTATGTAAAGTTTTATGACGTGCTAAATGTATCGTACCTACTCTGTTACTTGGTCAACAAATGAATATGATCTATGTACGCCTAATGTACTAGTAGTTCAAGTAGCTTGATACTTCTCTATAAGATCCCCAAACGTTTTTTATTTATTTATTTACTTTTTGGAAGATTTACAGACTTATAAACGATAGAACAAAAAACCTATAAGTAAAAACAATGCTTATAAAAAATTTGTTGATGATGGTGAGTTTTTTTACCGTAAGGGAAAAAATAGGGCATATTAGGTAAGTGAAATAGAAGGTATTGTCATAGTTATTTTTTTTTATCAAAACTTTCATTGAATAAAGCGTTGTCTCATTTGACGGTCGCGCCTATTACACATAACTACATCATTAAATTAAATAATACATAAAAAAAAAAAAATGCCCCGAATACAGAACCTCCTCCTTTTTTGAAGTCGTTTAAAAATCAAATTGAAGAAAATATGACTTCCAAATAAATTTCGCATTGACGATTGATATGCGACTCCAGCCAGTCGCATATCAATCACCGGCTGGCGCGTGCGTCGATGATGGTTTTGAAAAAAAATATATTAAAAACCAATAACTTTTATTTCGCTTACCTATAATCTGGAAGATAAGTCTGGAAGACATCGCTTTTAGTGATAAGACCGCCTAATTGTGTTCTATTGTTATCATCAAAAATTATTGTAAATTATTTTGCGCAATAAAGAGTATTTACAAAATACAAATGCAAATACAAAAATCTTTATTTCAGTCTAAAATAATAGTGACTATGAACAGTGGATGGAGTCAACCTAGTAAGCATAATAAGTATGCTTGTGGCAGGTGACCCCGCTCATCCTTATCGCTAGCTTACATTGACTGCTTAAAGTAACATATTATACAGGGCGTCCCAAAGTTATGGGACATGAAGGGGAAGTACCTTAAATATCGTAGATAGTGAATTTTGCTCAAAGAAGACTTTATGTTATTTTTAAAAGTTAGTAATTCTGCATTCATAGATTTTCTAAAAATTATTTGCTTCGGCTGGGAATCGAACCGACTCAAATGTGAAAAAAAAAACACCCTACTTTTATGATGCCAATCGAAAGAATAGCTAAAAAATAATAACTCTGCCTAAGTAACATAGTATTTTAAAAGAAAGGAACAACGTGAAATTAATCATTTTAATCAAATAAAAAACATACATGAAACTGCCGTAGTCAATTAAGTAGGTATTAACAACTAACAGAGATAGCTATAACTATAACTACAGATGTAACTAGAGAGGTAACTTTCTTGAAATTTGACTCAATCATTTTATGTTGTTCCTTTCTTTTAAAATACTATGTTACTTAGGCAGAGTTATTATTTTTTAGCTATTCTTTCGATTGGCATCATAAAAGTAGGGTGTTTTTTTTTTCACATTTAAGTCGGTTCGATTCCCAGCCGAAGCAAGTAATTTTTAGAAAATCTATGAATGCAGAATTACTAACTTTTAAAAATAACATAAAGTCTTCTTTGAGCAAAATTCACTATCTACGATATTTAAGGTACTTCCCCTTCATGTCCCATAACTTTGGGACGCCCTGTATATATATAAGAATAACAATAATCAAAAGGCATAATTTAAAAGATGATAATAAGCGCTTTTGAGTAAGTGTGGATGTTATGTTTTGATGTGAGTATGTGTGTGTATGAGTGTGTGTGATTATATATGATTATGTGTGAATATGTGTATCTGTTCATGTATATTAGCCCTAGTATTTGTATTGTATAGTATTTTATAATGCCCTATTTTTTTCCTTACGGTAAAAAAAATGATCCAGTATATATTTTATTTTACAGATGGTGCCTGCAATGATGGGCATGATGGGAATGATGTCTTTCAAAGGAATGATGTTCAGTATGATGTCCTTCATGATATCAAAGGTGAGTTGGTTGAAATTACTCAACATATATCCAGAGGGTGTTTTGTTCATTTAATTCTATACTTATACTAATAGCTAATACCCACTGTCAATTTAACCGATACACTTCTCGCCGAAAATTAAAATTCCATCCACGTCACATGGATGAGTGGAAGTCTACCACTGTACGTTTCTAAAGAAACTTCCTACCACGTACGACCACCCTGTGGAACGGACTTCATGCAGCGGTATTCCAGAACGAGTACGACATTGGAACCTTCAAGAAACGAGCCTACAACTTCCTCAAAGGCCGGCAACGCATCTGTGACCCTTTTGGTGTTGCGGGTGTCCATGGGTGGCGGTCATTGCTTTCCATCAGCTTACATGCAAAACTAAAGCGAATCTGTAAATGTGCCACTATAGATAAACTACATTATATTTCAGAACAATTCTTGACATTGTTAAAATAGCTGAATTCCATTCTGTGTTCCGTTTTTCTACGAACGTGATTCTAGAGGCCTAGATAATCGTTCAACTTGATTACTTTTGTTTGTTTTAGATGATGTTGCTTATGAAAATATTGGAGAAGAAGGGTGGTGGGGGTGGCGGCGGAGGAGGTGATGGGGTAAGTATTTCATGAAAGGTATGACAATTGTGCAAACAGTGTACTCACTGGGTGCACTCGAAAAGAATAAAAGTAAATTAAAAATAATATTCAAATAGTTTCGATTGTGACTATTTTCGAGATTTAAATGGTGAAACCTAAATAATTTTAAAAAATTTCGATAAAAACTGCCACATTTATTCATAATTATGGACCCGGTGCAACCTCTTAAGAGGGTTAGTGAGTCGACGCAAGTTAATATTTGAATACAGAGATTAAATACAAAGTGCAAAAACAGAAATGACACAATACACCCAGAACCATAGAAATCACTGTCATGAATGAATGAATATAATTTATTATCACAAACATTCTGATATACAATCTGGTCAATGAGTATAAAGAAGTACACTGCTCCCTAGAATAAATAAATAATAATAAATAAACATCCTTAGACATACACACAGCGCCATCTAGTTCCACAATAAGCAACTACAGGCTTGTGTTGTGGATACCAGGTTGCTTGATATACTACATAAATACATTTTTTTTGTAAATAAATACTTATTATAAATGAAAACATCCATAACTCGGGTACACATGTCCGTATTCATCACACAAACATTATGCCCCTAGCGAGATTCGAACCCGCAACCTTTTGGTATAGTGGTCAGAGTTGCTAACCACTACACCAAACAGGTCGTCAATATAGAATATGTTTACAATTGGCAGGTGCGTAGGTACTTAAAACTTCAGCAGCAGAAGTGATAAAAGGTGCCAGGTTCAGCTTTGTGCTGTTGTGACATAAGTCGTAACGGCACTGATTTTTAACTTGGTCCTTTTCTGAAAACGGCCATCAAATTTAAACCATACGAGTGTCTATGTCTCACACAACATGTCACTGACCTGCCCTTAGATTACGTAACTCATCGGTATCGTTATCGATTACGTTGACCAATGAGAAACCATCAAATTGCCGAGCAAGCGATGAGTCAACCAATCAACACGTCGGAACGTAACCCCTGATGTAACTCGAGTTTCCAACGATGACATAGGTACGGTGTTCAGATATACTAGATTTTTGTGACACCTGTATATCTTTGTAATATTTTAGATAAATAAATACAAATACAACCTAGTTTCCGGAAATTTGCGTAGTAAAATGAAATACAACTTACAAGGGCGACACATACAGAAGACGTCTCCATGGGTAAAATATTATTATATTAGTCGTTTACTAAAGACTGATCCGCCACTTGTGTACGGGGAGTTGAGTTTTTTTCCAAATTATATTTGTATATATAATATTATATTCGGGTTCGAATCCCGCTAGGGGCATATGTTTGTATGATGAATGCAGACATGACATGTGTTCCCGAGATATGGATGTTTTTCATTTATATATGTATTTATTTACAAAAAAAAGTTGTGTGTAGTTTATTAACCATCTGGTATCTATAATACAAGCCTAGTTGCTTAGTGTGGAACTAGATGGCGCTGTGTGTATGTGCAAAGATATTTATTTATCATTTATTTATTATTACCTTCGTAATGTGATCTACTCACGATTTAAGAATCCCCTTTCATCTTAAAACCTACCTTCACACTAACCTACAAGCTACCGCCTATTTGAAAGTTATTAGCAAAAGCGCAATACTACAAAAGACCAAGATTACTATTTTAGTATACCAGTAACAAATGAACAAGTCAAACAGATCTAAATTTCTAAAATAAATCCAACATTTTGTAGACAGTGCATGTAGTATACAGAAAAAAGAACCATAATATTTTTGTGTATTAGTAACTCCATGTTGACATGACAAATGCTAACTACCTGGACCATATATGGTGAGCCCATCGCCGTTAAAACGTACAAATATATAGATGTTTTTGGTGTAAATTCCCTTAGTCGCCTTTTACGACACCCACGGGCAGAGACAGATTGGTTCTAATCGTTTTACGTGCCGAAACCACACAGCACTGTAAAAATAAAGGTTCTGTATATCCTTCTAAATGTTAATATTACTTTCAAATTTCTCCAGGGTTGGGCAGCAGGCGGTGGAGGTGGGGGCGGGGCGTGGATGCCAGCAGGTATATTCCCAATTTAATCATAGTGTAGACATACACACTAAATGTAGAATAAAAATGTCCTTTAAACATCCAGGTGGCCAAGACGTAGGCGGCGGAGGAGGAGGTTATGATGCCAACGGCCAATGGCAGAGTAGATCCATACTGGAACACGATATAGGATCCAACATTGAAACTAATAAACCTATAATAACATACGTTAAACCTATAGTTAGATACAACAATAATATCAACAAGAAAAGTTCACTATTGAAGAATAACAATGATGAAGTCATCATAAATCAACAAACGAAATCAAGAAAGAAACGAGGCATAGTCGACGTGCTACAAAACGCATATATTTACTGGATAAACAGAGTCCTAGGCGTATACAATAAAAAGTATTACAATAATAAATATCCAAAATATAAACTAATTAATGGAGTCAAATACGTTTACTATCCAATAAGGCAAGTGAAGGTTAAAAAGCCTAAAGTGTTGACACCAACTGATCATATTCAAGCGACGACTGAAGCTGATGTGGAGTTCAAACCAATAATAACAGCAGAAGATTTTAATAGAGGGGAAATAGTTGAAGGTCCAGTGGAAAGTAGAATGAGTAAGAAGAAAATGACCAGCTTCAAGGATGCAGTGAACGTGGCAATGGATGATAACCCGTGGCAATGACTATACTACCTGATGAAGTTTTATATGTTGGAGAATTTGGTGGTGCCAGATTTGAAAACGTTTCTCTTTTTATAACTGAGAGATCTGAATTGGATTAACTTGCTGTATTTTTGATATAGCACGTAAGTAGAAAGGGACTTGTAATGTTATAATACAGAGTATGGAGGAATTAATGGATAATACTAAATTCGTATGGAGGACACCTATGTTCAGTAAAAATACGTAATTTCCTGATTTTTTTGTAGAAGGATAGAGTACCCATCATTCCGTAGCTTGTTTTAGGTACCTATAGTACAAGTATTTAGTTATGAAAGCTACAATATTAAAGAAATTCGTGGCGTCGTAGAAGATGCTATAAGATCCGTTTTATGAAAAAATATTATAATGTGAACTTTATATTTTCTATAAAAAAATTCATAAATATAAAGAAATTATTGATCGATTTTTATGAAAATAGTTACAGGAGTTCTATGTATAATCTCCGAAGCAATTAAATTCACAGTGCCAATTTAAATCTAATAATTAGATTCATGAATCAGTAGCTTGCTTTAGATATAGCATAGATATTTAGTATAATGAAATATGTTTCATTACTAAAAAAATGTTAGAAAACATTTTTATTCTATCACTGACATGTACTCTATTCATGTGCAAGAAATTTGGAACTTTAAGATTATACGAAGTGTAAATCGTTCGCTTTCTGGGCTACTAATAATAATAAGAAATGATTTATTCTCCAAACAATAAGGTCCATGTTTGTTTGTTAATACAGTTACCTAAACTATTCTTTATTGCACGAGAAATACAAACAAATTACAGTTAGAAAATGTGTACAAAGGTGAGCTTATCTCTAAAGAGATCTCTTTCATTCAACCCCTACTGAAAGACAAACGTTACACGGGAGAGGGAACAAATATAAATGTGGAACCAATAATAATAGATACTTATGAAACAAATACATTTAATAATAAACTACATACTTAAAAAATCAAATAACTAAATACATATAAATAACCTATAGTAATACATAAATAAATTCAAAAATAAATGCCTAGTCATAATGATTGAGAAAGATAGTGCTCTTTTAACTATGTTAGTAAACAGTGGCAGACATTGTTTTAAAATCCCAATAATAAATTCAAATGTTAATTGTAAAATTGAAAAATTAATAATAAAAAATCTAAATTATTTGAAAGTAAAAAATTTTACTATTGATGATGTGAGTTTTCGAGATATTTGAACAATTTCGATACAAAAAAAAATTGCAGCACCCTTGCTCACTATTTTCGATGTCATGGTCACAAAACAAGGAATTGTCTATTTTGAATATCATTCTTGAATTATTTATTATTTTTATTAGAGTTTTATTATTAAAACGATTATATGGTGTTAATTAAATAAATAAATAATAATAATAAATAAATATCTTTGCACATATACACAGCCCCGTCTAGTTCCACACTAAGCAACTAGGCTTGTATTATAGATACGATGGTTGATAAACTACACAAATAGATTTTTTATGTAAATAAATACATATATAAATGAAAAACATCCATAACTCGGGAACACATGTCTGTATTCATCATACAAACATATGCCCCTAGGGAGATTCCAAAGCAGAGTTTCTAATTCATAATTATAATTAAACAATGCCCCACAAAACCGTTTGCACAGTTTGTCTGTGGAAGCTCGAATCTCACAAAAAACTGTGTAACTATGGTTACAATATTTATTTATTTATTTTTTATTTTATGATTGACTGGATACGCGTTTGACCACAATCTCACCTGATGGAAAGTGACGATGTGGTCGGAGATGAAGCACGCGATCTCAGTAAATGCCTATTCACTCTGCTCTTGAAGATCCCAAGGTTGTAGGATTCAGGAAAGACTGACGCCGGAAGGGAGTTCCATGCCTTGGCTGTTCGGATGATGAATGAAGAATCGAACTTCTTAGTGCGAATGTTCGGTATATTAACTATATACGGGTGGAATCCCTCCCCACGCTTAGTGGTCCGAAGATGGAAGGGTGACGGTGGAATAAGATTATGTAATTCCAACGCACACTCCCCGAAATGTATCCTGTGGACGTCCATATATGTCCACAACGTGGACGACGTCGTATGTCTTAAATAACTATTTACATAGGAGTTACATGGAACCTAACCAGAATATTTTTAGTAATTGTACCAGTTACTACTTGTACCATTCAGTTGTGATCACCAATTTTGATTTGTTGAACCAAATTTTATGTTTTAACAATCGACTAATAAGTCCAAAAGTCTTGAAAACTATTGGATTTTCATTAAGCCTCATATTCATCATTTTAACCGCTTCCGTGGCTCAATGTAAACAACATTGGGTTTAGGATTCGGAGGTCGCGGGTTTGATCCCCAGCGGGGTACATGTTTAAGTACTCGGTTTGGTTGGTAGTAGGACATTTTAAATATCCGCCTGGCTAGCTACCACCATTTAGATAAGCTAAATCTGCCGCCAAGTAGCAATGTTAATAGTATTGTTGTGTTCCGGTTGTCAGAGATAAGGTAGCCAGTCCCCCAAATGTGTTGGGGTTACCAGGTCAGTACGCTTCCACCTTCGACCTCATATTCACTTAATATCAGGTAAAAAAAAAGCATAAATTATATCTTTCTGAACAGTCAGGTCACCCATCCGCAGTAAGGTTATTCTGATTAATTTCGCCAAACTCTGTATGTGAATCCTAACAAGTTTAAATGAATCTAAGTACAAAACATTTAGACTTTAGATAGATATTGTATATTATGAAGATATTTAAGTAATTCTTTTAAGAGAAACAACCTAAAAGCTTTTATAATCTTTGGTTGGCGTGATCAAATTTTAAATTAAATTTAGGGTCCCCAAGGTACTAACCGCATACTTTCGATTTACCGAAAGCTTTGAATCAACGCTTATGTTGTAAAAAGTTATGAAATACTAACAATTATCTTTGCAATCGGTAATCTCCAATCGCCAACATAAAAAACCAGCCAAGCACGTGTCGGGCACGCGCAGTGTAGGGTTCCATAGCTGTCCGTCATAATACAATACAATACAAATACCTACTCTTTATTTCGCAAAATATTTTACAATATTTTTTTATGATAATAATAGACCACAATTAGGCGTTCTTATCACTAAAATCTCTTCCAGACCACCCACAGCTATGGGAAATTTGTAGATAGAAAAACAGGTATGGTGCACGATACTATAGTACTTATGCGGATAATATGCGGACTTAGAAAAGGATTTATTGTTATTTGAATCTCCCTGTTCCTGTATATTGTAGTAATTTTCTTATTTTTTTATCAATATTGTTGTTGCTATAGTGTGGCGTCAAATAAATATAAGGTCTAACAAAATTAACCTGACAAACGTTGCAGAGTGTATGTATAGATAAATTATGTATTGCGTAATTACGAAAAAAATAAAAATTAAAACATTAAAGTTAACAGATTTTATTCAAAAAATGATTAAGGTTAAGATTTTATTCAAGAAATGTAAATTTTGTGAGTTGGACATTAATGGCCGCGCGCTCTAAGTACTTTGCCACAACACAAACACGTGTCGCGGTATTTTTGAAGACGCCGAAGGGCGACCACAAGCCGCTCGCCGCCGGCGCTTGCCCCGGCGCCGCGACTTGCTGTGATTGGTTGCGCCCTGTGCCTTACTACCCCCTTTGACGTCTTCAAAGTGAACATTGCCTGTTTTTTCTCATTAATAAAATAAGGTACAATCGAAATTAAGTAAATCTGTAAATTTGTATTTTCATTTGCACTTACATTTACTTTTTTTAGTCGGAAACAACATTTTTAACTCCTCCCTTCCCGGAGTCTCCAAACTCCACGAACAGGAACGCCCTTCGTTAGTAATTAATTAATTATCCTAATTTATAAAATGGTTTTTGGAATGTAAAAATACGTAAAAATTTTACATTAGCTGTCAGAAACAGCCATTTATTAATTGTGACGTAATTGTTACTTTTACCTTATTTATTTACTTGAATTAGGTACCTCATAAGACGCAGTCAATAAAAAACTATCACCGATATATTTCTTGTTTGATTCAAAGTTTAACAGCAGTCGGCTTCGTAATTAACCATACAGGGCTAATTTACATGATTAATAGCCCAGCGTATTTTTGACGACCTGATTGGAAACTTAGGTTAAGTTACAAGTAGTCAATTAACGAATTAGGAGGTACATAATAAATACACTTAGCACAATCAATGGGCCCTGCTCCTTAAACTAAGATTGCTCTTGTATTTTAAGAAGCAGTGTTCGATACCGGCATTGTTATAATTATAGTAACTATCCATCCAGATTGACAACATTATAGATATTAATTTGTCAATAAAGTTCCTGTTGATATACAAGATCTTCCTTTCAATAAATTTAAAGATACTATAAAACAGAAACTTATTAAGAAAGCATATTATAAAGGTCTTAGCATACGTGACGGGTAATTTCTCGGACGGAACGGAGACGGGACAGGTATAGTTCCTAACGTGAAAGTGGTTTTAAAATATACGTACAGGACGGTGTTCAACGATAGTCGTGCTAGTGCTGCAACCATATTTCAGCACAAAATGTTCGATTTTACTTTTGAAGAACTAGCAATGGTTGCCGTAGTATTAGATGAAGAAGATGCCACAACGATGTTTTTTCTATTGCCGTCCCGTTCCGCCCGTGTTTCTCGCCACGTGTATTTTATTGCTATGTTTTTAAATGCGTTCCGTCCGGCACGAGAATAAACACGTCACGTATGCTAAGACCTTTAAATATCAGATTATTTAGATGATAAACAATCATGGACATAACCAGCCCGTTCGCATAACCAGGCTATTTCACGATTAATAATGAAATATTATAATATAAAATAATAATTTTGTAATATAAAAACCTTTTTTTAAAAGAGCGACCTCTCGAGTTTCTTGCTTGTTCTTCTCAGGGGCAAATTGCCTTTCAAACAAGCAGTAGCTTTAAAAATGTAAAATCTGACTATTTTAAGTGTACCCTGTGGACCTACAAAATAAAGCATTTTTTGATTTTGATTTTGATAATAGAAAGAAAGAAAGAATAGTATTTATTTAGATTTCTGTTATAAAGAGTATTTTATACATAAGTTTACAATACCTATACTAAATCCAAAAAGGTCTCCACTCAGCATGTGTCGGGTTGGAGCAACCACGACGCCGGTATTCTGTGGATCCGAAAGGCAGAGTGGTGCCACTGTACTACTTAATATTAACACAACTCTCCATATGAACTACCCATAAACATCTATTTTTACTTAATATAATTGTAGTGCTTTCTTTACTAATATTTAAATACATATCTATCTATTGTAGATATATTGAGAATTAATGAGGAAAAAAGAAGAAAATATTATTAAATAAATTGCGTACGAGTCTAAAACTTTTATTTAAATTTATTTATTTATAGAAGAAATAGTCCGAGTGGAGACGATGACGTCGCAAGGTGGACAGACGACCGGATGAAGGTCGCGGGAAGTCGCTGGATGCAGGCCGCTTCCAACCGGTAGCTCTGGAAATCTATGGGGAGGCCTATGTTCAGCAGTGGACTTTCTGTGGCTGATATGATGATCATGAATGATAGCATGCTGGCTATTTAAATTTAAGAGGGTTTATCTCACACGGCATTTCAAATAAACATTCAATCCCAATTTTTTTGATATGAATAGACTAATGAAACTTTATACTTATAAACAGGATACATAGATCTAAAAGGTTATTAAAAAACATTTACAAAATATCGAATTTAAGAGGATATATTGCATGTTTTATATTACTGTGGAAATTTTAAAATCGCTCTAATTTAATTTGAATAATCTGTTGATGTTCTCTACTAACTTTTTAGATCTGTATACGTGCTCTATGCGCTTATATAGTTCCATTAGAATCGGCTTATTCGTTTCAATAAATTTGCCTTGAAAGTTAGCATGGAATATCGTGCGGGATAAACCCTCAACCATTTGCAGTTTTCTAAAATGGTAGTCTAGTAAAGAGGGTCATTTTAGGGAACAGAGTTTGTATATCTTGAATAGGCATCACGATACCGTTGTTTAGGAAAAATAAATACATAATGTATAAATATAGGTACCTACACGATATAAAAATAAACTTGCTATTTATAACAGTCGCTTACACAAAGTCACTAAGTCATTCAAAGTACAATGTACACGATTTTGTAATAAGGTTCCGATAGACATTAAAAATGTGCCTCTAAGTAAATTTAAAACTACCATTAGACGGGAACTATGAACTAGAAAATTTCAATTTTGGAAAGATAGGACTTCCAATGATGCTTAGTGATTTTTTTAATACAGCGCCATCTGATATAACGCTCAAAAACTACCATGACGATTACAACTTCTAGAACAGTAACGAACTTGGTAGTTGGAGCTACACCAAATAGATGGCGCTGGATCAAAGGTCCATACAATATAATTACTATCGACTTTTCATAACAGAATACTCTACAAAATATAAACGCTAGTACATAATGTTTCATAATAGAATAAATATTTTTATAAAAAGATAAATGTATTCGTATTCGTAACACAGTTTGGAGTGCGTATAAGATATTCGCCATGATAATCATTATCCGATATGGTCTAGTGGCTAGGATACCTGGCTCTCACCCAGGAGGCTCGGGTTCGATTCCCGGTATCGGAATACTTTCTTTTGTTTTTTTTTGTTGCGATTAAGAGTAAATTCTTGTCGAGTAAACCTAGCTAATAAAAAAATTGACTTGGAGCTAGACAAAGTTCTTTCTTTGTGACTTAAAACAAATCGTATTATTATTACCTACCACTTGTAAATAAAAATATTATTTATTTATTTCTTTAAATTGCTAGTTGCGGTAAATTAGGTATGGCGAACAAAAGGCGTTGACCATAGACGCATAAGGTCTAATGTGTAAATTGACGGGTTTTCAGGAGAGCCGAAAATTCTCAAAGAAATCTCATAATCTTTTATTTTAAAACCTTTTCCGAAGTTTTTTATTTTTAATTTTAGCACTAAACCTTTTTTTTTAATCCAATTTTTTGCTCGGCTTGGAGCACACATTTGCACTGAACCTTTACCTTTAAGATTTGAATATCAAACATTTCAAACTATTGCAGATTATTATACCAAAAAATAATAATAATAAATAAAATTGTTCCAGGGTAATAGATTTAAATCAGAATTAGATAAATTTTTATTGGATAAGTGTTTTTATAGTCTTAAGGAATATTTGGAGTTCAATGAGAATATATAAACTTAGTAGTTAGTGAAATGCGGCTCTTGTAATAATGATAATGATTACATAGATTATTATTATTATTAGTTTTTAAATTAATGTTATTTTTTTTATTGTCTTGTATTGTTATTTTATAAATATTTGCACACCTGCTTGCAGGCTGGATACATTTACTGGAATTCTTAATTTTATATCTTTAAATTGTATGTATTCTTGCAAATAAATGATTGATTGAATAAACCAAAAAAAAAAGTAATTTTGACTATAAACTTCTTAATTTAAACAATTCTATAATTCTATCTTTACACATAACCTCACAACTGAATACATTAGTGTAATAATAACAGGCCAAGTTATTATTCGACGTTATGATTTCATAATTTAACATTAGAAAAATAACGCTACATATTAAATTAAAACCAATATTAGAGGCAGAAAGATCTATCTAAAGTTGCGACTGACATGGGAAAAATTTGAGGCATACCTACCAACTTAAATATACTTAAATGAACTGCTGATATGTAGTAAAATAATTTATGAAGCATAATAACACAGTTCACATTCATTGCATCGAGAGTGTCAATATTTTTATGCATAAATATGTAAGTAAAAATAAGACCTTCTGGGTCGTTATGAATTCGAAAACTGTTTATACGACATTATGCAGCTGTGTATCTTTGGAACTAAGAAAGTAAAAAATACTATTGTCGTTTGTTACAAAGAGAAAGAAAATACTATCCTTCCTATCAAATGTTGACATCATGCCTTATGCGTCTAAGGTAAATATAATGTTCATATTCATCACACAAACATTTACCCGTCGCGGGATTCGAACTCGCAACCGTTGGTTTCGCTGACAGGGTCACTATCCACTACATCAATCGGTCGTCTAATTCCCAAATCCCATGACTCAGGAATAAATGTTCATATTCATCACACAAACATTTACCCGTCGCGGGATTCGAACCCGCAACCGTTGGTTTCGCTGACAGGGTCACTATCCACTACACCAATATGTCGTCTAATTCCCAAATCATGGATGTTTATATAAATATTTATGTAATCTTTATCCGTTGTCTAGTATCCATAGAAATATTTATTTATATTTATGGGCGGCAGCGTCGTCACTGGCCCGGAGCTCCCAGAAAAAATCTGCGATCACCAACCCGCCTGCCCATCGTGGCGATTAGGCAAACCCTCCCATGGAGCGATGCATATCACATGGGAGAAGCTGATGTCCAGCTGTGGACTTTTCATAGGTTATTGATGATGGTAATGAATGACACAAACTATTGCCCACACAAACACACATAAACAGTGAGATTCATAACCCTTCCTGACATAATCGGGTAATGACGTAATTTTTTTAATGGAGATAATATAAGAAAGAGTGTCTTACCATTAATACCATTTGTTTTCCATACACACATAAATATAAATATAAGTGTAAGAAGACATTAAAGAAGGTTCGTACTAATGAAACTATCTCAAGACTGAGAAAAACTTATAGCTGTGAGAGTGATACTTCAGATTATTCTATTTCTTCCGTCTAATCTGAATTTGAACAGTATCAAATATATAATATATTATTGAGAATGAGACTCGATCTCAATCCTGAGACTGGCCCGTCAATACGGCTCTAGTTGGCAAAAAGTTTACACATCGACGAGCTTTACACATCCCCAATGTGGCTCAGCCTCTTCTCACTGGGAGAGGGGTATCGGCCACAATCCACCGGAGATTGGTGGATTTGTGTCAAATTAATAGCCAACAGGGAGCCTCAGTGGCTCAGCGGTCTCTCAATTTGGGAGGTCCGGGTTTGATTCCCAGGCAGGCCATGTAGGCCTACCAATGAGTTTTTAAATCAACCAAGGCACTCGTATTCAAATACCACTAGTGGTCACCCATCCAAGGATTCACCGAGCCAGACATTGTTTAACTTCGCTAATCGAAAACGATTGCAACTGCGCCAAGAGAGTATTATATTAAACGCATCTCAATTAAGTATACTTAACAAAATTAAATACCTATTACACCAAAATGTCACAATAACTTAAACAACCTACCATTAAGCTATCTCGACTTAACCAATTTGGCGGAAAAATTGCAATAATTTAGAATTCAATGGTGTATCACGAACGCGAGCGGCGCGCGCGCCCGGCTGTCGCTTTCGAAAGGGACCGGTGGTGTAACCATGGCTTTGAGACGAGTTAACTACAGCTTCCCAAACCTATTAGGTCCTTACCTATGAAATTGGCGTTTTGTATGAAGAATTTCATTAAGACTGTTTTCTCCATACAAACATTTTTGATTTTTTTTTGGAAACGGCAAATCCAAATTTAGCCAAACTTGGTGTGTATTATCGAATAACCTCAAGTTAAGTATAGGCAGCGTTAATTTATAAAAGTAAAAGCTTTATAAAAGCTTTATATCTAAGAAATGATTATGGAAAGCACATGAAAAGAGCTCTGTTAATTTTTTTTATTTAGTGATTTAGCCCAGAAATTAAAAAATATTTCATGTGAAACCTTCAAATATTGTTCCATTTTCCAAATAAAAAACAAATTTGGATATAGCTTTGAAAATCGCAGGAATTGGTACATATGATTAACGAAGAAAAAAAACTCCAATTTCATAGGTAATATATGGTAGAAATGCTGTCGCAAACTACCTAACTCCTGTCAAGTGATTACCTCTTATGAAAAACTGCATCAATAGAAAAACCGACTACACCCCTCTATAACGAGTAATTGGTGTGTAGCGGTTTATAAAGCAAGAACAGACTTTCCGTTCGTATTGCCTCACTGGCCCCAAATTTTGTGTCCAACTGCAGGAAGAGCTGACTTTATTCCACCTGCAGAGAAGCTTCCACCACGTCAAGATCTAGAGTGTCCCGAATGGAAGTCACCCAATAGACTGTGTTCCCGTGGTCGGTAGATAAAGAGAGAACATGTCGAAGTGGTGCTATACGGAGGACAACCGGTGCTTGAGCGGTGGAACTATGCGGCATGTTCTATCTATATATCAGCTACCCTGCCTGTCCCGACACCTGTACACTGCAGGATCTCTACGCTGCCGCAGACAATGGCGTGTGCGTGTTCGCGTTTTAGTCATCCAAGATTTGATATTTCTACCCTCAACTTACTAAGAAGATGAAAGAGAGGATTCTTTCAGCTAAAGTAACAGCGGTACTTGGGAAGTGACATTATTATCTTTTTATTAGTCTTACGAGCCATACATGAAAGTAGAATAAAATTCCTATTGTTATCTGCCACCGGTAAAATATATGAATACAAATATCTCCTATCTAATATCTGACCGCCTCCGTGGCTCAATGTAAACAACATTGGGTTCATGAAACGGAGGTCGCGGGTTCGAACCCCATACATCGCGGGGTGCATGTTTAAGTACTCGGTTTGGTTGGTGGTAGGGCATTTTAAATGTCCGCCTGGCTAGCCACCACCATCTTATCTAAATCTGCCGCCAAGCAGCAATGTTAGTAGCATTGTTGTATTCCGGTTGTCACAGATAAGATAGCCAGTGCCCCCAAATATTTTTTCCGGGTATTAAGATCAGGTATTTATATTAACCCGTAGTGCATAAAAAAAATCTGCTCTACGGTACATTAAAATAAACATCGAGAGCACAATATTACAATCTACACAATTAAATAGTCACTATTGCATAAAAATAATTTACATAAATTTTTGATGATAGCATTAGAACACAATTATATGATATTACGAGCGATTAAAAATATTCTGCGCAAAGACACCGGCTTCTGTGAGCATTTTTATCCCGTCTCACTAGCCAAGAATAATCCACTAGTGAATCTCTTGTCTGTAATTAGTATTAAACAAAGTCGCTATCCGTATCGGTCTGTTTGTGCTCTTAGAGTTGTTCTAAACTATGCAACGGATCTCAATAATTTATAATATAAATTTAAATTATATAAATATTTATAGAAAGTAATTACACCTGTTGCCTATAAGTATCAAAATTTGGATATTTCCATGTTTTTTAGATACTTTATGATTACAATGTTAAAAGGTTTAAAACGTTTATGAACATTTGGTTCAACTGTTCTTGGAAACTAAAAGTATTTTTTAAGTAAATTTAGATATAAAATTTGAGGAGCAGTTACACAGAGCAGTGCCATAGGGTTTAACGTTATAGCACTTATTAGCTTAATATTTCTTCAAAAATATCTCGATCACATATTTAAACTTTCTTTACCAAATATTTCCTATTTACTAACGCAACAAGTTTTGGCTTATAATATTACGTAGATAAAATATTACAAATCATATCTTGGATTAACACGAAAGACAAGCTAAACTTCGATTAGAATAATCTCTAGGGATTGTTGAACCAGGCGTTTTGTCAGCGTCCGACGCACGCGGTCAAAGACCCAGATCTTCACCTTGCTCTTGAACATAGTTTGGCACAAGATACAGTAGGGTTGTCAACTGTTTGCATATCGACATCGATATTATGTCGGTCTTACTTGTAGACTTGCCTATTTATTTCTTTCTGAACTAAAACGTGAAATACTTGTGGCGTATTCTATTCGTTCTCGATTGGCGAAGTTAAGCAATGTAATTGAGGCTTATTGACCACTACTCTCATCAAGAATTTCCATTCTTCGGAGGACACGTTAAGCAATCGGTTTCGATTGATTTTAATTGAAGGCAGTCGTTAAGCCAGATCAGTCATATACAGGGGCTACTTAAAAATGCTGTCAGTTGGCCATTAAACTGACACAAATCCGCTAAGCTAATCTAAGTTTTGGTCCCACACACTTTCCTAGTGAGAAGAGGCTTTGCTCCAATGGTGGGGACATCAGGCTGATGATTTGTACAATAAGGATAGAATTTAAATTAGAAAAGGATAATCAATTAGAAGATATATTGACGTAGGTTATTTATGGTCAAGCCGAATAAAAGATTAGTAAAAATTATTCAGTTTATTTAGCCATTTTGTACAGATTTATAAAAAAAGTATTTCTGTACCTACTTATTCTACCTACTCTAACTAGAGCACAGTTCGTATGTTCGATTTGCAAGAAATATTTTTAATATTTTTACAGTAAGCAATTACTTGAAAATATCATCCAAATTTTCAGGCTAATCATTATTAAACTACTTTGGAATAAAATAAGATCCAATTTACTTTATCGATTCTTTCTATCGATGTCTATGTACATCCTTACAATATGACTAACGTGTGAAAGAGACTTCGTACCTCTCTCTTCGTCCTACTCACAGGCCATACCCGAGATAACTTCAACTTAGTAAGTTAGCCGACCGCTTGCGCGGCGCATGCGTAGACGGCTTTATTTATAGTTTGACGTTTCTGGTTTGACCTCTTTACGTAACCTATTTGGATTTCGAACGTAAACAAAACTTTTTGGTCAAGTTGTTTTTTTAATTATTACTAATCTGTGCACTTTAGTGGCCAGTTATGGATGCTGAGTGATGGGATTGAGGTAAATGTCCCTTTGATTTTTTTTTTAATTTTACAACCAGTTTTTATGGCATTTATTGTATAGATTTAGATAACTTTATTTATTATTGTAATTTTTACATATCAAGTGCGATTTCTAATTAACATTTCTAACAATAAATTATTCAAATTTATAATCATCGTCATTAATATTCCGTATGTGTACATTAGGTAGGTATGTAGGTTTATAGAGTGTCAATGAAAGCAAGAAAGTTGGATGGAACCGAAATTATTCATAGAATGTAATATATATGTCGCATGCAGATGGCGAATCGTTTTGTGTGACGTCCGCCGTTTTCTGCAATTTAAGAAACTGCGCTGCCCAGAGACTAAACCAGTCTCCTCGGCAGTATTCAAGGGAACCTTTTTATTTTCGCTGGGAAAGTGCATTACTCATACCACGCAGCTTCTTTGGGAGAAGCTGCGCAGTTATGTGGGACTCCCTGGGCTAGAGATCAGTATACCAACTAAAGACCTGACGGGAACCCTCTGCGTCTATGTGGGGCGGTACAGGATCCCATGCGGACTTGCGGAGGCTACTATCACCGTTCAACGCTAGACGCGCTTTCCGCTTCCGGCTATAGTAGAGTGCCCCGGTTAGAGGCACCCTCCGTCTTTTGCTCGTTAGTGGTAGTGGACCCCCCGACCTACCGTCTGGGCGTTTTGTCTTTGCGGGCTACGGTGTAAGAGCAAACCAAATCCGCCCTTACTCCCCCAACTAGGGGGGGAACGTCTACTTGTTCCGTCCACTGTGCCCTCTGCTAGAGCGAAACCCAGAGGAGACCCCTTGTCAGATTATTCGCAGCTATTCTTCCCCCCAGACTTACCCGAGGGGACCAGTAGCCATCAAGCACACGAGGAGGTAGTCTGACGACGCATCCCATCGAAACAAACCTAACACATCCTAAGTAATCCGCTTTCAGCAGCACACTTTTTTGTAACAGCGGATATGTCGATACGCCAAGGCATTTATTTGAATGACTAATTCAACCATCTGCCTGCGAAATATATCCGTAATTCCGTATTATGTATGACATAGCTACATCAATTTAAGTCAAACACGTCATTTAGCCATTCTACACCCTCCCTCTGATGATGATGAAGTTGATGGAAAACATTTTCTCTCTTTGAACGGAGACCTGTTGGTTGGTACACAGCTTCTAGAAATATAATGGCGAAATACCTGACGGAATAGATTCAATAAGTACCATCTCCTAAATAGCTTGGGATCTACATAAAACCTAAACGTCGCGTTTGTCATACTTCGTCCATAGTACAAGCCATGGACCACACAGCGCATAGACTCGTAATAACAGGGGAGGGGCATGTGTTAACACATCAGGATAATAAGACTACTAGGCGTGGTGATGGAATTTCACCCGTACATATGTAGTTAACCTACCGAACATTCGCAATATTCCCACTTTTCATTCATAATAAGAATAGCCAAGCCAACTCTATGAAAGTCTGTCCTGATGTCTGGAATCTTCAAGTTCAGGGTGAGATCGCGTGCTTCATCTTGGACCACTTCGTCACATTCTGTCAGGTGAAATTGTGGTCAAAGTTATTCTAGTCCTGTCAGCTTATTGCACTCTGATAATATCTGTCAAGGACATGTAAATAACCAGATTGGTTGGTTCAATCGGAAGACGGTACCTCATGTCCTCACACGTAAATAACAAGATTGGTGGAATTAATCGGAAGACGGTACTCCGTGTCCTCACACGTAGATAACAAGATTGGTGAGTTCAATTGAAAGACGGTACCCCGTGTCCTCACACGTAGATAACAAGATTGGTGAGTTCAATCGGAAGACGGTCCCCCGTGTCCTCCCACGTAGATAACAAGATTGGTGAGTTCAATTGGAATACGGTACCCCGTGTCCTCCCACGTAGATAACAAGATTGGTGAGTTCAATTGGAAGACGGTACCCCGTGTCCTCCCACGTAGATCACAAGATTGGTGAGTTCAATTGGAAGACGGTACCCCGTGTCCTCCCATGTAGATAACAAGATTGGTGAGTTCAGTTAGAAGACGGTACCCCGTGTCCTCCCACGTAGATAACAAGATTGGTGAGTTCAATTGGAAGACGGTACCCCGTGTCCTGCCACGTAGATAACAAGATTGGTGAGTTCAATTGGAAGACGGTACCCCGTGTCCTCACGCGTAGATAACAAGATTGGTGAGTTCAATTGGAAGACGGTACCCCGTGTACTCACACGTAGATAATAAGATTGGTGGGTTAAATCGGAAGACGGCACCTCATGTCCTCACACGTAAACAACAAGATTGGTGAGTTCAATTGGAGGACGGTACCTCGTGTCCTCACAGGTAGATAACAAGATTGGTGAGTTCAATTAGAAGACGGTACCCCGTGTCCTCCCACGTAGATAACAAGATTGGTGAGTTCAATTGGAAGACGGTACCCCGTGTCCTCCCACGTAGATAACAAGATTGGTGAGTTCAATTGGAAGACGGTACCCCGTGTCCTCCCACGTAGATAACAAGATTTGTGAGTTCAATCGGAAGATGGTACCTCATGTCCTCACACGTAAACAACAAGATTGGTGAGTTCAAAAAAAAATTGAAAAAGCTGAACAGAGTCTCTGAACTATACACATATTAAGATTGCTACAGTCGGCGTATGAGGATCGCCACACTTGAAGTATCCACACTAATTGAATTACAACTCAATCCGCAGTACCTACTTGAATTAGTAGTAACAACTGATCGCAAGAAGACTAATTATGCGGCGTTGCGGGTTTTTGCCAAAGACTGGCATAGAAGGAGACGTGCTATGGAGCTAGCCGAGGAACCCAACGACGAGGCTTTCAATTCAGAGATGAGAAACAACTCGGGAGCGGAGTACCGTGGTGTGGCGTCAGCCCCAGAAAGAGGAGAATGACGACAAGGGACAGAATATAGATAAACAATTTGTAGGATATCAAGAAAACATGCGTGGAGAAAGCCCGAGGACCACGCACATCACTCGTTGTTTCGGCCCGTATACCGAGAGGTGGTAGGGCCATGGGAAGGATGATATTATAGAACATAAATGCTTCAAGGTCAGCTTACACAGTCTAGTGGTCACCTGATAAACTGGAGGTGTCACGGTCATTGAGCGCCTTACTCTTATTTACCCTTACCTACTTATTTATTTCTTCTGAAAATCAATACGCACTATTCATAGATTGTCTAACGGCTTTTGAAAAGTTACGATAGGTCTTCACATCGTTCAAACCGCAGAACTTTTCAAGGTCTTCGATACTACCTGTAATGATAACATAAAGTGCTGTAACATGGGCATTGACCATGCGATTACTTAGTCTACAAAAAAGTCACTCAACTAGCAACGGAAAGAGAAGCTCAAAGTTTCTCTTGAGACCGGATTCCGAATGAGGTGTTCCATCAGTATTCTATACTGGTTCCTACATATATTGCAAAACAATTTGATAGATTGAGCGACAATCTTCTAACGGCATTGCTATTATTATGAATGAATTGGTGAGGCCTATGGTCACTTGTTTTGTAGATGTTGTTGTCAATGATTCCAATCAACTATATGACATACTTAAAAATCTACTATACGGATTTACCTACTAAAGGACGCTCTAGTCTGTTTCATTGGTGTTTAAGTCTCAGACATGAATCACGATACTCAACATGTAATATTTTAAATAACTAACGTAATATTATGTATGTGGAACAAAAAATCTCTGTAACTTTCTCTTATGAGCACCATTAATATGATCCATAATTGAATATCATACTAAAAAACACGACTGCTTGTTTGAAACAACAGGAAGTATTTAAGTATTAGTCTTTTGTATTCATTCTCAAATTCTAATAGTAGGATAAATGATACTGCTGTGACTAATTTAAAAATACCTGACTAGAGATGCGCACATGTAGGTAACCAAGAAGTGTCGGATTAGAAGAAAACATCAAGGATTAGAGACCACCTTGTCCGCTATCTAGCATAATTAAAGCAATTCCACTATTTCGCTTAACAACGCAATTCACCTGCCTTTTGCAACATCAAGCCATATATACATATTTCACCAAAAATCTAACCAAATACAATTTGTTTAATTTACGACTTACATACCCCAAATACTTAACTTTAATGCATCAGGTCGCGAGGAATTACTAAAGCATGACATAATAATGACGGACGCTGCTGAGATTTATCATTCTTTAGACAGAGAGTTTACAGAACTGAATTATTGCGGATCTGTATATTCCAACACATCCACCCTATATAATATGTTAATTCAATACTGGTGACAAATGATTACGCTTTACGAGTTAATATCGAAGGACTTGCTTGAGCGGAATTCTATGGATCTTATGATAGGAACAAAATGTTCCTCCCCTTGTGAGGGGGGCGGGGGGGGCTGGAGCCGCCTATGCGTTCCCAACACAGATTTATAAAAATCTGTGGTTCCCAAGTCCTCCCTACTGCCGAAGAAGGTCGCCGCGGGGTTTTAATAACCGTCTCGCCGTCCCCCAGGCGAGCGGTAGGCGTAAAGAATTTCCCCGCGAAAAACAAAAAGGAATAAATGTTAGCAGTATATAGAATTGATTGCTAGTGCGACAGGAGACAGCTGAGTGTATTTATTATAAAAAAATTAGGAGTTAAGAGCTTTAACGATGACGATGATAGCCAACTGCCATTAACATTCAAATATGAAGGCACATGCAATAAATAGAAAGTTAATAAAACTAACAAGACTTGTCTTGTAAAAAAAATTAATGGTAACATTTCATTATATTTTTGCACAAGAGGTACAAACCCTACAAACCCTATTGAAAGTTTAACCTAGACAACGATAGATACCTGTGATACAAATACATTTGATAAACGATACAGTCATTATAATATTAAAAACAACTATATAAGTATATATAAATCAAATAATTAAAACCTAATTAAAGTCATACCAATGGTTGAGAAAGATGGTGCTGTTTTAATCTCTTTTTGAACATAGGCACGGGGAGGGACAATTTATTACACAAGTCTGCAGCATATACGTACATGAAAAAGAAGTTACAATTGGAGGAAGGATAATGTAGAATTTATATGAGGACGCTTCGTCAAATCTTAAAAATTTCACCGCAAAACATGTGACCTCCTTGCCATGGAAGGGCCTTGTGCACTTTCACTTGCAAAACCTGCTTCTGACCATATTATGATGCAAAACAGGAAACATAGTAATATAGATACGTCTATAAACAATGTGATAACTAAAGCCAACGCTAACAAGGTCACAGACATTAAACTTTCGGTTTTGGAGCGAAACCCATGAACAATGTGGACGTATTAGCCTCAAGAAAGAAGACGGTCTTGAACAAGGCGCGGTAAAATGTTACACGCCCAAAAAAAAATCAAACAAGACTTTGGTCGCTTTAGCGAATGAAGGGAAAATTCCCAATAGGCACTTGAAAAGAGAAAATTAAATTGACTTACGATAGACCTTCCGGAATGAACAGGTTTGAGATACAGATTTGGAGGCTAATTTGTCTCAGTTAAATAAAACAACACTTGCGTGCTATTCTTAGAAATGTTTCTATTTGTATTACGTGATTGCATTGGTATTATTTAATTCTTAGAAAATTATCATAATAACACTTGCGTGTATAGTGATTATTGTGATGATATTGGTAGTATGTAATATAATTGAAAATTTAAAAAATCCCCGAGAAGAACGTAATAATGTTATCCAGTGAAACAAAACAACTGTGTTAAAAGTTAAATATCTTCAAAACAGCTCAATTGATTTCCACCAAACATGGCTATGAACCATCTCTTAGACATTAGCTATCGAAAATTAAAATCCGATTTTAATCTGTCCAGTCGTTTTGGTGTTGCCATGCCACAGTCAGACGCAGAGATACACAAACATAGGCTTCGAACTTAAAAGTATATCACGCCCCTTGTAGCCTTGGCGTTTAATAGAGTTCGGAAGATTTAGAAGTCAGCTTCGTGAAATAGGACAAATAGGATAATGATATAGTCGACGCTAGTGGTAAGTAATCGAAACTGTATAAAGTATACAATAAACTTTATAAAATTTCCTCCCATAAAGTTACTACCTACAAATTCGTCAACTTCATTGTTACACAGGAGATATTACAGATTGTAGTAACTGTGTTTGTAGGATACAGAAACATTTTGAAAGAGCTAAAGGAACTAACCGCGTTTCTAGAGGAACCGGTAGAACCGGACATTTAACTTGACCGCATCAAAATTATTTAAAATAACTACGCATCAATTGCTGTAATATAATCAAAATATTTTGCTATTTAAAATATTAACTTGAAAGTGGTTGAATCGATAAATAACGGCTTTCTTTTTGATCATGGTGCCGATTTGTTCAAGTAAAACGAAAGCTGTGCTTTGCCAGAAACTCTGAAGAGATTGTGCAAAGTACGAGAGTTACTAATTATCATCATCTGATTTAAGAACCATGCTCTTGTCGGTGGAGATTTTTCCATATCTCTCTGCTCTCCGCCTAATTACGAGTCATAACATACTTTGTCAAGAAAATAGAAAAATCTCAGACCAAAGATTAACAACATTCTCAACAATCTCAACAACATTAGACTCAACAACAAGCATATCATGAAATTTTTGTATAAAGTCTTGGAATATTCTCTGACCCAATCCGCTACAATCTAAATGTCAATTGAGAAATACAAAAGTACTGGCATACTACATTTCATTTAACTCTAATAATATCCTTATATTACCATATCTAAAAGGGTTATCCAAAAATTGCTTTTGGGAATTTCATTTCACTGAACTATTTTGACTGCACGTAATTTGCTCATCAAGAAGTACATAGAAAATGCTAAATTGTAGCCTGGTCCGGTAACTAGACTAAAACCAGACACACAGTGGGCAGATACATAATGCCTGGTCATTGAATTCCAAAACTGGCTTGAAAAGGGGATAGAACCTTTGTGGCATATCCACCAGCAGCCATTTTGATTTTTCTTCAAAGTTTCCGAGCGCATTTTTAATGATGGCAATGTTCTCATTTTGCGATCTTCACCTCCAAATATCTCGGGAACGTGACACTTTAGGGTACCATATTACTTGACATTTTTTTGTTCATCTTAGTATCTTCTATCCTATCTATTTTACCGCCTTCTCGTCCTAAGCATGTAGGTGTGACCAAAACTTCACATTAGCCTTCCTCCAATTCTAATTTGTTTTTTAAGTCTTACACTGTACGTGGTGCACAGTTGTGGAACAAATTACCAGCGCGTATTCGCGACAGTCTTTCCGTGTCTGTGTAGAAGAGGTTAAAAGAGCAATATCTTTCTCTATCATTGGTATGAGTTTCCGCCTCCGTGGCTCAATGTAAACAACATTAGGTTTACTATTCGGAGGTCGCGGGTTCGATCCCCAGCGGGGTACATGTTTAATTACTCGGTTTAGTTGGTGGTAGGGCAGTCCGCCTGGCTAGCTACCACCATCTTATCTAAATCTGCCGCCAAGCAGCAATGTTAATAGCATTGTTGTGTTCCGGTTGTCAGAGATAAGATAGCCAGTCCCCCAAATGTGTTGGGGTTTCCGGGTCAGTACGCTTCCACCTTCGACCTCATCTTCACTTAACATCAGGTGTGATTGAGGTCAAGTACGAACCCATCGTGCATAAAAAAAAAAGTTTCATTGGGTATTTATTATTTGATGTAAAGTTTTGTCTAACTGCACGTAAAAGAAAAGAATTCAAAATCAAGAATGTCATCGAAAGAATAAAATGCATGCAAGATTATCATCTCAGCATACGTTGAATAATGAAATAACTGACCGACATGTAGATTTGATTATAATATTTACAAAATTGATAAGTATGGAAATGCAGTAATTCAATTTAATTCTTTCAAGGAATGGCTCTCCTTTTTTAGGATTCTGCTACCATCAAGTCAGCCATGAGAGTGACAACATTGCAGATAACCGGTTGACAGATTTTTAATGTGTGGTTATTAATTCAACTGCAACTCCAATTAAAGTTGATCCATTCTGGAACAAAACAAAACAATAGGACACTTAAAGCAACGCCACAAAAACTAACATTCAATTTCCCATTTTGATAGCTGAGACCTTTTGTTTGTTTTCTTCTGGTTTTGAGCGTGTTCTGCATTGAGAATATCTTCTCTTTCTTCCCCCAGTAATTAGTTACTGACTGCGAGATGTAGACATGTCGAGTTGAGACACGTTGTGTGTAAAGATGCTAATACCGTATGTGAGAAGAGTTTACATATACTGCCTTTTATTTACAATGTGAACGTACTTGGCCTCAATCACGACGTTGTTATGAAGATGGGACCGAAGATGGAAGCTATCACCTACAAACCTCAGCCCGGGAAATGTCCATCAGTCGGCTTCCATACATAGTGATTGGCTCATATTCCGTATTGTTTATAAAACACAATTTCCCTAAAGAGATATACTTCCTTCAAGGTGTAACAGTAGACCTCATTTACGATTGATACACACTTAAAGTAAACAGAATATTGTGATAGTTGGAAATTATCTCGTATAGGATCACCTTTATACGGTTCCGTACTACAAAAGAAAAAAAGGAACTCTTATAGGATTATTTCGTTGTCTGTCTTCTATCAAGACCATTATTCACTGGAACGCGTGGAGGTATCAAGATGAAATTAATTAAAATACAGCTCGGAGCAATAAGGGATGGCATACCTGAGTAAGTTGTTTATCACAGCTCTGAAAAAATAGCAATTACTCTATTGCTACTTTGCCAAATTTCAATACTTATGATGTGGTCAGTAGTTTAAGCGTGAAGGCCGGACAGACTTTCGCATTTATAATCTATGTATGTATAGCTATATAGTACTAACTTTTCGCTCGCGGCTTCGCCTGCGTGAAGTAACTTTATTGCGGATATGTTTAATCTGTCCCGCGGGAACTTCTCACTTTCCGGGATAAATAATTTCTAACTTTATATCAAATTTCATCTAAATCCGTACATCTGTTTCGCCGTGCTTAAACAACAAACAAACATCCAAATTTTCGCTTTCCGCCCGCGGCTTCGCATGCGTGGAATAACTTTATCACGGATATATTTAATTTGTTTATCCCGTGGGTATTTTTCAGTTTATCGGGATCATGTCTTAATCCAGAGTATATGCTACCTGTATACCAAATTTCATCCAAATCCATTCATCCGTTTCGCCGTGATTGAGCAACAAACAAACAAGCAAAGTATCGTATTTATAATATTAGATTAGATAAAATTAGTTGGATAACATTGTACTCATACATTACATAAGCTCGTGATCTTTATCCCAAACGGGGTTGTCTAAGATATCCCAATCATTCGAATTAAAGTTTAATGCTTGAAACGTGCACGGTTTACCTGTCGAAACACAGAAATGCACACGTGATAGGCGGCGGCGATCGCCGTTGAAACACGCAAGTCTATAATGAGTTTTGATGGAAAGTCGCCATTATGATACCCCCAGGAAGAGACGGGTTGGTTCTATTCACTTCTCAAACATTTTCCATCTACGTTTCAAGCGATACTTATTTTAGTACTGCAGAGGCTTTGCCTACTTTTCTTTTCTACCTTTGTAATGCTAATTTCACCTGCACAAAACATCATGAACCATACTACTCAGTACTAAAATACTCGGTGGAGACAACTTGTAGAAAATGTCATCGTTTCCCATACCCTAATCGTCTCTTTGACTGTCACTCCCGGACGGACTTTCTATTGGCCACATTGAATTTGTGTTAAACATTAGTGTTTACAGATTTCCAGATCTTACGATTTAGAACACACTTTTGCGTAATAAAATATTTAAGTATACCACATTTTACGAGTCAGTTCAGAAATGGTAATAATCGCCAAGTTCTAACGCCGCACGAAGAGCCACATTGTCAGATGTTAGCCCAGGGAAAATACGGTTTGACCTCGGAAAAACGAATAACCGCGATTTTCTTGAAACATTTAAGTGTTGTAAATTTTTAGCAATTGTTACATTGCTAAAAAATAGGCATTTGTAAAAAACGCAAGTACTAAGTAAGTAACTAAATAAGCTAATGTTGAAAAATATGTTTCTTTAAAAAAATGCTTAATTGATTAAATTCTTTCTTTAAAATAATAACATTTAGGGAAATTATCTCTATATAAAATATTAGTTCTCATTTTTATTTCTTAAGCAATGCAGCTCGACGATATTTTCAGCTAAAACACATGCATGCCTTACTATAACATGCTTAGTTTTTAATCCATCAATAAGTTAACTGTGTTGAACAAAAGTCTACCTAATTAATTAAATATCAGTTAGTATTTATTGTTATTAAGATACAAATTAAAAATAGGGTTTTCTAAAAAATCTAGACTAAACGCTCGTTTTTTTAAGCTTAATTATGGAAAATTACATCTCTAATATACCTCTATAAGGTAGCAATTATATAACTCAGTTCTGAATTATGTCTAGCTATGCCAATTTTTTACCGTATTTTCCCTGGGCTCTGTTGCGTTTTGCTTTTTTTAATGCATGGGTACTGTTGTATCTAACGGTAAGTCTTGAATAGACTTAGAGTAAAATCTATATAACAGACTTAGCAAGTCTTTAACGTGGCTGAGTTTATACTCAGTCTAAGTTTACGCTTCGAAACAGATTTCAATATAGACATTAATATCTGTGACATATTACAATATAACGAAAGTCGGAGAAAGAAATTATGGTAATAAAACACGATTTGTTGATGCAACTTTCCTCGTGAAACTTGTCATTATCCAACAGACTTTTTGACGTAATATCTTAACGCAAGTACCTATTGAAATAATCATCTTCATCATATCAGCCGAAAGACGTCCACTACTCGACAAAGGCCTCCCCCAAAGATCTTTACAACGATCGGTCCTGCGCTGCCCGCATCCAGCGACTTCCTGCGATCTTACCAAATCATGGGTCCACCTCTTGGGAGCCTGCCCACGCTGCGTCTTCCGGTGCGTTTTCGCCACACGGGAACCTTTCTGCCCTAACGGCCGTTGGTTCTACGAGCAAATAATCGATCTGAAATATTGTTTTCGAATTTAACTTTTCTTTAATGAATTCAATTACAGACAAAACTCGACTTAACTTAAGACAAGTTTAAAATAAGAAGTATGTTCGACAATGTTTCTAACATATTTGACCACAGACAAAAACTAGATAACAATTTCAAACAAGCGGAGTCAATAAGACCAAGTTGATAGCTGTCAGACTGAACAGATAAAGCGATACAGGTATTGCGCGCACGCAACATGGTGACTTTATAACGGTTCGATCCTTGGAACGCATTACAAATTGAATTAAGAATGAAAGGCGTTATCTTCAATATTATTTATGTCAATCAATAGTTTGTATAATATGGCTAGAAAAATAAAATAAAGGAATGTTGCGAATTAAGTTACTGCTGTTTCTGTTTGTGTGCGTGTTTATCATTCCTTAATTTGATAAATAATTAAGGAAATAACCCTATTTTTTTATAGCCGGAATCGATTCTATATGTGCTTCTGACCAAACAAATTTCAGGTTTCAGGTATACAATAAATAACCTTGTATATTATAGTCCATCTTTTCACCTAATTTAGACGTTAGACATTTATCCCCCTTATCCTTACTTCTAGGGCGCTTAGGTAGGAACGTGGTTCCAAATTTAACGAACAAACGCAAGCGAGCTAAACGGTTAATTATTAGCAATTGAACACAAAAATTTTTATATAGTAGTACGCCCGATCACCCGTTATTTCGACCAGACGCCTCGTAGGTTTCATTAATTTTTACGTGGTACTATGGCAGATCATCATCGACCAGACGCGTCGTTTGTTTGGTTACTTTTTACATGGTACTACGACAGATCACCCGATACTTCGACCAGACGCGTCGTATGTTTGGCTAACTTTTTACAGGTATTACAGCAAATCACCCGATACCTCGACCAGACGCGTCGTATGTTTAGTTAATTTTTACGTGGTACTACGGCAGATCACCCGATATTTCGACCAGACGCGTCGCGCGTTATTTTGAAGATATTTAGCTTCATACACTGTTGGTTTCAGTCTGAATTATATAATATACTTTTTTCTCGAGGGTTTTCTAAATTTATAATTAAAAGTTATATGTAGATGTGATAGGTGGTTTCGGTTCTTATAAAGAATAGAACCAACCCATCTCCTCCTGTAAGTGGCGTATCTATAGAATTGCACGTTTTAATGGGTCACCCCTGTCACGTGTGGATTACTGTAATATATTAATTAATGTAATATATTTCGTACGGTAAAGCCTGGATGTAGTTGAAGTTTAAATGTTTGGAGTATTTCTGAAGGGCAATTCTCGTAATATCTCTTATTACAATTACAGTCAAAATTCAGTTCGGATCTAGTCTCGGTCTCCAAATGTCAAATACGTCATTCTTGTACTACAATATAAAGGTTTGTAATGTGATTATATCGAAATGTGATCGAAAGTTGAACAAAGCTTTTAACATCAAGTTCGAGATTAAAAAAATTTACAGTTCGTCTAATATGCGCATGCTTCCTTCTATTTATTCTCTTTCACATTTGTCAAAAAACTACTTATATCACTTCAGCTGGGCAATACTGAACAATTAATAGTGAGAGCTTTGTTCAACTTTCGATCACATTTCGATATAATTACATTACGATTCTTTATATTTAATGTCGTATTTGACATTTAGGAGATCGAGACTGGATCCGAACTGAATTTTGACTGTAATTGTAATACGAGATATTACGAGAATTGCCCTTCTGATCGCCTGATCGATATTTGGAATGAAGGTCTTAACTTTATGCATTTACTAGCTTTCAGTCCGCGGCTTCGCCTGCGTCGAATAACTTAATAGCAATAATGTATATATATATAAATATAAATATATAAATATTTCGGACACTTACACTAATCATCTAGTCCCAAACTAAGCAAAGCTAGTACTATTGATACTAGATAACGGATAAACATACATTAATATTAATAAAAACTTCCATGACACATATTCATCACACAAACATTTACCCGTCGCGGGATTCGAACCCGCAACCGTTGGTTTCGCTGACAGGGTCACTATCCACTACACCAATCGGTCGTCTCGCTTATCGTCGGAATTTGCTTATCTCGCGGAAACTACTCACTTTATCGGGATAATAAATATCCTATGTTCGAATCCAGGGTATGTTCTACCTTTTTTTCATTTTCATAGAAAATTTCATCCAAATCCATTCATGATTGAGTATTGAGATTTCGCCGTGATTGAGTAACAAACAAGCATCCAGACATTCGCATTTATAATTTTTTTTTTTTTTTATATGAGAGGGCGGCAAACGAGCATGCGGGTCACCTGATGGAAAGCAATCACCGCCGCCCATGGACACCCGCAACACCAAAAGGGTCACAGATGCGTTGCCGGCCTTTGAGGAAGGTGTAGGCTCGTGATGTATTATCATCTAGTAGTGATGTGGACATATTATCTAGATGTGCTAACTCCAGTTCGTTCACAGACTACGGTGCTTTACTCCCTTTCACATAAATTTCTCCATCTTCCATCCACCTTGTAATATTACTCAACTGGGTAAGAACCCACACAATTTAGCCAAGCAAGAGCCGAAACTAAATCTGGTCACAGCTTCTGTTCAGAGAAAGTAATTCAGCCGGCATTATGGGTTTGGTAGCAACGAAAATAAAAGTGTATCAAAAACCGTTCGGCGACTTCGTAAAAGGTGAGCTTAGATGAATGATAACAAGAAATGATCGCGTCATGATGGATTAGTAAAAGTCTGTCATTGCAATAACAAATTGTCTATGGAAATTTTTGAGTAAGTCTTCTCTGCGATCGTGGAATTTTTCGCTTTCGCCTGAGTGGAATTACTTTATCGAGAACTTAACCAGAAATATTTGTCAAATTTCAACATTAATTAATAGATTTAGCCATGAAAAGTATCAAACAGACAGACTGTCATTTAAGACTGAGTAAGTGAGTAAAAATCAGCAACACTGCTACGTCCCTACCCATTCATCACAATACTGTGGTTTTCGATTCTATGCATGCTTGTGTTTTTTTTTTCCTTTTTTGTGATGAATAAATACCTTTTATTTATTTATTTATTAGATCTCCGAAAACACATTCGCTATTCGTTTTCAATTCCTTGGATTTCCGTGCTTCGAAGGTAACGCTAAACAGTCGGTCTCAGTTGTTTTCAATTGAAGTCAGTCGTTAAGCACAAGTCGGTTGACTACACGGGCGGCTTAAAAACACTGACCGTCAGTTAGCCACTAGTCTAGACTTAGTAGTAGTATTCAAAATCTTCCTCTCAATAAATTTAAACATACTATAAAACAGAAACTTATTAACGAAGCATATTATGAAATATCAGACTATTTAGCTGATAATCATCCCTGGACATAATCAGATCGTTCATGCCAGGCTGTTTCACAATTAATAATGAAATATAAAAACCTTTTTGTAATATAAAAACCGTTATGTAAAATGAAAGCTTGATTTCAAAAGAACAACCCTTCGAGTTTCTTGCATGTTCTTCTCAGGGGAAAATTGCATTTTGAACTAGCAGTACCTTAAAAAATGTAAAATTGTCTATTTTAAGTGTACTCTGTGTACCTACAAAATAAAGCATTTTTGACTTTGACTTTGAATCTGACACAAATCCGCACTGGGCCCACGTGTAAGCCTGTTAATGATGACACAAAAAAAGTAAAATCCATAAATCTTCTAAATGGCATAACCGATTTTCATCAAATATGGCTAATAACCAGTCCTGTCTTTAGTTTTCCTTAAAAAAACCGCACTCAAATCGAACCTCGCATTACTCAGATACGTCCGGATAAAGGTTGCACACACACACATCGTCCTGAGACACATAATACCCGTCGTTTTCGTCATGGTGTAAAATACATACAGGAACATAGAATTATTTTTGTTTAAAACTGCAATAAGACATACAGAACAGGGGGTCTACTCTCTAACGAAAACAACTTCTGACGATTCTAACTTCAAACTTTCTTTCGTTCTTGCGTTCCTTGCGTCAAGTATTAACTTGTGATGTCCAACTATATACAACAAAAGTAAAATGATGACGATTGATTTATAATTGACACAGCAAATTGCAAATAGATAGATAGTAAATTAAATATGTTAATTTTTTGTAAAAAACATTGTCAATGTGTACACTTGAAAATGTAGGGTTTGGTGTAACTAAAATATTAACCCAAATTCCACACACAATAAAGTTTCCATTTCATTTCAATGAAAAAGTCCAAAGTTACGCCCGTCCGGAGCTAATTTCGTTAGAGAGTAGACCTCCAGGACAGGAGGGAACAGAGTCCTATTACACTATTCCATTTGTAGGAAATCTATTAATGAAATCGGAAGATAGATAGCGCTTATTATACTATCCTAAATGCAGAGACTAATTCAGCATACGTGGCTAGTTGAAGTAAGGATATTTCAATTAACAGAAGCAAACCTCCCAGTAATGTATGCCGAATTAGTCTCTACATTTAGGTAGTATAGTGCGGTCGGGACCTTCCACTCCACTCACTCGGAATCTAACTGTTCTATCTTCGATTACACCTTCCTGTTTCCTAATTAGAATTCCTACAAATAGGATAGTGTATAATAAGCGCTTTAGCCATGTTTGACGAAAATCGGATAAACCATTTCGAAGATATTTAGCTTTTAACAGAGTTGGTTTCGTTTATCTGGATGACATAATCGTCTATTTTCTCGAGGATTTTCTATATTTTCAATTCATAGTACTCGTATTATGTAGAATGGAGATAATATTGGTTTAGTAAAACCCGCAGTTCAGACAGAATCGCATCTAATGAAGTGCTAATAAAAACAGCTTCTATGGAATCTCCCAGACGGACTTTCGCAGTGAAAGTATACGAGTATTTACTCATTTCGCTGCTGGTTCGATGTCTCGCCACACACGACAGATGAAATTCGGTAAAAAATACCGGTCGGTAACAAGGTCAGGTTCCTTGAACTTCAATACGTACTGTGGGCTAAAGGGATAGCGGAGAAGCGTGATTTAACCCGACTACGGCGAAGCCAAAGGAGGGTAATTTAGTCATGTGTGTGTATGTTTATACCTATAACACCTTGGACAATGAGGTGTCGTTGTTGTGATAAATCCAATATGGAGGACCCTAGCAGTCATTTTGTCACACCTGACAACAAATTATCGAGAAATTCAGAAACACCAATGTATTTATGAAAAAAAAAATGCAAAACAGCAGTTTTAATTGCATTGTTGTGTTCCGGTGGCCAGAGATAAGATAGCCAGTTCCCCAATAATTCGGTCTCAACTTCACTTAAGTGTGATTGAGGTCAAGTGCTAACCCTTGACGCATAAAAAAAACTAAATAAAAATTTAAAAGAAAAATATAAAAACCCGACTATTTAAGTATTAAAAAATCAAAAACCCGACAGCATATTTTGTATTTTGTAGGCGCCATGTTGGAATTTTTACTATAAAATGAATCCTATGATACGCTAGAGATCACCACAATGGTGTCGATTCGGATGTACACCAACTAAACTAAAATCAGTTTTAAAGTAGTACTGTCTCTTTCTTCCTGGGACAGTAAGATGCGACGGCACCACTCCAAAACTGGTTTTAGTTTAGTTGGTATACATCCGAATCGACACTATTGTGGTCAAACGCGAATCCAGTCAATCATAAAAAAAAACAAAAACAGGAAGAACTCAACTGATTTAGGCCAGAGTCGGAGGCCGCTATGCGATTATAACAAATAGTTACATCCTTTCAACGCGGCTCCATTTAGGACACGGTTTTCGTTTTTGCCTACTCTGGATCTTAGTATTTTGCGAGACATTATATACCGAGTGGTACTTTTAGCTACTTTCACACTCCTCCCACTGCCCATTACAACTCCTGTAAGGCAGGATTAAGGCGTATCATCCGGGGAACGACATTAAGCTTTTCTGTTCCTCACCTTCCCCCACTCTACAATATTACGCCATTTACAGCGACACCTATCAAAATACTGCAATATTAACGCTTCTGACCACGGTGCGGGCGCGCGAAACCTGAACACACAACCACAGATTAATAATAAGTTACTAAAAATGATTCTGATAATAATCAGAGCAATTTCAACGGCAAATTTTTGTCTATGAATTTAATGGAGTCCCTGGTGGTGACACAACATTCTCTACTATTTTTACATCTTTGTTAGATTTTTTTTATGCATAACGGGTTGGTACTTGACCTCAATCACACCCGATGTTAAGTGAAGATGAAGTCTAAGGTGGAAACGTACTGACCCGGAAACCCCAACACATTTGGGGGACTGGCTATCTTATCACTGACAACCGGAACACAACAATGCTATTAACATTGCTGCTTGGCGGAAGATTTAGATAAGATGGTGGTAGCTAGCCAGGCGAATATACATAAAGCAACTCGAGTACTTAACCATGTACCCCGCTGGGGATCGAACCCGCGACCTCCGAATCGTAAACCCAATTTTCTTTACAAAATGATCTATTATATGACAAGAAAACAAGATTTTATGTTTGCTTATGTATATGTATTTTTAACCGACTTCAAAAAAGGAGAAGGTTCTGTATTAGGTGCGTATTTTTCCATGTATTTTTCCACAATCACCAATGCAGGCGTTTTCACAAAAAAAAATTTTTCCAAAGGACATTTTGCGAAGGACAAGCCTTAATATACCTGCGCCTACTGAAGGTAGACGGTGTACTATGTAACTCTATTGCTTGCGTGAGCCCCAGACTATGAAGGCAGAAAATAATAGAATAGAAATATTTATTCATTTGTTACAAGTACAATTATTTTTACTATAAAATTATCTTACTAATCATAATGATTAATTGACCACCTCCGTGGCTCAAGTGACCTTGAGCGATCGTTGGGGCCCATAATGAGCGACCACGTTTCAGTTTCATATGTCATCACTGGCTACACACACTGATCAAAAACTTGGTATTTGGGACTTCGGGTAACTTTAGTTATGATAGTGCAAGTCGGGCGATCAGGCTCTACCAATCACTTCGGACCGAGTTAAAACTTGGGTATTTCGTATTTATAGCCTTGCAACCATTGGCACATTTCTATAGCATGAGAGACAATCGCTGAGGAATCACATGCTCGGGTTATAGGCTACCGAGTCGTCAGCGTTACCATGTGAATAGGCACTACAAAAACATGTCACATATGACATTTACAATACAATACGACACCTACATAAAAGGTTATAAAATTTTACTGCAACATTAAGCACGTCCGAGATGAAAGGAATTATGGAGATAAATGACTCATGGAAAGTCCAAGGGTGAAAACCGCAAGATGTTAAATTGCCCACATGCGTGTTGTAAGTATATGTATATGGCATGAGAATATGGAATTATATTTTACCAGATTTTTAAATAGTAATTCTCATAACATAAAACAATGTAAAAATGCATTGAAGAAGTACTTCATAGATGGAACTATGTAGGAAGTGACTTTCCAACAAATTTTATTCGATAGAGAGACACACGTCTACTTGCTTTCGCACATTGTTTTATGTATCTAGATATTTAAGTTACGTTACATACATTCTGTAATAATTAATAACGCGGCGGGTCAGTGACCGCATTCGCACTACACAAACCCTTACAGGTTTTCGTAGGCGTCTTGTAGTGAAGATTGTTCAAATAATGTTCTATGGATAAATAAACCAAAAAAAAACTGCACAGTGCGGATTCATAAGTGATTTTTAACCTTATAAATTTTTTACTACATTACTACCAATTTGGCTAATTTTTTTTTAGTAGATATCACTTTGGATTGAAGAATAAACTCTCCCTCCTTAGCCTTCGTCCCTAAATTGAACATAATAATTAAATTAAGGTCATCAATCATGCTTAAGTAAGGGATATCCAATATGGTTGGGATTATGAGTTGTTCGCCTTAATGATCAGTTTGGGAAGTTAAAATCCGACCAAAAAAAATGGGCAAGTAACTAGGCGAAACGAATTTAGAACAAACGATAAATTTGCATAACATTTTTATATCTATAGTAGCATTATATTAATTCTGTGTCTATAGTTTGTATGCACGGTTGACAGAGGAGATTGGAAGAAAAATACATACATAATGTCACGCCTCTTTCCCGTAGGGGTAGGCAGAGACCACAGACTTCCACTTGCTACGATCCTGACACACCTCTTCTGCTTCCTTCACTATCATAAGGTTGTTCATACATGTTCGTCAGTTTAGGGTACTCTTGACTTGGCCTTTCTTTAAGACGTCCCCGATTTGGTCATGGTACGTTCGCCGTGGTCTTCTTCCTTAAGAAAAGTACGTAGGTATAAATTGGGACCAGAACAAGATATTGATGATGAGTATGCCAATGACGATTTGGACAATAAATAATTAGGCTATCAGCGGTCATACACATAGAATTAATAAGTTTAATAGTACTAAAGTACACAATAATTCTATGGCTGTACCACTGAGCAAGTAATCACTACGTTTGATCAGGTTAGTAATAGGAAATCTTTGAGTTGCACTTCATTGCTAACAGCACCCATTGCAGTGTCTATGCATCAAAGAGATGTAATTAATACACTTGTATATTACGATTTTTATCGCTTTGTCAAATCTATCGCTTTAAATTGAATATCTTTGCTATGTGTTTTATTTGTTAAGTTAATTCTATAGTTAAATATTTCACACCACTAACTAGATGTTCAAGCATTGAATAAACTAAATAATTATGGTTTAAACTGACATTGTGCCTCTAGACAACAAGGTAGGTATTCATTTCAACACTCATTTTCCAAATAGAGTATTAGTTTCAACTTTCAACAGCACACATAGTAAAACACGACGTGTTCGAGTATATTCTTCCCAAAAAGCGCTTATATGTTCGAAGTATTAGAATCATTAGCAGGTGGTCGCTAAAGCAAGGTTCATTCACAGATTTACTTTCTAATTGTTTCAAAGGCATAGGGAAATCGTTAGTAGGTGTTTCTAATAGATTTGTTTGCAACTTGTCAAAAGATTCCGCAGCATGTATACAGGGTGTGAGCGAGATAACTGTGTCGATTGCTGTCTCGTACGTTTTACTTCAGGAAGAAAGAGATGTCGAATGCTGTCCCATTCTTATTACTTCAGGAAAATAGAGATGGAACTGACGTCGAGATCGAACTTTAGTTGACATTCCAAACATGTCTGTAAGTTAACATTTGAGATGCTGATAATTTTTTAAAACAATCTAACTAATATTATAAATGTGAAAGTTTGGATGTTTGTTTGTTTGTTTGTTGCTCAATCGCGGCGAAACGGATGAACGGATTTGAATGAAATTTGGTATATAGGTATAACGTACCCTGGATTGAAACAAAGGATATTTTTAATCCTGGTAAAGTGAATAGTTCCCGCGGGATAAACAAATTTCCGCGATAAAGTCATAGAATGCAGGCGAAGCCGCGGGTGGAAAGCTAGTATCAAATAAAATGGAAATTTTAAAGGTCCCCGAGGAACTAATTATAATATTAAATCATACAGGCATAAAAGTAACTGTGTAAAAAGTTCATTAGGATTTATTAAAAGAACTCAATGAATTTGGTACACATAATTGTTTTTTTTTTTTAATACAAAGCAACAAACCTAAAGCTAAAGGACGAAAACGTGATCTAGACCTCCTGTTTGTGTCATGGACCCTAACACACTTGCCGCGTTACATCGCTGAACATCTAGACTTGAACAAGTTACGCGCCAGCCTGTAGGACACATGAGGCCAGAGGGCGGAGTGTGAGTTTTGTTTCGACTTAACTTTACTACCGCGTTCACGTATAGAGAACGTATGGAGACATGTGCAGCGCCTGTAGCGGATAGTTTGCAAAACGATTTTTTTCATTGATACTTTTTGCGTAAACGCGAATGCGATGGTAAAGTTAAAAACGGGACAAAACTCGCACTTCGCACACAGAACCAATCTTGAGAGATCGTGAACGAATTTCCGATGACCACGGGCCCATAGTCTCTACAGCAAGCCCCCCAAATTCATGTTTAAAAGTGAAATATTCATCAAACATGGCCAAGAAACCCTAGTTTAATTTTATATAAATACAAAAAAATGCACTCAAATCGAACCACACATTATTCAGATACATACGGATTATAGACTGGAAAAACACATACACACACACACCCTACACGGAGCGCCGCCCGTCAGACACAAAACATAAACTACATTTTTTCCATCCTTGGAAATGCACACAATGCCCTCTCGTTCCACATTAAGCAACTATAGACTTGTGTTGTGGATACCAGATGGTTGATATACTACATAAATACATTTTTTTGTAAATAAAAATTTATTAGAAATGAAAACATCCATAACTCGGGCACACATGTCCGTATTCATCATATAAACAAATGCCCCTAGCGAGAGTCGAACCCGCGATCCTTTGGTATAGTAACAAGAGTTTCTAACCACTACAGGTCGTTACTATTATTTTTACGTTACATTAGAAATAACAGCTACTATTCTATTTCTAAAAATTTATCAGTAGCTGTTATTTCTTCATTACATTACATAGGTGTAATGCGACGCAATTAAGTTGACAGTGCAAATTTAAAGTCAATATGGCAGATTTTATACCTTATGCCTAAGGCAAACTACCGATTTTTTAAAAAAACATTAATATTCTATCACTCTATCCATGATCAACATTATTAGGACGTTCATCATCATCATATCAGTCATAAGACGTTCACTGCTGAACATAGACCTCCTCCATAGATTTCCAGCCCGACTTCCTGCGACCTTCATTAGGTCGTCCATCTTCTTCTTCATTAATTCTTCATCATCATCTTCATTAGCTCTTGATAGGAAACCACACACCGGCAGACACAGACTTTAAAATTACTGAGCTATTATATCCTCTATTTCCATTAGTTATTTCAAAGTTCTTCAACTCGGAAAATTCTAATGACATGAAAAAGCGCTTCAAATTTCATACAATATCTCGCTCAATCTAACCACCACATTGTAGGCGGAATGCATAGTACTGAGTAGGTAAGTAATCATAAATTTTAATTTCACTATACAGTGGTATGCTCTCGAAATCAAAAGTCGTTCGGAACTAACCACGGATATAGAGCAATATGCAATGCCTGATTTATCTCACATACATTACTTTGTCTTCTTTTTAAAGTATTGTGTTCATTGTGGGTACAATTTAAGAGTCTCTCTCTTGAACAATGCGAGCATTGATGGTTGGCGGAAAAAATAGACAATTGGGTACCCACCTCAATATCGTGTGTCGTAAAATTTTTTTTTTAAATATTTCTTTATCATAACAATCTTTCGAACTTTGAATTACCTCACGTTTTCGTACTTTATTGAAAAATGTAAATGGAAATATATAATACGCGTACCACCCGATGAATGCCGCAATGATTGTCTCGTTTTCACTATTTTATAGTATTCTTTCGTTTTTTTGTTATTGTTCATTGTGTTTCAATTTGTTAATTTAATATCCTCTACATTTTGTCGTTTGACAATATAGATTATAATTTGTTCAATATTATTGTAATGTACATGTACATGTAAATGTGAAGTATGTTAAATAAATAACATAAAATAAATGAGATTTAACAAAACGATTACCTATCTAACGTAGGTAGTACATTTATTTAACTTTTATAAAAAAATTGGATTAAATTCCAATTCAAGTTTGAAATTAAAACTAAAATATTATAGATAGTATATATAGACAAACAAATGTAAAAACAAAAATGAATATTTCTGATGCTAGACACCTCTCCCAAAAATAAACTTCGAAAATAAAATTTAAACTCATTCGTGGCCACATCCAGCAGCGCCACATCTATGACGGCACGCGTCTCTATCTCCGCACGCGTCCGTTGGAAAGCGTAACGGACAACTGCTTCGGAATCTCCGCTTATTGATGTGTGCAACAGGGATGCGCTTCTAGTGTTTTTGTTAGGTAGCCATTATAGATGTTAATAGGATATTGCTGTGGGGAAATTTTACGGCTACAAATACAATATTAATTTTACGGAAACGAACCGTTCATTCGATGCGATGAGGTGTTTTCAAGGCCAGTGGCGTGCACCACATTTTGTCGCAGGGTACGCAGAATGATAATATTTGCTATTAAATGAGAAAAATACAACTACAAAATAATACATTTGCCTTTTTTATAAAAAAATAAAACAACAAAATTAAAAGTATTTTCTTCTAGCTAAATTAATTATAAAACAAAAGAAACTACTATACTAAATAACTATTCAGGCTTCATTTAATCATCTTGAGATCGAGTATTTTTTCTCTTACAAAGTTTTCTGACCTTGTAGAAACGTTAGACCTTTCACCCTAAACCACTTTATACCATTCTTCCCAATTAAATATCCTTCATTCTCACATTCTTCCGATCCAGCAGACTCTTGTTCTCCATCATCTTGATTGACTACCTTTTGTTCCGAATCACTTTCACAGCTTCTTTGGGTAACATTGTCTATTTCAATTTCACTGCTGGATTCATCACAAGAATCATCAATAGCTTCATTAAAAAGACTTAATAATCTTCCTTCGGCCTCATCTTCACTTAACATCAGGTGTGATTGAGGTCAAGTGCTAACCCGTTGAGAATAACAAAAAAAAAAAAAAAAGGTCTAAAATAAAACAAAGAATAATTACATAATCTTATTCCACCACCGCCATTTAATCTTTGCACTACCAGGCGTGGGGAGGGATTCCACCCGTATAGTTAACATACGGAACATACGCACTAAGCGGTTCGACTCTTCATTCATAATGCGAACAGCCAAGGCATGGAACTCCCTTCCGGCGTCAATCTTTCCTGAATCCTATATATCCTTGGGATCTTTAAAAGCAGGCTAAATAGGCATCTCCTGAGATTGCGTGCTTTATTGTCGACCACATCGTCACAAAGGCGTATCCAGCTAATCATTAAAAAAAAAACACCCAACATCAACTTTGACACCATCCCAACTCCAACTGCGACGCATCACTCAACACTTACCTAATTCCCCCCTCGAAGTTACCCAGACGCACAACTTATTTTGACGTATTAGGTATATAATATCAAGCGCGTACACTCGCCGGGTTAAGATTATAGGAAGTTACAAAATACAAAAATTACGTATTAATAATAATAATAACTAGATAGAAATTGATGAGCAATCAATATCTATGACTACATTCCGTTGGTGCTCACATGTTTGGCCTTATCTTTTTGCTCGTTTAGTTTGTACTCGTTAATGTTTTTTCTACAAAGAAAAAATGTAAATTCAAACTCAAATTAATTAATAGTAAATGGTTAATTCACGTCCGTTTTTACTAATGTCAGATTACCGCATATTCATAATACTGACTAGTCCCGCAGTGTGCGAGTAGCAACTTGGAGCACGGCGTCCTCTCACAGAGAGAGGGTTTGGGCAATGATCTAAGGGCATTAATGCTCAAGGCCATCTCATCTACCATGCGGGTCTAATACGGATTAGTAGATACGTGTCAGGTTAGTGGCCACCCGAAACATGTAGTCCACCACCACATGTGCCACTAGTCGTCACCTTTGTGCCGTGTAATTTCGGCATGTAAAAGGAATGATCAGTCAAAAGCAGTCATCCATAGATGACCTTTTTAAATATACAGAAATGCACACATGAGAGTTATTTCAAAACACCCAATCTTTTAAGTTTGGGATATCTCTGATCAGCCCATTTCGTGACATCGTGAATGTGAATCGTGACATTATGTTTAGTTCTTTGATTTCTAAATTTTCAATTTATGTATTGATTGCCGTTTGTGAAATAATGCTATCTCTGTTCGGCAGACCAGCTACAACAATTCAGTAAAACTGTACTGAATTCAATTCCATAATCCGAAAAGTGTATTTATTTATCTAGTCTAATTTTTTACATACATCGCCAGTAATATAAGTTTGAAACCCTTGAAGTAGCCGAATCCTTAAAAATCGGCTAGGAGTTCGGTAAATGAATTACACAGAACAGCACACGGACAAGATTTGAAAGATAAATAATGTACCTAGCTTATAATTCCGCCCGCCTGGATTCTTATTTTTATATTTTCCTGCGGGAAGAAAATCCTTCGATCCTTCAGCAATAAAACAGAACAAAAAAAATCTTAAGATAAATAAGTCCCAGAGTGAAAGTTGTAGTAAAAATTAATCTTAAAAGATGACATTGTGGCAAAGCGATGTAAATCATAGGCAAGTCGATTTATAGCATAGTCAAATGACATAGCAATTCCATTGTTTTCAACACAATTCAATTGACTCGTTATGTGGAACGCTCCTGCCTGTGCAATTGGCTACATCTGTCAATTTTTTAATAAAATAATTGAACTGCCAAAAATTGGACTTCAGTGTGGTTCCGTTTCCGGAGTACATTAGAACTTTACTTTTTTTTACGCTGGGTATACGCATACCACGCAGCTCCTCGGGGAGAAGCTGCGTGGTTATGTGGGAGTCCCGAACGATCTATCTATTAACTAAAAGCGCAGCGCTGAACCTTCTGCGTCTACATCTTCACCTACTCTAACCCCTCAAAGAAAAAAAAATATCAAAAAGGAACATTACTGGCGAAGACAAAATGGGAAATATACATTTAAATAAAATAAAGAACTCGCTTTTGTCAGTAACGCATTAAATAACGCTAAGATTAGATACATTACCTAATGTACTTAAGATGTTGGTTACGATATTTAAGCACGCTACCCTTCTTCGTAGCGAGTCGATGGCAAATGGACCAGGAACACGGCTACGCGTACGACGCATTGTCTGTATACTTCTACCCTGACATTTTATTCGTGCTAGTAATAATAATAACATTCAATATAAAAAATATTTTTTCTTTCCTTCATAGTGCACATAAAAAGCAAAAATGTAATTGTGTAATGTGTGTATTTTATGTCTGTGGTTAGAACATAAAGATTAAATAGGGTGGCCCGGTAAGCCTGTAACGTATGAGAAAATATCATGAAAAGGAATCTAAATGTATGAAACAAACATACGGACAAAGAATGGACACAGTGTGTGGGACAAAGACACACAAAACGTCATAAAACACATAACACCTGTCGTTTATAGTCGGTGGTTAAAATACATAGGATAAATACGACTACGACTCGCAGATAAATTTACAGAATTATCTAAGTATTTTCCATTCAACATGATAATGAGGGTCGCACGTGTACAATAGACTTCAAAAGTCCATATCTAGTCTAGTTCTAGATCTTTAAGAAAATAATGTTTCATTCTTGTGCAGTCATACGTATCACGAGATAAGTAATCTATTCGTTGAACAAAGGTGTTCGATTAAGTCTAAATCGTTTGAGCCGGGACTGAATATGCACTTAGGAACCCGGTTGTACCTGCCCGTATAATCGTATAAAAGTGTGTCTGTTATCTATGTCTGTTGGTCAAACGCAACCAGTCCGCTCAGATAACTACCGCCACGGATGAGCAAACCCAGGCGGATGTGCCTGGAAAATTAACGATTTTTCAAAAAAAACCAGCAAGTGGATATTAATTTCCAATACTATAGGTCTACTACTACGAGCTATATAAAAATAAACATTCTAAATCAATGCAATCAAAAAATTCGGCCATTAATTCCGCACACATCTTGACACTCACGAATAAATCAAAAACCATACAGGGTGAATTTGAATTAGTCTAATTCCCATGAAATAGTACGGCACTCATTACGAACAACTTTCCCCAAGGAACAATAAATAAATAAGTAAATAAAAGGTATTTATTCATCACAAAAAAGAAAAAAAACACAAGCATACATAGAGTCGAGAACCCACAGTATTGTGATGAATGGGTAGGGGCTCAGCAGTGTTGCTGATTTTCAGTCCCAATTTTCTGTCAATAGTCGAAATCGATCGAAAAATTCTTGCACTTTCATACTGAATGTGGTTTAAGAATGGTTTAATTTGTATCGGTAATCGAAAATTATTTGATCGAATTCGACTATATGGTTCCTTGGGGAAAGTTGATCGTAATTAGGAGTGGAGTCCCAGTAAATAAGAATTACACGAAATAAATCTTAACCTGTAGTGTACTTCCTGTTGGCCTAGTATCTTGAAATTTGTCAAGAAATTACTGCGCCTTATACAGATTATATTTTTGAAGAAGGTAATGGAAGACATTTTTAGTATAATCGACGAGTCAAATTCTTCGAAATAATTTCTTTTAACCAATTTGGTATCTCGACATCCTTTTTGGTGTCAGTGGATACTCGTATCGTTGGCTTTTCGGTGAGCAAATAACCATAAATAAACCAAGCCTGGGAAAATAAACATCCTTCACCTTTGTATTGGTTTTGATAGTGACATTTATCTTGTTCAGAAGTGTTGTTTTTTTTATTTATTTATTTAATTCACGTATATGCGATTTAAATATAGCCTGTATGTATCATCCGGTAGCAAACTGATTTCAGCACTAAAATAAATGAATAATAATTAATGAGAGTTACAGTCATTAATGAAAATTAAATTAAAAAATAAAATTAAAAATTATTGTTTCTGTTGAAATTACTCATTCTCAAAACCTTTATATTAATAAGCTATATTTGAGCACCGTCAATTATTGGCAGCGCATCTAGATGCACTTTGTTATAAATATCTATTTTTATTATAGTGTTTAGTGTATAAGCCTGAAGAGGCCAAATCCAGAGATCATCCCAAAATTATGTATATCTTTTTTTACCTGATTCTATGCATGAATAAACATTTCATTTCATTAAAAAGTTGATAGAATTTAGGAAGACAATAAAAATAATAACATATATCATTATATTAATTAATATATTATATCATTTATACAGTAAGGTTTATAATCGAACATCGTCGCAGTAACTTGTAGTCTCCAAGACCCCAAACCTCACCATAGTTAAGGGCAATTTCTAGGTTTAGACAAACAAATTTATCAGCACATTTATCTTTTAGTTTGTCAACAACAATCCTCCTTCTACTTCACGAAATATAAGTACTAACAATTCATCAACGTTGCCGGCCGCTACACAGCCAGAGAGCTGCATTAGCACATCTATGTCTTACCTGAAAATAATGCTCCAAAAAAATGCCTCCTCTACACTTAGTGAGCCACGTTATTTATGGTGCCCTCGGGCAGTGGTTTGACTATTTAAGTCTTGCGACATGCGAGCTAGACCGGAAAATCAGGATATCAAAGCATAAGTGCCTATATTGCTTCAAAATTATTAATAATTAAAACAATACTTGAGAAGTGATCTCAGCTGAGTAGACCTCAAGATTGGTTTATAAATTAGCACGGAGCTTGAGATGGCGTCAACTTCTTAAGACGCATCTCGGATTATGCAGCCTCAAGACTTGTATTGAGATTGGTTTATTAATACGGGCCTTAGTCTGCCGCCAAACAGCAAGTTTAATAACATTGTTGGGTTCGGTTGTCAGAGATAAAATAGCCAGTTCCCCAATATAATACGGGGTTTCCGGGTCGGTTACGCCTCCACCTTCGGCCTCATCTTCACTTAACATCAGGTGTGATTATCAAGTGCTAACCAATGCACAATGGTGCATAAAGAAAGTCATAAAACCTTACCATCTTATTCATAAAAATTTACAAACGCTTTTAGTTAAAGTATGTTTTGTCTCTGTCGTTCATAAGGAAATATTGTAATGAAAGAAAGTGACAAAACATACTAGGCCTTAGATACCAGGCGTACTTTTAAAATGCCCTGCCACCAACTAAACCGAGTACCTACTAAACATGTACCCCGCTGGGGATCGAACTCACGACCTCCTAAATCCTATGTTGTTTAGCCACGGAGGCGGTTTTTCATGGAATTCGCAATCTTTGATTGCGTTGGATCACTGCTCACTAGACCAATCGACCTACAATCATATTTAAAATTGCTTACACTTTCAGAAAGGCTACTGACCGAGTAAAGCCACCCATTGTTATTGTTTGAAGTGAAATTTAATGAAAATTATAGTAAAATAAAACTTTATCAAGAGTCTTGCTTGGTACAATTTTATAAATAAGAAATTTACTGTTATTTACTTTCTTACTTCTCAATTTTTTTTATGTGATCTACTCCAATTAATTTATTATTATTATTATTATTAAATTCTTTATTGCACACAAAAATAAAATACAAAGAACATTTATTTTCTTTTATTAATTTATTAACAATATTTTGGGATTTTTTCCCTTGCACCATACAAATCTACATAAAACTACATCTGTTACCCTTACGGACGGTAGGCAGACATAAAAAAAAATATATATATCCTTGGGCATGCACACAATGCCATCTAGTTCCACTTTAATCTTCTCTAGTATCCATAGTACAAGCTTTGCTCAGTTTGGGACTAGATGATTGGTGTAAGTGTCCGAAATATTTATATTTATTACTATCAAGTGAGATTGAGGTGAAGAACAAACACATAATGCATCATCATCATCATATCAGCCACAGTCCATCCACTGCTGTACATAAACCTCCCCCATAGATAAATTGACGATTTAGCAGTAATTACCAAGATGGAGACTGCCCTCACCCATTTCAAAATCTCTCTCCTCTGTATTGTGTAGTAAATTAATTTTAATACCACAAGAAATGTAAAAAAGCCAAATCATTTCCGATAATTCACACAAATCTACACGTGCAATAATTCTTTTAAAGAAAGTCACTTTCGAACGCATGCGTGTTGTGAACTACGCGCAATAGCTGCGCATGCTACCTGCGTGCCAACTACTTTTAGTGTAATATTACCAAATCTCGTGATTAGAATATTGAACGGTGAACTAGGAAGTATAAAATCTTTGTTGTGATTTTCCGAGAGTTCAGTAGAAACTAAAGTGGTGCGGATTCGAGGTGTCTATTGTGTTTTCATCTGTATATCTCGTCAGCATATTGCTGCAAGACTTTCAATGAGAATGTTATGAATTTAAGTGCTTGTGTGGTCTATTTATTTGTGTATCGTTTGTATCATCAGAGTAGGTAAATACATTGAATCTCTTTATTTAATTATGACAAACTGAATAGACACTAGACCATAATATCTCGTGATGTGATCAACGATGAACCATCTCACTTGAGTAAACAAATGGATCACCCTGCTGCACTAGGTATTCTTTAAGACACCAATTTCCTGTGTGATGAATCGGAAACTGCAGTTCGGTGCATTATACTATACGAACTACTCATCTAAGATTTAATTAGGTAATTCAAAATCAAAAGCAAAGTTTTAAAACTGAAATGATTATATTTACAAACTAATGGGTGAAAACATTATGTTGACCATAGTACATTTGATTGGTTAAACAGCCAGACTGAAACATGCTAAAATCAGAAGCGAGTTATACGCCAGCTCGTAGATCTCACGCGCCCAGGACCAATATGGTGAAGAGGTCGAAAAATCAACAATAAAGATTAGACTTGAATATTCAATGTTATTGTTATTGTTGTATCCTACATCGAATATAATATAAATATAAAATATAAATGTCCATGGACATATACAGACAGCGCCATCTAGTTCCACATTAAGCAATTAGGCTTGTGTTGTGGATACCAGATGTCAATATCTTTACACATACTTATAAACTGAGTAATATTAGTGGTAATTTTTACATCAGTCATAGATTTCATACAAAACAATTTGTTATTTGTGCTAAATTACTGCAAATAGAAAATAAAAATAAAATAATAAATATTTCGATCTCATATAACATAGCCAGTTAAAGTAAACATTGAGATTCACTAAATTGCAAATATGAATTTGAATCAACTGACTTACTTTTCTTACCTTGAGCTGTATAACAACATTCTATTGTTAATGAGAAAAACAAAACATAGTGAAAGTAAAATTACAACCACTGTTCGTAGATAAAAATAACGATGTAGGTGTATTTGCATTTTTGCCGTGCAAAATCGTTAATACCTAGGTGCTTATTAACAGTAATTAACGGCTATACTTAAATAAAATAAATGCGGATAACTCAATCGAACATTCCTACGTAGTGAAACCAGAAAAGTTTAATGAACGAGAAAAATTAAATATATTATTACAGGAAAACCTAGTTTCAAACGGAAATCCAAGTTTGTATCAAATTCGGTTTCCAATCAGGATTTCCTGTACGTTATGAAACAGACGATGATTTTTGTCTAGGATGCTCTATGAATCTTGTACCTCATCAAGAAGATCTAACAGGAGCTAAACTAAGTAATTTTAATTCGGCAGTTCACCCTAATACTCTCCATCTATATTTAACCTGTTTTAAAATTTAACAACGTAACGTTAATATCATAAATATATTGTAAGTTATAGCTTCATGAGTAAAAACTTTCGCTGGTGCAATTAAATTACACCGGTACTCAAATATTTATGAGACAAGATTATGGGTCCGAATCGTGATTCACTTTTCAACACTAGTGGTCAACATAGAAGTATAACAATTTCCTTTTGTTTTGTTACAGGTGAAATGACAACACGAATTGTCGCCAAAAATTTGGCAACGTCAATCAAACGACGAAAAAAACAAAGCATACAGCTTGACACGCTTTCAGACATCAATATTCATCATCTAACTACATCTACAACCCAGAATGGAAATAGGAACATGCATGACTTGTCTCTCTAAAAGACCAAGCGCCCTTTGTTTACTCTGAAAAATATAAAAGCATACAAGCTATTGTTCACAACTAGTGATGTTTTGACAATGGCTCCGACTCACACATTAAACTCGAGACAATTTCGAATAAAGAAGCGAGACAAATCGATAACTACAGTTGAAATAGCTAAAGTGTTAGTGTTTATATTAGCAACGAACGTTAAAGTAGTCAATTCTAGTAAAAATAATGAAGGCAATGAGAAGTTAAACGATATACCAAAACGAGTAGAAATAATCGAGGCCATAGCAGGGAGATCGTTTTTCAGTGATGTGTATACAAACGGGACATTTAGAACTGGTAATTTATTGTGGGACAATATTTTAAACAGGTGTACAGAAAATCCCACAGTGAGTTGTTTACAGAAGAATGTGTATACTTACTTGGATGATAGTTTAAACATTAGTGGTGATGTGAGTGTTGGAAATAGTGTTAGCTTCAAAAAGAACAATGTGGATATCAATAAGTACAGTAAAGAAGCCAATATAATCTACCTCACTGGCAGTAAGGATAAAGCACGGTCGTTGGATGAAGAAAATGAAATTGATGACGATGAAGAATCAGGTAAGGAAATTGATTTTTTATAGTACTAATTGATTGATTAACATATTGATGAATACATGACAACGCAACAAACAATAAGAATATGAACATAAGATCTCTTTAATCTCTAAACAGTAAGTAACTATGATTTAATAGCCTGCAAACAAATAGCTTACATGTTAATTCTGTAGGATATAATAGCCAGTCCATTGTATGTTACGATGATAATCAAAAACAAAAGAATCACTATTTGGCAAACAATTAGCCATTTTAAATTTCCAGTAGATCACAATTATAATTTATAACTTGTGGTCATAATTTCGAGTAAAAATAGTACTCTAGAGTTTAACCACCCGTGACCATTTATGGTTTCATGTAACCATCCACCATTACTTACAACCACTTTCCTAACCGCACCGCCTCCGTGGTCAATGTAAACAACATTGGACTTACGATTCGGAGGTCGCGGGTTCGATCCCCAGCGGGGTACATGTTTAAGTACCTACTCGGTTTGGTTGGTGATAGGGCATTTTAAACGTCCGCCTGGCTAACTACCACCATCTTATCTAAATCTGCCGCCAAACAGCAATGTTAATAGCATTGTTGTGTTCCGGTTGTCAGAGATAAGATAGCCAGTCTCCCAAATGTGATGGGGTTTCCGGGTCAGTACGCTTCCACCTTCGGCCTCATCTTCACTTAACATCAGGTGTGATTGAGGTCAAGTATCAACCCATTGTGCATAAAAAAAATAAACTTTCAAGTAATAAGAAATACAGATAGAGAAATTGTTTAATCACAACAAATACTTGTGATATGATACTTTTGGTTTGTTTGCTTGTAAACGCTTTATTGTACTCAAAGAAATAGTATATAGATTTCAACTGTGAATAGGTATATAGAATTATATATTATGTATATTATGTATTGTATAAGTATGCATTATATTTGTGTATGTATCTAATTATGTAAGTAAGTATACCTATCTATTGTAGTATATTAGATGTAGATTCATAGTTTTAATGAAAATGTTTAGCCTTTTGTACGCCCAGTAAATGTTTTTTTTTTTATATTTACCAAGGTTGACTGGATGAGATCCCTTTATGGGATAAGTCCGACTTTGTACTTAATTTTAAGTTACATTTAATTTATCGATGTTTATTTATTCATAGGAAGTACAATAAAGCGTTTACAAACAAACAAATAAAATACATCTTAGGCAATTTTTCAAATGTCCCACTATTAAATAAGGTTCATGTGACAAGAAAATCATGCGTTTTCAACTACGTGAAACTACATTTACATTTTCAAACAATGTCGCATTCCTCTACAAGCGTGTCACATCCGTTACTTAGGACCTACTCAAAATATTGATCAGTAACACAACTCTATACCAACGATTTTCACTCTGATGAACATGATTGTCTTACAACCAAACGAAGTCTTAAATCGAACTAGTGATTTCTTTTATGCTCAACAACGGCTCAATCACACTTGATGAAGCCAAAGATAAACACACTCACCCGGAACCCCTCAAGTTGTTTGAGGGACTGGCTATCATATCACAGCCAGAGCACTACAACGCTATCAAGATAATTAGATAAGATGGTTGTAGCTGCCGAAGCGGGTATTTAAGTAATTAAAAACCAAACAATTCGACAGCATATTTTGTATTTTGCGAACGCCATGTTCGATTCTTTACCATAAAATGTATCCTGTGACACTGTAGGTACAGATTTTTTATTTTTATTTTATTTCTTGGTACACAAAACAGATTACAATCGTACATGAGAAGAACTTAAAGTTAACTTAGATTCGAACTATATTGGAATCCCAAACATGTATACACAATATGGTTAAACAAGAACAAGCTTAATTAATATATTATTTATTTATTTTTTTAAGAATACCGACAGAATAAAACACTTTAGCTTTGACGGATCTTGTAGCTAAGCATCAAAGTAAAATTGGGATAGAGCTCAATTGAGGACATCTTTTACTAGATTAAATAATAGTTACTCTGTAGGTATCAAGACATCTAACGACACCATGCACTTAGAAATCGGGCAAGCCGTTTAGGCTACTGGATTTTTTTTATGCACAACAGGTTATTACTTGACCTCAATCACACCTGATGTTAAGTGAAGTTGAAGTCGAAGGTGGAAGCGTACTGACCCGGAAACCCCAACACGTTTAGGGGACTGCGGCTATCTTATATTTGACAACCGGAACACAACAATACTATTAACATTACTGCTTGGCGGCAGATTTATATAAGATACCTATAAGACATTTAAAATGCCCTACCACCAAACAAACCGAGTACTTAAACATGTATGAGTGAGGATGATTTGATATGAGGATATGAGGATGCGCCAAAGATACGGACATATACATACATACATACTTAAGTACATCACTCGCAAAACATAACTCTCGTTAATTAGGTAAAAATACCCTACCAAAAACCAAAATAAAAATAAGATTATTGGATTCCTCAAGAAAGGCGTGAAAAGAAACATATTGAGTACCTATGTCTCGACGATGATAGCCAATTTCCAATAGATAGTCACGTTTGCCTGTTTGTCCCCTTTTGCCACCAAAACATTGATCATGAAAGCACTAAGCAAATTTGCATTACTCGAGCACTCTGACACGAATTTGCATCGTCTAAATGCATTGAAAACATGACTTTCATTACTGCGTGCAATCCTCCTGACCACATTCAAGTATATTCTCTAGTAAAGCTACGTTTACATAAAAATGTACTGTGTCCGTAACTAGAAATCCGGGGACATGACCATTCTAATTTCTTCTTACTGACATCTTTGTGGTTTGCCAATTATGTTGTGGGCAGAGGAACGGACTTTAGCAGCTTTCAAAGTGGTATCCCCACTCATTATCATTTTCTTTCGCCTCTAGTTTTACCCGACTGCCCACAAGGAGGGTAATGTTTGAGGGTATGTATGTATATAGGTATGTCCGTTTCTTTGGTGCATCGTGTAGCCTAAACAGCTTGACCGATTCCGAAGTGCATGGTGTCGTTAGATTCGTCTTGATACGTAGAGTGTCAGATACATGTTATGGTAAAAAAGTTCAACATGGCGTCCGTAAAAAACAAAATATGCTGTCTGGTGTTCAGGTTTTTAAATTCTTGATTAGTTACGTGACGGAAAACACACGACACTATGAATTTCCAAAAGATGTCAAAGAAAAGTCGGACTTCTTGAATACTAATATAAGCCCTTTGTGGATTCCACAGGGTTATGTAAGATGGGCAAAGCATAAAATACCTTAGCACAATCCTGTTGTCGCTTATTATTATTATGTCGGGTTTTTTGGATTTTAAATACTTATTACAAGCTTTTATTTAACTTGCAACGTTCGAATGTAAGTTGTCCGTTTCATAATTTGCAAACCATTTTTCAACCTCTTGCTGGTATCTGATTGAGCTGAAATTTGGCAGATTTATGTAATTTCGGTGAGAATGCAATATCATGGTACCATTGAACTGATCTGATAATGGAGCCCGGATGTAGAAATGTAATGGAAGTGCCTAATAGCAAATGACATGATAGTCGAATTTGGACTAGTTTGTTTTGTTGCCATGAGCACTTTCTATTACACATGATGGAGCCTGAAGATGGAGCCAGAAAATTGCCACAGGAACTCCTTGATGAACTTTGTCATACTCGTGTTTGTAATAGAATAATAATAATAAATAAATAAATACCCTTTGACATACACACAGCGCCATCTAGTTCCACAGTAAGCAAGTATAGGCTTGTGTTGTGGATACCAGATGGTTGATATACTACATAAATACATTTTATTATAAATGAGAAAGTTTGGATGTTTATTTGTTGTTCAATCACTTCGAAATGGATGAACGGATTTGAATGAAATTTGGTATATAGGTAGACCATACCCTGGATTAAAACATAGGACTTTTTATCCCGATAAACTGAATAGTTCCCGCGGGATAAACAAATTTCCGCGATAAAGCTATTCAACGCAGGAGGAAAGCTAGTTTATAATATTAGTTAGATTTACATGCATGATTTGTTAAATGGTCAGAAAAATGAATGGCAGAACCTTTAGATTTTTAGTAAACTACACTCTTGCATTATTACAATGTTCACCTACTTTACACGCTGTTGCTTACCGTCTGTCAGTTAACGGTTTAACCTATAGTTACATGACCCAAAGTCAAAGGTGTGATGGAAGTTTACCTTCCTTTTGTTATTAACTGGCTCTTTGTAGCCGTGGTACATTGTCGTTTAGCTTGTGGTCAAATATCAATAGCAACACAATTGGCATGAATACAACTTGACTTCTGCTTTTGGTTAGACACTGATTAACTTTCTTATTATTTTATTTGTCTGTCATAATTGTATATTTAACCGAGTTACTTTTTTTAAGGTCCCGTACTTCAAAATTTATTTTTATTTCATTTATTTCGCAGAATCCACATCGCTTTGTATCAACAAATTATACTTACAAATACGAATGCTTTTTATGGCTCTAATAACAAAGTCACAACAATGATTTATGTATATAGATGTAGGTACACTAATTCGGTTTCTTTAGTTACAGATTATACAAAATATATTATGTAGAATTAGGTTAGTATACTTAGGTATTGTTATTAGGCAAAAGGGATTGACTCAGCATGTGCTTACTTGAGAACATGATCTCGAGTAGCGCTGGTTTTCAGTCACTCCCTTCTTCCTTTCTACCCTCCATTCCTCTTGTGGTATGTACTAAGCATTTAAGCATTTAGAACCTTGCCAATTATAAGCATTCACGCAACGACTATGACAGGACAGTGTTTTGCCACCGTGGCTGCCACTGTTTTACTTGAAGCATAGATAAGACAAATGGTGTCTTGTCCGCACAATCGCAGTATAAAAGCCTCATGAGATTTGACGAAAATAAACTCAATAAATCAAACTAACAAGTACCAACATCTCACAACTGTCAAAGTTATGATTACTTGTAGTCGAAAAAGAATGCGTAGAACACATCATTAGTCTAAGGTCAACGTTAAACTATACTATTCGAACCTTAAATTCGAATTTAAATATATAAAACCTCCGACAACATTTATTGAAGAACCTCGTTTAGTCTCCCCACACACACTCACCCCTCCCCCCACACACTCACCCCTCCCCCACACACACACTCACACACACAACCCCCCCCCCGCGCACACAAACGGATAGTATCATCGGGGGTTAAAAATAAGATTCATAATATATATTTTGCCAGGCCAGTAAGTACCAAAACGTACCTACTTAAAGAAAAATAAAAGTAATTATTTAGAGTGGTGCGTACGCGCCGACCAACAGCCGGTTTTACTCTCGTTTTCCATTGGCCTCGAAAGTAGTTAATAGTAATAATATAGTATAGTATTTCGACCAATCACTTTCGCTGTTAAATTTTACTTTCGTTTAAAAAAAGCTTTATAAACATACCCATTGATACATGTAGAAATCGAAAGCATTTCTATTAATAGACTTTACGTTAAAAACAAAACAACAAATAGTACAGTCAGCATCAATCATCATAAGAGAAATGATTCTAGAGTCCGTATTAAAGAACGACTACACTGAAAAAACTGGATTCCGTCCTTCATTAAATATTATCAGGAATAACGATTCTTAATTGTGATGCTTAAATAATGTCAATTACACGAAAATATGTCGATTTATACCAACAGGTTTACATTGCGTAACGGTTGTAATTCATGATGCATCATGATTTTTCCTCACAATCCTTAGACCTGTCTTTTTTCACTTCCTTACCATTCTTTTAAAGGGAAGCATGATTTTCTGTTAGGAATTTATTGATATTAAGTTCCAATATTGTACTGAAACACATAAATGAAAGTAACGTTAATTTTGCACAATCATTTATTAAAATTGTAATTCCATGACTTTATCGTATACGTAATCACGATAGTTTAAAGGTAACTTAACGATAATACAACCCGTCATTACTATATTTTCATCCTGACATAAAAACTAGAAAATTATTCGGAATGTTCCAATATTTCATAAATCTTCCTAAAATATAATCATACTTTCCCATAGAAATAACGTTCCTTTATAACCGCTGGTATATTGATTGATATTGATACAGTACACTATAAAGTCATCACAAAAAAACATAAGGAATGCAATAAAGGATTTGAGTTTGAGTTTTTCTCGCGCAATAATTATGAATTTATCTATCCCTTTTCGACTAGCTTTAAGTAGAGAATGATTTCTACTTAATGAGACTTGAGCATGATTCTTCAATATGGGAGTTGCGCTCGAATGTTCAAACGCTTCATAACTTTAAGAGACATATCATGCTGTCACTTTCATGTCATTTGCATTCCAAGCGACGGAACGATATTCATGGGGCTCTTAAATTATTATTTTTATAATTAACAGAATATGCGTTTGACCATAATCTCACCTGATGGAAAGAGACGATGTGGCCGAAGAAGGGAAGGGAGTTAGAGTCGATAGCAAACTCAGATACGTACGGGTGGATTCTCTCCCCACTCCTAGTAGTCCGAAGATGAAATGAAGGTGGTGAAATAAGATTATGTAATACTAACGAACACAGTTAGGCTGTTAGTTACTTTTGTATTATACAATTGCTAGTTGTTTATACCCAGACATAAATAAGAATTTACTAATATTATAAGAAATTGAGTTTAATAAATATTGGTACTATTTCCATATTCTAAATTTAAAGAAAAATGACCAAAAAGAAAATTTCAATACAAACAAGATTTATTTTGTCTGACTCCCCAGAGAAGAACGAGCAAGTAACTCAAGGATTGCTCTTTTTAAGTATGTTTTGGGTAGCAAAAGTTAAAGTTGCTGTGAATGTAGCGATATGTTTAGATTTTTATTTTATTAAGATTATTTAGAAAAATAAAAATAACGAATTAATAATCATAACAATCCATATCCATACTTGCGAAAGTCAGGCTATCTGTCGAGCTACGTCAAATTAAATTAAAAAGTTAAAACCAAATGCAATCTATTTTGACATATGCAACACTTAAGGAATGCAATAAATGATTTGAGTTTGGTACAGAACAAAGTTTATTTATTACTAGCTCTCCCTGCGTAGAATAACTTTATCGCGGAAATTTTTGTTGGTCCCGCGGGAACTACTCACTTTATCGGGATAAAAAATAGCCTATGTCTTAATCCAGGATATATTCTACTTATATACCAAATTTCACACAAATCCGTTCAACAACAAACAAACAAACAAACATTCAAACTTTCGCATTTATAATATTAGTTATATATTAGGTAGCCTATTTTGTATAAAACAAGATCGATGTGGTGTGGTTTAGGCTTTGTTTACATTTGCTTATTTCATGTTTTTCAAGCTCTAACACTAACTGGTAAAAAGCTTGAAGACTTTGTTTGTCTGTGGCATATAATTATTAGATTTTTTTAAGAATCTGGTTGACTGATTTTACTTGTGGCAGCCCTAGCGGTAGCGCACATGCTCGTAGGAGCAAACGATAGTAATGATAAAGTCACGTGCCATCTCATTATAAAGTAACTACCGTAACTACATCGCCAAGTGGAGACGCCCAGCTGTGGTAAACCACAAAATGTAAATGGCCATGGGTAACGACCCATGACAGTGTTTAAATATTTTAACCCCTCAAGCAATGAGGGGTGCTAAGTTTTAAGCTTTTGTCTTTCTGTATGTTTGATTTTTCTTTTTTATTATTATTAACTGGATGATTTGTCTGGGGTTTTGTAGTGCCAAAGTGTCTGAATCGATTTGTAAACATTTTCTGGTAATTTATTGGATTGTTTCGAAGATATTTAGCTTGCACTTGCACTAGTAGCATGATAATATTTGTCCTGCTCATTCACTTGGACGAAATATACAACTATCCCACTCTCACTCCTAAGTCGCGAGCGACAAACGCTATCATGCTACGGGTGCTAGACGCCATAGGCGTTTCTAGAGACTCCTGGTGTTGAGGATCGAGCTACAGGTGGATGGATGGAAGTACTCGTGCCATGGTCATTCGTCTAGAATATGCTAAGCGTACGCCGGGTGTAGTGTTTGTAGTGCTTGGTATCTTTTTATAATTTATTGCGTGTAATAAATTCATGATTATCAACCTTACAGGTATCCACTATTGGGGCACAGCCTCCTCTCAATGAGAGAGGGAATATGCGATAGTCCTGTGATAATTAGTGGATCTGTGTCAGAGTTTTTAACCAGGCCTCTAAGCCACCGACTTAGTTTAATGACTGCCTACAATTGAAAACAATTATGTAATCATAATCACCTATATTTTACACAAATGCTAAAATAAATATTAATACATAACAATAGTTTGTTTAAGAAAGAAAAATGAAAGATTGAAATTATTATATTTGTAACATTCCCTTAGTCCTCCAATGTAAGGTAATAAGTGCGGAGCAAAAACAAAGTAGGTAACGAGTATAGTGAAAATAAATCCAACGGTTCTTATGTGTTTTATTCGTGCTTTATTCATCATATTTTCTAAAAAATCAATTTTAAAAAAAATCCCAATCTCTGTGATACGTAAGGTACATTTCGAATACTCCCATGCATAAATTATCTCACATTGTTTAGAATAAAAAGTGATGCCTTCTCCGTCAATTGAACTCATTTCCTGTTACATTATCTGTCTTCACTTTGATTGAGAGAATGAAGATTGAAAACAATAATGACGTCTATAATTTCATTACATGACGTGCTGACATGAGAGCACGACAAAAAGCATACCATTATTCTTCCGGGTAATAAGATTCACACAAGATTTCGTAATAGAAAACTGTCGTAACCATACAATGCGAGCCAGAGCCGCCTTTAGGTTGAGCCCCTTTTGCTATTTGGATCATAATGTCACTGTTAAGTTTAAGTGAATAATTGGCAAGACATTAATTGTATTTTATTATCAACCGACTTCTCAAGGAGATTCTCAATTGGACGCATATTTTTAATAATATTAATGTATATCTCTGAAATTTGTGATACGATTTTTCTTATTTGCATAACACCCGTAATAAATAAAATAAGTGTAAAAACATTTTGAAATAGTGCCTTCATAGTTATTCCAATTCGCGACCCACATTTCTCTTGCCTAAATGCGTCCCTGTACATAGAAAAGAGAAATGTACCACGATCAATAACAAAATCTGGAGCGTGAGGACTAAGGAGGAAAGTATTTGCAACAAAGCAGGTGAAATTATAGGAAATAAAGGTAAAATTAAACTGCGCGTGAAACTGCGCAACACAAGAGGCGTTGCACAGTCAATTTCTTCATTAATAGTGAACGTTGTTGAGTCGCTAGGATGATAGACTTTGTTATAGTAAATCGATAAAGAACCTCTTGAAGTAATAGCATTTCTATGGGTACCTAAAAACCTGGAGATACATCATCATATCCGCCCTTTCTCTTCTGAACCCAGAGCGACCGGTTGGAACGGTCTGGATCCAGCAACTTCCAGCGATCTTCATTCGTCCGTCTACCTTATGGGTAAAAGTGCTACGCTGCGCTAGCCGGTGCGTGATCACCACTCCAAAACTTTAATGCCCCACCGACTTCAACGTACTAATCCGCTGACCTATGTCACTTTTACAAATTTCTTAATTTCTGGTTGGATCTCGTAATGAAATGCCGCGCATCGCTCTATCTCCATAATCAGTTGTATGACCTTTAGCATTCTTATGAGGTCTATATAGCGACAGATCACATTTCAGTACAATCGGTTCCATAATAAGTTATGCAGCGCTATTTTAAATGATTAATGGTAGCACGCTGCTGGCTTTAGCTGTATCATCCACGGTTCTTTACAATGATTGTCTAGACAAGAGGGTTATTTTCGAGAACTGCGGTTCGTACCTATGGCTTGAATAGTCAGCATACTATCATTAATTATCTAGAACAAACCTGTATGAATAAGTAGGACGCTGAATGTACCCTATGTCATCAGTGATAACACACATGAAATAGACTTTGGTCGTTAAATACTGAGATATATTGGAGTTAACTCTGTTATTTTAAATAATCACACATACAAATCCCATTCCAGCGACACATTGAGATTCTATTACCGTTGTGACAAATTAACTATTCTGTAAAATATTGGGTCTTTACCTATGAAATTGGCGTTTTTTTTCTTCGTTAATCATATGTACCAATTCCTGCGATTTTCAAATCTACATCCAAATTTGTTTTTTATTTGGAAAATGAAACATTATTTCAAGGTTTCACATGAAATATTTTTAATTTCTGGGCTAAATCACATAATATAAAAAAAATTAACAGATCTCTTTTCATGTGCTTCCCATAACCATTTCTTAGATTCGCTGAAACTTTTATAGAGCGGTTACATTTAAAAATTAACGCTGCCTATACTTAACTTAATGTTATCCGATAATACACACAAAGTTTAGATAAATTTGGATTTGCCGTTCCCAAAAAAAATCAAAAATGTTTGTATGGAGAGAACAGTCTTAATGAAATTCTTCATACAAAACTCCAATTTCATAGGTAAGGACCTAATACTTTAGTCTCATCTCTTTATGATTTTGTTATAATTTCAAATAACGATGTACAATCGTTTTCATGCAGGTCAAAAATAAATGCAAATTGCCGGTGCGTGGTTTCCACTCGAGAACTATAATGTCATCAGCTCTTCGAGCTAAGTACCCTGCTCACTCACTTCAACTTCCTAAACCGCTGGACTATGTCAGTGACCTTCGTTCGACCACGGATTTCTTCATTTCTGATTCGATCACGTCGTAAAACACCGAGCCGATGCTCGGATGCTGCATAGAGCGATCCCTCTTCATAGCTCGTTGCGTGATCTAGAAGTTTTTTATGAAGCTCATAGTGAGAGACCACGTTTCAGTGCCATAATTCATCACTGGTAACACTGAGAATATTATTAGTCTAACTGAGAAAAAAATTAAAGATCATGTCAAAACAACATTAGCAAAAAAGGTTATTACAAAATTAATAACTATCTGAATGACAAACTCGCTTGGTGTACTTCGACCACCTCCCAAAAATTATAAAATTGTATTAGTTGTATACATTTTATTTAAAAATAAAAGGACAACAATGATCCTGTAGGTTTCCTGCGCCGCTTCTTTTACCGCAGATGATTTCCCTTTCCGAAGCGGTAGTAGCTTGGACTTTCTGACTGACAGATAAATGCAATAAGCCCTTTCATTTCCAGTAGATTTAAATTGACATTCGACTAATGATATCACGTATCTTACCTTGACATAAATATTTGAGGTATTTTGGACCGATATAATTAAATCAAATCAAATATATTTATTAATTGTTATGGTACATTAAAACATAAAATCTACATAATATTACTTAATTACAACTGTAACACTAGTGCCTGAACTAGGAAAATCTTGTGTTTCAGGCGAAGCTAGGGCTTCTATGGCTTAAAATAATATAATCATATAGATATACGCTAAAAATCTATAAATAAAGTAGATATACAGAATAAATCTATGCTTAAAGATTACTTCAAGACAGTCAATAACTTCATCATATCAGTCAATAATTTCAACATAAGAAGATGTAGTCTCCACCCAATCAGTGAATTCGTTCAAGAATAGATTGGATTTTTTTTAAAAAAAACCTAGTGATGACTTAAATATTGACTGAATAACAACATAATAAACAATGTGAACTCGTCCAACACTGTGACATAGACCTACCAGCAGTAATGCTGCTCGTCTATAATAATATAATAATAATGAATTGTTAATAAGTACACAAAATCAAGTATAATTCAAAGACACTTAAATAACTTTGTTGTTAATATTTTTTATTCAGTAAAGTGAAATTGATCCTGTAACATATCAACAGATGACTAGAAAGTCAAAGACTGACAGTGAACGTATATTATTTCAGGGTTTTATGTCACTTTGTCGTGGTATAGAATCACGCAGACTTTTTGACAATTACTTATCAATGTCGCTTCTGCCCGTATCTGATTGATGTTTTGATGATGCTCACGATCCCTTAGCCTTTTAAGATAGAGACAGGGCTTACCTTCTGACTAGCTTAAACTAGCGAAAAAGCTCTCTTCTGCAGCGTATGCAGTCAAAAAAATCAGAAATTTAACAGACGTTCATACCGCAAGACTGGTTTACTTTAGCTATTTCCACAGCTTGATGTCATATGGCATATTGTTGTGGGGAAACGCTGCTTATATACATATCATTTTTGTTCTGCAGAAGCGTGCTATTCGTGCAATTTATAAATTAGGACCTAGAGTGTCTCTTAGAGATAGGTTTAAGGAAATTAATGTCTTAACAATGACTTCTCAATACATTTATGAGAATTTGTTATACCTATGCAAAAAAAAAATATAACCTTATTCGCTAAAAATAGTGATCGCCACAATGTTAATACAAGGAATAAGAACCAGTTATCCGTTTATGTTAGCCGACTTCATAAAGTTAGTAAATCGTTCAAAGGGCAATGTATTACGCTTTTATAATAAGGTTCCAGTGAACATTCACAATTTGCCTTTAAATAAATTTAAAGCAATCATAAAACAGAAATTATTAGCAAAATGCTATTATAAAATCACTGACTATTTGAATGATAAGCAAGCATGGACATAGCTGTCTTATTATTCATATAATTACGGAATCACAAATTGTAACCCATAATCTGTTTAAAAGAGCAACCCTAGAGTTTCTTGCTCGTTCTTCTCTGGGGAGTCAGCTTTGTGAATGAGCAGTTTTATATGTAATATTAATAGTGACGTTTTCAAGTGATAATTTTATCCTATGAAATAAATTATTTTGATTTGATTTGATTTGACTGGAACCACACTTTATCAGTAGTAATAAAGTAATACACCCATGGGAACAGATAGATTGGTTAATAGTATAGAACATGTATTTTATCCATTTACTTATAAATCTATGTATTATCTTTCCAGAATCACCACTTGAAGAAGTAACTGATGCCTTATACGGCAGAAGCGTTAAATTCCTCGCGACACATGACTTGAAACTCTCACTGCCTGAGATGTTCTTCCAAGGGGCCACGCTGAGAGTATCTCCACGGGCCCTGACGAAAACAGGAGCGCTAGTGCACATAGACCTTGAACCAAAGGAAAACAGTAATGGCGATGGAAGGATATTTATTCACAAAATAAGTAAGTACCTGATATGTGGATAGAGCTAAGATAAACATTAGTAATAGGTCCATGTATTGACGGTACTTGACCATAGCAGATTTAATGGATTAACTTTAAAATGATAAAAGTATAATAGGCGCTTAATCGATACTCGGTTATATTTCTTTAATGAGTCTGGGGCCAAACTAACCTAACCTTAGCCTTGTATAGGAAATAGCAGACTAGTAGTCATAGAAATTAGATCTGTAGGTCTTACTTACTTACTTACTTACTTACTTAGGAAGTAAATTTAAAAAAAAGAAGGTAATTAAATTGTTTGGGGCAATGCTAAAAGTAGACAAGTAGTAGAGGATTCCCAATATGGCCTATTTTTGAACGAGAGTCACCTTGTCAATGTTTTCTTATATCGATCACCCTTAATTAAAGTAATAGAAGGTGAACCTCGTCCGACTACCCGATATACCTTTAAAAAAAACAGTACGCTATCAATACATGTCTTGTATAATTATGGCACCGACAACCCTACGAATGTATATTTAAAAGGGTAACTAGATATTTCCACACAGTTTTCTATTTTGCTTTCAGAAAAGCAGATAAAGAAGAAGCTAATATTTGCAGCAATAGCTATAGTGTTAGTTGTAAAACTAATAGCTTTGAAGCTAGTATTTGTGCTGCCATTAATATTAGGTGTGACTACAGCGAAGAAAATGTTCATAAAGCTGCTCCTCTTCCTGTTCCCGCCTCTAAGTTATCTCTTCAAAATGTGTTCCTGGTATTACCAGAGCTACCACACGACGAAATATCATCACCACCATCATCTGATCACACATCACCATAAGGTAACTTTAATCCAAACGTAACCGGTTACGTGGTTCACTTGATTGGTAGGTACTTTGTTTTATAGATGCATAACGGGTTAGAGTTTGACATCAATGACACCTGATGTTAAGTGAAGATGAGGCTGAAAGTAGAAACGCGCACACCTGGAACCCCCAACTTAGGGGATAGGTTATCTTATCTCTAACAACCGGAACACAATAATGCTGCTATCATTGCTGCTTGGCGACAAACTTAGATAAGGTGGTGGTTCCTGACCAGGCGGATATTTCCAAATGCCCTACCAACCAAACTGAGTACTAAACACGTACCCCGCTGAGAATAGAACCCACGAGCTCCGTTTTGCAAACTTTATGATGTTTACTTGTTTTTTAACCCCCGACAAACGGCGAGTGTTATGGTTTCTATGTATGTGTGTCCAGTCGCCATCCAGAGCGTGGTTCGATTTAAATGCGGTTTTTTTATACTTCCGCGACATCTAAAAAAGCTACTACCTTCTTATCTAATTCAGGGACCAACAACAATGCTAATAGCATAGCCAGGTGAAGGCAATCCTGACTATCTTAACCGAAATACTAGGGGATCTATTTATTTAATTATTCAAATCCAGCAGGTTAACTTCCTGTTTAATTTAAAATGAATTAACTTTTAAATCTTTCCAGCAACCCCACGCGCCCGCATACCACCACCCAGCCCACCCAGCCCACCCAGCCCCTACTGTAGTGGTGCGACCGCACGCTGAAGGACCCCCACACTCTTTTGACCACTACCCTCAAGACTGGGAGCTGTCTGGACCGGGCTTAGGCAATGAGTGAGTCTCCAATCATCAGCTATTACTGCAGGACCAAAACTTCTACTTTATTTCGCCTTTCTTTGGAGTATCTACCATCACGGGCAAGCGGTTTTGATATCACAGATTGAGGATTCCAGCAGTGATATAAAAGATGGATTGGTGATCCTATATTATGAGCCGAAAACCATAGGCTAAATCAAAACTGGTATCGTTCAAAATCAGGTTCGTTTTCAATCATTTGACCGCGAATGCCTAGTTGCTGTCAGCGACCGGTTCAATGATAGCCTTCTTCGAGTGGCCTAGTTGGCAGTGGGACGAATTTTTATTTTCATTATTGTTTTTTTTCGTTCATGTTCAGAATCAACAGAATAAGTAGAGAGAGTTCAAAACACGTCAAAAAATGTGCACGTTTGTTTATTTTCCTCTACTCCGCCCTAATGCGCGGCGCAATAAAGTTGATATATTTTAGTTGTTTTCGGTAACCTACTCCTATATACATTTTGCATGAGCTAGCTAAATAGTTATTGAAACTTCTACTTTACCTGATTCTTGGAAAACTGTATTTGCCAACATATTTTTCTAATAACATTAACATAATCGATGAAATAATGATAAGAAAAATGTGCTTGAGTATTGCTGTTACTCTTATAAGGATGTGTATTCATATCACGTGGGAGATAAACTGGTAACATAATATAGGCAATCAAATATGTATAGTGGAGGATTGGGAGGATCTTCCACGAGGCGGTTGGGATTACCCGGAGGCCGCATTTTAACAGTTATAACTGGCTTCTTGCCTATAATTGATCTCTTGAGAAAACTTCCTTAGTGCGACATAGAATTCGTGGCTTGAAGACCGGCTTAGATAACGCATCCACAGTCTCAATTAAGCTAATAAAGAAATTGGAATTTGAACTTTAACTTCCTCATTTTTCCGCAGGTATGTAGCGTCAGGAGTGTCAGGTATACATCGAAATGCCATAGCGACCTTCAAACCAGATGTAAACGATCTGAACGAAATCAACTCTTGGGGACTTGGAATGCCACCAGGTAAATTGCATATTTTTAACTAGTATCATTAAGACCGAACAGGAGTGGGCCACTTTCACTTTGCCAGGTGCTTTGTTGAGGACCAGTGCTCTACTGCAAACACTGTTGTATAGTGATTAGATAGGCCTGTCAAATGACTAACTTATAACAAGGTACCACTTGTATGTCCACAGAGTAAGAGTAACATATCATTATCCTCAATTATTATCGACTTGAGATCTGGGAGCTCGATGTTCAGCAGTGGACATCATGTGATTGTTATGATGATGATGATAGGGTGAATGGTGTAATAAGGAAAGCTATCGTGATGAGTTGTCCATTGCTAGTAAACTCGATGATATGAACCCTAGCAAAATAGCGCGTAGGATACGTTTACAAAACCAAGGTCGCTTACGAGTAGACTCCTTAGAAGGTAGACTCGGTTAAGAAAGGCCTTAGGCCTCAGGGTGGCAACGCATTGACCTCTGTATTTGAAGTGAAAATTGTTCACCTGAGCCGCTACAGGTGTCATTAGCTATAGTAATCTGCCACCAGGTGGCCTGCTCGTCTTTTATAAAAAAGGTGGCAAGATTCACTGCTCAGTGGACATTATGAGTAAATAATGACCTATTCACATCATTTTGTTGTTGAAACGACAACACGATCACCATAACCTCATCACAGTGTCTGCGTGAAATTATAAGCTACTTATATATCATTGGTAGTTTAAGACAAAACATGTCTTTTACAGGGCAATCTATGAATATTGGGGAATACGCAAGCAGTAGCATAATGCCGAATGTGGTGCATCCATCAGGACAGAAACCGAATATTGGCCACGCTGGAAGGTAATTACTTGCTAATAACAATTTATTTTCCACAATACAAAAATAGGATTTTCATTAAAAATATTATAAACTTGTTAATAATCTAAACCACTGTTTGACAATAGAAAATGCATGAATTTCCCTGCAGGTCCTTGATACCGGTCCAGCCAATGACAAGAAAACCTACAGAATAAACAAGAAAAGGCTGTTAATATTTTGTCTATCTGAGAAGTTCACGTTATTCACGCGATGAACTGATTGCATCAATTCGTAACCATGAAAACTATGTAGGGACAGGTCGACGTACCTTTCTTTGGTGTACAGCCGGTAAATTTCTGAGCTCGTGCGCGAGTAGAACGGAGCCATTACGGATTCCACTTAACTCAAAATACTAAAACATTGGCACTTGTAAAAAATATGAAACATGGACGTGCACACGAATAGGGCAAAAAGAAGGAATTCATAGAAACACGGTAAATTAAGCTTAGACTAAAATCAAATTCCAGGGCTCAGTTGCAGAACTCTTGAAGAATGTGACATAACTATAAAAAGTATGTTAATATCTTTCAGACCAATTGGACCACCGAATCCATACCATCGTTTTAAGAAGACAACACCAAAAGACCCTGCACAAGCCGAGAAAGACGCGTTGGTATGTATAATTAGTTAAAAGTACTAGGCATGAGAAGGGTTTTCGCCCTGACATTACCGAATAGATGGCATGGCACTCACGCATCAAGTCTTTCCAATATCCTATCATCTTGAAAATATTCAAGAGTAGGATGAATAGGTATCTACTGAGATCGCGTGTTTCATTTTCGACCACATCGTCATTTTCTAATAGGTGAGACTGGGATCAAATGCGTATCCAATCGTTCATAAAAAAAAGGCCACTGGCTACTTCCGACCCGGAAGTTCTTTCTTATTAAATAATTTATCTTGACTCCTATACTGGGCATGCTGGGCTCGCACCAATGATAATGCTGCCCATAAATAGCCTATGCTTATAGGAGTCACTCCTTAGTCGCAGCGGGAAGAAACCGGAGTAGTTCTCCTACTTTTCTATTCCGAAACCACACTGAACTTTTTAGTAATACCTATTAACTGCTCACTTTCAGATCCGAGCAGCTACGCTGGCGGCTAGAGCTCCACCCTCTCCGGTTAGGGACGAGATACTGAGAGTCTCTGCAGTGAAGTTAACGGAAGCCAATAGGATCAAGGCTGAAACTGAGCTTGTGAGACAGCAACAGCAAATACTGGCCGCTCAGGATCCGGTTAGTTCACTCAATATCATCATCATATCAGAGCCAGGACATCCACTGCTGAACCTGCAACCTGCAACCGGTTGGGGTTGGCCTAGCCAATAGTTGGCCAACGACATCTTGGGACCTTTATGAGGTTATCCATCTACCCGCGAGGTGGAGTTCAGTCTCCACACAATTTGACTGCCTGATTTAAAAATATGCAACATAGATACTTATGAAGCTGGAAACGGCCGAGGATCTCATGCTTCGAACTAAATATATATATGCACAACAGGTTACCACTTGACCTCAATCACACCTGATATTAAGTGAAGTCGAGGCCGTAAGTGGAACTGGCTATCATATTTAACAACCGGAACACAACAATGCTAATAACATTGCTGTTTGGCGGCAGACTTTGCTAAGAAGTGGTAGTTAGCCAGGCGGACATTCAAAATGCCCTACCGCCAACCAAACCGAGTACTAGACATGTACCTCGCTGGGGATCGAACCCGCTACCTCCGATTTGTAAACCCTATATTTTTACAAACAATTGAGAACTGTCTGATGCTGCTGGATGCCGAAATATACAAGTCTCATAAATAGTTCTTCAAAAATAAAAATAAAAATTGTGCATAAAAAAAAGCTTCGCTAAACGTTTCCTCCATTTACCAGGACACCATAGCAGCGGAGAAGTTCTACGGAGTGCATTTGGACAAGATTGACAAGATCCTGGCTTCTATCGGAGCCACTGATCAGGGCTGCAGAGAGAGAGCTGTGTGCGCCCTCTACAGAGACCCATTCAAACATGCCCCGTATAGCAATTTAGTCTCCAATGAACTTAGCAAGTAAGTAACCGTTGCTTATAAAAACATGTTGATTTTGTGATATAAATATTATCCCATATTGATTTTGATTTTAAAATTTATTTCCAAATAACTACTAGGTATTACTAATATTTTTTTATCCGTTTTACAGAGATTCCAATGAACTACTACCGGCAGCAGAAAGCAAGAAAGCAATACAATATTACGTGTATGTTCAAGCAGCTAGAGACGGCCAAGAGCAAAAAGACTGCGTGACTTTATATCCGAGTTGTAACGTCGATTACAATAAATAACAACAAAATGGCGGTCCTGTCACGTTCCCACGAATCAGAGATTCTGGTCAACTTAATCCAAAAATATCAGAGCGATCACGGATTCATTCTGAAATATTGACACGCATTATTTATTTCTGATGTAAAAGGCTGATATAGTTTTTGTATTTTTATAATTCTGAAAATGTGGTAAGCTATAAACAGTGGCCACGTTTCTATAGCAATTTGTGTAGGGTATCATCTATTGAAATTAACTTTTTTAAAGTGGGTTTGTACTTAATTGGGTTTGGTAGGTGCGTGCTTTGAGCTGTGACCACTAACTCGATTATGATCAAATAAAATTGCGGTCACACACAAAATGTTGACAACTTTGTGGTTATCCGAAGCAATTAAAGCACAATAATATTATGCATAGACGCCATTACTCACAATAATATAGGGTAATATCTAACTTTCAGAAGTGCATTTATTTTCGCATTTTTAAATACAATTATTAATTGTCTACATGTGTTTATTATTTTAAGGTAGAAATGTAAACATTGCTCCTAACATTTAGGTACGTACTAAATACCCATGACACATAAAACAACGGCACAAGCTAGTTTAGGACTATTTATTAATTTTAATACATTGTTGCTGAAAATTAACCATTCCTAATTTTTATCAGAGATATTCAATTCTAAACTCGCCTAAGTCATTTATAAATTTGAACCCAAAAATCTCTGAGGACGAAGCTGGAAAGGGGTCACATTTTAAATTACAGTTTCAATTGAGAATTTATTTACTAAGTGAGCGAATAAATTTGATGAATCAATGAATCATTATTAACTTCTAAATTAATAGTGTTACTGCAAGGCTAGCACAACTTATTTGTAATGGCATAGCAAGCTACTAGACAAAGTTCTGTCCCAATCTTGACATTCTCGTAGCATAACTTGACAGATTGCTTAAATTAGTTCACATGATTGATCCGAGATCACACGGCTGTCTCGTAGCATATCGTTGAATTAGCCATTTCATGATATGTCTCTGCGGATCGGTATGGCGGACATTTCCAATAATACATTATTGGAAACTGCGCGACCTCAGTAGTTTTCAACGCAACCTTTTTCCTCCACTAAAACTCCCCCGGTGGTCCTCAGTGCTTGTCAATTCTTTTTTCTCACTCAAGTCACATAAAATTGAGCTATCCGTGCTGCTGTCATGGAACGTGTCAATTCCACTCATTGTCAGTAGCCCCTACCTATTGTTAACAATTTAACTAATAAGTTGTGGTACCTATTTATTTACAGCTATATCCAAATCCTAGGATTAGCAGCGCTAAATAATGACGTATTTCTCCTAATAATAAAAATGTGTACTTTAATTTTAAAATAAATTAATTGAATCGGATTTACTTTGATTGTATTTTAGCTGTTGCAAATTCGAAATACAGGGCTCATATCTACGTATATACCTCCTGAGAGGTGGCTCAGATATACGCCCTCATGTGTATAGCGACTAATAAGTACTAAATGGATTAGGTACGAGCTTGTGCATACGGCGTAGTTTCTACGCGTAGACGACGTGCGTTAACGCGGTTTAAACGGGATTCAGTCGCAGTCGTAACCTTTGCACATATTCATAAATTCAGTGCTGTGGTCTCACTTTGTATCGATATAGAAACCTGGGGTCTAATCGCTATTTTACAACGGTTTAATCGGTCCATCGGAATGTATTTGGTATAGATTTGGTTTACCTGATGTAAAAAATGGTATCGGTTATTTCCTCGGAACGATTAACTCGCTGATGTTACGAAAGTAAACCGAACGTAAAACGTTTAGAGCTTACCACGAGTATTAAAAATACTAGACAAATTTCCGTTCATATGATTCGTTTTTGGTTATGGTTTAGTTTGGTGTTATCGTTTAAACTTAGCGCGATTGGCCCCCTGGTTTGGTCGGAAACTTCTAAACAGATTCATTTATATCTATTGTTGTACCTAAAATAAACGCACGTTCCTGAAACGCGCGTCGCCTGCGCGTAGAAATTACGCCGTGTGAATAGACTTTTAAGTTCACCTTTAAAACACTGACGTACTTAGTAAAGTACCTAGTGAATCGTAATTGAAATAAAATTGATTGCAAAATGTAGTACGAACAGGTCATTTAATCAAAATGGGTTTTGTTAATTTTGTAAACATTATGTTATGTCTTTACTTTTTTTTTTCGACAAATCACTGGAAGTAAGTCAAATGTAACTTAATTATGTAGGACCTATTTATTAAGTAGATACCATCCAGTCATTAGGACATTAGGCTTATTTATTAAGACAAAATCTATTTTTGTAACTCTATTATCTGTCGGAGGGTGAGATATGCTAATAAAATCTTTACTTCAACAAATCTACTACGAGTATTTACGTTCCTTTTGCTTCTGGAACCTTCGGTTATGGGACCCTAAACTGGGACGATTTATAAAATATTGTAGCTCAAAGCCTCAGCCTCTCAGATATTCATACTTTTTGAAATATTAACCCTCCGCACACAACGTGGATCAGATCTTAATTATTAAAAATATAATTATCTCAAATTTGGAATCATGGACTTTGGAATACTCTTTTCATGTCCTATTTTATATGCAGTCGGGTTTTTTTGGTTTTCAATACTCATATTCTTCGATCATATTGTATAACCGATACACTTGGTTAAAATTTCACGAAAATATAATTTGATATGAGTAATTGGAACGTCAAAGATGGATAAAAAAAACGAGTTTATGTATGCTATATAGAGTATAGTGTCCAATCTTTCTTAATGGTACTTTTATAGGCCTTTAAAAATGAAAAAATGATTGTAGTCGGTTCACATCTGAACATACTCACGTAGGTACATAAACAAAACAGTCGAATAGAGAAGCTCCATTTTTGAGGTCTGTTAAAACTATCTTAGAATTGTGACTATTTCTTAATGGTACATTATTATTATATAAAACAATGTTATTATGCCAACAGTATCAAAGAAAGTTTTTCCACTTATTTGTGAGAATCTCAGTTAACTATTTTCTTTGTTTTAAATTAATTTTAAAACCTATCATAAATATTAAATGTACCTTCCTTAATTAAACAATAAAGTATATGTGATTGATTGATTGATATTAAATATAATGACATTAATCGAAATTTACAACTTTTCCATTCGGTCATTACAGCTGATCTGTCAATTTTCTACATACCCACATATTGTAGGGAGAGTGAAAAATAATCACCTTGTAGGCGGAGGGTTAAGGCGTGTAATTTATACTTCTAAGTATTTATTTATAATTAAACCTTATTTATATTCAATCACGAAACCCTGTGGTTATCAGTTAAGTATTTATTTTGTAATTTATTAATGTTGGGTTTATTGATTAAAATATTTATATTGAGTAACATACATTGCTTATTTTATTTCTTGTTAATGCAATCATTGCTCCTTTTATTTTATTATTGTTTTATCTCCGCTGTTGGGACACAACCTCATCTTAATAGGAAAGGGTATCCACAATACAACACACGGGCCCCGTCGAACTTAAAATAGCGTGTGATCAGTGGCCAGGCTTGTGACCTGACAGTCAGTGATGTCAAGCGGCCTCTGTAGGCTACTAACTTGGCGTAGCGACTGCCTTTAATTGAAAACAACCGGGACCAACTATTTAATGTGCTCTTCGAACCCCGGAAATACATGTATGAGAATTTCTCCAATGATCGATGACCTATCCAAGAACTAACGCAGGCAGACACAGCTTCACTTCTCTAATCAAAAGGAATACAGCCATAGCGTCTTATTGTTTTATATTATGCGTGTAAAAAACCAACGTAATATATGTCTGGAGTTGAGGCTCCGGCACGACAAACAATAGAGGACACCAGCTCGGCTAGCATGACCTGTAGTCTCTACAACGACAGGAAATAGAAGCCTGCTATCACGGTCTGCGACTAGGGGAGACGCAAAGCATCTGTCTCATGTCTTTGCAGAGAGACCATAGAGCATGCCATCACGTTCAAGGTTTATGCGACTAAGGGAGACGCAAAGCATCTGTCTTGTGTCTTTACAGAAAGACTATGGGGCATGCTAGCCTGCAATCACCTTCAAGCTTTATGTGACTAAGGTAGACGCAAAGCATTTGTCTTATGTCTTAGTAGAGAAGCCATAGAGCATACCAGCCTGCTATCACGTTCAAGTTTTATGCGACTAAGGGAGACGCAAAGCATCTGCTTCGTGTCTTTGTAGAGAGACCACAGAAGATATCAGCTTGCTATCACGTTCAATCTTTATGCGACTAAGGGAGACGCAAAGCATCTGCTTCGTGTCTTTGTAGAGAGACCACAGAAGATATCAGCTTGCTATCACGTTCAAGCTTTATGCGACTAATGGAGACGCAAAGCATTTGGTTCGTGTCTTTATAGAGAAGCCATAGAGCATGCTAGCCTTCTAACACGTTCAGGCTTTATGCGACTAAGGGAGACACAAAGCATCTGTCTCGTATATTTATTGAGAGATCATGGGGCATGTTAGCCTGTTATCACGTCCAAACTATTTGCGATTAAGGGAGACGCAAAGCATCCGTATTGTGTATTTACAGAGAGACTATGGAACTTGCTAGCCCTCTGACTCGTGGTTTTCCAGCTTGCTATCACGGAAGCTTTATGAGTATAAGGGAGACGCAAAGTATATTCTCATGTCTTGAGATTGGTATGTGGCCAGGACATTTATGTAATTATAATATGTTAGTTAGTAATACGTTCAAATGGTAAAAATCGACTACATTTCTCTATCTATCTGTGCCTCCGTCCATTCGTCAGTCACAGCTGCTTATTTCATCAACTACTTATGCTATCGACTTCAATTTGGAATAGTATTAAACATAGACCATTAAATAATGCTTGCATTCCAAATTGAAGTCGATAGCATAAGTAGTTGATGAAATAAATGACAAGACCAGCTTCTTCCTTTTGACCGCGTTCAACGTCGCGCAGTCCGAATTGTCGGCCAAGAGAGTCTCACTGACCGACTGGATCCCCTGGCGTTGCGAAGAGACGTCGCGTCCCTCTGCATTCTCTATCGCATATTTCATGGGGAGTGTTCTGAAGAACTGTTCGAGCTAATACCCGCTGCTCAATTTAACCAATACACTTCTCGAAGAAAATTAAATTTCCATCCACATCACCTGGATGAGTGGAAGTCTACCACTGTACGTTTCTCAAGAAACTTCTTACCACGTACGACCACCCTGTGGAACGGACTTCCGGCAGCGGTATTCCCGAACGAGTACGACATTGGAACCTTCAAGAAACGAGCCTACACCTTCCTCAAAGGCCGGCAACGCATCTGTGACCCTTTTGGTGTTGCGGGTGTCCATGGGCGGCGGTGATTGCTTTCCATCAGGTGACCCGCATGCTCGTTTGCCGCCCTCTCATATAAAAAAAAAAGTCATTTATCACAAATAAAAGAATTTAAATAATTTATTTTTTATAATTTTTATATTTTTAATAATTTCCTTGCAAGAAGAGACGAATTGCGTGGATTGGTTGCGAAACTTGCAAGTGGGGTTATTAGGCCCTAGGGTGGCATATCATAACATTAGTCCTGAAACCTACTACACTATTGAAAACGTGATTGTTTAGGTCCAAATTCTAAACAACAACTACTTCTTCTTTCTAAACTGCACCGGTATCGTGAGCCTTCTTTTTTTTTATTTTAATAAACAATAAAGTTGTTACCTATTTGGAATACTTTGGACCTACATAATCACATATTCAATGGGCCGGGACTGATAATTATGACCTTATATAAGAAAAAAACAACACATATATACATAGCCTTTATCCCGACCGGTATAAGAAACATTAATGTTTGGGTGAGAGTTTTAATGCTTTGTGGGAACACAGCTGCTGCGTCAGCGCTCCCGTCTGCCCCGCGCTTGACATGCTACGGCAGTCGTTGTCGCACACTCACGGGCATAGGTCAGTTTTGTATGGATAATTAATTACCCTTTGTAACCCTATGTAATCTGGTGTCTATTTTATACAAAATATAGTCCCGCGGACAAATTAACTATTCGTTTATTTGCAAATCCCGCAATACTGGAGTCAAGGACGATCGCAACCTTACCTTAGGGTTCCGTAGTGCTGAAAATAGACATTCATTAATAAACACATGAACATCTTGAAACAACATCGGTTCATTACAAAATATACAGAAATGCACACGTAAAAGCAAATGGGCCTATCACCGTTAATACGTGCAAATCTATAAATTTTTTTTGTTGGAAAAATTTCCGACACCCTCGGGTACAGGCGAGTAGTAAAGGAATTGGGAACTCTAGCTCACAAAACTGATATGCCCTCAAGACTCGCTTCGCTCGTCACTTCGCTCCGTTTCACTCCGCTCCGTATGAGGCATATCGTTTTGTGATCTAGATTCCCAATTTCTTTATAAAAAATCATTTATTTTCAACTTAAAATTTCATAGTGTTGATATGAAAACGTGTTTACCACAGGTGTATAACCCGTTATGATAAAAATATTAAGAGAAGATTTTAAACTTCCTGAAATCTTATAATTAACAGAATCAATTGAACTCACCGAATAATCAGCAGACGTCCTTATCTAACACACACCCACACACAGTTCACACAACTTGATTTTTCATATTGCATTATGTTTACGTACACAACTCAGAATAGTGACTACTAGCTAAGGCACAACGGATGGCACGAATCAGACTCTGGTATCAGTTTAATATCAACAATTATATTTTTCTTTGAGGATGAAATGCATGATATTCAGAAGGAGTCCTACATTGTCACTTCAAGTACTTAACCGTATTTCCAAGAGGTAAAATCGTATCCCAGTCCAGCCGGGCACTTCACATGTGCTACGGACTCCCATGTCGTGTAATGAAATGCATGATATTCAGAAGGAGTCCAGCATTGTCACTCAAGTACTTAACCGTATTTCCAAGAGGTAAAATCGTATCCCAGTCCAGCCGGGCACTTCACATGTGCTACGGACTCTCATGTCGTGTACTAAACAGTACTACAAGAGATAGAACCGTATCCCAGTCCAGCCAGGCATTTCACAATGTGCTACGAATAACCTCGAGTACTATACAGTAGATACGAGAGATAGAACCATATTCCAGTCCAGCCATTTCACAATGTGCTATAGACTAACTTCGAGCACTATACAAGAGTACAAGAAATAGAACCATATTCCAGTCCTGCTGGACACTTCACAATGTGCTATGGACTAACCTCAAGAAAAAATCAAGTAAAATCGTATCCCAGTCCAGCCGGGCACTACAAGAGATAGATACCGTATCCCAGTCCAGCCAGGCATTTCACAATGTGCTACGAATTAACCTCGAGTACTATACAGTAGATACGAGAGATAGAACCATATCCCAGTCCAGCCAGGCATTTCACAATGTGCTATGGACTAACTTCGAGTACTATACAAGAGTACAAGAAATAGAACCATATTCCAGTCCTGCTGGACACTTCACAATGTGCTATGGACTAACCTCAAGAAGCTGGAATGTATCCCTGACCTTGCAAGGCACTTGACTTCCCTGACACCCAGATCAAATCCCAATTACTCAATATAATATGATGAAATCCACTTTCCCAGAAACTTTTTCGCATCCCGAATCAACTGGTCTTTTTTCTACATTTTAGATGAAATCAGAAATACACTTTTTTTGAAAATCCGTTTCAAAAAGTAACCACGTGTAACAACTCACATACCCAGTACTGGATAACAAATGAATGCATTAAAGATACTAGTGATGGGTATAATTGTTATTAGTTTAATAGGTAGTTACGTTATCAAATCACAGTGACACATGTCTAAGCGTATTTTTATCAAGTACCTATTTAAAAGGTCACATTTAATGGTAGCAGATAATATATCGGTAAGCATAGAAATTTAGACAAAAAGACCCCTTTGATTTAGATATAATTTATGCCCCATAAATTTGTTCAGAGTGACTACTAACATCTACTTAGATCGAATGAACTTTTTTAATATCATGACAAACAAGCAGCTAACAGTAAGTATCGCTACAATATATTTATAATTCTTAACACCACAATAATATTCCTATAGCCCAGAGAAAATACGGTTTGACCTCGGAAAAACAAATAACCGCGATTTTCTTGAAACATTTAATAAAGTGTTGTAAATGTAGTAACAAATAAGCTAAAGTTGAAAAAATGTGTTTATAATAATTTTTTATTTTAATATTAAAATAAGTTAAAACAAATGCATAAGTAATTGATGGGTGTTTATTTCTTTAAAATTTTTTCGGCTAAAATACATGCATGTCTAACTATAACATGCTTAGTTTTTTATCCATCAATAAGTTAATTGTGTTTAACAAAAGCCTACCTAATGAAATATCAGTTAGTATTTATTGTTATTAAGATATAAATTAAAAATAGGGTTTTCTAAAAAAAATCTAGACTAAGCGCTCGTTTTTTTTTTAGGCTTAATTATTCAAAATTACATCTTTAATATACCTCTATAAGATAGCAATTATATAAGTCGGTTCTGTATTATGTTTAGCTAAGCTAATTTTTTACCGTATTTTCCCTGGGCTACTATACAGGTTTGTTGTGTAAAGTGATTATCTTATTTTCATAAACAATATTTCTTCATAAACAGCAAATGATATTCTGCAACATGTTAAAAATAAGCGTAATATTATATTATTACAACACATCACTATTAGGTACAAGCGCTGGGAACTGTAAAGATTCCCTTGTCAGCAGCTCCGATGACGGCGACAGCGAGTCGCCGCATGATAGGTGATATTACATGACAATTACAGTGTCAACAATTTTATCAAACACCTCTGTGACTTAGTAGTCCGCTAACGCTACCTATTAGATTGTTTGTGATGCAGGTTCGATTTCTCCTACTGAAATATACTATAACAAAGTACATTTATGTACAAGTTGTTGTTTATTTGATGAACATTTAATTCTGTTTAAACAATCTCATACTTCTCAAATAGTCACTGGATCATCTTTTGTATGCAACTCGATATTGTACAATGTAATCTTGTATCATGATAGGTATGTACTTACTGATTTAAATACAAAAATATACATTTGAAACGTGTACCTTACTTTTATAAAATATGGTTTCTGAGCCATCATCAGTTTACCCGTCCTGGATCTATACGACGTCAGAGACCGACAAAACTACAATGCTTAAAACACCAAACTATTCTATTCTAAAAAATATACAAAAGATACCTTTAAATTTTAAAAAAATCTAGGTTTTCTAATTACCTATTTTACTTGATTATTCTAGCAAGTAGTACGTACTTACTGAACTCATATTAAAATTTAAGAAATAAAGGTACTATAAAAGAATTCAATTTTATTAGCATTATTAAACATCTCGCAAATACCAGTTCTCGAAAAACTGCATTTATATCGGTTCATTCTTTCTGAGGCGGTGACAAACAGATAAGCTCAAACTTATAATACCTCTTTTTGTTACGTTGGGCTTAAAAGTGATGAGTAAACATATATACTTTTGCACATTTAATGATACCGCTTTATGTGAATTGGATACGTCTTGTAATTTGATAGAATTGTTTTTCAATGTTTACCTGTGTATGAGTAAATGTGTAATAGTGTGCCTATGTAAGTACGTATTTTACATTTTAATAAAACTGTGGGAATTACCTATCAATCCAATTATTCGCTCCAGGTGCTGCAGTGTAGTGTGTGCTCCGTGAAAATTCTTTTTCAAGGCCTTAAATTCGGTTCAAGTGCCGCAGTCTTCTGTGAAAATTCGGTTTAAGTGCGTCGAAATAATGTTCGTGAGTTTGGTTTATTTTTTATATACCCCGAAACATACATATATACAAATTTCACAATCTTTGTCCGAAACATAAACATCTGGGCGTTTCAAAACAATAAGTGTTTAATGTTTCAAAAACCTCACCGTTAGAACATAATAATTTATGTATTTTTTCGGTGTTGTCTTTTAGTGGCCCATTACAACACGGTTTAGTCAGAATTATTTGTGACATGTGACAGAAACCGTAACTCCTATCAATTAATTTATACTCAAATTCAAAACCATATTATTTTCTAAAACCTAGGTTATTTAGAATTTTTGTCCAAAAAGCGATATTTTTAAAAGCATAAAATGTTAATTTTAATTCATATTTGGTAATATCCTTAGGTCTGAAACCGAGTACAGGAAACGCAAGGCCGCCGCGGTCGCCCCGGTATTAAGTGAATCGGAAGTTGATTCCGCAGAGGAGAGCAGCGTCGAGGTCCCTGAACCAAAGCCGAGGTAATTAGTTTTTTTCCAAACTTATTTTTGAATTGTCAAGTGAGTGAAACCATGTATGAGACACATCAACAGCCTTAAGTCCTCCTTCTCTGGTCTCCTTTGTCTAAGATTTTATAACTTACGAGGCGGTTCCGATTAGTGATATTTTTATTCGACAGTCAAGGGCAATCTACGCCAGACGTTAGCGACTACACCACATATTTTAATTTTACCAAAAAATTTATACTATTCTTTTGTATTTTTCAGTCCACCGAAAAAGACGAGAAAACCCACCAAGGCCCAGTCTCAATCATCGAAAAAGGCGCCTGCTAAAAAAAGAGAAATTGGGTATGTACATATTATCGCCGAGAATATTTCTGAATACATTGATCATTGCTTAGTATTTATTCGTGGTGTATCGTACCGTAATTCGCACGCAAGGTCCCGGTTCAATTCCTGCATCGAGACAATTCCTAAATAAAACTTTTATAAATATTCCGAGTAATGCAAAATGGGGATTCTGGGTAATTAGTTGTGTGTTCGAATACCATGATGTGATGAACACTTTTGTCACTTATAACTGATTGAGTAAATCAAAAAAACTGTTTGTATGGATGAATTGTTATTTAAACACAGCTATTTAGATAATTGTTGGGAGTCCAAATTTGTTTTTTATTATGAAATGTAGTAAAAAAATATTGGTTCAGCCTGTTCAAGCCTTTATTACAGATTATAGATTAATTTTGAGTTTGATTATGCTTAATTTGTTTATTTATTTTTTACAGTAAAACCTCCGAGAAAGCATCTGTGGCCGAGGAACTCTTCGGCGCAGCGGAGGAGGAGGTGACGCCGAAAACTGACCCATTGTGGTCCTCTTTAGCGCGGCAGGTTGCGGGCGGAGTGCTTCGGCAGCACGATCAACTCGAGGGTGACTTTTTCTTTGACGTTAGGGTGTACAACACTGTTGATATCATAAGCGTTCCCTCCAGAGAGCGCTTCGACAAAACCAGCGCTCATTTGAGACTGCAAGTGACCACCGAGGATCCTCTGTGGACACTGGTGAAAGAGGTTTTTAAAGAAGGGAAAAAGAAATTTAAAAAAGAGGCCATCTTCTACAGCAATGCTAATTCAAAAAAATAAGTTTATATAGACTGTAGAAAACAGTCTCTTATTTCAATTTCATTTCCCTATATTTTTCCATTTAAATATAATAGGGTATTATATTATAAATAAGTTTATATAAGACTGTAGAAAACAGTCTCTTTTATTAATTTCATTTTATAGATAACCAATCCTTTTTCATTTTCGAGTGTTAGATACAACACCGCGATAATATTATTATAAGCGTATCGAAAGAACGTAATTAGCGCTCATTTTTTTTTTTAATACTTCAAGTGGTCAGTGAGGATCCTCTGTGGGCACTAGATGGAAGGGATAAAAATTAAAAAATAATTATAATACATATTTTGGACACTTACAATAATAGGTTCTTAGAATTATTACTGTAGAAGACAACATGTTTTAATTTTTATTTCCATAGTAAATAATTTCATAAATAGACTAACTTAAAGTAGGTGGCTACTGAGAGTGCCGCTGGTATTCTATAAGGATAAAAGTAAGCTTCAATATTTGAATCAAATGTTTTATAGTATTTCTTCTTAAAATTAGTATGTTTTAGTAAAACATACCGATTTCTTTATTTTTGAAGTAAATAATAGTGTTTTATTGAAAATTTTACAATGAATAAAACTATATTTTGTTCAGAATGCCAAAAAAGTGTTCGAAGTAAAGCTTTCTCCGGGCATTTACGTAGTATTATCCATAAAAATAATGTTGCAATCTCTTTTGATACTGGAATAGAAAAAATATGTTCCGCATTTAGAAGTCGTATAGCTTCTTATCGCATAAGTAATGTGCGCGGTCAAGGTTCCGAGAATGGTGAAATAGCAATCACCTCACCTGTGTACTACCTGCAATGCATAGCGTCGCGACTGCAAACTCTGCTCGTTGCAGCTTTATCTAATCACATAAGCGTGAAAGTTAATTTTGAGCTCTTTATCAAAGTTATGTTACCTAAAAATGATACAATGGAAATTAAGTCCTTTGCTACAGAAAATATAGCATTACATAAAAATTACAGTTTCAGCGATTTATTACAGACAATAAGTAATATAATTAGCAAAAAAGTCGATGAATTTCAAGAGCAAGGTAGCGGGTGGTCGCTGTTAGATATTTTGTATCTTGAAGCTAACATTAATAAGTACTCACCTCTGAGGGGGGGCAGTTTTATAGAGTTACCGAAACATATCAAAGCTAAACGAGCGTGTTTAAACATAAGAAATGATGATGATTTTTGCTTCGCGTGGACTGTAATGGCAGCTTTATATCCAACGAAAAAGAATGCAAGTCGGGTATCTTCTTATCCTCATTTTAGTAGTGTATTAAATTTAAAAGATATGTCATTTCCGATATCACTCAGTGATATTAAAATTTTCGAAAAAAATAATGAAAATATTAGTGTGAATATATATGGGTTGGAAAAAGGTAGCGTTACAGGACCATTGTACAGGACAAACATGCGTAAAAAATGTCATATTAATATGCTGTTACTTCACCACAATTCCAAATCTCACTATTGTCTCATAAAAAAAATTTCTACTTTGGTTAGACGTCAAATAACAAAGCATCACGGAAAAATATATTTTTGTGATGATTGTTTGTTATTTTTCAAAAGTAATCCTGAATATGAGAGTCATGGCTGTGGTAAGGTTGCTACAGTTTTACCGGAACAGGGTACTTGTATGCAATTCAAAAATTATCAATGTATGCAGAATATCCCGTTCGTCATTTATGCTGACTTTGAAACATTTCTACAACCATGCAGTGAAAGTAATGGTACGCGTACTATAAACGTACAAAAACATATTCCTTCTGCATTTTCATATTATATTGTTTGTAATTACGATAGCAGTTTTAATCGCCTGAGATCTTATCGTGGAATTGATTGCAGTAAACGATTTATTGAATATTTGCAAAAGGACGCAATAAAAATTCATAGCAAAATAAAGTCATCTTCCGAGAACCCAGTTCCTATTTCTTTAAAGATAGATGACACTCTTGATTTTGAGCGCGCAGAATATTGTTACTTATGTAATAATTTATTGTTAGATGACAAAGTCAAAGAACATTGTCACTTCACTGGACAGTACAGAGGAGCAGTTCATTCATACTGTAACCTTAAATTACAGACACCAAAATTTATTCCAGTATTTTTTCACAATTTATCAGGTTATGATTGTCATTTATTTATACGTGAACTCAGTTTATTTTCGGGGTCAATAAAAGTTATACCGAAAACTAAAGAGAACTACATCTCTTTTACCAAATATTTCCCAACTTCGGAATCCGAAGATAATTTTGTTGCAGTCCGTTTTGTAGACTCATTCAAATTTTTAGGCACCAGTATTGAACAATTAGCTAGGAATCTTGAAAATAATGATTTTATACATTTACGAAATATTTGTCATAATGAGGAACAATTTAATTTGTTGCGTCGCAAGGGTATTTACCCTTACGAATATATGTCATCTTGGGACAAATATGATGAAACAAATTTGCCTGCAATAACCGAATTTTATAGTAGTCTCACTGATAGTTCTATAAACCAGTCTGATTACGAACATGCTCATGAAGTGTGGCATACTTTCAAAATAAAAAATCTTGGAGAATATACGGACCTGTACGTTAAAAGTGACGCGTTATTATTATGTGATATCTTTGAGAGTTTCAGACGAAGTTGTAAGAATAATTACGGTCTAGATCCAGCTTTTTATTTGACAGCTCCGAGCCTTAGTTTTGATGCAATGCTTTTAAAAACTAAGATCAAATTGGAACTCATTACTGATTTAGAAATGATACGTATGATACAAAAAGGAATTCGAGGGGGTATAAGTTTGTGTTGTAAAAGATATGCTAAGTCCAATAACAAATATCAAGAAGATTTTGATCTCTCTAAAGAAAGTACTTATTTAATGTACGTTGATTGTAATAATCTTTACGGTTTTGCTATGTGTGATTATTTACCGTATTCAGGTTTTAGACTACTCAATGAGGAGGAATGTCGTAATATTGATGTAACAAAGATATCTAATAACAGCAGCGACGGTTATATTCTAGAAGTTGATCTTGAATATCCTGAGAACTTACATGATTTACACAATGACCTACCATTTTGCGTAGAAAATTTTGTGCCGCCTGGATCAAAATGTAAAAAACTCATACCAAATTTATATGACAAATATAATTATGTTATACATTACGTTCATTTGAAAACATGCTTAAATTTTGGTTTACGCTTAAAAAAAATTCATAAAGCCATAACTTTCAAACAAGCTCCGTATTTGAAACAATACATTGACTTGAATACGAGGTTACGACAGAATTCGAATTCCTTGTTTGAACAAGATTTATTCAAACTTTTAAATAACAGTATCTTTGGTAAAACCTTAGAAGATACTGAACGTAGAGTGGACGTAAAACTTATCAATCGATGGAATGATGATCGTAATAAAACCAACAAATATTATTCTGCAGAACAACTTATTTCGCGACCCAACTTTCATAGTGTATCAGTATTTTGTGAAAATTTGGTAGCAATACAATTGAAACGGGAAAAGATAGTATTAGACAAACCTATTTATATAGGCTTTTCGGTGTTAGAACTATCGAAAAGTCATATGTATAACTTCCATTATTCGGTTATGAAACAATTTTATAAAGAAAAACTATCTCTTTGTTACACCGATACTGACAGTCTATTGTACTCTATTCATACTGATGACTTCTATTCTGATTTGAAATCAAATTTTCTTAGATACTTTGACACTAGTAACTATTCTAATAACAATCGCTTTGGTATTCTTCAAGACAATAAAAAAGTACCTGGTTTATTTAAAGATGAGTTGGGTGGAAATATATTATTGGAATTTGTAGGCTTGCGATCTAAGTTATACAGTATCAGAACAAGTAAAAAAGTAGTTAAAAAAGCTAAGGGAGTTAAAAAGCCTGTAATAAATCAATTGAAATTTAGAGATTACGTTAATGTTTTAAGAACTGGTAAAGAGCTCAGAGGAACAAATGTTCATTTTAAATCAATTAAACACCAAATTTTTACTAGAGAACAAAATAAAGTAGCATTATCTGGAAGAGACGACAAACGTTTCATCTGTAACGATAAAATTTCAACCTTGTCCTGGGGGCATTATTCTATATCAATTTAATTATTGAAATATAATATTATTATCGTAGCTCACCCGGCGGTCATACGGTCTCTGCCTGACTCTGAGAGCACAATATTGGTAGAGAGGGGAAGTAAGGAGGAGTATGTACAGAGCAGGTTGAGGATAGGAATAGTGCCTGCTATTAAATATTCTTAACAATATCTCATAAAATATCTATAATAATAATACTATTATTTACTTCTCAGTTATTATGTTAAATTAGTAAGTAATTTGAGTATGAATTTTATGTAGAATTCATAAGTTTTAACAAAGAATGTTAAATAATTTAAGTAAATTGTAAGTAAACGAAATTATAGGTTTGCGCAATAAATATGAGGAAATGAGTTTCGTATTTTATTTCAATTGCCTTAAATCCCAACACTTTGATAAATTACATAGCTATACAAATATAAAATAATCATATTCAAGTTTATTAATACGTCACAGGTATAATCAATAGTATTAAATTATAAATCTGTGACACGTAGTAAAATCATGTTTTAACAAGTTTCAAATAGTTACACACGTGTAGCTAGTTATGCAATCAGTGTCAGTTCAAATTACAATGTAGGTATAGGCGCAATTTTCTGACATCATTATCACAGTACAATTGCAACGAAATAGACGTGCTTCATATTAGAAAAGTAAATTATTGTATTTTATTATTATCATGTACGCGTTCTGTGAAGGACCTGTGGATGACATGGAAAACCTTGCACATGGTCAGGACATGCTGGCAAACTTCGAAGAAGATTATCCCGAACTCGCAAACCGACCTCTTCCCGATACCAATAAGAAAATGAAGAATAACAAATTGAAGCAAGTTACACCTAATAAAACATTGACGAGAAAGATCACTAAAATTGATCTATCTTACATGAAAACAAAATCAGAAAAACGTGGGTGTAGACTTATAAAGATAAAAGTGTTTGACATAAATAACGAATCTTCACAAATAATTGATGGTGACAACGATACCGCAGTGATCAGTGCACAGTACGTCGTAGTGGACTCATATGATGAGATCATGGATCAGACTCACAGCTTGTTGAACAAAATATCAAAAAAAATAAGTGGAAATGAACTTTAAGTGTAAAAATAAATATGAGGTGAATGAACTTTAAGTGTAAAGTAATTTGTATATAATCCATTTTAATATAATTTGAATATGTGTGTATAATAATAGATAAATAATGAGGATTTTTTGTATTTTGTGAGAAAAACTAAAATAAAACATCCAATATAAAATTAACAAGCATTTTTATTTATTATTTCCTAAGTTTAAACCTTATAATTATTACAAAACCATTTTTTTAAACAAATTACATTTTTTAAAGCACAATATCTTTTATGAGAAAAACAATTAAAACTAGTTTTATCCTTAATAAAAGTGCTATACAAGGATTCTAAATTTGGACACCCTTTTTCTGCTAAATCCAATACGTTGCAATTAGAATTCAAGTCCTTTATCCACTTAACCTTTTCATGACCCTTAACAAATATTTTTTTATTTTCTAAAATATATTTAATGCTTCTTTTAAAGTCATTGTGACCAATCAAACCTTCATTCCAATAGATACCTCGATTGTTTTCTATCCATATGACTTGCTTTCTTTCATGCATTTTTAAATAATGAAAAGGGTATGGTGGTTTAACAAGATAAGTTTGAGTGTATTCTGCAGTAGCTATAGCTAATTCTTTAACAACTAAATTATTGTTACGATCCTTGAAACCCTGCACATCTACAATAATAGTGTTTGTATCCATACCTCACGATATTTTCTTCACTAGATTACTTAAAGGTTTGTATTCATAAATACAATCATTCAAAATTAAACAATAAGCTACCGTTTCGCTGGGAAAAGGTATATCACATTCAATTTCAAGCCGAACATCAATTGGTCCACCTGCTTTTAAATTGTCAACTTGACGAGAACAATCAATTACATATAATGGGCCTTTCGCTTTATAATCTTTGAAATTCAACAACGGATCCGACCTGCGTCCGTAATAAGACTGTTGAAATTTTGTATATTGTTCATATAATAAAGCATAATTATTATTATCAAAGTCTACATTTAAGTTCTCATATGGAAAATAAGTAGAATTCAGAAACACCTTAACATTACGTAAATTACAGTGATCAAACTGTGACATATCTTTTCCAGCTTGATTTTTGCGAGCGGTTTGTAAGCCTAGTATAACATATCTTGGTTTTTCTATTTGAGAAGTTGTCTTTATAGCCCATGAATGTTTCATTGTTGATGGAAGTAAGGGATATTCATAAAGATCCCAATTTCTAAATATTAGATTTAACGATCGGTCTTTATCTAAGTAACGTAAAAGATTAATTTTTTCACGATCCGACACTTTAACATGTGGCATGCGCCAAACTATCTTATTAATTTCAATATTTTCCAAAAACTCTCCCGTATTCAGTAGTAACGAGTTTAAATTTGTATTATTTCGTAAGAAAACTAATTCATGTTTGCAATTGATAATAATTTTATTATAATCCTCTGCAAAACCTAAGATCTTATTTAATGGTATAGACACTGAGAAGTTTCCTCTATTGGATTTTGTTCCATCGATATCCCAACCCCAACATTTAGATACTCTTGCTTCACTTTCAGTTAATGATAGAAATGATTTCATTGTAGTTGTTATACCAGCATTTTTCACTCTATCTATTTCTATCCCATTCAATTCATAACGAATGTCTTGGAAAAGAAAAAGTATTGGGTTGTTAGTAAATTGGAATGAGCTAACATTCTGCTTAGTTTCTCTATTTTGTACTTTTACTTCACCTTCTATATACATATAATGTACTAGCAGAAGGTAACACATACAGGTCTTGTTGATTGATAGGTATACGTATCTCATCATTTTGCTTGAAACTTGTAACGTAGGGCTTGTACGAATGATATTCATAACTCTCGATAGCGTTGTCGTAGACAAGTGGCGTTGTCACATCGAGGATACTCATTTTAGTAACCCAATTAACTTAAGGAAATCTCTATTTTTCTTTGTAAGTTTTTTCTTATTTCGTTTTTTTCCCGGTACAGTCTGCTTTGATTTATCGGTTAGACGAGGTGCTGTTTTCTCGCCAACACAGTTTATACTGATATCAGGAGCAGATGTAGGTATGCTTTTATTGAAAACAATCATTTTCTTTTAAAGTGCAAATATAGTTGTACTTCTTCGTTTCGAATATTAACCAAATTGTTATTCAGGTCTAAAATTCGGATATTGATGCAATTAATACTTTTTTGATTAATAGGAAAATAAATAATGTTTTTAGGAATCTCTATTATCCTATAACCTGGTGGAACGTTTGGTGCGAACTCGTGTATGATATGACTCGGCTGCCCATTCACAAACGATCCCCCAACTATATCACATTCTATCCTGAGGACGGCTGTTGAAAGAATGCTCACTGGGTAACGAGATTCATGTAATATATTGGCTGCAAGAATTTCTTTTCCAAAACCTAACGTTCTACCTATTGATCTATTTGTCTCAAAATGTATATCTTTTGAACAAAATACAGAAGTTCTTAAGGTATTATTATTACATGTTAAATGAAATTCACAATCTTTAATATGTTCTTTCAAGTAATCACCAATATCGTGAAGCTCATAAGAGCCTTCTGGTATATTTATTATTTCATTTTCACTGTAATGAAATTTGTTATTTTTGTTATCAATATTTGGTATGGAATTGAAAGTAGAGAAATATAACAGACCACATTCATATTCGCTTTCCAATTCCAAAGCAGGTGTATAGTTTGTTTGTAGATGTGACGAAGTAGCCGATACAGATAGTGTGAAAGCCATGATGTTACTGATCCTCTCACTAATAAATCACATCAATTTAAACTATAACGCCAAAAGTTCTCCAAATATTTTAAACATAAATGTCCACATTTTATTGAATTAAAATTCTGATATCTCTTATAATTATAGTAAATGTCACAATTTCCAAAATATTTTATCAACTCAAATGGTGGTTTGAGATCTCCAAAGCTGTCAAAATATTCGCAATATTCATTTACTTTTACATAGGCTACCCAATGAGTTCCCTCATTCTTAGAAGAATCTAAGTTAACGATAGCGCACTCAATTTTTTTCGGTCTTTTTGGTAATTCATCTCTCATAAAAACTCCTCTAAAATGAGGAATTACTTTATGAGCATACGTTTGTATATCTATGTTACTAAGTGCACGGTTGGGTAGCCTTCTTTTTAGTTTTTTGTAGACGGTATAAATAATCCACTTCCTTTTTTGTATGGTCTTAGATATAAACCTTTTCCTAAAGCGATGGATTCCATCATTTTATTATGACGTTGAGATTCATTTAAATTTTCTTTAGCAGATTTATAGTCATTTACTGCTTTAGCAATGCCAGCCGCGCCACCAGCCAAAGTTCCTAAAGCCGATAATCCCGCAAATATAGGGATCAAAGGTAATATACCTCCAGTTTTTGGTACAGGAATTACACGAGGCAAACGAATTTTACATTTTTTAGGCAGCAGTTTTTTAGCTACTGAGTATGCGTAGTTTATAGCTGCTTTAGTATCTTTTGGTCTTTGTTTTTTCAATTTAGAGCGTATTTTAGTAACAATTTTTTTAAATTTTTTACAACCAGCACCTACTTTCAATTTTGATTTCATTACTTTATTAACAAGCCATGATGCTAACTTTTCCCCTCTAGTTGAATCGTTTGATTTCAATCGTTTTTTTGCCATATTTAATAATTGTAAGTCTGCTGTATGTCGATCTGTTAAATTAGAGTATTTGGAATATGCTATATCGTGCTGCATGCAAGCATCGTCCAATTTATTAATTCCTTTGTCACCTCTTAATAAACGTTGTTTTAATCTTGTCCCGGGACCACAGTAGTTGTAACCAGGTAAATGTAATTCGAATGGTAAATTATTTATAATATTATTAACAAGTCCGCTTCCCTGCATTACTAAGGAAATTGTGAATCGAAATAATATTGTTCGTTATTATATATTGGTAGGATTTTTCACAACAGTATTTTTATCTATCCAACTATTTTCATTTGTACTTAACCCAAGCCATTTTACGAAAAGTTTATTTCCCTTTCTCTTTAAAACCTTTTCTATTAAATATACATTAGGACACTTTGTCTTTTGGAGTTCCTCTTTGTAAAATGATCCTAGTATTGTTTGTTTTCTTTGATCTTCAATAGTGTATGTTGTAGGAGTAGTATCATTAATTTTTTTAATTATAAATAATTCTGTAGACCAATTAGGTGTATAACCTTTTTGAAAATCAGCTTTATATTTACTAATTCTTACAACATCTCCAACTTTGAATATATTTTTATTTTTTATTATTGTTTTGTTTTGGAATATGTTAATATTTTTCTTGATTAATGCTTCGTTATTATAGCTAACATCTTTAGGTTTACATTTTATTACTCTATGCATAGTATTATTGTAAGTGTATACGATATCATTCAAAGGTTTACCGACCCACTTGTAGTTACCTGCTAGACTAAAATATTTATATAACTTATTTTTTAACGTTCTAATCAATCTTTCAACAATCGATGCTTTCTTCGCTGAATATGTAGAGTAGTGGTTAATTCCATATATTTTCATTAAGTCCTTAAATTCTGAATTATAAAATTCTGTACCCAGATCAGTTTGCAAATTTGCTGGTATATTCCCTCTTTTTAAAATATTTTCAAATGCAATCTTTATTTCACATTTTGTTTTAGTTTTAACAGGTACGGCCCAAGCAAACTTAGAAAAGGCATCAATTATAACTAATATATATTTGTATCCTTTGTTACATGTACCGAATCGTTGTAGATCAATCAAATCAGCCTGCCATAATTCAGAGATACCTCTTAAAATGACACAACGGCGTTCAAAGTTTTTTCGTGCACCTTTATGAATCTCGTTCACCACTTGTTGCTTGCTCATTATTACGTTGCCTTAATAAAAGTTGATCATAAATATTTGCTAAGTAATCTTTTATGTATTCTACTAAGTGTAGTTTAATATTATTTATTTGTAAGTCTATTTCTTCTTTCTTATAAAACATCTTACTCAAATTCACCAATAACTTACTTTCGACATTATTTAATTTAGCGCCCAGTTCTTCTTTACTATAATAGCTTTCATTTTGTTCATCTACATATGCCTTATTTACAGCATCGTCTGCATGTAGAGGCCACTTAACTCCTTTGAGTGTTTCTAGGTGCAAGTCAAACTCTCCAGTGGATGATCTAACTAATGCTCTGTTTGATATATTTACTACATCATCCAATCGCATGCGTTTATGAACATGATGTCCAAATTTATCGATATTCATATCTACTAGTACCTACTTCATTACTCAACAATAGAAATAGAAATGATCACAAGAAATAAGAAACTTGCTTTTTATTATCTATTTATTTAATATACCATTTTCACGTAACTCCTCTATTATAGCTATAATTTCATTATTCAATCCAGTATTTCCGGCTTCATTTGAAGCAAGTAATAATTTTAACCTTTCAACTAATTCATTTGGATCATCCCAATATAGATAATCCACGTTTTTCTTCAATTTCTTCATGGTTGGTATTTTGTAACTAATTTTATTTGATTTATCTTTCATCCCTGCTCCTTCAGAAACAGTTTCCGAAGTTGGATAGTTTTTTATCAACCTTAGAAATAGAGGTCTTATAATATGTAGATACTTTTGACCTTTATTACTTTTGATTGGTTTATTAGGATCAAAATCTCGACGATGTGCATTTGTATCCAAAAGCATCGTCTTATAATCTCGCTTGTCATTTTCTGTTATTATATTCGGTAATTTTTTAAACAATAATTCAACTAGCCCTGGCGTTTTTCTGTATGGTTTTAACCCTATAGTGATTTTGTTTTCAGTGACGGAGACTCGTGAATTTCCTAAATAAAATTTGCCTTTGTCTTTTCTTACTCCAAACGGTACATTAGATAATTCTGATGACATAGACCAAACACTCTCATCAGGTGTTCTAAAATCGCTAACACCATCATAAGTATCGTCAAAGTGATCCTCTTTATGTATACTCGGAGTTATGTTGTTAGCATCCATGCTTACTTCAGCATTTTCTTCACTACTTTCTTCACTGCTTTCTAAACTACTTATACGATCCGAATTGGATTGAGAATCATCATATTTTTTCGGTTTTTTAATTGATCCATATTTTAGAGGCGTTATTCGGCGTCTCATTGGAGAAATTTTAACATTTTCAACAGGTACTGGTTTACTTGCTAATTGGTTCAACGGACCTGTTATAGGTTTCAATATATCATCTAATGTCTTATCAGCATTAGTTTTCAAATCTCGCATCATTTTAATCTTCCGTTTTACCGATTGAACTGATTTTAAAATTTGCCTTTTCAATTGTTGTTCTTGCTCCATTATTAAGCAGGAGTTGAAGTTAACTTGTTGGAGACAGAAACAATAGTGATTGTTCGCACTGTATTTGAGATATTTAAGTATCTATTAATATGAATGTATCAAATCCTTTTCTATAGCACCCTTTATTTTTCTCACAATCCTTGTTAATCACTAAGTAATTGAAAGGGTGATTCCATATTTTAGAACACATATCCCGAAACTGATACCAACTCATATCTGTCCCAATATGCTCATCATATACATGCCGTAAATTAATATCATCTTGTTTAAAAAGCACAATTAGATTTGCATTATCCCTGATCAACTGTTTGGGAATTTTGGTATATGTTTGATTTATGTAAAAAGAGTCAATGTTTTTATGTCTACCCATAGCAAAATAGTTACGAATTGTATTCTGATTTTCACATGCAACGTCATCAAAAATTATGACCGACTCAGGCTTTGCTTTATGATGACTTATAACTTGATCGTTGTCATGATATTTCGTAAAATTTATTTGAGGCACTTCTTGAAAAACTTTTTCTAAGAAAACATATTTTGGTTGAAAAAGTGTTTTAGAATATAGGTACACATTTTTATAGCATAACCCATTCTCATGTAACAGAAGACCTACAATTAAATTTGTTTTTCCACAGTTGGATGGTCCTGTAACAATGCAGCGGATTGTATTCGGTAAAAGTTTTCCATGACGATAATGAACGTTACTTTTGATTTCTGAATAAATCTTATCTAAAGGCAGTGAATCACGCTGTTTAACAAACTTCATTCTGGACAGGTAGGTAACTATTTTTACAACGTGCACCTAATAAAGTGTAATATTGAATGAACAGAATTTAAAATCGGAAATATTTATATATTTACATTTCCACGTGTGTTTTTGGTAATACAAGTAACAATCTGTTAAGATTTCAATGAGGTGAAATACATTATCATAGTTTTTTATTTTGCTACTTGTTTAGGGATTCCAACAGGAACACCTTTAGTCAACGGCTGCAATTATTAAATTAAAAAGAAAAATATTTTCTGAAGGAATTGGGAATATAGCTCACAAAACGATATGCGTTCAACGGAGCGGAGTGAAACGGAGCGAAGTGACGAGCGAAGCGAGTCTTGAAGGCATGTCGTTTTTTGTGAGCTAGAGTTCCCAATTCCTTAACTACTCAGGCGGGTTGTGCAGTATTGCTGAGTGAAAGAAGATATGAAATGCTTAGTTCAAATAATGTAGTATTAACTATTTTCCCAATCACTAAGCTCTGTTTGTTGGTTTATTTATTGTACAAAAGAAAATATATTCAAAACAAATTAACTTAAATTTAATTTAATAGATGGTTCGGAAATCTAATCATTGAATGCAATTGCAACTATTCAAAAGTCGTATCAAAATTTTTAGTTTATTTCGCTTGCAATCGCTATAAATTTGGTACAACGTAAGCTCCATAGAAGTAAGGATAAGGGGATAAACGTCTAATGGATAGACTTATCGAGTTTCCATAATTTACTTTTAGGGCGCTTTCATAGTACTAAAATTAGAAATAGAACGCAAGCGATTGCAAAAATTTTTACATGCATGGTACGATTGCTGAAGAAATTTTGCGAATTAGCGATAAAAGTGTCATTAAGCGACCAAAGTGGGACACTATATGAATGAAAGGTTAAACTTTATGGACGTGCCCTATGGAACTCTTATCAATTAATTGATTTATGTCTAGCAACCAAGATTTAATATTCAGACGGCAAGCCGAGGCGAAATCGGCCTGAATAGTTGCGTATGCGCACACATCGTTGTCACTCGGAAACTAATCAAACACTATTGATGCGCTGTCTAGGCCAATAGTAGACACATTTTTAATATTCAAAATTGTTTTCTCATGTTCTATGGCCTTTAGTGCAACTTCAATGATAATGAAATTCATTGCCTTCGCCATTCGTCGAATTTAATATTTGAAGACTTACTTTTTATTGCATTTGACAGTTGAAGCCTTACCATTAAGGTTGCTGTATTTTACTATGACAAAAATTTGTTTTTATTCTGAAGTAATGGGCGGAAAGCTAGTAATGGCAGATGACGGACTTTCTGTAGGCCAGACAAAAAAATTCAAATCAGACATTTGTCCGGGAGGAAGGAATGTATAGTATTCTATGTAATAACACACACGAAGAATAAAAAAGTGCGGCCAACAAGAACCGTCGTCTGCGCTGCCCCTTTCAGCAAGTTATCGAAATAACTTCGTTATTTTTGAAGGACTATTTATTGGACAAGAACTATTTTGAAGAACTATCTTCTTTTTTTTTTTTATTAAAAACTGGTTTCGCGTTTGACTACAATCTCACCTAGAAAGTGACGATGTAATCTCTGTGGATGACAATGACGATTCCAGCGACACGTGACACTAGAATACTCAATAAAAATATTGAATAACTCATAAACTAAAGTGGCACATTTCTTTCCTTTGGGCAATAATTGACACTATTTCAGTACAGTTTTTTGACATTATCAAAATAGCTGAATTCCACTGCGTGAGTTCTAGCATCTAGATGTCCTCTCGTTTAGTTTGTTATATAAAAAAACTATACTCAAAACGGGCCATGCGTTATGGAATACGTCAGACAAAGACTGGACAGACACACATCGCTGTCAAGCACATAACACCCCTCGATTTTCATCGGGGGTTAATCAATACAGGGTTCATGAGGAGGTTCCGTATGGAGCAAATCGCGTCAGAAAACCTTGTATGTACATAAAAGACTCGTGTCTTTTTGTGAAAGCCAATTTTAAATATTTTGATAAGCGTAGTGAGACTAGTGATAGACATACAAGGGCACAATACTGTAACCTATTGTATAAACCTCCTTGCCGCAAATAAGTTTATGAAAATAATGTTTATAATCTGCCTGACGCAATAAAATTAGTTAATGACAAAATGTTTAAAATTCGATTGATACATTTTTTCAGGCAAAGTGTTTCTATGATATTAAGGAATATTTAAATTATCAGAATGCTATGTAAAGTGTCACAAATCATATTTTGCACATCTGCATGCAGATTGAATACATGATTCCTACATTTCTTATCAGACCTTATCAAACAGTATTCTGGCAAATAAATAATTTCTTTCTTTCTTTCTTTCTCAAGTGACATCTTTATCCAATAAAATAGAGTCTGTAAAAATATAAAAACAAGCACAAGTAACACATAAAACAAATTAAGAAACCCTTGAATGATTATGCAATATCGAAATACACAAAAATTTGTGTTAAAAAATAAATATCTTCGAATCGGCTTTACCGATTTTCATCAAACATAGATAAGAACCAGCCCCCTCATTTAGGCTCGTATTACAAATGTTACTCAAGCAGAAATCTCCGCTTGAGGACAGTTAAAAAGGGACAGCTTTGTGTAACTTGTAAATCGGCAAGTTAGAAAGAGTCTAACTATGCTCAAATACAGATCTACGCTTGAGCAACGTTCTGAAATATGACCCTTAGTCTTTAATATATACAAAAACCGCACTGAAATCGGACCATGCATTATCAAGATACATCCGGACAAAGTTTGGACACACACACACACAACAAACACATTTTTACCATGGTAAAAAAATGTGTCAATTTACTTATACTGACTTGGTAAACATGTAGACATACATATGTACCTTAATCAGGTGTCAACACTAAGCCAGTGTGTCATGTCATTCAGGATGGTACATCCAATCCTGGACATCACATTCGTATACAAGTCACGGACGGTGGCATCCGTTTAGCACGGACATCTTTCACTCGACGGTGTGGCCAGAATTGAAAAATACGCTTGCCCTCTATTACGTAAGGAATGCGAACGCAATGGTGCTTGAACTTATTTTGCCGGTATCACTTTCTTTTAAAGGTTTTGTTTTGGGTGGTTAAGTTTATGTGGTCAAAGCACATAATTATGAATAGTAACAGACGATACATTAAGAGCGTTTCTTTCGTCCAGTCGTCATTTGATAAATTAAAATTTCTTTATAAATAAGGAATAAATAAAAAAACTTTCATGTAGGTATTCTCGAGAAGCCTATAAGCTAATATAAATAACACCTAAATAGCTTTGATGGGGGTTTCTTTTCCAGAAAAAGCAGCCGTTTTTATTCATAATTTTAAATTCTTGAAAATAACCGTAATTAAAGCTACTTAGGTATTATTTATAATTAATTTTAACAAAACAGAAACAATACAGAATTTATAATAAGAATAAAATTTTGAAAGATCCGTTGGGTGATGCATTAATATATACAGTTTGTAAGACTTTTCGAGTGCAGATCAAAGCAAAAGTTTTGATTTATGTTGTATTTAAAAAGAAATCTTCATTTATCCAATGAGCGCGCCACTAGACAGATTACTGCATTACTACTGCAGGGACATAGACCTTCCCTCGTATGAGGGAGTATGGGCCATAGTCCACCACGCTATCCCAATGCGAGTTGGGGACTTGACATGCCCTTGAATTTTTATTTCTCAGGCATGCAGGTTTCTTCACGATGTTTTCCTTCACCGTTTAAGAACAGTCGGATAAAATGCACATAAGTAATTAAATTCAATTTAAAAAGTCATTGGTAGACATGGCCTGCCTGGGAAACGAACCCGGAACTCCCAAATTGGCAGACCGCGTCTTAACCGACGCTTATATACTACAGACAGATTAAGACTTCTTAATTATTCTAATGTAAAAATCTACGTGGGCCCCATGTAGCTTATGTCAACTAAGAAATTTTTAACCAAAAAAGGAGGAGGTAAGTTCGGCTGTATTTTTTTTTAGGTATGTTCACCGATAACTGCGAGTATTGGCGGCTGATTCGAGGGCTTCTTTTTACAAATGAAAAAGTTTACCGTCAAGTTAGTCCCATTGTAATTTCTGTATAATCGGTTCAGTAGTTTTTTGTAATTAAGGTAAATAGCAAACTAGCTTCCCCCTGGTCAGGATTTGCCATGGTTAACTTGGCAATCCCTGAATAGACTTTGGACCCAGGTCGGCCGATGCAAGGACAACCTGAGTAGGTGGGGCTACCGCCCGAACCCGCCCGTATACGGAGACGCAGGGAGGACCAACGAGTCCTGAGCAGGGGCGAACAGGGTCGCGGGCGGTCAGAGTAAGAGCTCTGACCGTCCTTTCACCAGTGGTGGCGGCTCAATGGATGGCAGCGGTGGTACGACGTGGTCTCGTCCCGCTGCAGCCGACATCGGCGAGCTTGTGCGGCTCCGCTACTTGACCAGCCCGGGGGGCTTAAGCGGAGCGCTAGGGGAGCACCAGTAGTTGGTCCTTTGAGTTCCCGGTGTTCCCCGACAAGCGCTGAGGAGGACCACCGGGGGGGTTTTAGTGGGTGAAACTCCCACATAATCCAGACTCTCCCTCAGGAGTCTGGGTATCTTTTAAAGATTTCCCCCCCGTCAAAAAAAAAAAAAAAAGAGTTGGGGCTATAGGCTATACAAGCAATCGAAGTGAGTGCGTTGCCTCCCCGCAAACTTTGGCCCATTTCCTTACATGCCCAACCTGCCCAGACACCTGCACGCTTGAAGACCTATACAATGCCAATGACAATGCTGTCCACGTGGATAATTACTGGGCTCTAAAGTAAAAAAATTTAACGACATGTTTGGTGTAGTGGTTAGCAACTCTGGCCACTAAACCAAATGGTTGCTGGGGGCATATGTTTGTGTGATGAATACGGACATGACTGTGTACCCGAGTTATGGAAGTTTTCATTTATAATAAGTATTTATTTACAAAAAAAAAATGTATTTATGTAGTATATCAACCATCTAGTATCCACAACACAACATTGCTTAGTGTGGAACTAGATGGCGCTGTGTGTATGTCTAAGGATATTTTATTTTTAATTAATACGTTTGCTGGTACCCGCCATTGACATGAAAAGAAGAAGAAGCACAATAGCTTGACATATTATTTAGACAAGTGTCTAGTTTTTGCATACTTATGAAGTTTGGGTCTGTATGGAAAAAGTGTAGAGAAGGTCGGTGTATGTACCAATAAATATGACAAATTGCACATCAGCAGGTTAACCTGGTATACCCCAACCCATCTAAACTGTAGATACAAGAAAGGATCGCCATCGTACAAAAATGATCAGTGAGATTGACAGTAGTTCCTGCGGGATAACAAATTTCCGCGATAAAGTTATACCACGCGGGCGAAGCCGCTGGCGGAAAGCTAGTTAAAAAAACTCACCTTGTTACAAGGAGCAATACAAATACACTTTATTGCACAACAGAAAAGAAAATACAGTTTCAGAAAAGTAGTAAGAATAGAATTATCCTGTCCTTATCCCTAAAAGGCAACAATCTCTTCCAGGCAACCTTTGGGTATAAGGACAGTACATTTGAAATAGGTAGGTTGTGCGGTATTAAATAGCGATGCAGATACAAACTACGTGAATAAATTACATATATTTACGTACACATACATACATAGATCAATAGACAAATGTACCTACTTAAACATAACATCTATAAAACGGCTATAAAAACCTAAAAAACATAAAAACAGAACCATAATACATACATACATAACGTCACCACCTCTATCCCAAATGGGGTGGTCGGAGATATCCCAAACAATAGTGTTTGGGAGTTCCAAACATTAAAAGTTTAATGATTGAAACAACATCCACGGTTTACCATAGGAAATATACAGAAATGCACACGTGACAGGGGATCCCGTCACCCGCCCATCACCGTTGAAACGGGCAAAGATATTTTTTGGTGGAATGTCTCTTAGTCGCCTTTTACGAGACCCACGGTAAGAGACGGCTTGGTTCTATTCTATTTGAGTGCCGAAACCACACAGCACACGGAACAATAATACTTGCCCTAAATTTAATGCAGTCTTGTGATATCGACTATATGATGATAAATCATCATCAACAGCCTTACAGGTGCCCACTATAGGACACAGCCGCCTGTCATAGGGATAGGGCCATAATTCACCACGTAGACCGAATGGGGATTGCTGGATTTGTGTCAGTCTAGTGGCAACTGAGAAACAGTTTGTTTAAGGGCTCTTCGCTACTGTCTTTTTTAACAAGTGCCTTCAATTGAGAAACAACCAAGACCGACTATTTAGTGTGGAAACGCTCGTATTAAAATGTCATTAGTGGTCATTCATCCATGGACTGACTGCTTCACGAGGCAAATACTGCGTGTATTCAATCGTCTTGCCCTGGATATGTTTGTCAGACCGGGATATAGCTTACGCTACATGAGTTCCACTAGAAATATAGGATTGCTAGATACATATCTGGGGGGAAAGTACCAGCTTGGCCCATTTTCCAACATCATTTTGTATTTATGAAGACTCAGCTCCTTAAGTGGCCATAAACGTAAATGGTTGTAAGCCGTTTCATTGCCAACCTTATCTAATTAAGGAAGCATCCACGTCCCAACTTAAGCAACAAAGTGATAGTTTTCCAATACACTATCACCTCTCACAAACACAATTAAAATGTACCGCGGGCCCACATCGTCGCAGCGGACAGTACCGCACCGCATTCGGGTACCACATCACGTATTAATGCTAGTATATAAACCAAACCCTGAACTTCCTTGGCATACATTGTGATAGTTCCACTGACGGCAGACAGTCGTGTGCCGTCATAAAAATGGTGAAGTGCAACATGACGAAAATAATAGTGCTTTTAACTTTAGTTTCCTTCGGAAGTGCGGACTACACGGCGTCGGGTCTGTTAAAAAACATTTACAAAGAATGTCTCAGTCAGTACTCCGTGGAATGTGTTAAACCAAGGGCGCTGCAGTGGATTTCCTTTGTTGCCAACGATGATCAAATCAAAATCACAGATAACCTCTCCATCATCAGGACGGGGACGGTTGAAGATGACGCAGCAGTAGATCCTAGGCTGGCGAAAGAACCAGCCTACGAGATGTTTGACAAAGTAGACAGATTTCTACAGAGTCATGCTCTCAGAGTGAAAGTTCCGGTAGAGCTGACCAACAGTGCAGCATCGGAATACATCCCGAGGTCACTACTTACTGACCTACCTTCCGAGTTGGATATGCCTTTGGATGGTGAAGAGGATTCTCAAGTATTTGAAGGCAGAAAGAAGAAGATCAAGCTCCCAAAGCCTTTGCGAATTAAGAGCAGTGAGTAGCTTAGCTGATATGAAGTATCTTTAATGAATTTATTTTTCACACCTACAAGGAACATCAAAAATGTCCAGTGCTCCTGCCGCAGTAGCTAAAGGAATCGACATCCATGACAAACCAGTCAACCTTAGAATAGGATCTTTGGATGCTCTTCTTAATTTGTATAATATTTTTATATGCTCTATTGATATAACCCGATATCTAAGAGATGGCCGCTTTCTTGCCCAGAGTTTAATTTGACCATCCAACATAGAAACTATAGATTTGTTTTCTGTTATTTGAAATAAATAAAACTTTACTTTGCTTTCTAGAACACGGCTTCATCAAGAAGGTTCTCCTGCCCTTCCTTCTCGGTCTGAAGTTCAAAGCCTCAGTGCTGGTCCCATTGGCTTTAGCGCTGATCGCACTTAAGACCTGGAAAGCCTTGACTCTTGGACTGATTTCGCTGGTATTGTCAGGTAAGTGCGAGAGATATAAAAGATTTTCTGGTTTTATTTCTTGTGTTTTGATGAGTTCTCGTCTCTTCAAAACCTTGTATTAATGTTGCAACGCTTTCTTAAACAGGTGCCATGGTAATCTTCAAATTCACGAAACCTAAGGTGGTCAACTATGAGGTTATCCACTACCCTCAACACCACGTGGAACACCACGTGGACCACCACGCCCCAGCGTGGGATGCCCACGGTCCATACCAGGCCAGGTCCTACGAAGACGCCCACGAGATCGCATACTCCGCCCAATTGTAAAACACCGAAAGCTTTAATTACGAACCCTTAATTTATTTATTTATTTCTATTTATTTTGTAAATAAAATTTTATGGAGTAAGTTTCAAATTATTTAATGTTGTTTATTAAAGTTATGTACGAGTGTTTTAAAATGATCTTATCCAGGACAGGGAGTTGAATAAACCCTCGAACATTGGGTGCTTTCATTTGTTGTGATGAGTCTCTATTAATTACCTTCTAGAGAACTATGTTTATGAAATTTTAGTTTTCTTTTTTAATTTAGTGTTGCGAATTTATGGATTCTACAACACGTCGTTCGGGCATCGGTTGAAACATAACATAAAAATTCAAAAATCGGCACTCTAGAATAAATACAGAATGCAAGGTAGAAAGGCAAACCTGGGAAGTAGTTCCTGGGTAAAACAGCAGAGTTATCGATGAAGATCTCAGTCTGTTTGTGCTGGTGTTAATAACACTCAGTTCACACAACCAGCAGTGGAGATGTGCAGCCTATTTGAAGTTAATACAAGCTGATATCTAAGTCGTGGATCGAATTGTACAGAACTAGGAATCTGCCCATGACTTCGTCAGCGTGGATTTCGAAATTAATTATGGTAAAAGATAGAAAAATTAAAACAACTAATAACTGTGCAATGATCCCAAGGTCAGTTAATCAGGATTTCACATTTTATTATTACTAAAGGTCCACTAACATAAAACTCGGAAGTCGAAAGAAAATGTCAGATGTTCCATACATTTTCAAGTACGTGGAGCTGCAAATTTTTTTTTGCAATTTCATAATTGATCTCACAGTGGAAGTTGGTCATATTCTACATGAATATTAACACCCCGTATAATTTTAATCTATAGTATATTTAGACAAACAAATTGAGACCAGGTAAAGCACTAGCATAGCTCTTAAATTGAAGAAGAAAGCTAGAAAATACAAAAATAGTTTCTTTTTCCAGAGCAGTTTAACAATAATGATACTAGTTTTTTGGATTCTCCTGGCAAGCAAAGTTAATAATTCACATCTATTAGGAGAAATACGAATATACAATTAGACAATATGTTTTCCTAAGATCGGTTGTCTAGAGATTGGATACCCTCTACATACCAACAAGGCTCTCACAAATAAATTATCGTCTTTATTTCAATATAGTACTTATTGTATGTAAGTAACCCTTTTTCAATGTGAACAAATTGTATAGTTAAAAAAAAAAAACATACTTGTAATAATACCTATACTACTTGTTTTTATTTTCTATTTAGTATCTATTTTAAATCTACAACCCACACGTCTAGATCTTGTCTTCAGCTGATAAAGTTTATATTGCATTACCGTTGTTACATGGTACCTAATATGGGAATGACCGTCGCTCTTCCCAGACCTTACCTAGTCCAGAGGCAGATTCAGGCAGAATAAATAAATGTACTGTAACTATGCTCCCGTGTCTCTATTATCAAGAGGCGATTCATCCCCTAGGATCGTATGCAGAGAAGCCAACCATTAATATAGAATCCAAAAAACGTATGAATTAGCATATGTTCCTTGGAGCATACCCAATTACTAGTACTTTTACCCGACTACGGCGAAGCTAAAAGAGAGCAATGTATTCAACCCGTCCGTACATATGTTACCACTTGCCTAAACGCATCAGCCGATTTCGAAAAACTTTGTCATCATTGAGGCGGGTATCAAATAATAGGTCTCGACGAAAAAAATTCAAAAGCAAGTGTTTATAAAAAATATTTCAATAAAAACTTCAACGAAATTACAAAAACTCGACTACTGTTGGATATAACAAAATTCAAAAACATCGACGAAATATCACAATTGATTTAGGCCGCTGTTGGAGGTTGCATAATTTTCCTCAAAATCAAGAATTGATGCCTACGTCGAGTTCTCAAAATAATATTACAAACGAGGAACCGCATACAGCCCTCTGACTCCGGCTTAAATCAATCATTGATATAATTGCGTAATATTTTGTTTTTTTTAACACGCTTTTATTGATTTAACTTGTAACTAACAAATCTTGGAAGTCAATTTTGACCTAATTGTAATTGTTGTATCGAAGTGAAACTTGGAATATATATGTAGTTCGGATGACAATACTATAATTTGACATCTTAGAGCTGATCAAATGATAGAGCCAGGAGGTGGATGGTGCAACTCATCATCAGTGGCTACTAAGTAAACTTCTGGTGTTTGGGTTCATATGATTCGTTTTGACAGCCCAATATATTGCACTTGGTGTCAAGGGTCTGTTCATGGGACCAGGAGGAGGATGGTGGAATTCTAGCGTATATTTATGTTTTTTATCTAACCGTAGTTGAATTTTTATATATGTTTCATTAGCAGTTTTTTCGATGGAAGGGTTTTAATGAATACTCATGCGACGGCATTTAAACATCTATAATTCTTATTATCCACAACATAAATTATAGATTCGACGCTTTCTTTTTACTGTGTGTCAGTTTCGTTGTTAAAGATTCAATTATTTTGTCTTTTTAAACCTGTACACTCCTTATATCACTACTACACCAGTTTCGGGATAGTTATCATTGAATTCGTTGAATTGGTTTAAAGTATCATCACTGATCACATTCTTTGCAACGACATTTCCAATGTTATTGATTCCACTATATACATAACCACCTATAACTTTCTCTGTTGTAGGCAGAGTATGACGCACGATAGCCCTATCCACTGGCAACATTTTAGTTACTGGTTCCTTCTTTCTATAACTGTCGTGTTTGACATTTTGCTTCATATAACCAGTCTTCACTGCTTTTAAGTTAGACAAGTCGTTCAACGTCATTTGTTTGACAAACTCTTCTGGATGTGATTGTTGAATTTTGTAGTCCGGTTGTACGTATATGTTACGGGGTGTATGTGTGACATGGATCATTTCCTCTATGAACTTAACCTCGATTCTACTCTTCGTGTCATTCTCTCTGTTACTTTCATTCGAATCAAAATTCAAAGCACCCATAAACGCTTCACCTCTGTTCGGTAAAAGTATTGTGTTGATAAACGTCTTGAATATATTAGATTTCCTGAGTGGATTCATTTTGTAGAGATTTAATAATACATTGAACTTCTCGGTTCCTCTCTTGGTCCTGTGTTTAATTTTATTGCTTGCTAAAATATTATCTGAAACCTGTTAGGTAAGGTAAATTAAATGATAAATGGCTATAAACTCAATACATTTTATAAAAGCAGTCCAGTAAGTGAACGATTTAACTTCCTGTAATTATAGTTTTTCAAAATGTTTGCCAATAAGTGATATCAAAATGATGTCTTATTTCGTCGTGTTTACTTTATTATTGGTAGATATACAAAACTTGTTTACGCCTTTATTTATAACATCGATTAGAAGCACTAGATATTATTTAATAGTTTAACACGTTCCGGCACACAACCCGCCTCTCCACGTTCTAACAGTAAAACTTCTATTGTGTCTGGTGATGTATCCCGGAACGTGTTAATATTATTAGAAATCACACGAGAAACTTTACGTTCGCTTACTGGGCTAGAAATAAATTTCAATGCGAAGGGAAATACAAGTTGGTTACGCATTCTTTCACCACCTTGTCTTCGTCCACTGCTGGATGAAGGTCTTTCTCATTAAACCACTTCTGATGGCATCAGGACCGTCTCTGAGCAAGTTTTAAGTCTCCCCGAATTAAAACACTTAGCTTAAAAGGCTTTAAAATAAGCACTTTTATTCTATCTACAACCTATAAATGTGAATTAATTATCGAAAGAAAAATCCTAAGAAACAAAGTCTAGTTTTGGGAACTCCTAGGCTCCCTGCTAACAATACCTATAAGGTTTACTAAATTGAGATCGCGGATTCCGTTCTCCCTAGGGTACACGTTTAGTGCTCAGTTTGGTTGGTGTTAGAGCAGAGCAGATTTAGATAAGATGGTGGTAGCTAAACAGGTGGATATTTAAAAGGCCCTCTCACCAACGACTTTATGCGTGTATACATACCAAAATTTTACTAAGTACTAATATAACCCACTGTCTTATAAAATGATTAGTTAATTTATCACCACATCTTTTTGTGACCACCACAAACGTTAATAAACTCAATTTGCCTTACCAATGTGACAAATACAATTTTCCAAAGCAAGTGGAACTCCATGGCTGGGTTAGTTAGATGTTATCATATTGTTTACAGTTCAAGGTAGCAATGTGTGGTATTTTCAAAACATCTCTACGTCACTGAAGGGCCGCACTCAGATGCTTTGGATCGCTCCTTCAGTGGCGTAGGTGGGGGGCACGTGCAGGCCTACCCCTGAAGGACTGTCGTGCTGTCAATTGGAAGGCATTCAGGAAAACCCTCAGCGACGTAGGTGGGGGGCATATGCACCCCTACTCTTGAAGGGGGGCTCATGAGAGCAAGCGATGTCGGGGTCGCGTTGGCATTTTACGGATCCATAGGAAGATATTCATAGGAAACCTCAATGAGAAGTTTTTTACGACAAAGCATTAGACGACGTTAGTGGAAAAGGGGTACTTACTAAGCCGATCATAGAGACATATACATGATTCATTCATAATTTTCATTACACGTCAGTTAAAGAAAATATAAAATAATTCATGACAATATAAAATTAGGCAGTGTCATTAAATACATAACAATAGAAACAAAATCGGCCAAGTGACTGTCGTGCTGTCGATGGGAAGGCATTCCGGAACGCCTTCTACGACGTAGGTGGGGGGCACACGTACCCCTAGTCTTAAAGGGGGGCCCATGGAAGCAAGCGCTGTCGGGGTCGCGTTGGCGTTTTCCGGACCCGTAACACCGTCACAGAAAACCTCAGTGAGGTGTTTTTACGACAAAGCATTATACGATGTTAGTCGGAAAGGGGTACTTACTAAGCCGATCATAGAGACATATACATCATTCATTCATAATTTTCATTACACGTCAGTTAAAGGAAATGTAAAATAATTCATGACACTATAAAATGTCATTAAATACATAAAAATAGAAACAAAACCCGCCAAGCGCGTGTCGGGCCACGCTCAGTATACGGTTCCGTACTTGCCCTCACATTATTTTGCTTTTGTTGCTTGATAAATTATTTTGAACGGAAAGTACCTACATTTTGTGACTATTACTTATCTAACTAATATTATAAATGTGAAAGTTTGGATGTTTGTTTGTTGCTCAATCATGGCTAAACGGACGAACGGATTTGGATGAAATTTGGTATATAGGTAAAATATACCCTGGATTAAGACATAGCATATATTTTATCCCAATAAAGTGAGTAGTTCCCGCAGGATAAACAAATTTCCGCGATAAACTTATTCCTGCGAATAATTTATAAAATTATAAGTTACCTGTAACAGCTTACTTACTTACAGACACACACACACACACACACACACACACACGTCACTCGACTCTAACAAGAATTAGCACTTTAAAGCTTAATATGTAGATAGCCTCTAATATTTTTGACATTCCACACGATGAGGTACAAAAATTAATGAAAATTCAGCCTCACTTTACATGTAAGGGAGGTACCGTAAAATATATTTTCCAAGATTTTATTTTGCAACTTTTTCGGCCTGATTAATATGTATATCCATGCCAAATTACAGGTCTCTAGTTCTAAGAGTCTCTGAGCTAAGCCTCGGACAGACATGGCGAAATATTAAGGGTTCTATGTAGACTGCGGAACCCTAAAAAAATTTAAACGTTAAGTGAAATAAAATAGAGCGTCAATGGCTCAGCGGTTAAGACGCGGTCTCCCAATTTAGGAGGTCCGAGTTCGATTCCCAGGCAGGCCAATGTACTAATTAGTTTTTAAATTTAATTTAATTACTTATGTGCATTTATTAAACGGTGAAGGAAAGCATCGTGAAGAAACCTGCATGCCTGAGAATTAAAAATTCAAAGGCATGTGAAGTCCCCAACCGGCATTGGGCCAGCGTGGTGGACTATGGCCTATACTCCCTCATTATACGAGGGAATACGTTCTTGCAGTGGTCGAACACACCAATCGGTCGTCGGTTATTCATTACGAATACAATATATACAAAATATAGCTCCCGCCCAGCATCTTAGGGAGAAGGGAGTGACTGAAAACCAGCGCTACTCGAGAACATGTTCTCAAGTAAGCAAATGCTGAGTCACTTCCTTTTGCCTAATAACAATACCTAAGTATACTAATCTAATTCTACAGATAATTTTTTTTATATATAAATAATTTATAACTAAGGAAACCGATTTAGTGTACCTACATCTATATACATAATGATTGTTGTGACTTTGTTATTAGAGCAAAAAAAAGCATTTGTATTTGTATTTTTGAAATATATTGTATAATTATATTTATATTATATAATTATATTATATTTATATATATATATATATATAATTATATAATTATATTTATATAATTATATAATAATTTTAAGCTATAACAAAATAGGCAATGTCAGTGTTACATAAAGACTAAATAATATTATAAATGCGATAGTTTGGATGTTTGTTTGTTAGTTTAATTGTTTATTTGTTAGTTTAATTGTTTGTTTGTTAGTTTAATTGTTTGTTGCTCAATCATGGCAAAACGGATGAAAGGATTTGGATGAAAGTTCGACACGGCCCTGCTTCGACATGAAATTGTTCGACAGACTATTATGTCGACGGAATATACCTTCGACATAATACTGTAACGGCACAGTACGTAACTTCGTACCATATCAATATTTCATCCCTACCAGTTAATATCGCAAAGTTGCATGCATTGCTTTAATCGAACGCCTATCAAACTAATTACAGCAAATTTTTAAAGGTACCGACAAAGTTAAGCACGTAGTTTCATTATGCTTCATCAAGCGGCTTGACGCGACCATCAAGCCGCTTGAGCCAACAAGATGCGGCGAACTTAAAAAGTCCGGCCGACAAAAAGTCCGTCGTCTGCGCTGCCCCTTTTCAACTTCTGCTTTTGAAGAACTAATGTACGGGACTTGCATATTTCGTCGACGCTTATTTATGCACAATTTTCGGGGATATAAATTATAATCATAGTTAAAGCAATCTCTGCGTATGGGAATGAGGATTTCAGTAACACGTGACGCCAGAATGCTCACTTAAAATATTGAATAACTCTTAAACTACAATGATACTATTTTGTCTATTGTGAAACCAACTGCCACTGCATGTGAGAAAGTCTCCATCACTAAATGCTTTTAAAACTAACATCAAAAAGCTCTCTGGTTCTAACGCGTTTTGTGCGGTAGCTACTATTGATGAATGACATCTCCGTAATAAATCCTCTCTTTAAGTATTTCCTTATTTATTTATGTGTATTATTTGTATGTAGGTATATATTTTATTAAGGTATAGTTATTAATTATTCTTATTACTTTTATATAAATATTTATTAGTGTGTAGTGTAGGTATTTGCTTTAGTTTTAATTTCCTGTAATTTGTATACTCCCAATCTACTGTTTTCTAACTAACCCTATGGTTGACTGGAAGACATCCCTCTATGGAATAAGTCCGCCGTTGTACTTAATTTCTGTATGAATGCAAAATTAATGTATTGCCTTTTTGTATAATAAGGCGTTTACAAACAAACAAACAATTTTTTCTCTTTGGTCAGTATTTTAGCACAATTGACATTAAAAAAATACCTGAATTCTACATTATGTATGCTAGCGCCACGCACGTCTTTGACATGTCTAAACCACGCGAATCTGTGCCATGCGCATATAAACAAATATTCTTGAAATTTAAACAAAGCACATTCTGAAAAGAAAGATTTTCATCAATCACGCCACCGGACTTAGTGTTTACAAACTTTGGTGTTGCCAATAAATGGATAATATTTCATAGTATAAGATGACTAGTAATCGTGGATTTTTCATTAACGAAATCAGAAATTACATGATGTTAAACGGATGAAAGAACATGGCTGGGAATTAGTTGAAGTCTTACTTTTTGGAATTGGAATTTAAAAAAATTGGAATTCCAAAGCGTTAGTTTTAGTGGAACTACCTATGCACCTCTCTTTTTCCTTTTGTCACATCATTATCATTCATTTAACTTGTTATCATAATTACTACTCAACACTACTCAGCACTAGTTGTATCAACAACCGACACTTTTCAATCACGATTGACCACAAATGTACACGCAGACGGGAACATGCGCGTACTTTTATGCACTCGTACTTGTAGTGGTTGTAACTGAAAACCAGTGTTTCGCTCTTTGAGTGATGTGCCACACTGAGTTATATATAACCCATTTGTGCTGCTGCGGCACACACTCGCTCTTTGTATTTTCTAGTCTTTACTTTTATTTGTATGTATATTTCTTTGTAATTTAAAAATTGTGTAGTTGTGTGAACGCAGTGGCGTAAATAAATGCTTTATCTATCTACTTCCTCGTAATCCACCACGAGCAACGAACTCACCAGCTCTACAGGACTAGGGAATACGGCCGTTTTTGACTCTTGTTCACTGCATTTGATGGTGTAGTCTTCCGTCTCCCAACGCATCCTGCTTCCATAAAACATGGCAAGGTTTTCTCAGACCATTGACTACATGTATGAACACTCATTTACTTCAGTTAAATATTGAAGGATCCTCGAGACGCTGTGACTGCCTTGCCAAACTGACCACTCAATACATACATACTGAAGTACCATCGTAAACAGTAGCGTTTGATCAATTTTGAACTATATATCTAGTGCGCTAAAAGTGAGCAGACATTTGTTCAGGTTAGCCGACTTTACAAAGTTAGTAATTTTATCAAATAACAATAAGGTTCCTGCTGATATCCAATACTGGGCTTTTGTTAAATATAAGGCTACTATCCCGCAGGAACTCCCTACTCACTTTTTCGGGATAAAAATGTCCTAAATATCCAGGGTTGTTCTACCTACATACCAAGTTTCATCCAAATCCGTTCATCTGTTTCCCCTTGACTGAGCAACAAACAAATAAACAAACGAACACACATTTAAACTTTCGCATTTGTAATAGTAAATTATATAAACATCCATGACCCGGGAATATATATTCGTATTCACCACACAAACATTTACACCTCGCGGGATTCGAACCCGCAATCGTTGGATTCGCTGACAGGGTCACTATCAGCTACACCAATCGGTTGTCAAATCGTATCGTATTACTTAGTTAAATTAGATTATAAAATGCGTTAAGACGATTTAAAAATAAAAACATTAACCTCCTTCCTGGAACAGTCAGGTAAATATAAGAGCGATAAAAATGCTACTCAACTGTTAAGTATTCCCTCGCTTCTGTAGAATTTGACATTTTGGGAGTGGAAGATTCAGAACTTCAAAGTATGGGACAATCGTCCCATTACTGCATTGGGTTGGTGGTAGGGCATTTTAAATGTCCACCTGGCTAGCTAACACCATCTTATCTAAATCTGCCGCTAAGCAGCTATGTTAATAGCATTGTTGTGTTTCCGGTTGTTAGGGGTAAGATAGCCAGTGCCCCAAATATGTTGGGGTTTCGACCGTATCTTCACTTAACATCAGGTATCTTAGCAGGTACTTCTGTGTATGCAAATTTTACTTGTTCACACATAACGTCTAGACTTTTATCCCAAATGGATGGTCAGAGGTATCCCAAACATTAGTGTTTGGGTATTCCATATATTAAGAGTTTATTGCTTAAAACAACATTTCACTTAAATAATAAACAGAAATGAACACGGGCACCTAAAGCGATTAAAACATGCAAATCTACGGCATGTTTTTTGGTGGGAAGTCTCTTAGTAGCCTACGACGACACACAGGGGAAGAGACGTCGTTCTATTCTTTTTACGTGCAGAAACTACACATTGTAACTTATATCCCATGAAATATTTTTTGGCTTTATATTTCCAAAGAAAATTCTAAAGAGTGCATGGCAACACTTCGAGCTGGTCAACTTTAATGGTACCTATTTAAGACTTCACTGAGTCACTCGCTGTCTTTGTTGAAACGCAATGGACACCTACATTTAACTGGCATATGATACCTCAAAACTGACACTATGAGGTAAGTCTTTATTTCCTATATATCAATATTTTAGCTTTCAGGCCATTACTTCGTTTAAAAACTAATTTTTATAATGGTAAAACATAACAAGAAGTAATAGGAAAATAAGTATAGAGCGCTTCATAATACCGCTAGCACCATCTAGATTTTTCTATGCAACTATCACCAACGACTAGCCTAAAAATAAATTTCATTATTTTTACAATGGTGTGGTTCGTGTCTCATTCATAGCTATCAGAAATGTTTCATTCACGAGCATGCGCCGTGTCGTTTCAACACGTTAAAATAATAAAACCGTCTCATCTCTTCCCGTGGGTGTCATAAAAGGCGACTACCATCGAAAAACATCTAGGTTGCACATTTCAACGGCGATGAGCTCCCCCATGTCACGTGTCAGTCAGCTGCAGAGAAACCAGACCCCCTATTCATATAATGACGTAAGTACGGGGGGTTTCTCTGCAGCTGACTGTAATTTAGATAGGAGAACCGTGAATGTTATTTCAAGTCTTAAACTTTTAATGACTAGAACACTCAAACACGTACGTTTATTATATTAGGTCATTCATTACCTATGAAATTGGCGTTTTGTATGAAGAATTTCATTAACACTGTTTTCTCCATACAAACATTTTTGGTTTTTTTTTGGGGACGGCAAATCCAAATTTAGCTAAACTTTGTGTGTATTAAGTTAAGTATAGGCAGCGTAAAAAGTAGTTACGTAGTTAGTAGTTTTAAAAGTAACCGCTTTATAAAAGTTTCAGCGAATCGAAGAAATGATTATAGGAAGCACATGAAAAGGGCTCTGTTAAAATTTTTTTTTATTATGTGATTTAGCCCAGAAATTAATAAATATTTTATGTGAAACCTTGAAATATAATTCCATTTTCCAAATAAAAAACAAATATTTGGATATAGCTATGAAAATCGCAGGAATTGGTACATATGAAAAACTCCAATTTCATAGGTAAAGACCCAATACATATGTATATTACTCAATGTTTCAGGTTACTCGTAGTTCTAGTATGGTTAATAAAAATCGAAAGAGTACTGCTGGAGTACTCACCTTATTCTGATTACTATCAGTATAAATTACCATGGATCGCAATCGAGCATGCCCCAGATGTAGCCTCAACCACAATAAGTCCGTACATCAACGGCAGCGAGGACAGGGTCCCGTTAGACTATCAGACCCCGGACTATAGACTTCCAGAACCACCGTGGATTCCGCGAGGCGAAACTACCGGCCGTACAAGATACGGTGAACAGAACAGACCGTATCGTCTCTCCCCGTGGTATAACCAATGGCTAAAATTCTCGCGTTATTATCATCCACATTGGGTAAGTAATTAAGCATCCAAATCATCATTCCAATTCCCATTTAGTGTTATAGCTGCATCGTTGTGCACGATTAAAAAAAATAAAAAAAAATAAAAATGTTTATTTCGTTTCTCATAATACTATAACTCGATCCAGGGTTGAGACCTCCTAGTAAGTATTATGATACTTGTATCAGGAAGTCTCGCTCCTCCATAAACAAATGTTGTCTAAAAATAAACATAACACAAATATAATTTTGAAAATAAAACAGTTATCTTATCACATTGCAATAAAATCAGAATACAAATACAAGATTGGTGGAACATTAAGTCACACGAATAAGTGTGATTGTGATGAGTGGTACATATTGTAATATTGGGGGTGTGTGTGTAGGGCGGTGGGGTGTTTGTTTGTGTGTAACAGGGTGCGTGCGTGTGTGTGTATGTGTGGGTGGTGTGTGGGTGTCGGAGGTGTATGTGCCAGAGTGCATACGTGCTTGTGTGTGTGGGTTTGCGTATGCATAAGAACAAGATAATCAGGTGTTTGTATGGCTACTGTGCTAAGTTAGATATGTAGTTTAACATAAAATTATTATAAAACAAATTGTATTAGGCTTTCTGTTTCCTCAAAGTGTAAAGTCATCAACCACGTTGTAAGGGATTTTTTACACTCAAATAGATTTTTAGAGTAAATATTTAAAACCTTATTTATTTGGTTATACAAATGACCGCATTGTTTGCTATACTGGCGGCTGGCAAAGGACGATTTGGTGGAATAGTTAGGAGCTACAGAGTAGTTTCTTCTTTTGTTCAGTACACTGGGGTTAAATTCTAATCGTTTGTGCATTCTAATAACAGTTTGAAGAATATACAACTTTCTTACTGTTAGTAATTGACTAATTGAGTATAGCAGTTCAGTAGAAAATCTATAGGGTTTAAAATATATTACTTTTAATAAAAGCCTCTGTGCCCTTTCAACTTCTATGAAATTAGTTTTTGCGGCCCCACCCCATATCGGTATACAGTAGGTTATAATGCTTTGTGCCAAGGCCAGATAGACTCTAGTTAGGATTTTTCTTGAAGCCACATGTCTCAGTATTTTAAATATCCATATCAACTTTCTAATTCTATTAGCCACAGTCTCAATTTGTGCATGCCAGGATAGCCGTTGATCAATCGTGACGCCAAGGTATTTAGTAGACGATACCCTCTCTATGCTCGGGCAGGTGCAAGTGTTGGATATATTCTTGCATTTGTGAATTTTTATTTTGAAATTGTATTCCGGTTGTGAATTACTGTATATGGAAAAACAGATGTAATTTGACTTTGTGGCATTAAGAGTAAGGAGGTTACTGTCGAGCCAGTGGGCAACTTTAGCAAGACCCTGCTCAGCTGAGCTACGGACCTCTTCCCAAGTATCACCAGTAAATACCAACGCAGTATCGTCCGCGTATGAGAAAACTCGTCCATTTTTCAGTTGCATGCTACACAGATCATTGATATACACCAGAAATAAGGTAGGGCCCAGAACACTACCCTGCGGAACGCCGAAAGTAACATCTGTCCATTTACTCACATATTTTTCGATTTTAACCTGCTGTTTCCGGCCACTAAGATAGTCAGTGAACAATTCTAGTGGAGTACCTCTAATGCCAATCTGTTCAAGTTTTTTTACTAGTAGTGGAATGGAAACAGTATCAAAGGCTTTTTTAAGGTCCAGAAACACAGTCAAACACTTCCTGCCTTTGTCAAGTTGATCCACAATTAAAGACGTCAAGCTTTCTACCGCATCCTCTGTAGATTTGCCACGAGTAAAACCAAATTGTGATTCTGAGAGAATTTTTGCTTTTTTTAAATAATCAACTAGTCTTTTATTTATGATTTTTTCGAGGATTTTTGAGAAAACACTTAATACGGAAATAGGTCTGTAATTGCTGATATCGTTTTTGTTCCCCCCTTTATAAACTGGTGTTATAATAGCTCGCTTAAGAGCAGACGGAAAGACTCCTTTGTGAAAACACAAGTTAATCAAGTGAGTTATAGTGGGGACGATTTCATATTTAGCTAATTTGAGAAAGCTAGTTGTGATGTTATCCCAGCCTGGAGCACTCTCTGATTTAAGTCCCATTAGTAGACTATGAACTTCATGAGGAGTGGTTTCCAGTAGACCAAATGAGGATGCAGGTGAGTATGGTACATTTATTGTAACAATGTCATTACTGGTCTCGTTTTTACTCGAGAGAATATTTTCCGCTAAGTCTTTCCCTATATTGGCAAAGTAATCATTCATGTGGATTAGCGATTCAGGTATTGATGATTCTAAACGAAGTAACTCGGTATAATCCTGCTTTGTCTGATTTAAATGTGTTATACTTTTGATGTTTTTCCAGAGGGTTTTAGAATTATTCGTAGCTTTAGTTAACTGCTCCCTGTCATATTGACGTTTCAGTTTTGTTATAAGTTTGGTACAATGATTGCGATATCTTTTATAAGTAATTCTCAATATTTCATTTTGTGGATCTGATCTCACTTTTAATTGTAGCTTATTTCTGTGTTTAATGCAACGAAGGATACCAGTAGTTATCCATGGCTTAATTATTCTTCTACTTCTGGGTACACTAACTATCTCTGAATTTTCCTGTAGCGCTTCTCTTATGTTATTAGTTAATTTTTCAATTATTAGGTTAGGGTTGTCACTAAGAAGCAAATCTGATGATTTTTTTTCAGCTAGACTAGCCAATGCCATTTCGAAATTGGTGATTGTTTTAGTTTTAGAGTTTGGGTTTGTAGATCGCTGGTTTTTTAAGTTAAGAATTATCATAGAGTGATCAGTGATTGTTGTATTTAGTACGGCTATCTGCGCAGTGATAGTTTGCTTACTGATTTTCAGCATGAAATGATCCAAACAATTTTGGTTCCTAGTACACTGTAAATGCCCCGGCAGTACACCATGCGTGGACAGCATATTTAAGTAGTTTGATCTATTATTTTTCTCGTATGTTAAATCTGAATTAGGAATTATGTTTATATTTATATCACCAGTTATTACTATATTATTACTTGTCTTAAGAGTAATTAAATGGCCATTTAGTGAGCCAATAAATAAATCTGTATTACGATTTGAGGGAGATCTATATATACCCAAGATAATCATGTTTCTAATGTGTAATTGTAAACATGAAGCCTGGCTTAAATATATTTCAGTAATTTTGGCTTCAAGTGATTTCTTTATGTACATGACAACCCCGTCATTCTGATTTAAATAGCAGGAGCTCATGCACGATACATAAGAATCGAGGTTGGGAATAGGTTTATTTCTATTAAGCCAGCATTCCGTTAGAATTATTATATCTGCTTTGAATTTTAGGTTACTCAGGGTTATAATTAGGTCATCAAAATTATTGTAGATACTTCTAATATTTTGGCATATTATGGTTAGGTCATTATGTGTTGTAATTAACAAATTTGGGAGATCATCTATGTCACATATGCATGAAGTTGCTATGTCAGAATTGTCTATTTCATTCAACTTGTTTAGTAAACTATCCATGATCTATATCTCGGAAGTGATCAAATGTGTTAAGCATAGTAGTTGCATAGGTTAGAACATGTATTAGTAGTAATGTGAGTAAGTGAGTTTTGAATAGCAGATAATCTGAGTAGTATAAATCTGTGTGTGTGTATTTCATTGACTTTAAAATGCACGAAAAACCAAAACTTGATGCTACTGATTTTAAAATTTTGTCTGTTAATTTTAGAAATGATTGTGATATTAATAAATTGAGGCAGTTACTATGTGATAATTGATAGTTACAAATGAAAAATCTTACTATATCTAGTCATTGTAGAAGTTTTTGAACTTGGGCTTCATTGTTGATGGTGATGATAGAAGAATTCTCATCTTTTCGAATATACACTTTGCCGTAGGCGGTCCAGCAGAATTTATAGCCCTTTGTCTTCACTAAATCCCTTGCAAGAAAGTGCAGTCGCCATCCTTTGGCTGTCAGTTGTTCGGTTATAAACACCGGAGTATCTTCGGCCGTACGAATTCCCAGATGTTTTGCACATAGCTTGGTTTTGTGTTTTATATTAAAAACCTTCGCTAATTTAAGTATGTCGGTCTTTAAAAGAACCGAGGTAGTTTCAACCACAATAGGCGTATTTTGCGTCTTATCATTTTTCACTCGCACACGGTAAATGTCCTTTATATCTCCCTTCGTGATGTTGCAATTAATATTCTTACCCAAGCAGGTGACCATTTCTATGAGGACTTCTTTTGTTTCATTCAATTGCTTTGGAACGTTCTTCAATTCAAAATTTGATTTCTTGCTTACTCTCTGTAGATCCTCAATCTTATCTTCTAGAAGTGAAATGCACTTTTTATCCTCCTTCACTTGTTCTTTGAGAGAATCAACTAACTTTCTTAGTTCTTCATTCTGAGCCGTGAGGTAATTGATTGAAGCCTCAATATTGTGATTTGTTTGCTGTATTTCTTTTTGTGATTCAATTATATTTTGCAGTTTTTTTTTCTTGAGTTGAAAATAGGGACATCATTAGACTCTTCATTTCAGCTTTAAATTTATCCATATCGACATTTGAGTCTTCTTCTCTTTTCCTTTTGTTCCGGGTTGAGACAAAGCTGGTTGGCGGCGTTTTTAGAGCATAAGATAGATCCGTGTCCGAGGCCGACTTGTTCATCATATTATCCGTGGTACCAGGGCACGATGACTTAGGCGGCGTTCTCTTCAACATGTTGTGTAACAAGTGAACAATGACGTAGGTACAATGCTTAGTTGTCTTTAGCACCAATCACGTCTTTTGTAGGCGTGCACAATATAATGAGCTATAATGGCTTCCGCTTGCTTAAGCTTGATTAGTCCGGAAGCGATTAGTGGGCGGAGCTGTAATTCCGGTCTGGTAGCATATAGCCGGTGTATAGATTTTGCGTATGCGCAGCTAGCGATCTATTCATGTGTCAATGAGCTCCTACGTTATTATGCACTCCTATTTTTTTGAACTAATATTTAGCTAAGGAATTAATTATTTAATTTGAGAAATAGACAAACACAGTTTTTGGGCACGTCAACACCGTGCGGTGGTCCGGGGGGAAAATTCTGCCAATGTCAAGGTTGAAGTTCACAATGCTAAAGTTGACGATTGTGCGGTTAGTTAAGCTTCTCTAGTATGTGTAGTTGGAGAAACGACAAACAGAACAACACATAACCACCACCTTAACACACAATGTTTTTTACTTAATCCTGATAGTGAAAAAGTGAAAAATAAATAAAGTTTATTCATTTATTATTTATTTAAATACTTAGATTGTTATTTTGTTTTAATTTCAGGAAAACTGGTATAAGGTTAACTGCTTCTGTACGACTGTTTTTAAACGACTGACTTTGCTAGCTGGCTGCGCTGTAATTACAACAAGACATGCTTTAACGACCGCCACGTCGACAGAAATAGTTCTTAAACGTTATAAGAAGAAAAATACGCTGGAAAACATTCTAGGGCTTTGGTACGATGTGAACATAAATACCAAAAACAGTTCCATGTACATCACACCGGCGCGGATTCATTACCACCCACTTGTAAGTTAACATAATTCATATAATCAAGTAAGCATACACTTGTAACTTCCTATAATTTTTTCCTATAAATTTGACGGCCGTTTGGTGTAGTGGATAGTGACCCTGTCAGCGAAACCAACGGTTGCGGGTTCGAATCCCGCGAGGGGTAAATGTTTGTGTGATGAATACAAACATTTATTCCCGAGTCATGGATGTTTATATAAATATTTATGTATGTTTATCCGTTATCTAGTTTCCATAGCACAAGCTTCGCTTAGTTTGGTGACTAGATGATTGGTGTAAGTGTCCGAAATATATATAAATAAATATAAATAAATATAAATAAATATAAATAAATATAAATATTTATTTATATTTATTTATAATCTTAAAGGTCGTGATTAGACAGACACACATGGTTTGACCACCTGTCAGTGATAGAATAAAAATATTTTCTAACAAATCGGTGTACAATGAAAGGGCTGGCCAATTGGCGATGGCGATGATGGAATTGACTGTAACATTTTTATACCAATCGTAGAACACTGGTAAAAGAAAAATGTAAGATAGTTTAGCCGAAAACTTTCTGATCGATGATGATGGATGTACTGATAAGATGCTTATTTTTTGTACAAAATTAACCAGAGACATATGACGCAAGAATAGAATAGGATAATCTTTATTTGCTAAAAATGTGGTACACAAGGTTGTTAATTGTAAAATAAAGTATCACACATTTTTCCAGGAACTGGCATGCAGAATAGAATTCATAATAAAATAATAGATTTAAATACCTAAACAATTACAATCAAATAAATCAAAATTTAAATATATCCGATGCAAATCGCAACCAAATCTCCTAAATTTTACGGTGATGGCACATTCATTATCAACCTTGGACTCCGACCGCCCCATGGAGCTTGTTTTGCAGGTCGAAATTTCCAGAATGAAATCGTTCGAACCAAAAACGCACTATGTTTTCTTTTGCGACACCACCGCCATACACATCAATAATCCTTCGAGCCTTTTCTGCAGTACTGGTGCCACGGCGGAACTCGTACTCGTAAATAACGCGATATTTTAAGTTTTCCATTTTGTAAACTGAGTGATGCAAAGAAAAAACCAAAGATGGAAAAAACATAATAGATTACGGTTTTCGAAAAACAAATGCATGAGTAAATAGCTGTATTTGAAATTGGAGTTCCTAACCAAAGAGGAGATATTTGAGATCAAAGTGGCCAGTACGACAAACGCCAATTTCATATGTAAATGTACTACATGTAATGTACAAAACCTAATACTAGTACAGGGAAAATACGGTTTAACCTCGGAAAAACGAATAACCTCGATTTTCTTGAAACATTTAATAAAGTGTTGTAAATGTAGTGACAATTGCTAAAAATGAAGCATTTGTAAGAAATGCAAACTAAGTAAGTAACTAAAAAAGCTAAAGTTGAAAAATGTGCTTCTTTAAAAGAAAAATGCTCAATTGATGGGTATTTCTTTAAATTCAAAACATTTAGGGAAATTATTGTTACAAAATATTTTCTCATTTTTATTTCTTAAGAAATTCAGCTCGAGTACATATTCAACTAAAACACGTGCATGCCTATGTGTAGTTTTTTATCCATCAATAAATTAACTGTGTTTAACAAAAGTCTACCTAATTAAATATCAGTTAGTATTTTTTGTTATTAAGATACAAAGTAAAAATAGGGTTTTGGAAAAAAATCTAGACTAAGCGCTCGTTTTGTTTTAGGCTTAATTATTTAAAATTACATCACTAATATACCTCTACAAAATAGCAATTATATAATTCGGTTCTGAATTATGTCTAGCTGAGCAAATTTTTTACCGTATTTTCCCTGGGCTTAATATACATATAGATTCTAGACCTTTATTTCGGAAAACACCTGTCTAAACATATAGATTGAAGACAGATTTATTACGGGATACTATTTGTTCCGTATTTTGGCTAACATTATATATTTCTGCAAATATTTTGTTACAGTATAGCAGACCTCAGTACGTTAATCGATCGCATCCTTTACCCTGCGCCCATGATCTCGCCGTTTGGGCCACAACTTTCCGCTATATGTGTAGTGGTGGTCACGCCACATATTGTAATAGAGGAACACATCATCGGTAAGTGTTGCGTTTATTGAATATATCTTTGAAGCCTGGGAAGTTAGATAGGCATTTTCTGCAATCTGTCAAAGGCTTTTGATTGCGTACATCATGATGATTTGGTCAGGAAATTACACCACTATGGTTTTGCGGGCCCTGCCAAGTGCAATTGTACTTGTGTAATCGAGTTCACATGGTTGAAGAGATCAGCGGGGTCTCTGGCTTGCGTAGGTATTCCACAGGGCTTTCCACTTTCTACATTTCTTGTTTATATTAATGATTTTCAAACAATCTATTATTTATTTTTATATTTGATTTCAGCTGGCAAACATGGCCAAGCGCGCCAAGAGAGGACGAGCAGTTGCTCATAGTCGGGTTTCAGTTCGTATGGTCGATCAACAGGAAACCAATGCCGTGGTTCAAATATTTAGTGCGTACCAAAATTCCAAAGGGTCAAGACTCTTTTTGCCCTAAGGTAAATATATAGTCCCTTACTATAAAAAAATACGAGCGTCGGTGGCTCAGCGGTTAAGACGCGGTCTCCCAATTTGGGAGGTCCCAAATTCCCAGGCAGGCCAAATGAGTTATTAAATTTAATTACTTATGTTTATTTATCCGACTGCTCTTAAAACAGTCAAGGAAAACATCGTGAGGAAACTTGCATGCCTGAGAAATAAAAGTCCCCAACCCGCATTGGGCCAGTGTGATGGACTATGGCCCATTCTCCCTCATTATACGAGGGAAGGCCTATATCACTGCAGTGGGATGTTAAGCTGATGATGACCTATAAAAAGATTTACCTACAAAACCAAATTGTCACCCTGGAGACATCAGGGCTGTGAGCAACGTCTTTCGACATTGGAACATGGATGTACGATTTGTAACTACATTTAAGCAAATAAATTTAACTTTTTCATTAGGATATTCATCAGTTATGGTCCTAAAAATATGTCATCCCCTTACTATTTAAAATATGTAAAACTGGCCATTAAAACTCACCGTTGTATCCTAGCCACAATACCGCGGTGGCCTGCGGGGTGCGGCGGTCGATCGAGGTTTGAACACTGGTGCACGACCGCCTCCCTCGAAGGCTGTGTAACTGAAGGCGTCTTATGCTATTATTATTATTATAGACGAGCAGCATTACTGCTGGTATGTTCATGCCACAGTGTTGGAAGAGTTCACATTGTTCATTATGTTGTTATCCAGTCCCTATTTAAGTCATCACTAGTTATTTTTAAATTTCTCCAATCTATTCTTGAACGAATTCACTGATTGGGCGGAAACAACCTCTTCCGGCAGCTTATTCCAGACCTGAACAACACGGTTGCTTAGAAAGTGATGGGCGACATTGATGTCAGCGTGAGTGCGGCTTATTCGCAGAGCGTGTCCTCGTAACGGTCGTATGTCTTTCATCCTGAATATGTCGTGCAAGTGAGACTGGTTGTATTTATAGGTGAGAATTTTGAATGTCACGATTAGGTCACCTCGTAAGCGGCGCTCTTGAAGGGTTGTAAAATTCAGAATCTTCAGTCTCCCCTCATAGGGTTTCCGCCGCAGATTAAAGGGTATCTTAGTGGCCTTTCTTTGTACACTTTCCAGTAGATTGATGTCTTTGACAAAATACGGACTCCAAATTTGGAAAGCATACAGTCGACATTACAGTTATTCATAAAGCAGACACAGGTTGATAATCAGCAGGGGTAGCATGATCAGTGGCCCCTCTACAACGACACAAGTTAGAGATTTATTTCGTTCGTTTAAGGATTTCTTCATTCCTGATTCGATTACATAGTGTAACGCGGAGCATTGCCCTCGCCATAGCTCGTTGCGCAACCTTGAGCCTTCTTATGACGGCCATAGTGAGAGACCACGTTTCTGTGCTGTAAGTCATCACTGGTCACACTTTGAAACTCGCAGGAAGTCGCTGGATGCAGGCAGCTTCCAACTGATCGCTCTAGAAATCTATGGGGGAGGCCTATGTTCAGTAGTGGACGTCCTGTGGCTGCTGATATTTATAATGATAAAGTGTCTTTTTCATGTTTCCCATGTTAAAATTCAAAAAGGGCATTTTATAGCTAAAGGAGCTTTTTTTATCATTGCAGACCGAATGGGGCTGGTTTCACTGCGTGCCAGGTTCAAGGTGGTCAAAATATGGTCTGGACAGCGGAGCTGGTCTCCAAATTGCTTTCCAATCTAATGATTGGCGTTGGGATGGTATGATAGGAATGAACACATTCTCCATGGAATTACGATCCAGACGAATGTTGCACTACTTCAACGTCATCGACACTCATATCAATATAGACTTCTTCTACGCGTCATACATGGGCACACTGCCGTACGAATATTTAGACTTTAGATTCTTCAACACACAATGGAAAGCACCTATTGTGAAGCCGTGGTATTACATTCCTTGGACTTATGATTATGGCAAGTCCTATGACCAATGGGAGCCACCGTACTATAAATAAATAAATAATAACTAAATAAATAATAATAATAAAAATGTGTCTCCAATTCCAAATAAGTGAACTATTTTACCAGACCGCACAACCATAAGTCAAGTATTGAAAATCTGAACATTAAAAAAGAAACTGCAACGTATCAAATAGATATACTGAGCCCGAAATGGCTGGCTTCAGAATTTTTCTGTATGTTTACGCCGCGTTCCCACTAGGGAACATTTCGTCGCTCGTATGACTAACTAGTGTAACTCAGTTTTGGCTATTTTTCAGAACAAGCGTTTTTCGGTTGAGAGTAGTGAAAAATTAATTATATTTAAAATTCGCAAACTTGTTGTAAATTAGTTGTAATATATTTAAATAGAATAGAATGCGGGCTTTTAGGCTACGTATTAATTTATTATTGAATTGCAGTAATAAAATTATTTTTGCTCGTTCAAAACAGATACACGACTTTGTAAAAACTTTGTTTTACATTTCAACCCACTTAGGTGCTTTTGAACCGCTGTAGATATATGAATATAACGCAAAAATAAAGCCTTCTTATAATATTTAATGACTAACAATACTTTAGGGCCATAAGCAGTCTCATTAATTGAACACTTAAACACTGAAATATTCTCCATATATAAATACTCGTGGTGATTTTCAACATTTAAGTAACATTTCACCTGATTCATACTAAAAGGATTACAGGGAAAAAGAACTTAATAAAACCAGACCGCCAAAATGAACACAACGCATTACACAGATGTAGCAATTAAATACAGAGAATTAAGAAAAAAATACAGGGGGTAACCCGTCAAGATTAAACACTTAAAAATCTTACTAACAATAAGTATAAATGTTTGTAAATTGTAAATGTAAAATCACAATAATTATCAATAAGTAATCTCAAGACATTTCAATTGCTCCACATACTAAAAGGATAACAAAGAACAAACTTAAAATTATAACTCCAAAATAAACATAACGCAGCTTTCATAATTATTAAACACAGAGAAATATAACAAATTTCCCAAATCTTTATTTTTCTTTTCATGCTTTCCTTATCAAAGCGTTTTTCCTTGCGGTTTACTTCACTAGATTTTATACTTGAAAGAGGGCTCTTCTTCTGGTATTTGGTTAGAAATACTAGAATCTACGTTATGGAATGGTAGATCAGGAGGTAACTCTTGATGACTGTTACAAGGAGAATGATTATCAAAGTGGTGCCAGCATAATAAAGCTAAACATCTCACGCATGCACTAAATATCTCTGTATCACAAGCTATGTAATCTTCTTTAATAGATCTTGTAGAAAGAATAGGACGATTTTTAAGAACTGTTGTGATTTGTGGTCACTTCAATAGACATAGATGGTCCATCAACAAATCCAGTTAATAATCTTTCTGAACAAACTGTGTCCTCTCTTTTCATAGAATCTGATCTACAATTATTTGGTAACACATTATGCTTTGTTACTGGATCGACATTAACGTTGGTTACAATATCATCAGCACATACAGTTAGATGTTCTTCTAACATTGGCAAAATCTTTTATTCATTATCAATTTTAGTTAAAAAACTTTCTGAGCAAACTGTTTCATCACTTTAATTGAATCCGATCCAGAATTATTAGCTAAGTATTGAGGAGACATGTACCCTTCTGGCATCATCGCAGGTTCGTTAACAATATTGTTTCTAATACCATCACCACAAAGAAATATTTACATCGTTAGTAAATTAGTACGTGTCAACTCAAAACAAACCAAAAAGTGCTCACCATCGATTTCCATAGATATGCACATCAATACTTTTGCGTGGCACTTTATCAAACCACAAAATACTCTGTAGCACACACATACTCTAGTGTATCCTGAGGTTACTTTTATGGATTGTTATAAAATATGTTTATCCAATTGCTTTGGAACTTATGGTATGTGTGTGACTGTAGATACAAATAAACGATTTATCTATCTATCCATCTACATATCTATCTAAAATAACAACTAAGTGAGTGAACCGCGTTGCGACGCCGACGCAGTAGGCCGGAATCTATTAAAATGGTGCGTGTGGCGTGATTTAATGAATTCAACAATGCAAAAGTATAATTTCAGACCATGAGCCATTGAGTCGACAATAAATTATCTGAGAGCCGTATCTCATGAGCATTGCGTAAAATAATAGAATTAAATTTCCACTAAACAACTTATCTATAAGATAGGATGTCATATTTTGCACCTGATCACAAATTTGATTTTGACGAAAAATCCCAATTTGAGTTACCATAGTTAGTTGTTTCTTTTTACGAACAAAATGTTAGATACGATGTCTCCACCTGATGTCTATTTCAAAAACTATGCGACCTGCAGATATAGGGATCAGTGGAAACTGTAGAGAACGACAAGGCGAATTCATTGGTGGTTGTAACTCAAATCGGCCAAAATCTGAGATACACTAGTTAGTCATACGAGCGACGATTTGTCGAGCGACATGTATCCCCAGTTGGGGACGTCGGGGGACGTTACCAGACTACGCCCGACTTTCTACGCACCATATTGCATTAGTCTTGTTCTGTAGTCCGAAATGATAGGTCTTATTGTTAGCGATAAGGCCGCCTAATTTGTAATTTCAATAAGACATTTATAGTGTATTGCACTAAGTTCCTTGTATCCAAATTTGTATAAATTCAATTATTGTTATCATTATTATACTCCATGATCAACATGCTCTTTTTCCGTCTACTGTGACCATACTGTGTTTAGATATACTTAGTATATTTCCATAAACTGATATTTTTACTATTTTGTTGTCTTTTTTCGTAATTCCTGCCACTTTTTAACCTCCAACTTAAAGACAGTAATGCGTAATCCAATTTGAGAGTGATTTTATTTATATTAAAGACTTAACAAAGGTACAAGTTCTTATGTACATTGTACATACTGACTGACAGATAAATGCAATAAGCCCTTTTATTTCCAGTAGATTTAATGTATCTTACATTGTAATAAATGCTTGAAGTTCGAAGTTTGGACATATATGAAGAAAATCGGTGAAGCTGTCTCGCAGATATTTACCTGTTGGTGTATTTGGATGATATCATTATCCTTGGGAGGGTTTTCTAAATTTTAATCTTTTTTTTTATCACCAGAAACAGCATTAAACGTCCTCGCCGTTGGGCACAGTCCTTGTTGAATGTCAATTTGAAATAATAAAAGGGCTTATTGCATTTATCTATCAGTCAGTATAGGGAAATCAGCTGTGGTAAAAGAAGCGACACAAGAAACCCACGGGATCAAAACAGTCAATCAATCAATCAAATACTCTTTATTGCACAATTAACAAAAGCTACATGAAAAATACAGTGTACATCACTAATCTCACAAAAAGGCGGCCTTATCGCTATTAGCGATCTCTTCCAGGCACACCTTAGGGTAAAGATACAAGCTACCAGTAGGTGAGGTATGCACTAATAGTAGCAATACGGGTGTATTTTATAGTTGGTAATTATTATATAACGTAAAGATAGTAGTCGTTTATTTTGTTTAATAAAAAGTAATACAACTAATACAATTTTATAATTTTTGGGAGATGGTTGAAGTACACAGAGCGTGTTTGTCATTCAGATTGTCATTAATTTTGTAACCACACCACACTCCCACATTGAGCTTGCTGGTGCGTGGTCTCCAGTCCAGAACTTTTACGAACCAACGATCAGCCCTACAGCCGTACACGCCCCACTGTTGAGCACAACCTCCTCTCCCTGGGAGAGAGCATGGGCCATAATCCACCACATGGCCCATGTGGATTGGTGAATTTGTGTCAGACTAGTGACCAACTGACATTCAGTGTTTTAAACTGCCCCTGTAGGCCACCGAATTGGCCTTCAATTGAAAACAACCTTGACCGACTAACGTGCCCTCCGAAACAGGGAAGCACTCATATTAAAATGTCACTAGTCACCCATCCAAGGACAAAGTGCGCCAGACATTGCTTAACTTCGCTAATCGAAAACGAATAGCGACTGCGAGTGCGCCATAAGTACTTATATAGCCACATACATACATTGACTTTGCCTTAGTCGAGTAAAAAGGAAGTAGTTACCGCACCGCATGAAAATTAGAGAAATGACGAAACACTGAATAAAAAACGCACTGAACACGCAAAGGTTAGTTAACTAGGTGTACACCAATTGCGTTGTTGAACTACGGAAGTGTCCTCATTGTAGTAACTTTAAGTCGGATGTTGCAAATTTGCAATATTCCAACATTTCTACTTGAAAGAAGAACGTGCCGCTGAATTAGTATTTAAACTATAAGCGAAGAGCGTCGGCGAAACGAACATGTTCAGCCCTTAGCGGTATAACTAATAATGGCATTCGATGAAAATCTATTTAGTCTGTGCTTACAAACTGTAAATCGGTCACATAAAAGTGCAAAAATTATAATATTTATTAAAAATATTGTTATCATTATCATATGAGCCTATAGACGTCCACAATTGGACAAAGGCCTCCCCCAAAGATCTCCACAGCGATCGGTCCTGCGCTGCCCGAATCAGTTTGTTATACTTAAAAGATACTCGCATGTTTTTGGTCACTTTTCTGTGGTCAGTGATGGAACATAAATCAGCATTTGATACGACAGTTCGTCAACGAAGTCTGTGTGTGACTGAGTTCCGATTGATGCCAAACTCTCGTTTTTCTCGTTCGTCTCGTCGACCCGGCTGTGGGCAGTACCTAATAATAAAGTCTATCGTTATTGTAAGCTGTCGTTATTTCTATGCTATTATTACCCCGCTATAAGTTTGTACCTCAACAACGAATATCCTTCACAATTTGCGATATCCGTTTATATTATAAAGCCTCACCAATGCCGAATCGCATCCTGTGCAGTTTTAATCAGCATCGTGCCTGGATGGCAACGCATTGCTGATATTACGCGTGTGACCTAATTTAAAAATACATTAAATTACAGGAATTTGTGGGTAATTGTAATCTAATTAAATATATATTTATTGTGTAATAGAAAGGTGTCCAAAAGGGGTCCAAGCCAATATAAATATTAACACACTATTTTATTCTAACTTTCATCATTTGCATATAAAATTATATATTACTGCGTATGGACCGAGTCCTTCAAACATATCGAAATAGCACAACTACATTGGTGTCAAAACGGAAGTTTTGGAACCAATGGGAACTCAGTCAAACACCAACTTCGCGAACTGTCACGTCTAATGAAAGAAAGAATGAAAAGTATTTATTTAGTGTCACATATCGTAAACTAAACAATATATATATTATATAGATAAGGAGTCCACGTTGTGCTATCTAACTGATACCTCGGCATATGCTGAGTGGATGCCTTTTCGGGGCCATATATATATATAATGTTTACGGACTGATGACGGTGTTCTATCCGTATATACCATATTTCATCCAAATCCGTTCATCCGTTTCGCCGTGATTGAGCAACAAACAAACAAACATCCAAACTTTCGCATTTATAATATTAGTTGGATGAAAATTCGGAGAAACATTCAAAAGGGTTGAATGGAAGGTTTTTGTTTTGTATAGTAAAGTCGCGGGTTCGAATCCCGCTAGGGACATAATGTTTGTATGATGAATACAGACATATGTTCCCGAGTTACAGATGTTTTTCATATATATATATATGTGTGTGTATTTGTGTAGTTTATAAACCATCTGGTATACAAGCCTAGTTGCTTAGTGCGGAACTAGATGGCGCTGTTTATATGTGCAAAGATATTTATTTATTTATTTATCTCTGTTATCGATATCCCTGTTGTTTCCAAACATGAACGGTAGTGCATTATTTGTCTAGCTATGCATTATTTGGCTACATCCATAAAAAATGCTTTTGGCAACATTCACATTACAAGTTGTTGTTGATGTGCTAAATACTAATTCTCGTCATGTTGCATACCACTCTGACTAAACATAGAGCTTCCCGAATTATTGGCTTTGTTTGGTTATTATTTTAACGTAAATAAAATAGGCACTACGCGGTTTTATTGAATTTCAAAACTTTTTACAGTTGCCCTTGACCTTGACATTGATATTTCAAAAATATTGATTTAATTATGTACAGCGAGAATGCAATAATAGTAGTTTGTTGCAATGAACCGAGCAGAAATTGATATAGATGTAGGTATTTTTATCTTCTTCTCCTTTTTTCGAGTCGAGGCAAGTTTCAAATTTTATTGGACCAACACTTAGCCACGCTAACAGCACTCTCGAAGGTCGTCGTTCTTCTCCTCATAATAGAGGGCAATCCAAACAAACTTCCAAGTCCAAATTTTCCCAAATGAATTGTCCGATTCTACGTAAAAGCAGGATTCATAGATCTAAAAATTTACTAGAGAACATTCTCAAAATATGGAATTTAAAAAGTATTATTGCATTTTTTCTGTTATGGAAAGCTTAAATCGCTCTAATTTAATTTAAATTTTCGAAAATTTTCTCTACTAACTTTTAAATCTATAGAATAGAATAAAATATGATTTATTTGCTCTAGAATAGGGTACATTAGATTAGGTGTTGTTACAATAAGATCCGCCTAATTCAGTCATTAGAATGACGTGCAAATATTGGACAATATTAAAGTTTCATACAAAGATAATCAGCATGCATATCAATTAATCGCTTTTGTGCTAAACGTAATTTTTGTGGAAAAGAACTAGTAAGCAGGTACCTTTTAAAAGTTACAAATCAAGTTAGAAAGCACACCAATACATAATTTAGCTAGTGGTAAAATTATTAACAATTAATCCTCACAATAATACAAAGGAATCTAATAAACACTATGTATCTCTAAGGTTTGCTGGTAGAAAACTCTATCGGAGTTAAGCTTGCCTTTGTACATTTTATATACAATGCATATTTCTGTAATAATAAGGAACCTAAAAATGTCAATGTTGAAATGTCAATGTCTATATACGTGCTTTTTGCGTATTTTATTTTTTATGCACGACGGTTTTAAAGTTTATTAGAATCGCCTCAGGTATTGGTTTCGAAAAATTTGGACTTGTAGGGAATACCGTGCGGGATAAAGCCTCCTAAAGACACGAGTGCAAATATAAATCACATATTGCGTGGTAAATAATCTGCTTTCCGAGCACCTAATCTAATGCTTATTATAAATGCGAAATTTTGGTGGTTTGTTTGTTGCGGATGAAAGGATTTGTATGACATTTGGTATACATCGTGTTACAAAAATACCCCTAATGACTGAAGGGTGTTAAAGTATGTCAAGTAAAGAGTCCACTGTGAATTTCCTGAAGAGAGATTAGAGATGGGATTCTATTGAAATCATATCGATTTTGTTTGTAAAACTTCGATAGTCGTTATTTTAGAAATCCTTACAGGTACAACAAAAAGAATTACACATATCATTTCAATTTCATTAACAGTACGTCTCATTTTAGGCGTTAGGGGTTTTTTTGTAACATGTTGTATATAGGTAGAACATACCCTGGATTAACACATAGAATAATTTTTGAATAATTCCCTTGGGATAAAGAAATTAAAGATATCCACAATAAAGTTAAAACGATTTTCGGTGGTCGGTGGTAATGTTTGTGGATAATCTGAACAATACAGAATTAAATCCAACCATATCGCAGTGGGTACACGGGTAAACAGGAATTACCCTTACACCCACGGGTGGGTGAAGCCAGTGGGTGCACGGGTCGCGGGCTAACTATTGGCAGTTACTTGAAAACATCGGAAACTAAATCGACTACAGCTTGACAATCTTGGTTTCCTCTATTAACACTCTGTTTATAAGATATAATATATATTTACCTCAATGGCAGCACTTCTTGCAGTGATTTTCATTTCATAGGGTACCCCCTTAGGATAAGATTCCAGCGAAATCAACGGTTGCGGATTCGAATCCCACGTGGGGTAAATGTTGTGATGAATACGATCATTTCCAGCTTCCACCTTGGACCTCATCGTCACTTAACATGGTGTGACTGAGGTCAAGTAACAATCCATTGTGCATTAAAAAAAAATTATGCACGAGTCATGGATGTTTATCTGTTATCTAGTATCCATAGCACTCGCGTTGCTTAGTTTGGAACTAGATGATTGGCGTGTCTAAAATATTTATTTATTTTATTATTCTATGTGTTAAAAGCTACCAATGTTGAATTGGGATTATGTAAGCAGCTAATTACCCGACTGCCCAAAGGAGGGTAATGTTTATCGAGTGCGTGTATGTCGATTTCTGTTACCTCCTGTAACCTAAACGGCTTGACCGATTTTGAAGTGTAAGGTGTCATTAGATTCGTCTTGATCCCTGGAATGTCATAGGATACATTTTGTGCTAAATAATCCAACATGGCGCCCGCGAAATGCTCTCGGGTTTTTTGGTTTTTAAACTGATATTGCTATTTTTATTTTTTATTTTAATTACTTTGTCTTATCTTATCCCAACCAGGATCGAAGATATATCTATCATAGACACTTATTGAAAACTAACATTTAAGTGACAATGATAGGGTTAATCCTGTTTTGGGTGATGTGCGTGCTTTACGCTTACTGGCTGTGGAAGCAGCACTCCTCTAAGTCGGACAACGAACCTCCTGCGTATCCCGGGGGTTTGCCTCTCATTGGGCATGCGCATCTGTTGATTGGAGATAGTCTTTGTGAGTACACACTCTTGAAAATGTTACTTCTAGTGTAATCATTCATTTTCATTTGACGACCTGTTTGGTGTAGTGGTTAGCAACTGTGACCACTATACCACAATGTTGCGGGTTCGAATCCCGCTAGGGGCATGTGTTTTCGTGATGAATACGAACGTGTGTACCCGAGTTATGAATGTTTTCATTTATAATAAGTATTTATTTCCAAAAAAAATGTATTTATGTAGTAAATCAACCATCTGGTGTCCATAACACAAGCCTATAGTTGCTTACTGTGGAACTAGATGGCGCTGTGTGTATGTCTAAGGATATTTATTTATTTATTTAAATACTTCATGGGACACTATTGTAATGTACGCATACACATACATCACACACACATACACTTTTTAACCGTTTAACGTTAATTGTATAATCGACAATGGTGTCGATTCGGATATACACCAACTAAACTAAACTAAAACCGGTTTTGGAGTGGTGCCTTCGCATCGTACTCTTCCAGGGAGAAAGAGACAGTACAACTCTATAACTGGTTTTAGTTTAGTTTATTTTATTTTTTTTATCCGACCCGGAAGGAGGGTAATGTTTTTATAGTATGTTGATTTATTTACGCAAATTAGTTATGAAGAGCTGGGTCTCCTCGCCCAAGTAGGTATTGGTTATTTAAAAGGAGTGCCTAGTCCATACATTGTAACAGAATATCAAGGTACTGAATAAATCATTTTCATTTATAGTTAAAAATACTATGGTTAAATCCATTATCAGAGCCCCTTGGCTGAATCTATATTTAGCCAAGGGCACAGAATTAATATAGTGAGGGCTGAAGCACTACTCCCAGGCTGATACTGGAGATGTCCAGGAGTAGGCCACAGAATGTAGAGAGATGAGGATGAGCCGGATCTTGAGTCGTTGTCAGTGACAACTTATATTAAAAAGGCATCACGTTCACAAACAATAATACGTACACAAAATAACTTTTATATTGGTAAAAAGGAATAAACTGAATTTATTAGTTTTGTACTTCAAACAATATTAATAGAAAAGTATACGTCCAGTCTTTGTAACTGTAAATCATGAACTGAATAAACAAAAGATACACAGCAAGAAAGAACAGGCAGAATTCAAATTTTGAATTTAAAATATTATGAGTTAATCGAAAAAGAAACAAACAAAGAGAATACTGAATAAAGAGACCCAACAAGGCGCATGGCGTCTCGTTATAGGGCCCTATGGTTCTGCTTAAAAAATGCGCATGCTGAGGTTGTAATCCTTTTTACTCGATTATTATTAAAAGGAGGGTAATTTAACCGCGTCTGTGTGTATGTATCACAACTCACCTATTTTATACATATTTATAGATCTATAATTTTGATATATTCATTTGGCTTATGATTTTTTGGTTTCTTTAATTTCACTTCAATACTATGTACCTAATTTAGAGATATTAACATAACGACTCGTATATCACTGAGGATTTGATTTGTTTTTATTGATATTCATATAATAATATTATTAATTAATAATGTAATAGTACCAATTTTATTGTAATTATATTGTAATTTAATTAAAACATTACCCATTCAATTTTAACGGTAACCATTTTCAGTAACATAAGTAATAAGAATATTTAATTGGCGTAAGTTTGGTATTAGTTTTCTGTATAAGAATTTGTAATAATGCTGTTGATTCTATATAAATAAATAAAATAAAAATAAAATAAATAAAATGTATGTTACCACCTACAGCCCAAACACCTGAGCCTATGGGATGTCGATAGATTTTATACATAAAAGTGCCGTCATTTCCAATAATTTAACATTTTTAGAACACCCACAGAAGTTTTTAATTTAAGTATGTTGTATATCAAAAGACCACTGGCCTCGATACACTTTATCAATCACAGTTTAAATTTTTAATTGATTTGCAAACATTTATTTCCAGATTTATGGAACGCAATGCAGGATCTCACAGACAAAAGTTTTGATATGGGAGGCGTTGTTTCTGCATCAATAGGCCCACGGACTATCTATGGTATGTATTGATTTATTTATGAAATTAAAAACTAAAAATCCTGCTAGAGTTCCACCATCCACCTCCTGAGTCCATCATCAGACCCTCGACGCCAAGTATTGTGTTCGCCAAACTGAATCATATGTGTCGAAATTCGAGTGGTTTACTATAGTATCCACTGAAGAGTCAAAATCAAAATCAAAAAATGCTTTATTTTGTAGGTACACAGGGTACATTTAAAATAGTCAGATTTTATATTTTTAAGCTTCTGCTTGTTCAAAAGCCAATTTTCCCCTGAGAAGAACAAGCAAGAAACTCGAGAGGTTGCTCTTTTTTTTAAAAAAAAAGGTTTTTATGTTACAAAATTATTAATTATTATCTTATATTATAATATTTCATTATTAATTGTAAAATAGCCTGGTTACGCGAACGGGCTATTCATGTCCATGAATGTTTGTCATCTAAATAATCTGATATTTTATAATATGCTTTCTTAATAAGTTTCTGTTTTATGTATCTTTTCTTCTACCATCTTAGTTTTTAGTTCTACCATCCATCTCCTGGCTCCATCATCAGACCCTCAATACCAAGTGCAACATATGTATTCGTCAAAACGAATCAGTCGTTTGTACGAAATATACAACCTTATCCTACTCTCAGTCCTACATGGCGCGCAACAAACGATGTCATGCTACAGGGGCTGATAAAGGTCGCGGGAAGTCGCGTGAAGCAGGCCGCTTCCAACCGGTCCCTCTGGAAATCTCTGGGGAAGGCCTATGTTCGGCAGTGGACGTCCAGTGGCAATATGATGATACAGGTGTAACTGAAAAGTCGAGAATTTCTTAAGCTTACTCTATTCACACAGTTGGTTTGGTTTATCTGGATGATATAATAATTTGTTTCCGCTAAGGTTTTCTAAATTTTCAATTTATAGTTAATAATTATTTATGTTACAGTTCTGACAGATCCAGAGGATAGCTTGACAGTGGCAAACACGTGTTTGGAAAAGGACGGTTTCTACGAATTCGCAAAGCCATGGTTGGGCGAAGGATTGGTCACTGGTAAATGTAAGTGCCTACAGCTCAATGCGAGTAACGCATATCATACACGGCCGATTGGTGTAGTTGATAGTGACCCTGTCAGCGAATCCAACGGTTGCGGGTTCGAATCCCATGAGGGGTAAATATTAGTGTGATGAATACGAATATTTATTTCCGAGTCATAGATGTCTATATAAATATTTATGTATATTCATCCATTCACACAAACACACACATTTACTTATAGATATTACAAGGAGTTTTGGATACTTTTATTTATGCACAACGCATTAGCACTTAGGCCGAAGGTGGAAGCCGTACTGACCCGGAAACCCCATCTTATTTGTAGGACTGGGTATCTTATCTCTGACAACGAGAACATCTCTTACAAATTCACCCGGTATATGCAAACACACACATTTAAAGATATCTAACTAATATTATAAATGCGAAAGTATGGATGTTTGTTTGTTTGTTGCTTAATGAACGAAACGGATGAACGGATTTGGATGAAATTACCAAATTCTATATCTTAATCCAGAGTATGTTCTACCAATATTAGTATATAGGTAGAACATACTCAAGACATAGAATATTTTTTATTCGGATAAAGTGAGCAGTTCCTGCGGGATAAACAAATTTCCGCGATAAAGTCAATATAAAGAATAAACTAGAATACGATTTATGCCCCATTATTTTTTGTATACCTCTCATAAAAGCCCAATAACGAAAGAGCAATCCCGATGTATTTCTCAAACTTTTCCCCAGTATCGATATGGAGGAATCACCGAAAACTGCTGAACCCAGCTTTCAGCCAGCTGGTGCTGGATGGATTTGTAGATGTGTTCAATAAGCAGGGCCGGCGGCTGGTGAACGATCTGGAAGCTGAAGTCGGAAAAGGGCCATTTGACCACTGGATTTATACCCGGCATAACGCGTTGGAGACTATCTGTTGTGAGTATTAAGAGCCGGAATATACCCGTTCAGTTGAATAAATTATGATTTTTTTTTTATACAGCATACATACCACTAGGCGTAGGGAGGGATTCCACCAGTATATTATAGTTAATATACCGAACATTCGCACTAAGAAGTTCGATTCTTCATTCATTATCCGAACAGCCAAGGCATATGGAACTCCCTTCCGGCGTCAGTCTTTCCTGAATCCTACAACCTTGGGATCTTCAAGAGCAGAGTGAATAGGCATTTACTAACATCGCGTGCTTCATCTTCGACCACATCGTCACTTTTCATCAGGTGAAATTGTGGTCAAACGCAAATCCAGTCAATCATAAAAAAAAGAAAAAAAAAATCGCTCTGACCTTAGATAGCTTTAATTATGGTTATTTTCGAGAATTTCAAATTATTGATAAAAAACGTCTCTTTATAATCAAGAATTCTATAAAATAACCTCCATTAAAGCTATTTAGGTAATTTATAATTAGCCTTTAGACTTCTTGAATACAGAGCCGAGCGATTTTTATGATTTATTTGTCCAATGAGTGCGCCACTGGACAGAATAAACCCTCTCAATTCCTTCAGGCTAAATGATATTAGTTTTTAACTAACTTCAAAAAGGAGGATGTTCTCAATACCGACGTTTGTATTTTTAGCCGACTGCTCCAGGAAGGAGGGTAATATTTTTCAGGTGTATGTATGTAGATTTCTATGTTACCTCCTGCTGTCTAAACTTCCATACTGAAGGTGGTTTCAGAATTGTTTACTTTGTATGGGTAATCCAACATTTTTTGATCGAATTCGACTATGATTCCTTAGGGAAAGTTGTTCGTAATGAAGAGTAGCCGTCACCAGTTAATGGGAATTACACGAATTCAATTTCACACAGAGGTCATGTGCTTCACCTTCATGCTTGCACCACATGCTTCATTTTTAGCAACTGTTACTACATTAACAACACTTTATTAAAATGTTTTAAGAAAATCGCGGTTATGCGTTTTTCCGAGGTATTTTCCCAGGGATATTTGCCACAAGTATAGTGAAATCAAGCCTTTAAACCTCCATATTTATGTATACTTATTACTATTCCTTTGATTGCTACCACAGTAACCGCATTAGGAGTGGACTTCACCGACCATACACTTCTCAACAGCCAGTACGTCCAGGCCACCGAGGAGATGTTCAACATCCTTGTCGAGAGGTTTCAGAATATTTTCATGCACAACCATTGGATGTACAGCTGGACTGGCTTAAGGAGGAAGCAGGACGAGTGCCTCAAGATCTTGCACAATATGTCGAATACGGTAATTGACCACTGCCTGCTGTACACGAGCTAGAACAAACCAATAATTCTAGTATTATGAGTAGGTTCTAGTAGTCCTGGCCGTCTACCCCACCTAGTGGTATCCTATTTATACATACATAATGTCACGACCTTTATCCCAAATAAGTGGACAGAGATATCCCAAACATAAGCGTCTGGTAGTACCAAGCGTTAAAAGTTTAAGCACTCTTTATAATATGCTGAAGGAAGTGAATTTTACCCATTCATGTACATTGTAAAGCGTCGGTGGCTCAGTGGTTAAGATGCGGTCTCCCAATTTGGGAGTTCCGGGTTCGTTTCCCAGGAAGGCCATGTACCAATGAGGTTTTAAATTTAATAAAATTATTTATGTGCATTTATCCAACTGCTTTTAAACGGTGAAGGAAAACATCGTGAGGAAGAATGCATGCCTGAGAAATAAAAATTCTATGGCATGTGAAGTCCCCAACCCGCATTAGGCCAGCGTGGTGGACAATGGCTACTCTCCCACATTACACGAGGGAAGGCCTATATTTTTGCAGTGGGACGTTTACGGGCTGAGATGATAATGCACATATTTTCCTAGGAGTACCTATAAAGTTTTCTTACACGTTTTGCAGGTTATCAAAAGAAGAAGATCAGAAATGAAGGGAAATATTGTTGCTGAGAAATTAACTGAAAAGAAACTTGGTACGTCGTCGTTTATCTATATACCTATTTGTAGGTACAGTCGATTTGAAAAGAAGAAGATACAGATCCGAACATTTCAGTATAATGATTAATAGATATTACAAAACTGTATATTTATTGGTTATATATTTATAATAATCAGTCAAAAAAACACAACAAATTCGTATATTTAACCACCTCCGTGGCTCAATGTAAACAACATTGGGTTTACGATTCGGAGGTCGCGTGTTCGATCCCCAGCGGGGTACATATTTAGTACACCAACCAAAGTTGGTGGTAGGGCATTTTAAATGTCCGCCTGGCTAGCTACCACCATCTTATCTAAATTTAACAGATCATTCATGTACTTTGGTGGTAGTACTCTGATCACTAACTTCAAAGGACTTGTTTTTTTCCAAAAAACTGCCATATTTCGCTCACAACTGAGATAAATTACAAGTCCTATTCCATCCATTATGAAAATCTAGGAAATATAGTTTAGAATTTAGATTACGTATTAGAAGCTCAAAAATTGTTACTCAGATTTTTTTGTCAATTGCAGGCAGCAAATTCAAGCCTTTCTTGGACCTAATTCTGGAACTGACGGTCGACAAAGACGCTTTTAATGACCAGGAGATCAGAGAGCAAGTGGACACTATGATAGTGGGTGGCCATGACACCTCTGCCAGTGTCATTATGTACACCATGATGATGATAGGATCATTCCCGCACGTCCAGGAGAAACTTCATAAAGAGTAAGTGAACATAATACATTTTTAGGATGACGTAACTAAAGAAAAAAGGAACCATTATAGGACCACATCGTTGTCAGTCTGTTCGTCTATCCAAGATAGCCCAGGGAAAATACGGTAAAAAATTAGCTTAGCTAGATATAATTCAGAACCGACTTATATAATTGCTATCTTATAGAGGTATGTTAGAGTTGTAATTTTGAATAAAAAGCCTAAAAGAAACGAGCGCTTAGTCTAGATTTTTAATTTGTATCTTAATAACAACTAACTAACGGATATTTATTTAGGTAGACTTTTGTTAAACAAAGTTAACTTATCGATGGATAAAAAACTAAGCATGTTATAGTTAGGCATGCATGTGATTTAGCTGAAAATGTCGTCGAGCTGCATTACTTAAGTAATAAAAATGAGAACTAGGTAATAATTTGTAACGATAATTTCCCTAAATATTTTGAATTTAAAGGGTATTCCTTTCAATTGCTATTTTTTTTTTAAAAGAAACACATTTTTCAACTTTAGCTTATTTAGTTACTATTTACATAGTACCTATTTGCGTTTCTTACAAATGCTTAATTTTTACTAGCTTACTCCACATAATTACATCATTAAATTAAATAAATAAAGAAAATTTGGAGAAAATATGAGTTCCACATGAATTTCGCATAATAGAAACCCTACGAATCCCGCCAGTCGTATATATATCAATCAGAGAGCGGCGGCGTTTTGAAAAAAAGAATTACACTACCGATGCTCGTAACTCATAACTTCTATTTCACTTATCTAATATGCCCTATTTTTTTCCTTACCGTAAAAAAACTCATCCGGTATAGGTACTTGCGTTTCTTACACATGCTTCATTTTTAGCAATTGTTACTACATTTACAACACTTTATTGAATGTTTCAAGAAAATCGCAGTTATTTGTTATTCCGATGTCAAACCGTATTTTCCCTGGGCAAGACCCTTTTTCTTATGAACGCGTGGAGGTAGATTATATAAGTTGAAATTAATATCAGATACTAACGGTCCTTTGAAGCTGAATAAAAATCAATCTTCTAAGTCACCACAATCAAGAAATATTTTGATACGCAAATAAATCAAAACCTAAGTACAAATAAATGTCTTTGCACATTACACACAGAGCCATCTAGTGCCACACTATGCAGCTAGGCTTGTATTGCGGATACCAGATGGTTGATAAACTACACAAAAATATTTTTTTTTTTTTATTTAAATACATATATAAATGAAAGACATCCTTCACCCGGGAGCACATGTGTGTATTCATCATACAAACATTCGGATTCGAACCCGCGACCTTTTGGTATAGTAGCAGAGTTTCTAACCACTACACCAAATAGGTCGTTAAGGATACCTATTTGCCGTTAACAGCACAAGTAAAAGAAAAAAATCCGAACATCAAAATTAAATTAAATAAATTACTAACTAACATTTCTAAACAAGTTTGTACAGAGCCGCTAGTGTAAGCGAATCAGACTGAAATACAAAATTCGTACATTTCTATAATATATAAGTACATATAGATCAGCCCTGTGTGGAATTGGGAAGAAAACATTCCAGATATTAGTTCCAAGACAATGTCAAGTAGGCTTAAAACAATACCAAGGTTATCGGAACTCTTCACGCCTTTCCTGAAGAACCCCTAATTGTAATACGAGTACATCTAACTAAGTACTTTTAAATATGTTGGTTTTTAATTTATAGATTAGAAGAAGTATTCGGCAACACCGATCGGGACGCGGATAAACACGACTTGTGCCGCCTGGTGTACATGGAGGCGGTGATCAAGGAGTCCATGAGGGTTATCACTATTGTGCCCATAATTGCCCGACACCTCGACAGAAATGTGAAGCTTAGTAAGTCAGTTTAAAAATATCATTGAAAAACTATAGTATACCTACAAATATGTTGACGCAGCAATTAGCTAACCTGCGCGCACTTCTTCTTGAACTTCTATTTATGTAAATGTTTAGAAACCGTCGTGATCTGGCAGTATATTATTGTGGGGTCAGACAGTAGACGGATTTTAGATGAATAAGTAAGCCCGATTCTTCGTCTAAGCGACAAACAATAATTGTTAGGCAATAAATTTATTGAACAACAAATATACTTACCTACTATTAGACTATAATGTAGTTAAACCCCCAAATATATGGTGGATTTTCAGGGTGAATAACTTACATAGAACTTAAACGCTGAAATGTGACAAAAAGATGGAGTATTGAACTTTTCTATTAATTTTTTTTCAGACAAGAAATTATGCTTCAGAATAGCTTCTTGCCTGCGCCAATTTGCATAGATTTGGTGACAAAAGTGCTAATTCCTAATATGTTCTATGGAATATATTATGGATATATTTATGCCCTAAAATTACAATAGAATGAATGAGTAGGCTTCCTAACAGTGGAACACTAGCAACGGCATCCATTGAATATATGGATCGATGAACTAGACGCTTTCTTGAAGGGTGTGCCGAAATTGCTGAGCCGAGCAGTAAAGGCATGGAGGACAGACCTTGCCCTAAAGTGGAACATTACAGGCTATAGAACTTATTGAATTTATATTATTTTTGCAGAAAACCACACCCTCTCAGCCGGTAGAACTTGTTTCATTTTCCTGTGCGGTTTGAACCGCCACCCGATCTGGGGCGAAGACGCTCGAGAGTTCAAGCCTGAACGGTGGTTAGACCCGGCCACGCTGCCTGAGATACCTACAGGCTTCGCAGGGTTCAGCATGGGGAAACGCCACTGTATTGGTACCTACTTGTTTATCCGCATAAATCACCTGCAGGCTGATTATGTAACTCGCACCTAAAAGTTAGTTTTTGTCAAACTGTAAAACGGAACAATTTGAATGAGACGTATTATTGACAACCGATTGGTGTAGTGGATAGTGACCCTGTCAGCGAACCCAACGGTTGCGGGTTCGAATCCCGCGACGGGTACATGTTTGTGTGATGAATATGAACATTTATTCCTGAGTCATTGATGTTTATATAAATATTTATGTATGTTTATCCGTTATCTAGTATCCATAGCACAAGCTTTGCTTAGTTTAGGAACTAGATGATTGGTGTAAGTGTCCGAAATATTTATTTATTATTATTTATTTATTTACTATTTACTATTATTGTGGAGTCAATTGGATTCCAACCAGTAGCTCTGGAAATCTATGGGGGCCTATGTTGAGCATGGGACGTCCTGTGGCTGATTCGCTAAAATGTCAGCCAAAGGTTATCATGAAAACGGCCCGTTATTAATAATTATGACCGACTCCACTAAGTGTTCTTATAATTATTGAATAGTAATATAAATTGTATTTCTGTAGGTAAAGCTTATGCCATAATGTCGATGAAGGCAACACTAGCTCACGTATTACGACACTACTCCATAAAGGCAGACCACACCAAGCTACAGGTGAAACTGGACGTGATGCTGAAACCGGTGTGTGGACATCATATTAGCATAGAGAGGAGATTATGAATTTAGTTATTAAAACATAGTTATTTATTCTGAACTGTTTTGTTATTTCATTCAAAGCTTACGTAACTTTATGATTCTCGTCATCGTCTACTGACGCGTGATTGGTTGGCTCAATCTTTGCTCGGTAATTTGACGGTTTCTCATTGATGATCGATGACGCTGTAGTACCTTTGCTAATTTATGGTCCCGTGGGGATTGTAATTCCGAAAGTATCTTAAAGCCCATTTACGGAGTCCGCTGTCTCGCAAGCGATTGGACGAAGGAACACTAAAGGAAATAGCGCCGAGAAAATAAAACCACCATTAGGTACTCGTGAAGCTTTACCAAAGACTGACTTTTATTTATTTTTAATTATTTAAAAAGTACATAATACGGCCGGGTTATTCTTCCGATTCGCAACATCCGCAATGCAGTCACGAAATACGAATGGTCGTATCACAGATTTTCGAAAAATATTAAATATAACTTGAGTTTCAATAAAATTTTTTTATGCATAACGGGTTGGTACTTGACTTCAATCACACCTGAAGTTAAGTGAAGATGAGGTCGAATGTGGAAGCGTACTGACCCGGATAATTGATGATACTTGGATCTCAAGCGTCAACTCACTCGTGCGTCAGGCACTCGTGGCACAGTCGCTATTCGCTTTCGATTAGCGAAGTTAAGTAATGTCTGGCGCGGTCAGTCCTTGGATGGGTGATCACTAATGGCATTTAATAGGAGTGTTTTCGTGCTTCAGAGGACACGTTAAATAGTCAGTCCCAGTTGATTCCAATTGAAGGCAGTCGTCAATTCAAGTCGGTGGCCAGCAGTCGCTGCTTAAACACACTGACTGACAGGTGACCATTTAGACACAAATCCACCAATCACCATTAGGCCCGCGTAGTGGCTTATGGCCCTTGACCCTCGTATGTAAAGCTGTTGATGATAAACTGTCAACTGAAAGTGATGATCGTTTTATATTGACAGCCTATAAAAGTTCACTGCTTGATATAGGTAAGCAGGGAGCGATTTCCATCGCTTTTCATGGGAAGTTTCGGGTTGGCGAGCGCAGATTTTTTGGGAACTCCGCCCTATTGACGCTGCTGCCTATCAGTGACGTAATGTATTGTTATGCTCACGGAACACCATCCTTAGTCGCCTTCTACTACACCCACGGGAAGAAATAGATCTGAATATGCCGGAAACCACACGGCCACGAAAATTGTTTATTGTGCCAGTAGCAGATCAAAGGCCAGCCGTACCGCATGCAGCTTATGTCATTCACGACACTTTTGACCCAATTCAAAAAGGAGGAGTTTCTCAATTCGACCTTTTGTATGATTTTTTTAGGTATGTACACCGATATCTCCCATATTTGGCGGTTGATTCACTAGTAAATGAAAGGGGATACCGTCAAGTTGGTTTTTCAACCAAAGTGAATCAATTTGGTTGAACCGTCTATATGAGATTACACGGTTCAACCAAATTGATTCACTTTAGTTGAAAGACGCAGAAATGAATGATAATGCTATTTATACGTATCGTTGAAGTGAAAATAAAGTGAACTACTTATTCAATTCACATTGCTCAAGAGATGTCTTTGAAGCAGGTAGTAGGCTTGGGAGTACTTTCTTGTTACCCACTGTAATTCCACAAGCAAGTTTACTTCTGAAAATGTTCTAAGAACAAAGGCTCTTCTTTCCATTTAAAAACTATTTTTTCATATTTGTTGGCCTACACTTTTTACGTCTTTTCTCCACACTGCGGCGATCAAGATTGAACAAGAAGTGAATCGTTCAATTCTTGTGTTCACACCTTCAAATCTCATTCAATTGCGTTGAACGATGAACGGCAAAAGTGAAAATATTGAGCAAGCTCAATTCTTTCAACGCGATTGAACACGATTCAAAATTAACATTGAATGATTCACTTTTACGTTTACATGATTCAATTTGGTTGCTTCACCTTTAGGCGGACGCGAACACCGATCGGTGTCCAAAATACTTTTATACCTTCAACACTCGCGAACACCGATCGGTGTCGGCGGTACACCCGACTTTCAACTCTCAATTGTAATGATTATAGAGTTCCAATTCCTTTGGACTGTGTTTGAACTTGTTCTCTATTAAATTCCGCATCCAATAATGTGCGCCATGTCATGTTAGCTATGATATTTAGTCTGTATTTGCGAAAATATTTTTTTTCTCTTTGGGTGGGAGTGTAGGCATAGAATTCCAATTACTGTTTTTTATTAGAACAGGCTTAGGAACCTGGCCATAGAGCTTCCAATTCTCATAACAATTTATTGAATTACCCGTTTTTTTAAGAAAAACATGAAATAAATCTGTACTTTCCGTAAAAATACCAATTATATCGTGGATATAGGTATACCTACATATTACAACTCGTAACATTTTTCTGATTTTTTGTATTATAGCTGTAGTAGTGTTCATTCATTATATCCATAGATAATATATTCCCGTAGCTATAGCTTTTCACAGATTACAAATACACCCAGTAGAAGAGTATCTATAAACGTTTTTAACACCGCAGGTATTTTCGAAAATTTGACAGGCGCGCCGAGATACTTGACCCGCGGAATTATAAAAAGGAAAGAGAGGACATAGAGGTTCATCCAAATTGAAAGGCAGAAGTAAACCATGTAATATCGCCTTTACCTCCTGTAACTTAAACGGCTTGACCGATTTTGAAGTGCAAGATGTCATTTGATTGGTCTTAATCCGTAATGTCATTATGATAAATGTTATTGTAAAAAATCCAACATGGCGCCCACAAAATACAAAATGTCGGGTTTTTAAATGCCTGCTTAAATACTTATATCTTGGGTCTGTTGTAAGAAAATAAATACAAGTTTGTTTTATATTGTGTGCTATTTAATTGATAAAGAACCTAGTACAGTCAGCGACAGATAGAAAAGACCGATAAAGATGTTCAAATAATAAGTGAGTGCCATACAGTCTTCAAATATATCTATTGGTTGGTCAACATGGTAACAAGTACATTTCTCTATTTAACCGCTGACGAAAAACGACGGGTATTATCTGTTTGACGGCGTTGTGTCCAGTATTCAGTGAGATTTTTATATTTAAGAAAAAAACTAGGGGAAACTGGTGGCAGTTAGCCACTACTTATAATAAATCCCTAATAAAACAACGTCACTAAAGCATTATTGACGGACATTTTTACTTGTAACGCTGTGACATAATCACCCATTCCGTAGCCGCCATTTTTAATTACAATAAAATAAATAAATAAATATCCTTAGACATACACACAGTGCCATCTAGTTCTACAGTAAGCAACTATAGGCTTGTGTTGTGGATACCAGATAGTTAATTGATATACTACATAAATACATTTTTTTTTGTAAATAAATACTTAATATAATAAATGAAAATTTCCATAACTCGGGTACACATGTCCGTATTCATCACACAAACATATGCCCCTAGCGGGATTCGAACCCGCAACCTTTTAGTATAGTGGTCAGAGTTGCTAACCACCACACCAGACAGGTCGTCAAATGTTTTATATTATATTTTAAACAAATCCTATGAATGAATATTTTATGTTTCAGAAATAAAGAAAACAGTTTAGTTCAGCAGTGGACGTCCCAAGCTGGTGTGATGAAGATGAACAGTTTAAAGCAACTTTCCCAATTTCGTCACCATCCCTATTTTGGGTCACTTTGATCGTATAAATGTTAGTGATCAATCTGGATGTACCTTAACCAATAACCGACTGAATAATGGGTTAATTTGACTTTTCATCTGGCGCTGACTGTACTCACTCATACATTTTTCTGTGCATTTTCCTACAGATTATAATTTGATTATAATATTACCTAGAGTGGAGTATACAGGGCGTCCCAAAGTTATGGGACATGAAGGGGAAGTACCTTAAATATCGTAGATAGTGAATTTTGCTCAAAGAAGACTTTATGTTATTTTTAAAAGTTAGTAATTCTGCATTCATAGATTTTCTAAAAATTATTTGCTTCGGCTGGGAATCGAACCGACTCAAATGTGAAAAAAAAAACACCCTACTTTTATGATGCCAATCGAAAGAATAGCTAAAAAATAATAACTCTGCCTAAGTAACATAGTATTTTAAAAGAAAGGAACAACGTGAAATTAATCATTTTAATCAAATAAAAAACATACATGAAACTGCCGTAGTCAATTAAGTAGGTATTTTTTTGTAAATTAATTAATTAAATGCTCAAAATGTGATCCCTCTTGTCTTACGCAAATCGCCAATCTTTTAATGAGCCCGCTGCCTGTTGATTTTCTAATCATTTTATGGTGAACACTCGATGTGATATGGCACAATTCTGTTTGCAACTCGCCTACGTTCTCGTATCGCTTTTTGTATAGCATATCTTTCACGTATCCCCAAAAGAAGAAATCTAATGGTGTGAGGTCCGGGGATCTGGCCGGCCATCTAATCGGTCCATTTACTTAGGCAGAGTTATTATTTTTTAGCTATTCTTTCGATTGGCATCATAAAAGTAGGGTGTTTTTTTTTTCACATTTAAGTCGGTTCGATTCCCAGCCGAAGCAAGTAATTTTTAGAAAATCTATGAATGCAGAATTACTAACTTTTAAAAATAACATAAAGTCTTCTTTGAGCAAAATTCACTATCTACGATATTTAAGGTACTTCCCCTTCATGTCCCATAACTTTGGGACGCCCTGTATAGTCACTGACACCTAACATCTGAATACAGAATAATACAACAGTTTATCTAATCTAGATATATAAGTAGGGTTCCCTTATATAGCATAACATTAATTGTCATATTATAAATCCGCATAACAGATTTGGCACAAAATGATTGTGTACATTTGGTTGGCACAATATACCTAGCACAATTATTTAATCTGCATAATATTGAAATTCACATCACATCATCATCATCAACTATACATTTAATTACATTTAATTATACGGCAACGCATCTGTGACCCTTTTGGTGTTGCGGGTGTCCATGGGCGGCGGTGATTGCTTTCCATCAGGTGACCCGCATGCTCGTTTGCCGCCCTCTCATATAAAAAAAATAAAAAATTTCATAATAAAAAAAAAATTATCAAGAATAGGTAATGTCGTGTGTGTAGCGGAGATTTCAAGAAGCGCACGAGATCATAGGAGGTGGCGAGTAAAGAGGTCGATAATGGAGCGAGCAAGCAAGATGGATCGGAGCAAGTCTGAGTCGGATAACTCAAATTCAGAAGGCTTAGCCATTACCTATAGATTTCTTTGTAACAACCCAAAAACCAAATGCATGCATGGCTACTCGAACTTAATTTATACTTTAGTACGAGTACTACATTAATTCTGTGACTTTAGTTAGATGGACAGCAAAGATATTGTTTTCTATAATTGCTATGAATGTTACAAAAGGCATTGCAGGACGCTACCTAATTTTTTATTACATATCTAACTAATATGATAAATGCGAAAGTTTGGATGTTTGTTTGTTGCTCCATCACGGCGAAACGGATGAACGGAACGGTATATAGGTAGAACGTACCTTGGATTAAAACTAGGATATTTTTTTATCCCGATAAAGTTCCCGCGGGATAAACGAATAATAGTTTATAATTTTTAATGCTGTATAGTTTCGGTACATAAACAGAATATAACTGAACCGTCTCGTACTATGGTACTTTTTACACCAAAAAAACATCCATGGATTAAGCTTACCCCCATGCGCATTTCGGTAATATTTCGAAAGGTGAATCATGGATGTTGCTTCAAGCATTCAAATTTTATATTCGAGATAAGGGTTATGTATGTATGTAACTTTTAACTTCACTTTTTGGAGGTTTTATAGCTTCATCGTGTTTGACGATGATTCTGCCAAAGTCAAGGTTGACAGAAACACTGAGAAAAACAGGATTAGGAATACCGATGGATAGAACAAGATAAACAGAAAGAGAAAATAAATAAAGACAGTTGAGAGTACTATAACTACTGATAGATATATTAAATAAATGTTTGCCATATAGTACATATAGACGAAAACAAGCATATAAGGGAATAAGCAAAGGTAGAGATTGAATAAATATATATATATATATTAGATTAGATAAGGGAACAGAGCGCAGGTGCAAAAATTATAGCTAACAAATAAGAATGGGGAGATTATAATTTGAAATGTTTATGAAAACGTTAGGCTTGTGAAGTTTATGCTCTGTAATTGTTTCTTTGCTGGCTGGACTTTTCAGATTATATGCAATTAAAACTTATTTGCTTACGACTTTAGCGGGCTTTTTGGCGGGAACTCGGCGAGTGAAGTAGCATTTTTCTTTATAAGTCTTAAAATTTGTGCATTCTAACTTTTGAAGCTTAATAATGGCAGAATATTGTGCAGCAAACGTTAGTGTTGGTGTACAGGTGAAGGGAAGTGTAAATTAAAGTGCGTAACGGAGCTTTCGGGTTCCCACAAGAAGCCGCCAAAATCTTTTGTAAAGCATTCTGCCACTTTACTGAAGAATGACTTGACCGTGACTAGACTCTGTATACGACGAATTACTTGTTTTGATTGAGACTGACCTATAAACTGAAGAAATAAGATAAATAAAAATTTTCACTCGAAACTGGCAGTAATGTCCCTCGACAATGAGGTTGACTGGTTGCCATCCTCAAAAATAAGAAGAAGAAGAAGACTTTAGCGTCGAGATACTGTCTTCTCTAAGATAATCGCGGGTCAATTTTTAATCCTCGACGCAAATAGCCTGTCTGTCTGTGTATATGTATGTGGCATTATAAATCCAAAACAGCTGGACAGATTTGAAAATGGTCATCTTATTTTCATGAGAATGGAAATGGCAAACCCATTCTTTGTATACCTGATGATATTAGTTACAATATTCTTTCTCTGTTTCTCCTTTCTAATTTTTTATTATATGACATATAATATTTCATCGTCAAATCGAAATAATTATATAATTTGCGCAGACCATCTCAAAAAGTTTCAGGATGATCTAACTAGAGATTATGTAACCTTTACAGTTTACTATGCACGTTAAAAATCTGCGTATTCATTTATACAAGATTAATATTATGCGGACAATCGTTATGCGACATTTAAATAGGAGCATACAATATAAACCTACATAAGTAATGCCAAATCCGAAATTCCCGATGTAAAATATATATTTTTTTTGGTTTATTTATCCATAGAATATTATTTGAACAATCTTCACTATAAGACGCCTACGAAAACCTGTAAAGGTTTGTGTGTAGTGCGAATGAGGTCACTGACTTATGTACATAATCATGTCCTATGACATAGGGAAATCAGGGACCCGATTCTTGCACACTCGATATTATAATGTTTGTCAACTGCTCTCGTATATAAGTAATAATATAATAATAGAATGCACGATATTCGGGAAAGAACGATCAATTTCCCTTTTTTTTTCACAACGGGTTACTGGATAAAAGAATAAATAATTATTGCGAACTGCACTGTTAATGCACCTATAAGATAAATAAATAAATATTTGAGACACTTACATCCAATCATCTAGTCCCAAAATAAGCAAAGCTTGTGCTATGGATACTAGATAATGGATAAACATACATAAATATTTATATAAACATCCATGACTCGGGAATAAAATGTTCGTACCTATTCATCACACAAACGTTTACCCCTCGCGGGATTTGAACCCGCAACCATTGGTTTCGCTGATACTACTTTACCCAACAATCAGTCGTCAATAAAAAAAAAGATAAATGTTTGCTTGTTAAATAATGCACTTTACACACACACACACACACACAATACAATATTTTTGCACTGTTCATCATTGTACACTCATTGGTGTCTCATGTTTGTTACCATACAAATCCCAAAAAAAAAAAATGATTAAAATAAGAATTCCGTAAGGTGAAAAATATGATTATTGATCGTTCTTTTCCTATACTCATCTTTGGTTAATTAATGCTCTCTAAACTATTGACTATCTGAACGTGGTATATGAAATTTTACAGAATATTCTTATATGGTCGACAGTACGACGACATCGTAATTGCCAGGCCACACAATGTGATACGTAGTTCATTGCAGTGGAACGTCGTCGCCAACGTCGGTAAAACCATTGCGGGCGGCAAATGTACGCTAACCGCGCGATGCTATCGAAAATGTGTACACAACAGGCGCTGCATAACTACAACTTATACGGTCATCGTGCAACCGCATATACATATCAGAAAGGGACGCATATAAACGTCGAATTGCGGAAACTAACCCGCCTACACATACGAATGTCAGAAATAGTCAAAAACGATTACGTAATAACTATTTGGTTAATATTTCTTTATGCACAACTAGCTACCATGCAACTATTAAGTAATATAATATCAGAGTAAGTAAACCTCTCACCACTTCTGGTTATATGTCCAATTCACCCTCTGTTCACACATGCATGACCAACCTTACATCCCTATATAGGGGATATTGAGCACATCCCCTTATTAAGAGACCGGCTATAATCCCCACATGTCAAGCCACCCCTATAGGGTATAGTCTAGCTAGGCTATCCAACTGCCTTCAATAATTGAATACAACTAGACCAACCAACTTCAATACTAGGTAATTAACTTTATAACCAACTCTCAGTTCCGTTCTATTAACATTTCAACAGTCAAATATGATCAATAGTTAGGCTCCAATGACTGAATTCTATCAATGACAAAAGAGAAAGCTAATTACTATTGAAGTTAGATAATATCTCCCCGGGATAGACTGTTTAAAAGCCTCTCATGACCAATGGCGAAATGAAACTGCAAAGTCATTCACCACCAGTATTTGGCTCCCTGCCCTCCATTGAGACATGAAGCATGGAAACACATGAAAATGACACTATTAGTCATCATCCCATCCAAGGACTGACCACTCTGGACAATGCTTAATTCTATCAATTGAAGACAAAGAGCAAATGCAACTGCACAACAAGTGCTTAAGTTAGTTTTAAGAATGTTTGCATGTTTCAGAGAGCAAGTTAAACAGCCAGTCCCAATTATTTTTTTACAGTAATATCCCGCTTTACACTAGGGATACTCTCCAGAAAAACTAAATTTTGTGTATATTAAAAATTTACATAGTTTCTACTTTGTCAAACCTAATTATCTATTTATTTTGTTTGGAAAAAATGCATCTGAAGTATTTTGGTGACATCAGCAAAATCCCTCAGAAAACTTATCTTACTAGACAGGAAATTAAGATCTATATTTTGTAATTTGTCCAATCCTCTATATACATTCACTAGTGTTTCTTGCATACCACTTGTTATCAGAATTTTGAAAGTTCATGTTATTGTGAAAACGTATGAATCGGGGTATTACTGTATTTGGTTATCTATTCATTATACACTGAATAAGGTTAACCAATGCCAAAGAAATATTTTTTGGTCGGTACTTGACCTCAATCACACCTGATGTTAAGTGAAGATGAGGTCGAAGGTGGAAGCATACTGACCCGGAAACCCCAACACATTTGGGGGACTGGCTATCTTATCTCTGACAACCGGAACACAACAATGCTATTAACATTGCTGCTTGGCGGCAGATTTAGATAAGATGGTGGTAGCTAGCCAGGCGGACATTTCAAATGCTCTACCACCAACCAAACCGAGTACTTAAACATGTACCCCGCTGGGGATCGAATCCGCGACCTCCGAATCTTAAACCCAATGTTGTTTACTTACATTGAGCCACGGAGGCGGTTAAAAAATATTTTTGGCATGTCAATCGATATAAGCCTTATTCATTCATTATTACTATTACACTTATAATTATACTAGGTATCTTATCTATCATCGAAAGATAGTTCAGATTTTCCCCTCCATTTTAAAATGTTCCAGCACTTTACAACCCTTTACCCGATAACTCCTAGGAGCCATAAGGATTATGTCAAGAGACATCATCATCATCATCAGAGTCAAGCTCCGATGACTCATCAGAGGAATCACTGCTTGAATCAGAGGATGATGAATCAGATTCGTCCTCACTTTCTTCAATGTGGATACCATTAACCTTCTTCAGGCCTGGCAGCAGTGACATTGATGCCATTCTGACAGCCATCTCATTTTGCATTATATCAGTTTCCTCTTTCTCCACCATTTCAGCCGCTGCTTCCAATTCTTCCACCTCCAAATCCAAGTCGTTCTTTGTTATCTCAATATTTGCTATGTTATTGAACAATTCATCGAACTCCTCATTTCTGCATTTCTGTAGGAAGACCAGATAATCTTTTATGTATAACTGATTCAATATGTATCGAGCATCATTGCTCGTATTGAAAATCTGGTGTATATCAATCATGCATTTTATAATGAATATTTTCCCTTTCCTGAACAATGCCACAAGGTCATCTTTAACCTTCTTGCAGAGATCGAAGTTTCTAAATATTGGATATATTAGAGCTCGTCTATAGCTAGCAATCAATACTTGTTTCATATCCTTGAATACACAGAACCAACTCAATGTAGAGGACAGTTTGTTGATTGTCCAACTTGATTCTACAGTACTCTCGTTCAAAGTAGTCCTCTTGTCATAACAGTACCCATATAGGATATCTATTAGTCCAAATAATATTTGTCTGTGTTCATTCTTAGTCAGAAGGTAATGTTTGTTTGGTAGTTCCTTCAATATATCAACTTCTTCCTCAGTAAAACCTGCATTTTTAACGAAATCAGGATTATCACAGAACATTGTCCCAGTTAAGTAGGGTGATATTAGCTCTTCGTCAAAGTAATCTGCTAAATAATGATCTGCAGAGAATTTATCGTTTTCGTGATTTATTCTTAGAACATGACGTTCATCTATAGGGACTCTCTCTGGTATCCTCAGCTCAAATATCTGAGGAAATTCACTGCCAATATTATCGAATTCTGTGGTAATTTTATTTGCAAACCCATATGCGTACATGTTATCCATATCGTCACTCTCTCGATCTTCAATCGTTATATCGTCTTCTTCTAACATTTGCACTAGGTCAGGATTCATATCAGGTATGTCTCGTGGTGCTAACAAACTGGTGATCATATCTAAATTTTCGAAATGCTCTCCACGGTTTTCTTTGTCAAAAGTTAAGTTAAAGATTCCAGATTCGCAAGTGTAAGAGCCTTTAGACTGTTCATTCTCGATAATCCTGCCAGGAAGGCGCAGTCGGAGGAAGTAGGGACTAGATACGAACAGGAAATTCTCACCGTCTACATCGATTTCAGTATCCGCAATATTCGTATACGGCGCATGTACGTTTAAAAAGACGTAATTATCGTCTTGCATAATTTTGAACCGCGGTGTCAACATTTTGGTATATGAACAATATTCCGCACTAGGATTACAAGAAGAATTCTATTGTTTCACACACTAAACCGACAAAACACATGATTTTTCTCAAAAAATCACATCTTTTCCTTCTTCTCTAGAATTGATTGGTTCAGTGTTGCACAGTGCAGGCAGATAAAAAAAATATCAGTGTTGCCTTTGGCCCGTAGACATTTGGCCGGCCTCGATGAAAGTCAGTGACGGTGTGTGACGAAGACGGTTCCCACAAGTATAAAGCATTCTACCACTGAATGAAGAAGAACAAGAAGAATGACTTGACCCTGACTCTGACTCTGACTAAACTTTGTTTACGCCAAATATAGAAAGAAAGAAAGATAAATAAGAAATGGCTATATGGGTTGTACCCTTTTGCCTTCTCCGAGAGGAATGAGTTTGAAAAACGAAAAAAAAATAAAAAAAACAAAATTGACAAATAAATGCACTGTACAAAATTGCGAATTGATTGCGAAAATCGGCGATTCGATACCAAATGTTCTGTTTATTTTGTGATTCAGAAATTACAAAGTTTTTATTAACCTGACAGATAAAGTTTAGTGATTATTAGTGTTATTAGAATATTCTGAGTAATGCCCGTTGGAAGAAAACGTTGGAATCTTCATGGTAATTATTAAAGTTAAACTCTCTTTGTAGCAGATTACAAAAATAACTAACTAAACCAGGGGGCTAGGTGTAGATAGGTACTCAGAAAAGTCGACACTTTTGACTGGGGTTTCGTTCGATTCCCTGCACTCCCGCAAAGCTTGTTATTTTGTGTTTTTAACGCATCTTTCATTAACTTTGGAGCTGGCAAAAAGGAGGAAGTTTGTGCCCCCTTTATCGACACTGACCCACACCTTCCTGTCTCCAGAAGAGGGTATGCATGCAGTCATCACCCACCAGCCAGGCTTAGTACCGATTGGTGGACTTGTGTCCAACTAGTGGCCGTCAGACACCAGACAGTGGATAAGGAAGCACAAAAGTTTTTAAGTCTGTTTTTGCCTTAGTGCTTCCTTATTAATTGAGAGTCACTATTTTTAGCCACCCCTGTAGGCCACCAACTTGGCTTAACAACTGCCTTCTTGTAAAAGCTGTGACATTACGTATTGTGGTGTGCCTAACTGTAAATTGTATGAATTGGTCTGAATATTGACAAGAGAGGCCATGAAAGTAGAAGACAGAAAAGCGAAATCTGGATTACCCTGAGACCTGAGAAAAGAGTGGCATCAGATAGAGTTCAATGGAGAGTTGGAGACTTAATCCAAGAGGCTTCAACGCTAACTACCGATTTTGACCAATAGTAGGGCCGATTAGTAAATTCGATGCATGGTGACAGACATTGATGAATGAATTTAATGATAATAAATACTAAGACCGCTAGCGGGCAGTGCAGTGTTGGAACTCTATTTTGCCCTACAAAATTTGCATCAGATGTGTCAGAGAAAGCTGTTAAATTAAATATGTATTGGGTGGGTCACCTTTGCAGGATGCCTTAAGAAAAATAGGCCAGTATAGATTGGGTGCCACAGTACAGCCGGCACAGCAGAAGGTACGCCTTAATGGTGCAGCTAGCTAGATTCTTTAAACAAAGAGTGGAAAGATGTTTTACTTGACATGGATATATATAATAAATAGGCCTGTCCCAAGCAGAGGGCTCACCCAAGCTAAAAAAGTGTTCATTATTATGTAAGATACTGATATTTTGGAATAAAAGGCAATTTAATTTTATTTATATAATAAGTAAATATTGTGTTTCTCCAAAAGCAAAAGAAACTCTGTACTTTTGAATGCATATTTGTTGCCAGATGGGCCTCAAGGATCCCTCCGTAGGCTTCGTAACCAGTTGGCCGAGGACGGCTGTGCAGAGTCGCAGGTTGTACTTGCTAAACAGCTATTGGAAGAGAAATGTGGTATGTATTTTTCACCTTATTGATCTCTTGGTATGATACACTATGGTCTATTTTTATCTGCATGAGAGTTGAGGCGTTGTACAGATAAGTAATGTCTTTATATAAAATGCATGCAGAACAAAGTTTCATTTCCAATGCTTTATATTTACAATGGTAATAGACAACATTCATTCACTATAGTGTTGCCAGGTGTCCCAATTTGCATGGGACATACCGATTTATCCTTAACCAAGATGCAAAAATATTTAATTACCATGCATGCACAGTTAAGTTGCATAGAATCACATCACTAGTTCACATACATAAACGCAGAATCTGCACTTTGTGCTGTGCTGTGACCTGTGCAGGCACATTTCACCAAGACTTTGATATTTTTGTGATTATGATTTGATCCTTGCCAACAATGTCTTGTACTTGTCAAAGAATGTTTTGGCATATTATAATGAGATTAATGTTTAAATTACTCTGATTATAAAAACCTGTTTTATTTAGTTGTCAGGATTTGATAACTAAAATCCTTACTATTAGTTAGACAATAAAGAGGCTGGTTGGTTTTTAGATTCTACCATCACCACCAAATAATATATTTTGTTCAATTGCCAACAGAATTAGAAGCAGACAAAGTATCAAACTTTAAACAAGCATTAGAGTGGTTGATCTGTGCTACTGAGCAGGCACATCCTGAAGCTAGAAGAATGTTAAGGAGGTATGTAATTGCCATGTGCTTTATACTCATATAATGGAATACTCACAACAGAGATCCCGAACACTGCAGTTAACAATTCCTTTTTTTTTTGTTAGCTTTATCATGCGATCATTCGGTGACTATGAGCAGATTTGTTTGGTGGGCTTTGTCGGGAGAGTGCATACCCCAATGGATATGGCTACTCATATTACCATTCAAAGATTGTCCAGGATTTTTCGTCTTTTCAGCCGCCTTAGGCTATCAGGTATAGTCAACTGGACTGCTAGCGTGTTAGGATGGTCTGTCAGCCGGGTTTTGTATGCTTTGGAGTAAGCCTTGAAATCCTTGCTCATTGTGTTAATTTCCAGGTATTGGTGGACGTCCTTGTTCCTAATAAACAATGGTGCATTGGATATTTGTTTCAAGATGTTATTTTGTATCCTCTGCACCATCATTATATTTCAATTGCAGGCGGAGCCCCACAGTTAGATACCGTAGGTCCAAATTGGCTTCAGTGTCGTTTTATAAATTAGCAGCTTCATCAATCAAGAGATAGATTAGAATACCTCCCAAGCAACCAATACATGACCTTGTATTACAGGTTTATATCTTCTCGTTTTGTCTGGATATGCTTCCTCCAGATCAGTCTACGATCCAAATGCATCCCAAGGTACTTACCCGATTCGTTATGAGGCAGTTGATTGCCACCCAAGACGACTGGTGAGCAATTCTCTCTTCTTAGTGACAAGTAGAAAAGTGACATGGACGGGCTTTGATGCACTAGCTGCTATACTCCACTTTACGAGCCACCTGCCAATCTCATCTAGGCTGCTTTGCAAAATTTCTGATGTCATCTTAGAGCATGTGCTGGAGGCAAGAATCGGCGTATCATCGGCAAATGTGACTACTGTTACTCCAGGATTCTGAGGTAAATCTGATGTGAATATGGTGTAGAGTACGGGTCCAAGCACCGAACCCTGGGGAACCCCTGATAATATGCTGTAGAATGCCGATGTACAGTCACCCTCTTTAACCTGGAATATCCTCTCGGAGAGATATGATTTCAGCACCCTGAAGAATGTGTGAGGTAATAATAATTTCACTTTATAGAGGAGGCCCTTGTGCCATACTCTATCAAAGGCTTGTTGCACATCCAGGAACGCGGCCGAACAATATTCCTTGCGTTCCAATGATCCTCTAATAGAACTGCACACTCTTTGAACCTGTTCTATGGTTGCATGCTCTCTCCGGAAGCCAAACTGGTGGTCAGGTATAATACCATTTTCAGAAAGAGCACCTATCAATCTGTTTAGTAGGACCCTTTCAAACAGCTTTGACGCTATCGGCAGATTTCATAAGGAACTATTCTTAAATCGCGAGAAAAATTTACTACTGCAAACATTTTGATCAAATAGTTTACGTCATGGGAAGTGACAAACGAGAAAACAGCTCACCTGCTGGAATCTACCGCCTGTTATCACCCAGAAATAAAGTCTGTCTGACACTTTGTTTCCCACCTCAAAAACTAGGGTCACAGCTGTAGACTCTAGACTTAGACAAGAGTTTCCTTAACCGTATAGAGTAAACATTGCGTAGAACCTGAATGTAGACAGGGAATCTCTACTACAGATCGACTAAGTCGTGGTCCTGGGGTAGAAAATCCACTGTAAAATGCTATCAGCAGCTTCCGATCTTAATTATCAGATGAAATCAGATATGACGGCAATCGTCCTACCTTCGAAAGTCCGATCATCATCATATTAGCCGAAAGACGTCCACTGCTAGACAAAGGCCTCCCCCAAAGATCTTCGCAACGATCGGTCCTGCGCTGCCCGCGTTCACAGGCTTCCCGCAATCTTTACCAAATCGTCGGTCCACATCGTGGGGGGCCTGCCCACGTTACGTCTTGTGGTCGCCACTCAAGAACCCCAACTGTTATAGTTTGAATTTATTTAAGGCAAATTTTGAATATCTACTGGAACCTCAGAACAGCGTATACTGTTGAACCGGTAAACCGATAATATTGAAATTAGGCAGAGAGGTATCCTGGGACTCGGAGAAGGACATAGGCAACTTTTTATCCGGAAATAGTCGGAGTCAAAGTGGGCGATAACGCGGGCAGATTGCCAGGGTAAAAGTAGGCGGTACGAGCTTATGGTTATTTCTTCGAACTGTATATGCAGTCTCATTGCTGTCACACTGGCTCAGCGACATTTGACATTGTCTGTAAAAAACAAATGGCGCAACGTCAACGGTGAATGGCGAAGAATTTTGTAAAAACAAACTTTTATTTACGAACATTCCACGCCTAGCTGAATGGCCTGTACAACAACACGTTAAGACATAATGGAAGTATGAGGTAACCAGATGTTTTGCAATTACTGTCATACCTACATTAGTAAACAAACGAACGCATTGGGAATTCGCCCCCCAATGTGTACGATCCTTTCGGCGGCGAGAACATTCGTAGTAATGGACGCATTCTTGTGATTCTGTGATAATATTTATTTTTTAGCTTTTTTCCTAAATTCTAACGTGAAATTGTTTCTATTTTAGTTATTTTACGCTTCCTCTGTAAATTAAAATGAGGTCAAGGTTTGATAATATATTTTTATGGTATTTTTAATAGGTATAAATTGGTGGTTATTTTTTCAATGTTACAAAAATACCAGGTTGCGCTCTGGACGCGTTGTGTTTCGTTAAAACATGCAATTTTCAAATGACTACCATCAACTTCAGTTCGGTTATTTCCATGTGACTGTGTTAGGTGAAATGAATGTTGACATCCACGATTTTGCCGTTTGGAAAATAAAATGGGATAGAGTGCGCGATGAGCTACACAGTTCTATGTAAGACTAAAGCGCTTTTTACTGTCCTATTTGTAGGAAATCTAATTAGGAAATAGGAAGGTGTAATCGAAGTTAGAACAGTTAGATTCCGATTTAGTGCATTGGAAGGTCCCGACCGCACTACTTCGATCCTAAATGCATAGACCAATTCGGCATACATTGATGGGAGGCTTGGTTCTATTAATTCAAATATCCTTTCCAGCAATGTATGCCGAATTAGTCTCGTCATTAAAGATGGCCCGTATTAATAAACCATTCTTAAGATTGAGAACAGACTTGTGACCAGCCTCAAGTAAACGTGTTTATTAATAAACCTAACTTGAGACCTGAAAAGCACGTCCATACTCAAGCAGTGCTCACTTGGGAGGACTTCTATTGAGATTGATTTATTAATACGGGCCTTAAGTGTTCCTAATAGATTTCCTAAAAATAGGATAGTGTAATAAGCGCTGTAAGTTTATCACACTATGTGTTTGGTTCTACCTTCTTCTTTATCTATTTGAACTAATTCCCACCCCCTGCTATAACATGCCAAGATGTTTACAATTACCAAAATTGTCGCAAATGCTGAGTGGAGTACGTGGCGGATCGCCACGAGACAGCGTTACAGGTAGAAGGTGTGAGTGCAGTGAGGCGGAAGCACCGCGACTGCACTTTTGCGAAATTGTCGACTGCGGGAACCGAAAATGTTGGTAATATGTGATTACGTGCTACAGAGAGCACATTAAACAGATACTCCCGGTTATTTTGAAAAACAAGTTGGTGGCCTACATGGGCGGCTTAAAAACTGAAAGCGGTCGCTACTCTGACTCTTTGGATTAGGGTCCTCACCCTTGCTTAATGACAGAAGGTTGTGCCTCACAGTAGAGATGTAAGTGCGCCATGTTTTCACGAGTGAACGATCAATTACAACGACTAACGATCAATATGACGTCAATAATGTGGATTTTGAAACACTTTAGGAAATCTTGGGGTTTAACATTTCCTAAAAAGAATCCATTCATACGCGTCCATTCAGAATATCCTATAGAGACTATAGCAGTTTACGAAACATTAACGGATAAATTTTGCTCGTTAGAAAATCATCACAAAGATGACTCCTCCAAAGTACTTTAAATTCGGTATGCGTCAATCTTAAATAAGTAAATAAAAGTTGCATTTATTTACACTGCAATTGCTTCCAGATTTGACCGAAATATTGTTTTTAATTGATTAGATAAAACGTCATCAGGTGAGATTGTGGTCAAAAGCCTATCCATTAAATTAAAAAATAAAAGTCTCTTCCCTTTTTATTAACCCAACTGAACATAGATATCGAGGGTTTTCAAAAGTTTTAATTAAATTCGGCGACAGGATCGTAACCTTTTAACATAGTTGGTACCTGGATGATTCAATCATTTAATTCCTAGGGATTTTTCATTACATATCCGTGGCCCTTAAAACTTAATAGTACTCAGGAGGTCAGATAACAGCTACCACTGCACGTGCTCTGATTCGAACCTTATCTTGATATCTTTTTGAGTGATTTCGGATTCGCGAGGAAGGAGCTGAAGTGTGCTTGATTTTTTTATTTATTTAATTGTGTATTTCTCAGGTGCATTCGGAGCGGCGTGGTGGACGAGCAGAGTGCTGCCATAGTTCGCGCCAAGGCGTGCCTCGCTGCCAGCCGACAGGAGACGGTCGCCAGGAAGGCGGCTAGGGATCTTTTCGCTAGGTGGGTTAAGGATCCAGTAGACTTAACTTGACTTAGGAGCAACCAACGGAGCTGAAACAAAGAGTAATCACGTTTTCTTATTGAGCGGGGTGTCGCTGCCGCGCGGGATGAGGGTTCGCAAGGCTACATATACTCGTATTGTTGAACAGGAAAAGGATGCAATGTATTACAAGGATAATGTTTTTGGAAAGTATGTATGTATGTCCGTTCCTTTGGCGCATCCTGTAGCCTAAACGGCTTGACTGACTTCGAAGTGCCTGGTGTCGTTAGATTCGTCTTGATCCCTGGAGTGTCATAGGCCATGCCACATGGTGTCCGCAAATAACAAAATATGCTGTCGTGTTTTTTGATTTTTAAATACTTAAATAGGTATTAATTAATAAAATTCTTTCGAAGGGTAATGTAATTCTATTGCTAGCATTTGAGGATTTGCTTGGACCACTGTTAGAGGAAAAAATGCAATACTTAATCGTTTTGCCATAGACTATAATGACTTATAATATTACTGCGTATGGACCGGGTCATTCAAAGAATCCAAATGTCACCACCTCATTTGTGGGAGTTTGGAATCAATAGGAACTCAGTCATATACACCGACTTTGTTCGTGAACTGTCGTATTAAATACTGATTTATGTTGTAATGTAAAAAAATGCATCACTTAGCACAGAAAAGTGACCAAAAAACAAGCGAGTCTCTTTTAAGTACAACAAACATATATATTACTCGTAAAACTCATATTTTTAATTAATATTGTAATTTTATCTTTCTTATAATGTTACTGGTTGGTAGCACAGAAAAATCTTGGTTGTGTGCGGTTTCGGCCATTTATTCTCAGCAGTCCTATTAGTTCTCGAGGATTCTAAGAGGTGGCGCTATTTTATCTACTAAGAAAAACGCGAAAAAGATTTGTTCGCGCGACCATATCTATAGCATACAAATCAATGCGTTTTGCAGATATTTGCAGTGTATTTAATTAGTTATTTAAACTTTATTGCATATAAGTATACGAACATAAATTGAACAAACATAGCACAGAAATTACAATACACAAAAGGCGAGCTTATCTCTGTAAGTGATTTCTTCCAGCAAACCCTCGGAAGGAAAAACCAATTTAAAGTTTTTTTTTTATTGCAGGCAAAGAGCGATACTTAAAATATAGAACAATACATTAACAAAACATCACTGTTATAGGAACACAATTGACAAAAGACAAAACATTAAGATTTATATGAATGGTTTCATTATAGGACTGGCTTATTTTTTTATCGATCCGCCGTAGATATCCATAGCGATCGGCCCGACTCCAGTGATTTACCGCTACCTTCATTACCTTGCCGATGCGTGGTCTCCACTCTAGAACTTTAATGCCCCTATGGCTATCCGTTCATCGAAATTGTACCCTGCCCACTGCCATTTCAACCACCGCACCGACAGGGCCCAACTTCCTGCTGCGTGCTGCGACATCCACGACAGCGCTCTATGTCTTCCGCCTGCATCATACCATCACTGCGCAGGATGTGGTAGACTACATCCACCTGAAGACGAAGTACCTTGCGAGGGTGGACTCCCTGGATTCCAGCCACTACGTTCATTTTAAAACGTTCGTGGCTCGAATACCCACTGATGACCTTCATAAAGGAGGACTTCTTGATGAAGACTGCAAAATAGTACGTCAGACAGCACAACGATCCGCGCGAAACTATTAAAATACGATATTGTTATTATGTATCTTAGTCTGCTAGATATGTATCTATGGGTTTTAGTTGCCTGAAAATAAATGATTTATTATTATTATTTCTTCTATTAGTTCCCGACCATATTATTTACAGTTAATTGAATATCTCTTCATGTGCGCAGCTTATCGAACGGCGAGCAATACATAACGACTGCGCAGTTGGAACGACGTATCCGGGAGATTTGCAGCGTCACATTACGGAAAGGCGACGACAGCGACACCCCGGATGAGGACTCCACAGGTAAACAACACGAATCACTGGAAAGATTAACTGCTGAATACTCAAACGCTTCTTAACTTAAAGACCTCCATGTCGTTGACATTCAAACAAAGCGACGAAATGTTGTTTAATGCTCTTGAAAGTTTCTTAGCGTTTGGTATTCGGATGTAAAGGCTTCTAGCGCCAGCGTGGATATAAATAAATAAATAAATAAATATCCTTGGACATACACACAACGCCATCTAGTTCCACATTAAACAACTATAGGCTTGTGTTGTGGATACCAGATGGTTGATATACTACACAAATACATTTTTTTTGTAAATAAATACATACATAAATGAAAAACATCCATAACTAAGGATGTAAGGTTATAATCATCAATTCTCAATTTGAAAACGAAAAGCGAATGGGCCACGAGTGGTTCGGCCATTAAATAACGATACTTTTAATACTTTGACAGATGACGCTCGTGCGTTAGACGGCGGGCAGGCTTTGGAGCCGTCTTTGGAAGCAGGGGACCAGATACACAGCAATGGTACCATACGACCCTCACACACACCTGAAGAAGGTAAAACTAACAATAGATATGCAATATAATACAATATTATTATTACAATATCCTTAGACATACACAGCGCCATCTAGTATACTTACAAACAAAATATTCGCTATTGTACAACAATAAGAAACATAACAAACGATAAATAAGAAAAAGGGGATAGTACAATTTGGCGGCCTTATTACTAAAAGCGATCTCTTCCAGGCAACCTTTGGGTTAGGAAACATTAGTAGCATACCGGATGACTTTTTTACTTATTTAATTTAATGATGTAATTATGTCTAATAGGCTACAAACCGTCAAATGACACAACGCTTTATTTATTCAAGGACGGTTCTGAAATACCTATGCCAATACTTCACTTAGCTAATATGCCCTATTTTTTTCCTTACGGTAAAAAAACTCTCCGGTATATAACGTCAACCCCTTTATCCCAAATGGGGTGGTCAGAGATATCCTAAACATTGTCGATTGGATGTTCTAAATATTTAAGTTTAATGAAAGAAAAGAAAGAAAAACATTTATTCAGCTTACAATGGGCATGTAAAATTTTTTTTGAAATTAAAACTAAAACATAAACATGCAAGCTGACATAGGTTCCAGCTCAGCATAATGCTGTGGCAAGAACCATATAGTACCGAGTATATTAATTCTGTGCCGCAGCGCTGATTTTCAGCTGGCACCTTTGTAGGAGGTTAGGCGCTCATAGAATAATTAAAAAAAAAAACAAATAAAATAATCGACTCCACATATTGTGTACTTGCTTGAAACAACATTGCTTGTCTTACGAAATATACAGCAATACACACGTGACAGGGGGTGAGCCCATCGCCGTTAAAACGTACAAATCTATTGTATCATATAGATACAAAGAGTAAATGAAGACGCTCTGGAATTTAGCTAGATCACTATATTGATTTAATTAGCTTAAACTAAATACAGAGCTCTTGTATAGGGGTATATTGAAAAGTATGCAATGGCGGACAGTGTATAGCGAGTGGGGTGTACCTACCGGCCAATACAAGACTCACGCGTCATGCGTGAGGAAGTTTAATTGGATGTATGAATGTGTGTGTGCCCAACAGTGTACCTGCACAGTATATATGCGTGTGTGTGTGTAGTAAAGTTGTATGTCGAAGCACTAGCGTAGACATCTATAGATCTTTTTTGATGGAAAGTCCCATAGTCGCATTTTACCAAACCCACAAGAAGAGATGGGTTGGTTCTATTCTTTTTAGGTGCCGAAATGACACAGCACACCCAATAAATACGGCTACTATTGCAATCTATGATAATTAGAGAGAAGTTTAAAGAGTATAATATAACCTTCTCTTCACAGTACATTCTTGAAAATTTTATATAAAAATATTGCATCATTTAAGAAAGTGATAAAGTGAATACAAGAAATAAAGATTAACTTACAGGTCACATAAGTCACCTCCGCAAAGCCAGTAATTCCTTCAAAGGGCTATTGTATACGTTTTTTAATAAGGTTTCTGTTGATGTACAAAATCTTCCTTTCAATAAATTTGAAGGTACTATGAAACAGAAACTTATTAGGAAAGGTTGGGGACTTCACATGCCTTAGAATTGTTATTTCTCAGGCATTCAGGTTTCCTCACGATGTTTTCCTTCACCCTTTAAGAGCAGTCGGATAAATGCACATATCTAATTTAATTTAATTTTAGAACTCATTCTCTGCTGAGCCACCGGCGACGCTCTTAATTAATTCCTATTCCATAATTTCTTTTTCCACAGATTATCCAGAGCGGTGTGCTCCATCAGACGACATCCGTAACCTAACGGTCGACAATCTAGTCTCCGCAGCTGTCGATTACTGCCAAGGCGAACTACCTCTAGTCAGCTACGAGCTCACACTAACAGACCCCAGCCTAAAGGCCCTAGACCACATACCATTGCTCCAACAAGCCTTCCTACATCCCATGGTCTTCATACAAGTATTATATTTAAAGCTCCTATATTACTTTGGTTCGTTCTCGTTCCGTCTATCGAATATCGAGTTATCTTTATTGTTAGTTGCTTATTTGTCTGTTAATACGGAGAATTTGTACCATTTGGTGCCTCTGGTGTTGTACTATGTCAGTTTTGTCGCGATGGTGATATGTACTTTTAAAATGTTGCACGCGAAACGACAGTTTATTGATTTTAGAAAATGGTCCGGATTGTTTTTGAGGTACAGTGACGGCAATCTGCAGCCGGACGAGTCTGAGAATCTATTTGTTAGGAATAACCTTGGGCCGTTCATACAATTCTTCTTAGCGTTGTTCATTAATTTATTCCTTTACCCTTTTATAGCGACCCAATGGGTCCCGTTCTCTGAATTCTGCGTCCTGTCCGTGTTCCTAATGTTCCTAACGCTGTTCTCTTTTGGTAGGAACGGGAATCCATATCCGGATGTACTGGCTTTGATATCCTTCGCCATAAACGTCCTAGCGAAATATCCGTATGAAAAGGATACTGTGGTACATCAAGGTTGGCGTTTCCTAGATTTGCATATATCTAATTATCCGTCATACATACTCGGAAACAGCATAGAATTCTGTCTTAACGCTCGTGTCTTTTTCTCATTGTTGATACCAGTTATTTTACTATCGATGGCTCGAAGGGGTAATTGGCAGGGTTTCTTTAAATGCACGTTGCCGCATTGTGTGACTATAAGTTGGTTACAAATGTTTGTGATGTGTTCCCATGGGTGTACGACTTACGGCCTTATTAGAGGGACTTTAGGTGTAGTCTGTGCGTTTCTGTTTCTGCCAATGGTTGGAGTGATATCTCTGGTGTTGCCAATGTTTGCGTGTTTGCAATGTATCACGCTGTCGAGGCTGTTATATACAGTTTCTTTGGTGGTTGGCTTGTGTGGTAGCTTGGGGGTCACATGCTGGCTGGCGAAATCTGAGGCTACGAAGAAGTTTGTCACTCCTTTTCAGGTTCGTATGTAATTATATATTTTTTTACTTTATTTAATCAAGCACTCTTTATTGCACAATTAAAAGTAATGAATAACAGAAATGAATACAAACATTATGAGCCGAAATTGGCACAGGCATTGCAACTTTTCTTGCAAGTTAAAATCAACCGTATTAATTGTGTTGTAAAGATCAAAATTTTGATGCCTAAATTTTCCTAAACACCCGATTCCTTATAATAAGGAACTAAAAAACTACAACATCATTTTTTTCTGTTTTACGGGCACCAAGTTGTATCATTATCATCAGCCCGTAAACATCCCACTGCAGGGATATAGGCCTTCCCTCGTATATTGAGGCTGTATGGGTCATAGTCCACCACGCTGGTCCAATGCGGTTTAAGGACTTCACATGCCTTTGAATTTTTATTTCTCAGGCATGCAGGTTTCCTCACGACATTTTCCTTCACCGTTCAAGAGCAGTCGGATAAATGCACATAAGTAAATTAACATTGGTACATGGCCTGCCTGGGAATCGAACCGGGACCTCCCAAATTAGGAGACCGCATCTTAACTGCTGAGCCACAGACGCTTTTCTTCGGTAGTATAGTGGTCAGTATCCCCGCCTGTCAAGTTGTATGTTTTATCATAAATTCTATGACACTCTAAAGATCAAGACGAATCTAACAATATCTTACATTTCAATGGGTCAAGCTTTTCTTATACACCCGAAAAACACTACCCTTATTCCTGGAGTAATCGGGTGAAATGGGTTTGCCACTAATCCGTTCTTTTGTAGAATATTGTTTATTGTATAATAATTTTCTTTCTACAGCTCGCAATCGGCCTAGTAGCACTAATATACTTTGGCAACCAATTCGTAATCAACATACAAGACGACGGCCTCCCCTCCGGCCTAATAGAGCTGATCGGCGACGAGAAATCAAGCTTAAGGAACCTACTCAAGAACGAATTCATAACCGAATATGAAGAAAACACATACCACATCAATTGGGACGATTACTACGCGCAATGCAACAACCCATCTTGGTCGGATTACAACATGGCCGCCACTCAGATCAAATGCTCAGTACTCGAAGGCTCCAATGTAAATTGGGAGGGTTACGTGCAAGACGTGAAATTGAAAAGTGTTAAAAATCCGTGGAGCGCTTTCGCTTCGTGGTTGCCTTCCGTTTTGCAGGAGTATTTCAAATGTTATTACGGCGATGAGTATTCGGTGCTGTGCCAGAATGAAGGAAATGTGAATAGTGTTAAGGACTGCGAGTTTGTGAGGAGTGTTGCCAGGCAGAGCGGGAAGAGTTGCCATTTGAATAATTTAAATGAGTAAGTATTAACACTGAAGAATAACTTTTTTCCAGATGACCTAATAAAGGTCGCAGGAAGTCGCTGGATATAGGCCATTTCCAAACGTTCACTCTGGAAATTTTTGGTGAAGGCCAATGTTTATGATGAACCCAGCACTTGCCTCCAAGATGTGGGTACTTGTTTGGGACAAAAGTCCCAAACAAGGACAAAGTATGGCAAAAACCATATGCACTTTTTTTGACTCTCTACTAATATTATCTTTAGCACCTTATGCAGTCGCAAAATGACCGTGTACTTTAACGCATGCAGTCATAATTCTATATAGCTATTATATATACGTAGTTAGTTTTTCTTCCTAGTGAGTCGATGGCAAAAATATCAACTTGTTGAAGAACAGACCGGCCACACATATGTCATTGTCTGTGACATCGTAGAGATTCTGCAGCATACAGGGCACGCAGGGCAACATAAAATATGCCTCAGTTTTAGTGCAATCAATACAGACGTGATACAACAATGATTCAAAAATCATGTAAACTACTGCGACTGCATCGATCCATATAGTAGCGATCTGTAGCAAGTTTGCATCGGTGTAATAGCGATCCTGAATCAATGCTTATACATCGATTTCGATCGATACAGTAGTGACTCAGAATCACAACAGTGCGACTGCATCGAGAGCCCCGCGCATTTGCATCAACTAATTATATATTATGATATATGCACACACTGCTCCTAAACGGTGAAGGAAAACATCGTGAGCAAACCTGCATGCCTAAGAAATAAAAATTCAAAGGCATGTGAAGTCACCAACCCGCATTGGGCCAGCGTGGTGGACTATGGCCCATACTCCCTCATATACGAGGCAAGGCCTATACCTATCCCTGCAGTGGGGTGTTTACGGTCTGATGATGATGATTATATTACATACTTTCCATTTTGCAAGAATATACGCCATATACTAGTACTAATAAAACAAGCAAACTACCCAACACCCCTAAATTTTGGCAGACTATCGGATCACACGCAAACGAAACACAACAAAGGTATTTACAGTAACAGACTTTCTCAATAGTCTCTCATAAGTCTGTTACTGTAAATACCTTTGTGGTCATTTTAGAATGCTCTACTATCAACCAAACCGAGTACTAACCATAAACTTATAATAGACTAAATTTCCCCCGCGGCTTCGCCTGATGTGGAATAGCTGTGTCGCGGATGTTTAATTTTTTTATACAAACAACCAAACTTTCGCGTTTATAATATTAGTAAGATAAGATTGGGTATAAATATAAACATATAACAATTTCTAGAAATTTCCTTGTACATCGAAGGCTAAATGTAGCTTACTTTTTTATGTGGAAAATTATACACTAATTGTTTGTTCGGTATCCGATTAATCTGAGGTAAACGACGCAAAAACTGACAGTCAATATTTCCATTTCAGATACACATACGAAATCAAACTAATAATGGAGATGGGCGGTCTGCTCAAGCGTCACGCGGACATAACTGTTACATTCGACCACTATTTCACAAACTTCACCCGCCTACTCCGCACTGACGACAAAGTCCGCTTCAAAGGTGTCCTCACCAACGACCCAAACGAATACAACATCGGCACGAAAGACGCAAGCATACGAGGCTACGAGATCACCTGCCTTGAATGTAAACAGGCCCAGGGCTCAATTAGTTCCAAAGCCCCAACCACGTCGAAGTTCTCAGAATTGTTTAAGACCATCTTAAACGACTGCATAGTTTCCACTAAGTATATACTAAATTTCCTGTTAAATCCAGTTGTTGTTGTCAAGTAGATGCCGCGAGCGCCGTTTGGTAAATTATGGTTTTTGTAACGAAGGCGACTTGCATGTGTTTGCGCATAACTTGAGTAAGTACAGGTACATTGATGGTTTTGAAACGAATTACTTGATACAGTGTATTGTGCGTAAATAGTTACATACACTAGATAATATCAGAGGGCGGAGTGTGAGTTTTGTTTCAACTTAACTTTACTTCACGTGACGATTTGTAAAATCTAAAAAATATTGCAGCGCCTCTAGCGGATGGTTTGCAAAACGATTTTTTTCATAGGTACTTTTTGTGTAAACACGAACGCGCTGGTAAAGTTAAAAACAAACAAAACTCGCACTTCGCACACTGCTTGCCAAATGTTATCAAATATATGGGTGTGGTAAATAACCCCTACTAAGTATCCATAACTCACCAACGGCCCCAATCTGACTCGTAGTCTCTTATTGCCATGAACAAGAAACTATGGATCATGCTAGGGCCACGAGAAATATTCAAAGTTTTTGCTACGAAATATTTGTTAAGTTTGCTAAATCGTTAGTTATGTGGTTCCAGTAACGATCTCAAACGGAATAATTGAAATTATAATAAGAATTTTTAGTTGGAGGAACGTCAGAATATCGAATAAGTTGTTTTTTGAAGACCAAGCTCAGATGAACCATGAACTTATAACTTTGGCCCGTATTAATAAACCGTTCTTAAGATTGAGATGACCTTAAGTTACCCTTGAGAATCTGTTCCATATTAAAACTGTATCAAAAAAAATAGTATTGAGACTGAGACGCAATCTTAATCTTAAGATCGATTTATTAATATGGGCCTAAAAATCTGAATCTCGTTCAATTTCAAACAAGGACAACAAGAAGTTGGAAATTGTTGTTTGAAACGTTCAAAGAAATGTTTGAAATTGTCAGACTCTTATTTGAACTGTCAAATCGTTGTCAACTACCAAATTATTACTTGAAATTATCAAACCATTGTTTGTAATTGTCAAACCATTCTTTGAAATTGTCAAATCATTGTTTAAAATTGTCAAATCATTGTTTAAAATTGTCAAATCATTGTTTAAAATTGTCAAATCATTGTTTAAAATTGTCAAATCATTGTTGAAATTGTCAAACCATTGTTCGAAATTGTCAAACCATTGTTTGAAATTGTCAAATCATTGTTTAAAATTGTCAAATCATTGTTTAAAATTGTCAAATTATTGTTTGAAATTGTCAAACCGTTGTTTGAAATTGTCAAACCATTGTTTGAAATTGTCGCGATCGTTGATGTTATAAGCGTATAAAGTTTAAATAAAATCGATTTGTTTATTTCGAATATATGGAACTTGACGATTCAAATTCTTTGACTTCGAGGAACGATTCCTTTGCTTACTTTAATAACTAAGAGTATTATTTAATCTATGTAAACGTATGTTCAAATTATGTTTAGATGTGAATGGGTGAGTTTCGAGGCATTTGTTTTTGACATTAATATATTATTGTTTTTATTAACAAAACTATGCATTTAGGATAGGTCATATGGACTGATGGTTGATTACTAACTTGTAATATTTAATATGACGAAGCGATAATAAAATGTATTTTTAAACTATTAAAATAAAAATGGGTACAAGCCGAAGTTAAAACTTTTGGACATCGATGATTTAAAATTTTTAGTTAGACTTTCTCGAGTTATGTGTACAACTGTTTTTGCTTCCGACTGTACTTGAAACGTAACTAACACGCCTGTGAACGATTTTGTATGTTTATTTGTAATTAATTATTATGAATAAATAAATAGTCTTGTTGAATTTTCAGTGTGTTAAATGAATGAATAAAAGAATATTTTGATTGTATAACATGTTGTGTTCACTTTTACCCATAGAGAGTAAAAGAATATACCATATGTATATTATAGTGGCTATGCACTCCGACAATCGGTGACGGGATTTTTTGTCGGCAAAAATTTAAACCAACAGATTACAAAAATTCGATCAAAAATCGCGTCTATTCGCATCTGTTCTGTTGATTAGTTCTGCCGGTAGAACTACTGGGAATTTTTTCCCATTAGTTCTGTTCTCAAAACTTGTGATCCAAAACTACTTCTCCATGTAGTTGTAATTTGCTCGGTACCTTTCATAGAGATTTACAGCATTCATGCAGATCTCGGAAGTTCTGAAGATACTATCAGTGTGATGCCCCTAATATATGCACTTCTTAGTCACAAAACCAAAAAAGCCAAAAAAAAAGAGCCAAATTCGAGCCGTTGGGTTGGAACAAAGTGTAAGCTCCCCATAAATGCACGTGGATTAATGAGGTGAACCACGGGGCCGACATTGTTGGGAGGGCGAGAAACTGTATTGCCCAAGGTGACTGTACGTACATAGTTGGTCCATTTTTTTTATCCACGACGGGTTAGCACTTTACCTAAATCACACCTGATGTTAAGTGAAGATGAGGCCGAAGGTGGTAGCGTACTGACCCGGAAACCCCATCTTATTTGAGGGACTGGCTATCTTATCTCTGACAACCGGAACACAACAATGCTATTAACATTGCTGTTTGGCGGCAGATTTAGATAAGATGGTGGTAGCTAACCAGGCGGGCATTTAATATGCCCTACCACCCACCAAACAGAGTACTAAATAGGTACCCCGCTGGGGATCGAACCCGCGACTTCCGAAACGTAAACCCAATGTTGTTTACATTGAGCCACGGAGGAGATTTGAAATGAGGCCATGAGGAAAGCGGGGGAACTAATATTCAGTAACAACAATGTAGTTGTGCCTGTGGGAAATATTTTCAAAAACAATTCCTAATGACAATTAGTGTGCATACATAGTTGGTCCGCGACAAAAGCGTACGATTGTCGGACCTACAGAAAGCGAGGCCTAACGACGGAATGTGTTCCAAACGATGTTTCAGAGTTTTCTAAGGCCCGTATTAATAAATGGTTCCTCAGATTGAAATCGCGTATCAGTCTCAAGACCAGTTTGTCTGATACTGTTTTAATATGCAACAGATTCTCAAGCGTCAACTTGAGGCCATGTCAATCTTGAGAACAGTTTATTAATACGGGCCTAAGGGTCGGTTCTATCCGTCTACTTGCAACCACAGTACAAGATGGCATGTTTTGTGTTTTTGATGTTGTAAAATTTTCTATGCCATGCAACAATGGAGTTACAAAAGCAAATTAAGATTTAAAAAGAATATTCTGTCCAAAATTATGTACATGAATGGGAAAAGTACTCCGTTTGGTAGAATTATCCACCTCCTGCATCCCTGGGTGGATCTACCTGCCCCAACCGACAAAAACAAATTATAACTTACATATGGCTTTTTGGCGGGATCTCGGCGAGTGAAGTTGCATTTTTCTTTATAATTCTTATAATTTGTGCATTCTAACTTTTGAAGTTTAATAATGGCAGAATATTGTGCAGCAAACGTTAGTGATGGTGTACAAGTGAAAGGAAGTGTAAATTAAAGTGCGTAACGGAGCTTTCGGGTTCCCACAAGAAGCCGCCAAAATCTTTTGTAAAGCATTCTGCCATTTTACTGAAGAATGACTTGACCGTGACTAGACCCTGTATACGCCAAGTATACGACGAATTACTTGTTTTGACTGAGACTGACTTATAAACTGAAGAAATAAGAGAAATAAAAATTTTCACTCGAAACTGGCAGTAATGTTCCTCGAGAGTGAGGTTGACTGGTTGTCATCCTCAAAAATAAGAAGAAGAAGAACTTACATATGTTTTGGGAAAGAGGGGAAAAATCGCGATCCCCGCTGTCACTAGATGCAGCAAACAAGAAAAAGAGGATATAAAAAAAACATATACATTGTAAAAATATTTTATTAAAATGTATTACAACAAAAGTTGTTACATAAATATAGTAAATCAGTCAGAACTTTTAATTTACAGATTATTTTAGGAAAAATATTGTGTATCTACAGGCTGTGTACAAATTCGTGCATTTACTTAAAAAGTACACAATCAACTGCTGACAGTCCTATATGAGATTTTTCGTGGTAAAAAAATTAATTGGCTAACTACATGTTCTGCTAAATTTCAAAATAAGTATGATAGACTCCCTACGAATCCCACCAGTTGCATTTCAATCTCCGGCCAACGCGTGCGTTTGTGGAAAAAAAAACTACCTATGCCAATAACTTCTATTTCCTAATATGCCCTATTTTTTTCCTTTCGGGAAAAAAAATCTCACCGGTATATACCTACTGTATATTATGGCACTAGACGATGTGGTTTCATGGAAATGCACGAATTTGTGTATATAATCATTTTACAAACAGACGTGCAACATTAGTATTGAGTTTGCTGCATGATTTTTGTTAATAATAGTGTCGTGTAGTGGTCGTCATCTCTGAAGTACAGTGTGTGTCAGACTTTCTCAGCATTACTGTATTTACCAAAAAGTTACAATGATATTTTAATTGAAAGCAAGTGTAAGATGAACACAGTAAGACCGATATTAATAAACAGTTCTCAAAATTGAGATGACTTTAAGTTGACGCTTGTGAATATTGCATATTAAAACAGTATCAAAAAATAGTATTGAGACTGAGACGCGATCTCAAGATCGATTTATTATTACGGACCCAGGAGCCATTTTTTAATGTCCAGAAGCACAAAGGTAGTGGAATTATTCGCAGTTTTTTGTTATTTTTAGAGACCTTAGCGAGTCGATGGCAAAAACGTCAAATTCTTGATTACCACAATGGAATTTTTTTAGATATTTGTGGAGAAGGCCTACGTTCAGCAGTGATGAGATGATAGAAATGGCGTGTAGGTATACACTTTTCGTTTCCTCCCTGTATAATATATATTATAATATATTTAAATACATAGAATCCTTAACTTTACGAAGTTAAAAACACTTAACACTATTATATTTGGATATATAAAAAATAGCACGTTTTTATTTTATGTACAGTCGACTATATTACTTAGGTACGCCTAAAAACATCAAAATAGTACATTCTAGTAAAGGTACAGAGAGTCGTTATTCCTTCTCAGTAGCACTCTCATTGTAATGACCGTCATTACATGGCAGTTGTATAAAATACACTATTGATGAACTGTAGGGCGACCGCGGATAACAGTTGCAATCGCTAACCAAAAGCGATAGCTATATACGTTTCTCTCGTCTCTTGCCATTCATACTTATCAGCAAGCAACAAATATGAACACTTTTAGATCGCGGTGTCCTTTCAAAGTGATAGATGCCTTAGACAACTAGAAAATGTTTCTATAACGACAAACGCTAAATTAATGAATATTTCGGACACTTACACCAAACGTCTAGTACCAAACTAAGCAAAGCTTGTACTATGGATACTAGATAACGGATAAACATACATATTTATATAAACATCCATGACTCGGGAATAAATTTTCGAAGTCAAAGAAAAGGCGGAATGTAGAGAAGTGTGGAAGGGACTTCACCGACAAGAGCATAACTCTGAGTTCTATATCTAGCTCTTAAATATTGGTTTCGCTGACACGGTCACTAACCACTACACCAATAGGTCGTCAAAGCTTCATTACTGGCAGTTGATTGGTTGTCTATAAATCGAGAGTAGTTGACAACCAATCAGTTGTATGAGTCGTAACGTTATCGTTTGCCGTTATAGAAAATTCGCCACTTATCTAGGGAACCAGTTATCACAATGTTAAGCGATATGACATAGTTCGCGGTCACAGTACTGCAGTCAGACCTAACTCAATTGCTTTGGGAATTGCCATCGTTCATGACGTCAATGCACTGTCCGTCCTTGTCGTATTGTAACGCAGTGACCAAGACAGACAGAGCATTGCTATGGCTATAGCTTTGAGTTAGGCTGTAGAGCCCCTGGACTGAAAGAGTCCATAGGATGAACATCCAAAGTGTACCAATTAAGGAACTAATCAGTTTTACGTCCTGGAAAGTTGAGGGAGTCTAGCTGCTTGTAGACCTGGAGCATGGTTGGCCGTTGGTGTCTAGCGTACTGGGTGCAGTGGATGCCGATTGCGATGAACTGGCAGCATAGTTGTGGGTTCGAGTTTGCCGTGCCGTTTAGCGTGCGGTCCTCTAGTGTTGCTGCAACGTAATAAATAAAGTTTATAGCATTTTTTATTTTATGCAAAAAGAAATTAATAAATAAGTCAGTTTTATATTTAGGTATAATGCTTTCTTATTAGCTGTAGGTTTTAGGAGCATCGGTGGCTCAGTGGGGCGGGCTCCCAATTTGAGAGGTCCGGGTTTGATTCCTCTCGAAACTCATTGGCCATGTACCAATGAATTTTTAAATTTAATTTACTTATGTGCATTTATCCGACTGCTCTTAAACGGTGAAGGAAAACATCGCGAGGAAACCTGCATGCCTCAAAAATATAAATTCAAAGGCATGTGAAGACCCCAAACCCAATTGGGCCATAGTGATGGACTATGGCCCATACTCCCACATTATACGAGGGAAGGCCTATATCCCTGCAGTGGGACGTTTACGGGTTGAGATGATGGTGATGACGTGAAGTCCCCAAACCGCATTGGGCCAGCGTGGTGGACTAGGGCCAATACTCCCTCATATATTCATTTGGTGACATTCGTATTATGGACAAAAACTTCTGAACACGTAAGCCAATTACGAGCATTTAATTTCACGGACGCGAAATTATTTGCAATTCACACCACCTGAACGTTGTCTCTTACCCATATCGGCGTGGCTAGTGTGAAGGAGATGCATATGGTCACTGAGTAGCTGCGCAGGCCTGGACCGGTCCATGGCCGGGAGCGTGGTGGCCACCTCGAGCATCACCACGCCGAAGCTGAACACGTCCACCGCTGGGGAGAGGCACCGAGAGCGGAGGTACTCGTCCGGTAGGTATGGACGGGTGCCGTGGACTCTGCGATATTAATACATACATAATGTGATTATCTTTATCCCAAATGGGGTCAAACTGTCTCGCCTTAATAGCATTATTGTGTTCCGGTTGTCAGAGATAAGCTAGCCAGTCCCGCAAATAAGATGAGGTTTCCGGGTCATTTCATCTTCACTTAAAATTAGGTGTGATTGAGGTCAAATGCTAACCCGTTATGCATGAAAAAAAACTGTGTACTTATATGACGGATTAGTGTATGTATGTGTGCATCCAATTATAACTGGACTCACTTGGAAACTTTAACATGCGTCCTATCCTCTCCGTACGGGCCCTTCCTAGCGAGGCCGAAGTCCCCAATTTTGGGCACTAAGCACGGATCCAGCAGTATGTTCGCAGGTTTTATGTCACCATGTATGAGAGGGGTGCCCGTCATTGTATGCAGGAATTGGAGGCCTCTGAAAGTATAATTATATTCAACATATTAATAGGACAGAATGGCGGTAGTATATGTGTGGCGTTACTCTGAATGATAGATTAAGGAATTGCCTGATTAGAAAAAGGTGTGGCGTGCAAGATGACATAGCCATAGCCATATATTTACTTGACACCACACTATAACAGCAACAATATTGACGCTTGACAGCTTGACGACCTGTTTGGTGTAGTGGTTAGCAACTCTGACCACTATACCAAAAGGTTGCGGGTTCGAATCCCGCTAGGGACATAATGTTTATGTGATGAATACGGACATGTGTACCCGAGATAAGGATGTTTTCATTTATAATAAGTATTTATTTACAAAAAAAAAGTATTTATGTTGTGGCAAACTCCTTGGTTTTTTATAATTGTCTTTTTTGTTTGACTTTTGGTATTTTTTACGCTTTGATTGTCATTGTTATATTTTGTCATTATTCCTGGTTTGGTTGTTATTTTATTTGCAATAATAATTACTCTTTCGCCTCATATCCGTGTTTTCCTGATCATTTAGCCAAGTTAGTTTTCATACAGTCCATTTTACTTTTCGCTATCCCGTACATATGTAGTATATCAACCATCTGAAATCCACAACACAAGCCTATAGTTGCTTACTGTAGAACTAGATGGCGCTGTGTGTATGTGTAAGGATATTTATTTATTATTATATTAATAATAACAAGAAAATTACAACAATATACAGAAAACACGGAGATTTTGAAGTGCGGTGAGTGCAGTGTCAAAAATGGACTCCATCTCAGCATATGCTGCAGCATTTGCTACAGCGCTGGTGTTCAGATGACCCCAACGTCAAGAGCCTCCGATGTAATTCGAACAGTGTATTAGTTGTGCAAATACATATATATAACTAAATATAACAGTTACATATAGATAAAAATTAAACATTATTTAATATAGTGAATGTTTATACTGGTAATTTATAATATTATTAAGATTTGACGAAGGAAAGAGTAACATAAATATATGAAAGGGTACAGTAAAATGTGGAAGCAGTATGATAATATAATTATAAATGCAAGGTTGACGTCACTACGTATCTTACTCACTAGTAAGATAATATGAGATATATTAAGGTGGTTTGGGCATATGGAACGAATGATTAAAAGGAGTATAACATGGAAGGATCGGTAAAAGTCGACCAAGGAGTCTGCGTTAATCAAGTGACTAACGCACTCACAAAAGGCCAGTCAACCACTAACCGACGAGCGTGTATGAAGCATTTGATGAGTGGACGAAGCAAAAGTAGAGTCAGGATCGTTGCAAGTGGAAATCCATAGTCTCTGCCTGCCCCAATGGGAAACTGGGGGTCTACTCTCTAACGAAAATAGCTTCGGACGGCCGTAACTTCAGACTTTTTCTTTTGCAGTTTGCTGTGTCAATTATAAACCAATAGTCATTATTTTACTTTTATTGTATATAATTGGACATCACACGTTAATACGGGACGCAAGCAAAGTTATGCAAATAAAGGATTGTTAGCAAAAGAAAAAGTCCGAAGTTATGGGTGTCCGAAGCTATTTTCGTTAGAGAGCAGACCCCCAGGCGTGAGCATATGTATGTATGATAATATGATAAAAATAATTTTATTATATTTTGCATAAAACATAAAAATTGTAGTCACCTGGCAACACCGTGTACTATTTTGTGCCGCTGCGACCAGGTCAATGGCACGTGGTTTCCTTTACACCGCAGCCGCTCCTCAAGCGAACCGCCTGCCATCAATTGGTACACTAAACAAGCTTCCGGACCTGAAAAAACAGATTTAAAACATTATATTCCACAGATCTATAACAAGGCTTTTTGGCGGGAACTCTGTGAATGACGTTGCATTATGATTTTTAATCCTTGAAATTTGTGCATTCTGAGCTTTGAAGTTTTAACTTGTCGAAAACCAATGTCTCGGCTGGATAATACTCGTGGCGCAGTCGCTTTTTTTTATGCACAACGGGTTGGTACTTGACCTCAATCACACCTGATATTAAATGAAGACGAGGTCGAAGGTGGAAGCGTACTGACCCGGAAACCCCAACATATTTGGGGGACTGGATATGTTATCTCTGACAACCGGAACACAACAATGCTATTAACATTGCTGTTTGGCGGTAGATTTAGATAAGATGGTGGTAGCCAGCCAGGCGGACATTTAATATGCCCTCCACCAACCAAACCGAGTACTAAATATGTACCCCGCTGGGGATCGAACCCGCGACCTCCGAATCATCAACCCAATGTTGTTTACATTGAGCCACGGAGGCGGTTGAGTTATTAAGTGTATGTATATGTGTCGAAGTGGCGAATAAAGTTTCTTTCTAGACTGACATAAATCCACCCTTTCCGCACTGGGCCCGCATTATGGCCCATGGCTCCTAGTCATGGAGGCTGTCAACAATAATGAGGATGTCAGGCTGTTTAGACCACCTTACCTCCAAGACTGTATCCATAGAGAGACAGTATATTGTCGTGCCTGTACTGGTTGAGACACATCTCCTGTATCAGCTCCTTGTTCTTGCCATCGTTGTCACGTAGACGTTTCACAGCTACGGTGAGCAGTTTCCATTCACCTGTAAGATAATAATTTTATTTATCTTATACACAAAAAATAAAATGTGACATTTAACACGTTGCTACATTTACGCAAACTAGAGGCTCCCATCTTTAATTCTTATTAGTTACGACAATACAGATAATATTGCATATTTTTTTTACAGTCGTTGTGCATAAAAAAAAAAAGACTTGAAGATAGATTTCATTATTAATTGTGAAATAGCCTGGCATGCGAACGAGCTGGTAATGTCCAGATACGATTATCATCTGAATAGTCTGATATTTTATAACATGCTTTCCTAAGCAGTTTCTGTTTTATAGAATCTTTAAATTTATTGAAAGGTTGTATATCAATGGGAACCTTATTGATACATACATACCCATAGCCCTTTGAATGAAAGACTTTGCGGAGGCGACTTATGTGACTTGCAAATTTATCTTTATTTGTAAAATCATAATTTATATAAATTTTAAAATCTTGAGGCACTCAAGTATAGCTACATATATAAAGGAACGCGTCAAGCTTTTAAAATCTATATGAATTATGATTTTACAAAGATCTATATTCATATACCTCTCTAGAACTTACCTATCTACGTATTACAATGATGAGTTACCGCGCGAAAGGTTATTGTGAACCTAGAAGATACCTACATATATGTCAATGTTAAACTTAATTTCTACTTTTTAGTTGAATTTTTTTTATTATTCGTTTTTACTTTGTGTTTTAATTAAGTTTTTAGCTTTGGATGTTCCCAACCCTTTTGTAAAATACAAATAGTTTTGATTTTTTTTAAATTTGTTTAAATATTTCTTTAGAACATCTTACCTCTATACACCTGCCCAAAACCGCCCCTTCCCAGCAGATTTCCCTCGCTCCAATTGCCCGTGGCCTCCCTCAACTCCTCGTACTTGAGCACTGGTATAGCGGCCACATGGCGCCTGATGAGCTCGTCCATAACGTCAGCGCGACCACTCCTCGAGCGATCACCGTCTGTTGATGACGTGTTCTGCAGAAAGGTATGGCCTGTTATCTTATGCGGTACAATATAAATAAATATTTCGGACACTTACACCAATCATCTAGTCCCAAACTACGCAAAACTTGTACTATGGATACTAGATAACGGATAAACATACATAAATGTTCATATTCATTACACAAATATTTTCCCTTCGCGGGATTCGAACCCGCAACCGTTGGTTTCGCTGACAGGGTCGCTATCCACTACACCAATCGGTCGTCCAAATACTTACGTCAATTGAAGTGGAGTTCTCAGTGCCCGTTCCGGTGGCCATATTCATGTTCATAACACTGATGGAAGTCAGTTGACCCTGCGAAAGGAAACATAAATAAATATTTAATGGGGCGAGGGAAAATGCACTAGGATTCCTGACATATCTATCTAGGACCAACCAAATCGGAGTCGTTCTGCCGAACTTCGAAGCATGAATTGGGAGGAAAGGCTGCGTCTTCTACAGGTTGACTCAGATACTCACCGGGCACGGGTGCTTCGGTGAGTATTTGAGTCGAATCGGACGGGAGGAGACGGCACGTCCGACCAGGACTCTGCCCAGCACACGCTGGAGGACTGCCCGGCGTGGCAGTCCGAGCGTAGAGACCTGGTCGACCGGATCGGACGAGATCTGTCCCCGTCAGCATTAGTCGCGGCTATGCTGGCGAACGAGGAGGGTTGGAGGGCAGCTGCCTCCTTCTGCGAGGCAGTCATGCTCCAGAAGGTGGCCGCAGAGCGGGATCGGGAGGGCCGATTCCGCTCGCAGAAGGCGACGTCAGCAACGCTTGCTAGTTTTAGTGGGTATCCCTCCCGACAGGGAGGGAGTCCCACATAACCGTCTCGCCGTCCCCCCGAACGAGCGGTACGCATAAAGCGTTTCCCCGCTTTAAAAAAAAAGGACTAACCGAAAAGGGAATAATGTTCGATCTGCGCGGGATCTTGAAACAAAAACGAATGCAAGAATTTTGGACTCGTTGCACCCATTTTTTAAAACAAACAGGGACTGTAGATTTCATCACTGTAGTCCAGATGTGAAAGAACTAGGGAGTCTACGAGATGCCCCTATTTAACGGGTTCTCATAGGTCAACGATATCGATGGCGACATACATGAAATTAACATAATTTAGAGCATTCTAGATAGGTTCATCATCATCATCAGCCCGTAAACATCCCACTGCAGGGATATAGGCCTTCCCTCATATAATGAGGGAGTATGGGCCATTATCCACCAGGCTGGCTCAATGCGGGTTGGGGACTTCACATGCCCTTAAATTTTTATTTCTCAGGCATGCAGGTTTCCTCACGATGTTTTCCTTCATCGTTTAAGAGCAGTCGGACAAATGCTAAATTTTAAAACTCATTGGTACATGGCCTGCGTGGGAATCGAACCCGGAACTCTCAAATTGGGAGACCGCGTCTTAACCGCTGATCCACCGACGCATCTAAAATTTATTATAATATATTTCATTGTTATGTAGCGTGCACAGAGACTAGGATTTAGCATCTGTGTGTACATACCTAATGTACACTGCATCAATGAGGCATGATATTTTCGAAGAAGTTATGATATCATAAAAGCCACAGAAGTAAAAAAAAACCGCAACAAAAGTACCTGAAATAGTTTTTGTCAGTGACATTAACAAAGTCTTTTTGAATCATGACCTCTCGGGCGGACACTAGAGGTTTAGACACGCCTTTTCTAATTAGGTTAGGTAGGTACTTTAGGTTGAATATCTGATCGAAACTAAAGCTTTACATTTAGCCGATGGTTTATTAATTATAACGGTGGATGGATCATCATCCTTAGCCTTACACGTCCCCACTGTTGGGACACATCCTCCTCTCATTGGGAGGGTATGGACCATAATCCACCGCGCGGGTCTAGTGCTGATTGGTGAATTCGTGCCGGGCCAGTGGCCGCCAGACAGTCCCGTTTTATACACAACGGGTTAGCACTTGATCTCAATCACACATGTTAAGTGGAGATGAGGCCGAGGTGGAAGAGTACTGACCCGGAAACCCCATTTTATTTGGGGGACTGGCTATCTTATCTCTGACAACCGGAAAGACTTCTGAATGATCTCATATCATAAATCCTTCATACAATTTCCATCCCGTGTAAACATTGAACCCAAAAACACAAACTCACGTAATTGCTCCACTCTTTCTCCATCTGTATACCTCTCTCAAATATCATAACTTTCGTTTTACTCACATTGACTTTCATTCCTTTTTCTTTCAAAGCTGTATTCATAAGTGTTAGTAGGGTTACCATAACTTGTAAGTCCTCTGTGACGATGCAAGGATTTCCGGCATTCACTCTTCCTTCGATGTCCTCTCACACTTTCCATCCCTTGCAAACATTGAATCCAAATACACAGACTCATGCACCCATGTGGTTGATTATAATTAGTATCATAACTGGATACTACGATATACCCTGGTCTACTTTAAAAAAATTGTTTGGTGAAAATCAGGTGAAAAATTAAAAAGTAGTGAAGCGGCACCCTTGACGCAAATAACTTGGATGAGTCATATTCCGCAATACCAGCTAGCTAGCATTGCCAATGTGAATTAATTTAGTTTGTGACGCGGTTTTCCTCATACAGTTCGTGGCAAAAAATGGGTAAACAAACACTCTCTATTAGCTAACAGATAGGTCGACAATGTATGTCTATCTCGATGCAACTTTGAACCTTTTAAGTTATTATAAGTTTATCTTTAAGTTATTTTATTGAAAACTATTATACTTACATGCAAAATTTCGATCATTTAAAAACATTAAGTCATTTGGAGTGACTTTATCCTGTACTACTGAACCATCCAGAACACAGCAACTTGCATGGTATTACTTAATTTATCTGTCCGTAAAAAACAGTCACGACCTGTTTGGTGTAGTGGTTAGCAACTCTGACCACTATATCAAAAGGTTGCGGGTTCGAATCCCGCTAGGGGCATATGTTTGTGTGATGAATACGGGCATGTGTACCCGAGTTAAAGATGTTTTCATTTATAATAAACTTTATAATAAATAAAATTTATAATAAATAAAAAAAAAAAAAATTACAAAAAAAAATGTATTTATGTAGTATATCAACCATCTGGTATCCATAACACAAGCCTAGATGCTTACTATGGACCTAGATGGCGCTGTGTGTTTGTGCAAATACATTTACATTTATTATTTATCTATAATTTAGAAACCTAATGTATAGAGGTAATTTCCACTGCGCATTATTATGCAGTACAGTTGCTACACTATCGAGTCAAACTTTTCGATCAACCACAAACAGGTTAAAAACCTCGCACCTTTCTCTTTTTTATAAAAGTAGTATAGTTATGTAGTGAGGTAACAATGAAAAATGAGGTAAATATTGGCTCAAACATATGCATTTTGCGGTTCAGATTATGTAATACTGATAAATAATATTATGGACTAGTATTCTATAAATCACCTCTAAAACTATGAACCTTGTGAATTAGATAATTACTAAAAGGCATAATAATATTTCATTATTAATTGTGAAATAGCTTGGCATGCGAATGAGTTGGTTTATCGAAGGATTATTATTATTATCTAAATAGTGTGATATTTTATAATTGGTTTCTCAATAAGTTTATAACACATTAGCTTTCCGCCCGCGACTTCGTCCGCGTGAAAGATTTTATCAGAATCAATTCAGCAAAAAAATTTGCCTATATGTTCATCCAGGTCCTAATCTGTCTACCCACCAAATTTCATCCAAATCCGTCCAGCATACGGCTGAAAGGCGTAAAAAGGTAACAAACATACATACAGACATACACACACAAACTTTCACATTTACAATATTAGTTGGGATTCTTTATTTCACGAAAACATTACATATAACAGAGTACAAACAATAGGTCACGTACCAAGGTGGACTTAACTCTTTAAGACATCTCTTCCAGTCGCCCTGAGCATTGAAATAGGAAATGGGGTAAATAATATAATATATAATAAGTTTCTGTTTTATAGTATTTTTTAATTTATTTATAGGAAGATTTTGTATATCAACGGGAACCATATTGAAAAAACGTACGAGTAAGCAGAGCCCTCTGAATGAATTACTGATTTTGTAGAATCGGCTTATATGACGGAGACGATAAACGTAAAAAAAGATTATTTTTTACGTCAGAACCACAGGACAATTATAGTAGATTCGTGACAAGTCGCATTCGTTAATCGTAGGTATTCGATTAGCAAAGTTAAGCAACGTTGGACGCGATGTGTCTTCAGGTGAGTGACCACTAGTGTCATTTTCATACAAATGTTTCTGTATAAAGTACAGAAGGCTTGGCCACTTGTGCCATGGCGCACAGATAATCGTCTGATATAATACCAACAATCCGCACTGGGTCCGCATGGCCCATAACCTCTCCTGGTGATGGGAATGTCCTGACTAAGCAGCGAAGATGTATGTTATTGGTGTCGACCAAAAAAGTACCCTGTAGAATAAGGTTAAGTGGATTATAAAATATTTATTTACCTGTTCAATCAGCATTACTGGTAAGGGAAGCGAATTCGATTGTGGTGCTTGGTTGCAATTCTCTGAAAAGAAACAAAAACCAATGTATATTTCAAAATCAAATTACGATGTGGTGAAAGGTTCAGCTAGGTTGTTGTCACACCTCGCTTCTCGAAGAATATCATTCATCCATATTTTCCAGTATCGTATAAAAAGCAACGAAATGGTCTAAAGCCCCTATTAGCGTACGGGCCTTCACGTTCTGGCCTTGCAAAAGTTCCCTTGTACAAAGACTAGCTTATTATGTAAGAAACTAAAGAGGAATATAAGAAAACATCAAAATAAGAAACCAACCGTCAACAGTAACAGTAGGCCTCTCCCTGACACCGTTCCTATCTTTGCTCATCAGCTTGTGGAACCTGTCGCTGACTAGATGCTTGATGCAGTTCATTGCGGGTCGATGCTTCATCTTGTAGAGTAGCATAAATAGCTCCTCCACTCGGTGGTTGAGCTGGCCCCATCGCGTTAGTAGCTGACTGGTCGGAGACACGGCTTGGCGACGAGCGGTTTGCTCTATTTCCTGTAGAAGGTAAGTGAGGAAGAACGAACTGTTATTTGATTAGTAGCAAAAGAGAAATGTTTATATGAATTTGATGATGAAAGTTTATGTCGAGATAATACACATTTCAACCGCTGCTTTTCCTTTTGCGTATCTAACTAATCTAACTAATATATAAATGCGAAAGTTTGGATGTTTGTTTGTTTGTTGCTCAATCACGGTGAAACGGAGGAACGGATTTGGATGAAATTTGGTATATAGGTAGAATATACCCTGGATTAAGACATAGGATTGAATCGTAGTTTGCGTTAATTTGTAAAGAACACCAATATTTTAACTTATTTATTTTATTTCAGTTGTTAAATTTAGTTATTGCACTAATTTTATAAAACCGCACTTCATTTAAAATAAAATATAAGTATTCTGCATTAATTCAAAAATAAATATTATAAACTACACTTCATTTACAATAAAGTAGTATAGTATCACTTCATTAGAAATCATATCTACATTCTCATTTTGTCAATCATATTTTTTATCCCGATAAAGTGAGTAGTTCCCACGGGATAAACAATTTTCCGCGATAAAGCTATTCCACGCAGGCGCAGCTGCGGACGGAAAGCTAGTTAAAAATAAAGACTAACGTGAAGTGGTCGAAAGGAAATCGAACAACGTAAAATACTATTAGGACAAAATTCCAATATAGTGAAATGCTAAGCAAATCGTCTGTAAGCCAAAATGGATTTAGACAAAAAATTACGTTCGAGACAACCATTTCCGTGACGAGCGCACAATGACAGGTAAAATCGGTCCCCGCGAGACTGATCACGTCACATGGTGTATTAAAAATTGTGATATCGTTGAGAAGAATCTACACAAGAAAACCTTCCATCATGAAGGCCGGGTATTCCCACATAAACACGTTTTTGAATTTATTTTTGAAGTAGTAAACAGTGAAATTAAAATCTACGAAAATTTATTTATATTGTTGAGGATATATTCTAGGGAATGTATCCGATGGAAACACGATTTGATAAAGTTGGCTCGATAGAATTAATTCACAAAGTTGCCTCTTTTCCTGTCATTTTATCTTCTATTTTCGATGTTATTCTTATAATAAATGATTTTATATTACGAATCATTTACTAAAATAAAGTTTATAGATAACTCGAGGGATTACTCCCGATCGATTTTTTTTATATCATCTTCTAATTTTTTTATCGATTATTCAAGTGATTTTCGATCCACGCGGCACTCGCCAGTGTCTCGCGAGACCTTGCCGAGGTAGGACCAGAATTTTGCGCGGTCGCGACCCTTCTGTTGTGTAAATTCGTCGAATTATAAAGTACTTTTTTGTGTCATATTTATATTGTGATTTATTGAACTAATAATATTAGTAGGTAGTTAACATTCTTAAGTTTTTTTTGTGTGTATAATAGTTTTATTTTGTGTATAAAGTATTTAATTGCAAGATAAAAATTCTGTGAAAACGGGAAATAAAAAAAAATAAAAAAACCAAACAATCGCTGACGAAGAAGAAAAACATTGCTAAGAAAATATGGTAAGTTTTATTTCTTTTGCATTTATAATATTAGTATGGATTCAACATCATCCGTAACTCCTGACCACAGTATACATCTATATCAGTAGTTTCTACGAGTCTTAACAGTAAATATTATGTTATAATCAGTTTCTACAATTTAGTCTCTCGTTTATTGATAAAGTTCATGTCTCGTCACGTCATGATGAGCAATACCTACAATAAAATTAGTAAAGATACAATGCGTTCACAATAGGATTAAATGCTACACATAACGAAAAATGAGGACTGAGGTGTGCGGGGAGCATTGACGCGAGCTTGCCGGTGGGTTTTCGGTCAGTGCATGGAGGCCAGCCAATCACAATGCGCGAGTCGTGCGTGCCCTATAGTGTTGGAACGAGTTGCTAGTGAGGGGACGTACCATTACATTACTGTTTTCCTTTCACTTACCTATCTTAATTGTTTTAGCTTTAAATGATTTTATAATTATGATGCTTTTTTTAATAATTACATAATTTATTGTTTCAGTTCTAAAGTAACACGAAATAAGAAAGGCATATTTCTACAAACAAATAGCACAGAAGCACAGTAAGTATTGTCTTTGTTTTCTTGACAATCTCTATCCTGACCATAGAGTAAATAGTACATACCTACATATTATGTTAACTCAGATGCATAGAAGTAGGTACCTAGTATTAAAATGGTGTGTGCAATATCACACAAACTTGTTTTAAATTTAAGAGTATAAAGTGATGCATTTAAGTAAACATGTTTGTAATAAATGATTAAATAATAATAATAACATACTTAGATTTACCTGCTCAATTTTGCATTTTAATGAAGTCGTTTCTTTTTTCAGACAACCTTGTGACGATGCCTCTAACAGGTCTGAAGAATCTTTAATAACATTAAAGCCTGTTGATTTGCAACCTTCTGCTACTAAGTTAATTTTTTGTTGTCTTTCAGTGACATAAACGTTATACAAATCAAAAATTATTTGTTTTATATAGATATATGTATTTTTTACATATCTGTTGAAGGAAGAATTATTATTTCAGGACATGGATATCGCCAACTGATGTACATTTACAAGATATTCCTATATCTTCGTCATCTGCGCCAGAACCAGTTGCTGATTTAGATCAGCCCTTATAGTTAACGTCTATTTAATAGTGTATGTTTTTTTTTATGAGATAGGGCAGCAAACTGCGGGTCACCTGATGGAAAGTAACACCGCCGCCCATGGACATCTGCAACACGAGAAGGGTCGCAGATGCGTTGCCGGCCTTTGAGGTTGCTCACCCCAGAATACGTAGGGCAGCCTGAGCGACGCTCATGGAGGTATTTTCCAGCACGAAGCGTGCTGGTATCCTCCTGGGGTCTTCTTCAAATACCGCTACTATTCTGAGGGGAGACTGGGTTGGGCTTCCGGCGCCCTCGCATACCGGGCGAAGCGCAGTGGCAAAATGCCGCTACTCAAACGTCGGTCTTCTGCGTGAGGGTGGTACTTCACCGATCGAGCCGACTCATTCATGCTGCGAGCTAAAAAAATAGCTTGCAGCGTGGCTCTACCTCTTCAGTACTGGATGAGTTTTTTTACCGTAAAGAAAAAAATAGAAAGTAGGTAAGTGAAATAGAAAGTATTGGCTTAGGTAGTTTATTTTTTTTTTTTCAAAACCATCTTGGAATAAAGCGTTAATTGTGTAAAGCTGATGATATACAATCGGCACATGGCACACGCCAGTTAAATTTAGAGGAGTTTTAAAATAATTTTGATACTATAGCATCAAAAGACCAACAAAGGAGCCGCGCAACGATATGTCGCAACGAAAAATCAACTTTAACGCAAATAACTCACAGCACATTTCGAATGTAATGTATGTGATTATCATTGTTCAATTTGGATTGCGGTCAGTGATGGATAGTGAAAATACCAATAGACAGTTGTTTGATATTGTGATCATTTAGGATAATGTTAAATGATTATAATAAATAATAATAAATATTTCGGACACTTACACCAATCATCTAGTCCCAAACTAAGCAAAGCTTGTGCTATGGATACTAGATAACGGATAAACATACATAAATATTTATATAAACATCCAAGACTCGGGAATAAATGTTCGTATTTATCATACAAACATTTACCCGTCGCGGGATTCGAACCCGCAACCGTTGGTTTTGCTGATAGGGTGACTATCCACTATACCAATCGGTCGTCGTAATGTAATTTTATTATAATTATATTTTATAATCAATACTAATATTATAAATGCGAAAGTAACTCTGTCGTTTATCTGTTACCTTTTTACGCCTAAACCAATTAAGTAAGGAAATAAATTATTAATGGCTTACCTCATTTACTTACGAAACTCTAAAACATCCTACTATAAACAAAGTATCATAAAAAATGCATTTCTACAGTCGAATAAAATTGTCCTACTGATTATTTCTATACTATGTCGCTGGCGAGGACATGCGAGTACTGCCGCTGCGTGTCGTCGCGAAGTATATTTCGCGCGCGCATCCGGGTTAGCGTTAAATGCCTACTGTTGCAGGAATACCCGGCCTTAAGCCCGTCCACTGTTGGACAAAGACCTTTCCAGACGCCATCTAGTTTTTCGCTTATTTGAGTGAATCTCACATAAGCAGTACAGTATTTTGAATAGCATAGTTTCTTTTTCTTTTGTAAAGAGGGCGCTAGTAAACAGTTTTTTCTCGCCATACGCCACATAGGATCTCATATTGAAAATAGATCATGTGAGGTGTCGTGGTCGAGAGTGGAGCTCTGTAACATTCAATTTATTTATCTGCGTCCCACTCCTGCGCATGATTGAAAATGGTTGTGGGAGAGAGATGGCAACCATTTTCCAGATCACACGATCACGTCTGGCGACGAGTATAACCCATCTGATTACACACTTGGGCGGAAGGAGTCAAAATATTTATGCACTTGGGGAAAATCTCGGATATTGGACTGTTTGGTGTAGTGGTTAAAAACTCTGACTGATATACCAAAACGTCGCGGCTTCGAATCCCGCTAGGGGCATATTGTTTGTATTTATTTACAAAAAAATGTATTTACGTAGTTTATTAACCATCTAGTATCGGTAATACAAGCCTAATTGCTTAGTGTGGAACTAGATGGAACTGTGTATATGAGCACATATATTTATTTATTTATATTTTAATGTTTATTAGCATTTTCCAGCGAGATATGAATATTTTCTTATGAACTGTGCGTGCTGAGCGATAAAATGATAATGAGATCCACCTTATCGCCCGCCATATCTGACACAAGTCACCGGCAGTGGTTTTAGAAATACATCGAACGTGGGTTGTATGTACGCATCGTACAAAAAGATTGTTTCTTTTGTGATAGGAAACTCTCTAAAAATTCCTTTTGTGGCGCGTAACACAATACTCAATGAGAACGTAGTACATTAACATCTGACCTCAAACTTTGTGGTAAACATATGAATGGATCAGAGAAGGAACTGGTTTTTAACTGGCTTCAAGAGTTTCTATTTAGGTCTCGCATAGAGACGTGATTGTGGCGACAACGAAGCGGTTTTAACGTAGAAATACCACAACCACAACAACAAAATTTCCTTATTAGTTACCAAAACAACAGCAACAAAAGTAGTACAGTCGACCGCATATCAGACGTAATAGTTTACGTTTGGACTGTCTGCGCGTAGTATGAGCGCACTACCGTACGGCAGCTCTGCTTATACTGGCTGTGGGGTTGACGTTACATACGTTTATTACGTAGCAATCAAATTATTTGTTTTTGTGAGAACCTGATGTCTGAGAAACGCTAGAGGCTTGTGTAACAGATCACAATGGCTGTCACCCTTCAACTTAGTGACAAAACTGTCGCAGCTGTGCGGAAAGAGAACATTAAAGAGAACCATATCATGGCGTATTCACAATGCAATCATGATCGGCAAACCAGGGTGTATGAGGGGGGTGGCTCTGAATTGATCGGTACCAGATTCCCTTATCTTTAGACCTCTCGTCAAAATATTCGTGCCATGCACACTTCACTTTCTTTTTATATTTTGAGAGTAGTTGAGAGTGAGTAACGAGCACCAACGAAAGATACTGATGATGGAACAGGGGCTAAATAGACTAGATGGGGGAATATTCCATGAGATCCTAGCTCATCCAAAATCTAATGCTGCCCGGAGTCTATTTGCCTTTGTGAAGTCATCGGTGTCTCGCTAGAATTAGATTTAAATAGATTAAGTCAGTAAGAGGTACGATGGGACTGGCGTATACCCTTTGTATAAAAGTCCCTAAATCAAAATTAGAGAAAAAAAAAAAAAAATCATGGCGTAAAAGGGAACTAACAATCAATTGTTACATTGCAACTCCCCCTAGTCATCTGTCAAAACTACGAAGCAACAGATAAGAGTTGCTTTATGTGCATTTTCAGACAAAGTGGGTGTGACGTTGCGCTGGGTTGAGGTAAGAGATGTGGGGAGCATGGCATCCCGCTCGGTTTTGTCATATAAAGCTATCTAACGGCGTATGCCAAGATATGGATTACGTTACATAGCTTCTCTATTCTCCACCCAGTTGAGTTCCCTTCTGGGCTGGGATTTTATTTCTAATTGCGATAGCTACATAAGAACTCCCTTGCGGCTTAGTAGTAATTTTCCACTTCTTCAACCATTCGCCTATCTCATTTAGGCTCAGTTGTAGGATGTAAGATGCCA